>OX465417.1:3638908-4851878 GCA_950005045.1 Agrotis exclamationis | reverse complement strand
GATGAGACGTTTTTCACTCAAGGTGGCTAAGGCAAGCGAAAAATAATAATTTGTTTGAATGAGTAGAAACAAAAATCTGGTTCAGACTAACCTCATAAGGCCTGACCCTATTATGTATCTCCTGTATGCCGACCTCCCTAGTCCTGACATCCCTGCAGTCCGTGCCCAGGTCCGCCATGCGAGCGAGGGCCAGCTCTCTCAAGTTACCATGTTCCACCCCTGACGATACTAGGGGCATGGGAATATCTCTTTGTACTCTGAAAAGGAAATTCGCAAATTCGATAAGTTACGGCGATGACAGATATAGAAGATCGCGGGAAGCCTCGGATCATTTCCTCTTGAATTAGAAGAAGGCACTCTATATTTTGTGGGACTGTTTAGTACGTGAAAACCACGTTGGGTGAAGTGGGAGGGACTGTAAGCCTCATACTGACTAAAAACTACCCTGTTCCTTCACATTTTTTTGTGTTCCAGGGGCGCTGTACTTCATGGCACTATCTTTTATTTTTCTCTTTCCTTGCCTTCTGTCTTGTCGACATTCAGCGGTTGTTTTGGTTTGTATTTGATTCGGTCTTGTACGGCGCGTCCTTTGACACATCCGTTTCAATAATTGTCTACGTCAGTAAATATTGTGGGATGGTTCTTTTGCAGAACTATCTCAACAGAATATCATGGCCCTGCAGCGCAGTGTGTTCTACCACACAATTCTATATGGGTTTTTCTAATTATATTCTAATCCTGACGGTAACTTATTTCTTCATCATATTATATACCGTTAGCATTATTTTGTTGTTGACTGAATCTTCTTCTTCTTCTTCCTGCCCTTATCCCATTCTACTTGGGGTCGGCGCAACACGTTTTCTTCTTCCATTCTCCCCTATCAGACGTCACAGTATCATTTACTCCTTTTTCTTTCATATCATTCCTTAGACAATGTTGTTGACTGAATAATGTATACTATTGTAATGCCACTAATTGTATCATAATTTTACCATATCTAAATTAATTACAGGCTTGTCTTGCTATGCCTATGCTAAATATCTAAACTTTTAGCTTACCTGTAAACCCTAGTCCAAGGTGGAATTAAAGCCAATATCTTAGCAATCAGATCCACAAGTGTTGACGGAGGATAACTCCGGTACCTCCCAGTCTTCCACAACTCGTACAAGCCAGTTCCTCTGATCACCAGTGTGGGGTATATCTTCAGACCATCGGCCCTGAACGCAGGGTTCTCAAAGAACTCTATGAACTGTTCTACATCTCTCTCGAAGTCTACGTTTGGTAGATCAGGCATCATGTGAGCTACAATCTGAAAGAGGAATTATTTTGTTACATAATAATTATCATTTTTGTTAAACATTTCCAAGGAGCACTAAACAAGTATCTATGTTTCCGAATGCATACATCCTGTATCTCTTCAAAGTTAGAGTGAAAAAGCTTTATCTGAGTAAGCTCACTCCATCGACCTCACCCTATAATAGTGTCAAACCATAGGCAAATGTCAGTGGGCGGGCAGCAATATTAAAAATGTTAATTGAATATTTTAAAAAATTGTGTTGGTTATTATTATTATTATATTTATTTCAAGCTCAGAGCTCATAAATGGTTAGTAACAATTTTCTTACAGCTAGTGTTAGTAAAACTTATTTAGATTAACAACACATTAAATAAAACGTGAGGATCTACTAACATGCAACTTCATCCATGTCTTTAAAAGGGGCAGATCCCATCGCTCGGACAAAACCCTCAGAATGCCATTAGTGCTGCCACGCAGGCGACCAAGAAGTGAAAAGCTCCGCTTTCTAATTATGGCGAAAAAATCATCAGTTCGTGCTTCAGCAAACATAGCTGAAGCACTACAAAACCTCGGCAGCCCCAACAGCATCCTGAAGGCATTGTTGTACTGTATGCGCAGTGCGCTGTACGCCCGCTGCGTATAGTTGGCCCACAGGCTGCACGTGTAAAATGATTGGCAGTAGGCCTTGAACAAAGTCACTTTTACTGGCAGAGTACAACGTGCAAACCTGCGAGCCAACATGTTACACCGGACGGACAGCGCTCTGCGCTCCCTGTCAATGTCCATGTTATGTTATGGATCATGATGAAAAATATCAAATAAGAGGCACATTTTTCAACATGAATCATGACTGTGATTTTGAAAACATTGCAAATACATAGATAATCTCATCAGTAATAGTACCTTATATCCAGCATCCTTAGCCAAGTTAAAGTTCTCACAGACAGCCTTCACTGTGTGTCCTCTGTTTGTGTCTCTGGCAATGTCCTCATACACTGATTGTACTCCAATTTCAAGTCTGAAATATAACAATACCTTATTTAATTAAAAAGGCACAACCTTATCCAATATGTAAAATGCTTATCGACTTTTCACTGGATGTTCTTAATTTTTTCGATGGAAATATGATTTGACAAAGTTACATTTATTGAGTACAACTGTTGAAATCTATCAAACTGAATAGTAGAATAAAATGAAGTAATAGCTTTAATTGCTTAAAGCTCTATGGTCAAATTGTTAAAAACATAGGAAGATGTGTACCTGCGGAATATCTAACATTCACCAGTTTAAATGAAGCAGTTGTTAGCATAGTCGTCATAAATATTACTTTGAACAAGTACCAAAGTATCAGGGAATTGTTGCATTAATTATGAAGTAAAACTAACCTAGTACAACCATAGTTGAGCATATCGCTCATGTGTCTCTGCAGACAGTAATCTGGCCGGGTTTCAATTGTGATACCAATGCACTTGGTCTTGGCCTTCTCCGAAAACTTCACTGCTTCTGCCACACTGCTTGAAGTGTGGCCTGAGAGGGCATCGTGGAGATTCCTGAAATTAGGATGATACAGTAGTTTATACTTTTCAAAAATTACTGATGTTTTAATATTTATGATGTTTGCATTATCTCAAATAAGTTGATGTACTTAATTGAAAGAGAATGATGATAAGTTCAAATCTAATTCATACTCTCTGTATGTCTATTAAAGTCGCAATTCCTAAAACTGACAAAATGAATTACATAAATAAAACAAAACTTACCTTATAAAATAGTCCCTATAATCTTCAGGGAGACTCATAAAAGTGCCGCCCATCACAATAAACTCAACTTTATCGACACTGTGACCGAGTTGTTTCAACTGTTCTACTCTGTGTCGCGTCTGAAGGTACGGGTTATACCGCGCTCTGATCGCTCTCATAGACGTCGGCTCGTAGCCCGTGTAGCTCTGAGTGGAGTACTCGAAGTCCGAGTCCGGGCCTCCAGGGCAATACACACAGATGTTACCAGTGAAATTTATGTGCGGACATCTGTGTGGTTTGCACATCACAGCGACCACAGCAATACCCGACGCAGTACGAATAGGCTTAGCCTTCAACTTAGGTAGAAGTATCTTTTTAGCATCAGCAGGCACTGCCGCAATGATATCCACCAGCCTCGGTGATGTTCCTAGTCCATACTTCGAGGAAATCCTCGTCTTCATCTTGTTGAGGTTAACATCTTTACTCTGACGATGTGCCACTAATAACTCTTGTATTATCTCAGATATGACCATCACCATTTTCTCCTCTTTGGAGAGGTTCGGCATAAGTTTCTTTTTCGCCATTTTGTAGCTTATTTACCAAGAAATTACGAAAATAAATAAACTGCGTGTGTAACCTCTTCACATCCACAATATTATAATGTCAGAACTGTCAGAAGGTAATATTGACAGTGACAGCTTAATGACATTGCGATTTCTGAACGACTTTTCGTTCAGAAATAATAACATTCTTAAAAACAGCTATTGTTTTATTATACACACATATTGTATTTACCTTATTATTAATCATTATTCTTACAAAATAAATTTACCTTAATATCATAAGAGTTACGTTATTGTTTGAAACTTACTTGACTACGTTCACTGGTGCCCATTCAGTACTCTGTCTTCGTCTGTAGTTAGAAGAAAAGTCACAAAGCGCAGAGTTTGTGAGTTTCTTAGACGACTCGCCGAATCTTTGGAACCCGTATGGAACATGACCCGTAAAACCTAAAAACAAACATACACGATTTGATAGACATTCAAAACTTAAGTTTCATAACAGCTTCCATGGTTTGACATCAGTTTATTGAACTTACGCACTGATTGCGATGGATTAAATCCCCATATTTGAGTTCGCACAAACGAGCTATGTAGTTTTCCGTAGGACATCTATTAAGAAAAATATTACGTAACCCGCCGAAATAAATTTTACAATAAACGTTAAATGACAGCGTGCGATGCCACGTAGACTCTGCGTTGTCAATGTTTCAATGTCTTCAAGCCAAAAAGGTTTCACAAAAGAGGAAAAAGTTATAGGTTCTTATCCCAATAAAAAGTTAGATTTGTGTTTCTTCTTCATAATCTCACCTTTCTTGATGTATTTATCAGGATGACTGTTCTCCATGAAGAATGGGCTAACAGAATGTGTTGCAGGTGATAGCTTTGGTTCGTCCATGGGAACGTCTCGTAAAATTCCTGCACATTCTGGTCTAACTGTGACTAATGGAAGCTTGAACTCGGCTGTCGCGGACTGTGGATATGAAAAGCGGTCGTTTACTGGCGCAGCATCAGAAACATCATCTTCATCAAGGTCTAGTTCAAAGTTCCTTCTCATCTCCTTCCATTCTTCTTTCTTCATCCATCTCCATTTTTACTGAATCTATTCTTGGTGTAACTCTATTCAAATTAAGGTTCAGGAATCACTGTCGTATTTCATAAATTTCAGGGTGCATTTTCAAACTATTTCTGTGGACTTACGAATCTGTCAACCAAATCCCAAGGTTGTCCTTTCCCGGCTTGTAAGTCGACGACTCTTTCTAACTGGTTTCTTGCTGCTCTCTGGTTTAGTTGCACCCTTTGGAACTCTGATAGGGCTTCTGTTGCGGCGACCGTGTATCGCTGACCAAATTGATTGTTCAATCGAGGGAGAAAACCTATACGAGTATTTTTAGGCCATTTTAGTAAATTAAAAACTGTCTAGAACACTTTCAGTTTTGCTTTTAAAAATCATCTTTTCGCACTGCAACTTCGTTAATGCGTGGTTACTGAGATTATTTATTTATCTATGCGCGAAAAGGGCTAAGCTTAAAGTTATATGAGGCTACTACAACCAAGTCCCGATCCACGATAGCAGTACAACAAACACTAAATAAAACACAGCCCGTTAGTTTCACGAACGTTGCTCACAAAACAACTGCCGGCCATCTGATACCCATGACATAACTAGACCAACCATTGATAAAGAACGAGTACCGTTTTATTCGAAGATTATGCACATATTTTGTAGGCCTTAGACTTTATAATATGACACACAGGAGACAACACTGCTGGGAAGATTTTCCGTTTCAAGAAAATCGTTGATCGTGTGGGCTTATATGCCTTACCTTACTTGCTAGTGTGCACTATTTGTGTCAGTGTATATCCAATCCTGCTGTAAGCTCTACAGTAATTATTTGATTTGTGAGCATTAACTCACTCACATGTGTGTGTCCCATGATGTTTACCTCGACCCTCAATAAAGGACGACGGAAAAAATGTCTAGGCACTGGAACTAGGTACGCCGTTTCCATAATATCATGAACCAGTCTATAAGCTCTAAAACATGGGCATTGATCCGAGAGGGATTTTGAGGTCAACAGACATCTGTTCAGTACATTCATCTTGATAAGTAACACAGTTGTCTTGTGGAATAGATCAGGCGGAAATTCTTTATGGCGGTTATGGTAAATGTATGAAATCCATATCAGTTTTCAATTATTTACTGGCTCTTTGAGGAGTTGGTAAAGCATTGAGTTACTAAGAAAATTTTCAACGTACAGTTCACGCTTTGTAATCTCGAGTTTCTTTTTAATGCCACTTGAAAGGACATATCGATCTGACCTGACTGATTCTAGTATTAACGTTTTGAAAGATCTCTTTAATGACTTTCTGGGCGCGCATTTCAATCGACAATAACACGTCAGAGTATTTCATTGTTCATTTGTTGTCCAGAATATTATTACTGGTATCTAATCAAGGCTCAAACAATTTAACAGTCAGCTCAGCAATAAATATTGCCTGTCAGACAATGACTGTATATGCAAATCCTTGAGAAATTAATAGGCACTACCAGCTGCCTACGTGAATAGTGTGAATACTGCAGGCTTTGCACTGTAGATTTAAAACAATTATTTACACCCACAGACATTGGTCAAGTAACCATGTCCCGAGAGTAAGAGCAATAAGTGAACGTTTAGACGAACAACGCCGTTTGTCATAAACTAAGTGAGCAAGTCTCCGCCATGATAGAATTTCTAGATTTTCAAACACGTTTAATTAATGACACACCAAAGTAGGCCGAAATAGAGTGGTAAACAAAGTTTTATTTGGGGGTCAGGTTTCTGGACACATTTCTTGACTTGATATTAGGACGCTCTAGGATAGTTAAGTACCTATTGTACCACATATCAGATTAGGTCCAGTGACCTTCTCCCGATCATATTCGCGTAGAAGCAAGTCCGAGTTGCTCAAAATAAAGAGCTTTTAAAGGAAAACAGGACGGCCTTTGCTCAGCAGTAGGCCTTAATAATTATAGGCTATAAAAAAAACATCTTTCCCCATCTCTTGCCGAGCAAAGAGATTTTCTCTGTCATTTAGGAGACTAAGTGGCAGCACGACGAAAATAAACAACTATCGGCATTTAACCGCATAACAAAATAAAACGGCGTACAAAATTACAAACTTTTTTTGCTATCCCCACAAACACCGCATTAATAGATTTCCCTTCAATTCTCTTTATTGAAGTTTTTTACAGTTTAATTTGAAACGTGTACTAACAGTGATAGCAAATGTAAACATCTGTGGTCCTTTAAGTTCCCAGGAAACTGTGGCATGCCTCGTAGACATGGGTAGTTCGCGAACGATTGAAGGAAATGAACTACTTCATTTCCCAAAATTAACTTATCATTCATTCAGTGGCCATTCAAATGTGTCTCTACTTCATTTAGTTCAGTGTTTCTTTTCGCTCGCGCATGGCTGAGTGCACCATGGACGATACGCCCGCTTTACTCACACACATTCAGCCAAGGCACTCTCTCACTCGTACATGTTCGAGTTACTTCGCGCTTCGTCGGCTGATCGGATAACGTCGGCTGATGAAGTAACGAGCGACTACGGCGCCTCACCACCACGTGACCACGGAAATATGTATCATGTTACAACAGTAATTAGTCTTATCACCCTTATATGAACTTTATAGTCATAGGAATACAGTCTTATTAACGTACAACGTAAACCAAAACGGAATGAAGAAGAACAAAAAACACAAGACATACAATTATATTTCTAGGTTGACAGTCCTAAGACTCCTAAGCTTGTTTAAAGTATGAAGGAAAATCGACATACCAGATTTAAAACTGAACTTTACTGATTCAATGAAATGCATCATTTCACTAAATCACTAGTTCAGTGAACTAGTCCAGTGAACTAGTTCAGTGAACTAGTGATTAAGTGAAATGGGTAATTTTTCGTTCACCAAACATCCGTTGAGGATAATGACGCCCGATCTTTTACTACTAGTGCAACCATCCACTAACAAAAAACAAAAATATAAATTATTTTAATTACATCTAACTTAAATGAAATTAAAATAATTTATATTTTTGTTTTTTGTTAGTGGATGGTTGCACTAGTAGTAAAAGATCGGGCGTCATTATCCTCAACGGATGTTTGGTGAACGAAAAATGACCCAAATGCATCAGTAAATCACTAGTTCAGTCAATCATCTCAGTCAGTTCTCGTTCTGATTTGCTGAACTAATTGAAGTACTGAACTAACTGAAGTACTGAACTAACTGAAGTACTGAACTAACTGAAGTACTGAACTAAATGAGTGGACTACTTCATCAACTGAAAAGATATACTTCATTCATTTCTTTTTACTGACACATTTTGCGCATCTCTAATGCCTCGGAGGCTCGGACCGGTCCAAAATGACTCATACCAAACTGATTCATCGAGATCGAGTTAATTCGCGACAAATTCTTTGAGATTTCACTTATTTTATGTGAGTTTTTTTGTATTTGAATAACGTGTTCAGTGAGATTTTTTACATTCCTTGACGTAATTAAATTTTTGGTAGGTACAAATAAAAATTAACTGTTGCTGAATTTAAATTAGGATTTAATTAAAAAGGGAGAAAGTGTTACGAATAGCAGCTAGAAAAAAAAAATTGTTCATGCAGAAATCTGGTGCAAAAATATTAAGCTGGAATGTCAACATAGGTAAATCGTAATCACCTCTTCGATTAATTGATGTCTATGGCGCACGAAAAAAAAAACAAAAAATAAATACTTGGATTTCTAGAACTTAAAGGAACGATGTAACATACCTTCATAACCAGGTATCATAGGATGTTTGTACACAGGATCTCCATTCCGAAATCTTGCGTTTACCACATCGATGTCTGTTTGTGGTGGCCGATAGATCTGTTAGTAAAATTGCAATTATTTTTTTTAGAAACTCAGAAAATAAGTGCGGGTCCTTCGACCGAAAGGTGGATGGATAATATTGTTGCAATTATAAATAAAACCTGGCTTGGCCGGCTTGGCACATAAATGTTGGATTTCACTCGCCCAGAACTGGGTGAACAAAACTGTGGATGATGATGATGGATAGATACCAGTTATGAACATTCTTGGTGTTTTATTATTTTGTAATTTTCATGATTCGTCTACTGTTTATTTAGGTTGATAAGTACATCAAAAAGCTCAGCCCGCAAATATTGTTTTTTTTTGCATCATTTTGCAAAATAAAGATTTTGCAAGGACAAGTCCATTAAAGGCACGCATGCAAAAAAAAAACATGTGTATGCTTCTTGTTATTCCATGGGATATAATTATTCATTATTTGTTATTCTGTAGCTATTCTATTATCCATGTTGTTAACTAACCAACTTAGTCGCGTCAATGAAGCCTTTGCTTCGGAAGTCCTCAAGAACAGCTCCGATTTTGATGATTTTTTTTTTAAATATTTTGTTTTTTTATACTTTTTAAAATCAGAAACCTCTTAGAGCGGGGACGGAACTATTTATATTGTTTAAACAACATCAACGACATTTATACAGGGTGATTTGTAATTGGATGCGGTCCTTGAAATGGGTGATACTAGACCTTATTTGCAACAATTTTTACCCCGAAAGCATGGGGTTTAAACTGGATGGTTTTAGAGATATCGAACTTTAAAGATTTTTCGAAAAATTTCCACCTCTCCTCATGAAGTGCTTAGTGTTAGAAAGTAGCGATGGTTATCACCTACAATTTATACTTTTCTGATAGAATATGAATGGCTGCATCTATTGGATACAAGTTTGTTATAAAACTAATCATATCTTGGGAAATTAAGTGTCATAAAGTTTCTGTTTTGAAATTTTCTGAAAACTTCCCTTGTCTTTCAAAGCACATTTTTCAAAATAAATGTATGACACTTGGTGTACAAATTACAGAAAAAACTTCCTTGCCTCGTTACCTTTCCAAAATGGTGCCACAGTACCCACTTTTAGTTAGTGTCTTACCAGAAAATTAGGGTTGTTACTGATGAGATAGTAAATCAACGAGGATCGGTAAAGTTTTTTCAACCCAACTTTTTTTTCTGTAGTTTTTGTCCAAACTGCTATCTGATATTAGCTTTTTGAATCAATGCACTAAATCCTGGTCGATCACATCAGGCAAAATCGGTCTTTATCTGGAGTATTTTTATCTATGGACTAGATAGTCAAACCATCAATTTTCTTCCATTTGAAACAGATATCATCATCATCATCAGCCTATAAATGTTCCCACTGCTGGGACACAGGCCTCCTCTCTGAAAGAGGG
Organism: Agrotis exclamationis; assembly: GCA_950005045.1. Lineage (NCBI taxonomy): Eukaryota > Metazoa > Arthropoda > Insecta > Lepidoptera > Noctuidae > Agrotis > Agrotis exclamationis. Next base: position 4,841,990 of record OX465417.1, on the reverse strand, counting down.
AGTGGGCCGGAAACAGATGTACAATGACGAAATGTTTGTAAGCTCGGGTTCATAAAGGTTAGGTCACCCAGCTGGTGGGACAGGTAAAAATACTCGAGATAAAGAACGTTCTTGCCTGATATGATCAACCAGGATTAAGCGCATTGACAATATCAGATAGCAGTTTGGACAAAAACTACAGAAAAAAAAAGTTGGGTTGAAAAAACTTTACCGATCCTCGTTGATTTACTACCTCATCAGTAACAACCCTAATTTTCTGGTAAGACACTAACTAAAAGTGGGTACTGTGGCACAATTTTGGAAAGGTAACGAGACAAGGAAGTTTTTTCTGTAATTTGTACACCAAGTGCCATACATTTATTTTGAAAAATGTGCTTTGAAAGACAAGGGAAGTTTTCAGAAAATTTCAAAACATAAACTTTATGACACTTAATTTCCCAAGATATGATTAGTTTTACAACAAACTTGTATCCATTAGATGCAGCCATTCATATTCTATCAGAAAAGTATAAATTGTAGGTGATAACCATCGCTACTTTCTAACACTAAGCACTTCATGAGGGAGAGGTGGAAATTTTTCGAAAAATCTTTAAAGTTCGATATCTCTAAAACCATCAAGTTTAGACCCCATGTTTGTCGGGGTAAAAATTGTTGCAAATAAGGTCTAGTATCACCCATTTCAAGGACCGCATCCAATTACAAATCACCCTGTATAAATGTCGTTGATATTGTTTAAACAATATAAATAGTTCCGTCCCCGCTCTAAGAAGTTTCTGATTTTAAAGAGTATAAAAAAACAAAATATTAAAAAAAAAACATCAAAATCGGAGCTGTTCTTGAGGACTTCCGAAGATTGCATGTTTTATGTATTCATTGACGCGACTAACTGTGACTATACAGTTATTGATCCGCTGTGTATCAATATTTTTTTAACTACTTATCAACACTATTGATTTACTTATAAAGCTTTCCACGAGATAAGGTAGGCTTAAATAACCATGTACAGTCAACAAAAGTGGTAATGGAAACCAGGCAGTTTTTTTTTATGGTTTTCCAAACAATGTGTCTGCGTATTAACCTCTTTTGGCCCAATAGCTACTTGAAATTTTGCAAAAGAGATTGAGGCACGCTGAAAACTTACTCAATTATACTTCTTCAATTATCCCTAAACACAGAAATACTGCCCTGTGAGCAAAAGTGGTTTTGAACGAAGCTAGACGTATTAAAAGATGCGATTTTTTGGCTCATTAAATTCTCCCTTCTCTAAATATTCAATTTTTACGGGTTTCGAAATGCCTCAAACACCTTTTTGGGACCAAACAAATCGCATCTTTAAATACATCTGTCTTCCTTCGATACCGATTTTTCTCAGCCAGATCTGCATTTCTGTGTGAGGGACAGTTGAAGAATTATTCTTCTTTTTTTATTCAATGATACGTTCGCGTTTGACCACTATCTCGCCTGATGGTAAGCGAAGATGTGATCGACGGTGAAGCATGCTTGCCTAGAAGTAACCTGTTCACTCTTGACTATTCGGACAAGTTTTCAGCGTGCATCAAGCTCTTTCGAAAAAATGCAGCTAGCTCTTCAGCCATTTCAATTCATTTCAGTACCTAATCAGTTCAATCAGGAACACATCCATACGTACAGCGTAGAACATGCGTTTAACATAGGTACCTACAACTTGCTGCCTGGATACTTATTTCTTTTGTGGACTGTACCTAGTATGACCTTATATCAGGTAAGTAAATAAGTAGATTAGATACACCCACTTTGAATATAAATTATGCATCGGTAAATAAAATGATAAGAGATTAAATAGGGTTAATAGAATCAGCACGTGAGTACCCACGTGTTGTGGGACGGTTTATCAGATGACGTCATGCCTACGTGTTTTCGTATGCACCTGAATATTACGGCCTGAACCTACACTTCTGTAAGAAAAGTAGGTACTTACTATAGGTTTTCAATGTAGTTATGTTCATTTCAATTTAAACGAATGTCAACTGTATGCTAACTATAAATTAAGTGGGATTTAGAATGAAGAACTGATTTAAAAACAGCCAACTGATTTGAAAAGCCATCAGGTGGCCTACCACGAGCTCTTAGCGCGATCCAATTTACGCTTAGGGAACGAGATGGCGCTAGACGACTTGTATAGCTCTGTTTCTTTCCCACAGCCTAAACTGGATCGCGTTAAGAGGGCTTATTCTGAAAGTTGGCAACGTCGCAAATAGTTGTCAAATATTAACAAGTTTTAATTAATTCACCAAGGTTACTGTATGGAAATAAGAAATATCGCTCTGTAGTGTACTAGAACATTGATAAAGAAATGCAGTTAAACACTGAATTTGATGTTGTAACCGTTTCAGATGTAAAAAAAAGCATTTGGAAAGTATCGAAATGCTTTTTTTTACATCTAAAACTATAATAATATATTCGATGTTACGATATTAATTATTGCATTCCCTTATCAATTTTTTAGTGCACTACAGAGCCATATTTCTTATTTTCATACAGTAAATTTACCAAATTAATTACAACTTGTAAGTATTTGACAGCTATTTGCGACGTTGCCAACTTTCTGGTTATGCGCCCTTAAGAGCTCGTGGTAAGGTCTCAGGAGTTCGTTTATGTTACTATTCCCTAAAAAAGTAGTGCGTGGGACAGTCCAGCTATGCTATTCTCACATCACATCGCTGGAGTCTACGACGTGCTCGTCGACGACGCGGCTTTGAGATCGTCCGATGATGCAGCAGCGTGAACGGTGAGCGCTAGTGTCGCTGTCAGTAGCTTACTGCAAAATGTAGTGACGTGTGCGCTGCGGTAGCGCTATTACAAGGCTGTGTTTATAAAGAATAACGCTGCTGTAGAACATTTGTGAGTCTCCCCCTCTGATTTCGATGAAATTATTCGTTTTCACCACGGACCGGAAGACGCAGCATAGGCAGGCCTCCGACTAGGTGGACAACCGATGGATGCGGAACCGTGGTCGTGACGGCACATGGCGGTCTAAGGGCCTGGCTTATGTAAACTTATGTTTAGCAGTGGACGTCTTCCGGCTGATGATGATTCGTTATCAGTATTCCATTTTTAGTTGTGTAAGTAGGTATGTACTTAATTAAGTAACAATTTCTTTTATTTTTGTATTTTTTTTTCGAAATTGCCTATTTGTGTACCTACTTGATTGGAAATAACTGCTTAAGGAGTACCTACACATACACGCAGTAAACATACGTAGGCAGATCGACAGGTCTAGGGAAAATACATTAACTAGAAATACGTACTATTCTGAGCACTTCAGGAAAACTTTTAATTAAGTTCTTGTGATAAGTGCGGTACCTGAATACCTATTATTTTATCGGCCGTAGTCTTAATGAATCATTCGCAACTATTTATATATAGTTCGTTGCATCGCGCTTGAGCACTTTGTTTAAATACTCATCATTTATGTATATCACCAGTAGTAACTCCGCGATCTACTTCAGTAACTCCAGTTTAAATAGCTCGCACAGCTGGAAAATTGTAATCCTGCCCTTTGTCTTATGACTTACGATTTACTTTACCAAAAACCTTGCATCATCTTTAAAGTTACTAACCTGGAAGTCATCAGCCGTTCGATCTGACAGAACAAGCCTCTCTGAGTGCTGCACACTTGGATCCAGCAGGATCTTGTGTGTGGTCGAGCCATATGTGTCGCCTATTCGATATTTGTACTCGGGACAGTGACCTGTGTACCTGCAAAGTGCAAACCAATGAAATCATTAATACCCATTTGAAAAAAATCCAGATATTGTTCCTGTTGAGAAAAACACTTAGAACCATGGTATGTGATTAAGTAACCCAACTAGGTTTGTAGGTTCCCATCGATCGATTTCATACCACATAACACGGTTAAACAAGTTAATTGACTGAATGTAACATTACCTGCTGGCCCTACGTAAAAATTTGACTCACTTCAAATGTAGAAAACGATCATTTACGAAAACTCCAAACACGCGCCAGAAATACATTATAAACGAGATCATTTATCATATTTGGGCACGCGACACGACCAACGCAACGCCCTAAATACCTACATTGTCAACAAGACACAACACCAAGAATTACCTAACGATCCTTTTAAGTATTTAAATTCGTACAAACGGACGCTCTGTTCATCAATAAAAATAAATTTGTAACGCACTCTTGACAAGGTGAAATATGTGGCGTCAAAAGTAAACCAGAATCGTTACATCACTGGCGCCAATTTGGCAACAATCGCAATTTTACGGATGAAAATGGCCATACGGTCTCGCTTAGTTAAATTTCGTCATACGCAAATGCAACGCAGTTTATTCTCGGCGACGTAAACCCTTTTTGGGACCTTTAATCTTTTAAAAGGAATGTACAAAGTGCAATCGTAAATTAAAACATTTTAATATGGACATGAGACCTTAAATTCTTGTCTTGGCGACTAAAAATTGCGGAAATTTTTGAATAAACATCTTGAGCTACCTATGTTTAAAGTTGCTATGCAAGATATTACCTAGAAGCTTACTTATGGAAAGGAATGCCGCAGATATGCACATCAATCGACTATTGCATTGTAACTAACCATCTCTAAACTGGACTATCATTCATCAATTCATCATGTTATGAGACGTATCTAACGAGGTAACGTGAGTCCTATACCTAACTACTGTAGTATGCTAAGAACTGCGACTAACTTTGATGAAAACGCTCATGCAAAGAGAAGGGCATGCAATTACAAGCTTTCGTCACCACAGTGGGCTTCCCAAAGACCGCATAGTTACACTAACCCTGGGATGTAATGTGGCTGGGCTATGCTGACTAAGTCCAACGCCATTCTGTGCTATTTCTTGCTTTGCCGGAAAAAGATCAACTCATAATTTCCATATAAAAATCTGATAAATGTTACTGACACTAGAATTTATTTAACATAAACATTTGTTGATTTTGGTAGTTTGACAAAGTTTGACGTGTAATTTTGACAATATGATTGGCTTTGTTGTTTTAATGTTTCCTGTTGTACCGATTTAAATGGCCAGTTCATTATTACATTCTCAAAGTTTGTTTACCTGAATACCAGACTTCTTTACGGTAACACTATTGTGGGCTATGATAGGAAATAATAACAATAATGAAGTAGACGGTCATTAAATAATCATAATAAGAAAACAATAAACTATTACCTATACCTAACTACGGAAAATATTTATTCAATACACCTCAATAGATGGCCTAACTTCATCATAGCGACCTAAGAACCGCCCACCGAAACGGACTGTTTTCAAAACAAAACATGTTGACTGTGCTGTGCCTGCGCAGGCTTCGCATTCAGTTCGGACTTCATCGGTCTCCGTTCGTGTTCTTTCGCAATTCGTTTGCTCGGACTTCGTTCTTTCGTTCAGTCAATCGGCCGCCATATTGAATGTAACCGCCGCAGCGGTCGGGTGTGTACGGTGGCGCTCCGCGCAGTGACAGTCAGACAACGATGAAATAATAACTTTCAAAAACTTTGTGCTACAAAGTGCTGCTTCAACCCTACAATTCCAATAAACTGTGAAGTGTTCTCATATATTTACTTATATTGAATATAGTTTCGTTATTTATAACTGATCCAGCGACTTGAAATGCATGCATTCCATCGAGACTGTTGAACTTTTATTTTTTTTTCGTTCGGTGTACATTTTGATTCTTATCAAGTATATTTTTTTGTAATTCATTCGCCGTGAACTATGGTTTTATACAAAGACATTATATAATAAAAAATACATTATTTATAGTGTTATGTGTTGATTAGACTGTGTTATCAAAGTTAACTATAAAAGCTGATTAGGGATTGCCGAAACATTCAAGGTAAGATTGTTGAAATAATGCACTAATCATGAATTGAATGAACTTTTCAGATGAAGAAGAAATTCACAAAAAGCGTTTACCGCGCAATCATAATGAAATCAACAGTGCATCTCTTTTCATCCCATTTCGAATTCCTGCTGGGCAGTAACCAGAACAAATCATAATACTTACCAATGCAAATCATTCATCGAATACTAATGAGGTTGCACTTTTGAACCTTTTGACCTAGTTTAGACAAAATTTTCACTTCACCTGTCTGTTGACTTACCCAATTACTTGGATGTAGTGGACAAACCCAAAGATCGACAATAAATAACTTGAATTATAAGATGGTAAAACGTTACAGCTATAAACATATCTTAAATAAATCACTACCTGTTTTTACCGGTCACCTAAGAACCTCGATTTTTATTTAAATCAGCTTGATTGCAATCAGTTAAACTTAATACATATGGAAAATATTCATGGGGAACTTATTTTTGGAATTGTGGACATTTACGAAGACTCTATTCATTTACAAAGAAAGAACACATGCAAATACATACATACATTCATTTCTGAAAAATAAAAAGACTGTCATACCGTCGAAGGACATTTGGGCATAGACCTTCCCAAGTTAAACAAACATAACATAGCTTAAGTATATTATTATTACTAATAGTCAGCCTGTTATATCTTACTGCTGCGGCACAAGCTTCCTCTTTATGATGGGGACACATCACATACCTCTTCTAAAGTCCAAGAAAGACAAGTAAGAAATTAAAAGAGATCCGAAGAATTTGAAATAGATTGATCACAAACAATGATATTTATTTAAACATTCCTCCGAATAATCACCTGAAATAGTTCGCATTTTGGGACATAAAGAAACAAGAATTATAATAACACCTGATATAAAAAATTCATCCAACTGTAAAGTAACACCACAAGTCTAAAAAGATGAAACAGTCAAAAAAGACAATCTTGAAGTTATTTGCGATATTCTCGAAGATAAAGACGTCATAGATAAAGCCCCTTTAACAGATGATATCTGGGTTACGTATCGCCAATCAGTTTCATCACAACTGATGATGTCCTCCAATTCAGATGGAATGCGAGTTTGTGACAACATTTTAACACTAAATGACCCAAAAATGTTTTAGGCAACATTGAATTCTTTAACTTTGTTATTATTCCGTCTTTGATTGCATTTGTTTGTAAACTAATTAGTAGTCGTTTGATAGAACGCAACGATACTTATACATCATTAAGATATGGCAGCATTCTTACCTGAATGCGTTTGGAAAAAGTACCTACTTGGGATTCTTGGTATTTAGGAAGGTTTATGAAAATCAAATATTCAAAACAGTTGGGTGCTCCTCAAATTCATCAATCTCCATGTATTTGGAAGTGCGTTTTCGCTATCTTCTTAAAGCCAAAGTCGTCAATAACTTTTTTACTCAGAATTATAGTATTTCTTACCTTTTCGTGTAAGCCGGTTTCCTTACAAAATCATTGCCGCCAGGAACAGTTCAAGTTTCTCCTGTTCGTTCCTGTTTTATTCATCTGCGTCATCTGCAGTTAAGAAAAAGTCCTTAGTATTGACATCATGGATGCAAATTAATATTATGAATTGAGTCCACAGTGCCCCCATGATTCTCATTATGGAAAGTAACGTGACATTGAACTCAATACATTTTTTTCCGAAAGATGAATCAATTTAACGATCGAAGTAAGTGCAAAATTGCGAATTGATTTGATCAACTATTTCTGTCAATTATTTCAAGCTGTTTATTAGAACCCACCGACTTGAGATGAACAGGAAATACCTAATAAAGGAAATAATAAGAGGAAAGGAAGAAAGGCCGTTCTTTGACGTATAGTCAAATCCATTGATATATAAGATAAAGTTCTTTCGTTCTTTACATAAAATCGCCGTTACCCTCCCAATAAAAGATAACACGTTCCCAAACAATGAAGCGGGCGCCCATTCAGTCTCAAGTAAAACGTTTCAAACAGTGAACGAAGGTTTCAAAGGAATCCTGTTTGGTGGCGGCCTGGCCGGGAGAAACAAAACCCTGCGACGACATCGTGGCGACGTCGTCGTTTAAACATGGGCGACCACCACCAACAAGCATATTTCAACCTTACCATCATCCACATAGAGCATAAGTTCTATAATGGTTTTGCCATTGATAAAATGCCTGCAAATCCCATTCTAGAAACTAGACGCCTCTTTGTTTTTGTTATTAGACATCTATAAGCTGTAAATAACTACCTACTGAACGGTTGTCCAAACAGCTTTCCAACCATCAACCAGCATTTAAAAAGTCAGCTCCAACTTTTATCTCCGAAATAGATTGCTTTAAGATAAAAACGGAAAGTATTCAAGTTCGTTTAATTCAAATTGTCTGTTAATAACGAAACTCAATTACTGATGATGTTGATATCTGAATTAACATAGGTCACGTTTTTTCCTAAAGCATAGAGCACATAATCGTTCAGAAATAGTGTTCCGCGTCCCCGGCAAGTTTCGAAGACCGGTTTAGACGAAGACGCGGAACGGCGGTTTGTGATATCAAAAAACTGGCTAAGTTCAAATTTGTGCCTTTTAGGGGCTTTATGTCTTCGATAAAATGGTGTCAAAGAATGATTCAAGGCTGTTTGTTACAGCAAGAGGCTTTTAGACCAAGACACCGCCTTGGTCAAGACTTATTGATATTTTATAAAGGGGTCTTCTAATAACATAGATACTGGTCACAACAGTCAATAAATTAAGATCTTGGGTACGGAACTCTAAAAAGAAGACCCGTGTCGGCTGATATTCGAGGTCGCAACCCAATTGGGGACCAGTCGCAGGTACGCTTTTGTAGTACACTTTCTCCCGTGCGTGACGCGCCCAGTCGCTGCCAGACATTTCACCGAAGACCGTCTGCAGGTGCACAACTAACATGCGAATTTATAATTCGCGAATCATTTAATGATTTGCTAAAGTTACACTTTCACCCAAAAAAACAGGGCGCAAAATATTGGATGAAAAATTGTCACTAATTACAGTGCCGTCTCAAAAGTCACACTCATACGATATTTGGAAACAATGTGACATCAAATAAGTCACCTCTCTAGGTGTTAACGCGTCTAGGATGAAAGAGACAGTACAACTCTTGTTTTAAGTAGGTTTTGAGAACGACATTCTAGACCAAAGATGTCGCGTCGGGTGCCTATATAAAAAGATGACAAATTTTAATATCATTGACCCCTAAAACCTAACTTTCCGACATTCCTCTTCACAGGAAAGAACCACCATTATGATGCAAAATAAAACGCGTGCTGCCTTGCGTTTTTAAACATCCTGCGATCATTAGAGACGTTAATGGTGAGAATCTTATAAAAACTAGTCCAGTGAGCGAGAAACAATTGGCCACGTAACCATTTGTCCGTACTTTCGTTCGTAAAAATGGTGTGTTAACACGAATGGTTACACCGCAAAGTATTGGAGAAGCGTTTTGGTCAATCAATTATAAAGATTCCAAATAGAAATCGTTATTTAAATTCGTCTCGACTCGTTAACGAACAATAATCGACATAGTGACGAGTTTCTGACATCACTTTGGGAAATAACTTTAAGTAACATGGCTGTGGAATTCACAAAAACAATATCGGTTACTTCAGCATTCAATCATTTTGGTGGTAAACATCAGATGGATTGCTAAGCTGAGTAAAGTTAGCAACTATGACTCAGATGATTATTATTATGTAGATTTTCTACGAACACGCCTCATGTCTTTCAGGTGTGTGGAATTACAATTAAAAAAAGTTCAATAACATGTTCCGGCAATTGACTAGCCAAGTGTAACATGAAAAACTTAAGAAGCAAAAACAGTTGGAAACATTCGAAGGTATGGTGCAAATTGCCCTAGTGCAGGTGTCTAAAATCTGTAAGCTAATAAATAATACCTTATTAATGGGATATTCTCAACAGACCTGAATGGTCTTGTCTCAAAGATACAGGACGCTCATTGTCTTGGTAAAAACAAGTAACATCTTGTCTCCACAATGGCTGTCTTATCTCAGGTCTTACCTTTCTTGGAATTTCATAAAAGCCTATTGATTACGTGTAAAATTTCTCGGCTTCTTATCTACCGGTGATAATGAGAATGTTCATTTAGATAGTATTTAAATATCCTTAAATACGTCCGGTTGTTACGTGTCTGTCGACTTCGACTTGGGAAATGAATGTACGAAAGAGATAGAAGAGCTAAATGACGATAAAATAAAACATGACCAAATTAATCAAGAATAACATAAAGTGTCAGGAAAAACCAAAGTCTAGTAACACGCATCTGCTTCGCTTCGTTGCACTCGAATTGTTGCAGATCTGTTTACTTACATAATTTTAAGTTGCTACTTCATCATGAACAAGATAAAACAAATGATTTCTCTGATGATTTCCAACTTACTCCAAACAGCTGAATCATTCTCTATATTCATTCTTTAATTTCATTCTTTGATGCGCATGGGCATCAACAGTGCCGAGTTATGAAGCAACGTCGCAAAGTGCTTCATTCATATACCTATTTTACTTATTACACGATGTGGTCTCGTATAATTACGGTGTTGCAATTAGGGACGAGAGAGTGTTGCAAGTCGACTAAACATTATGGCAATTTACATTATTATTTTTGCGTCTAGCTCTTTTGTTATGTTATTTTGAAATGTGCTTTAGATTGCCTTGATTTCTAAGTGTAAGAGTGATCCCATAAAAAAATATAAACGTGAAATGAGAGCCAAGTTTAATATTCATAAAAATATGCGTGAACAAAAAACCTGAGATCTAAATGGGTGCCAAAAGTTCTGTAGAAAATCCTAATATTTTGCCAAACAAAATTTTAAAAGTCTTGAATTGACTAGGTATTCAATTTCATGTGTCTATTGTCATAGAATAGGTTTGCGCGTAAAATACGCGCTTTTAACGTGGATTTAGAGAATATTCGGATACCAGCCCTTAATACAATACAGAACCTACACCTATAATAATAGATTATGAGTTATTACGGGGTCAAAAGTGGCTCCAAATGGTTCATCACATCAGCTTATTGCCGTCCACTGCTGGAAGTACGCCTCCCCCAAAGACCGCCAACCCTCCCGGTCCACTGCCAGCCCCTTACTTCAAATCATCGACCCATCTTGCCGCAGGACGTCTCACACTACGTTTGCCCATTCGCGGTCTCCACTCTAGCACATGTCTGCTCCATCTACCATCTGTCCGTCTACAGACGTGGCCGGCCCACTTCCATTTCAGCATGCTTATTCTACGCGCAATATCGGTCGGTTACTTTGGTTCTCTGGCGAATGACTTCGTTCCGAATTCTATCCGCCAGAGAAACTCCGAGCATTGCTCTCTCCATTGCACGCTGAGCAACCCTGAATTTGTGGACCAGGCCTATGGTAAGTGTCCACGTTTCGGCTCCGTAGGTCATTACGGGTAGGACACACTGATTATAGACACTAGTTTTAAGGTCCAAATGGTTAATGTAGTAAAAAACACAACTACTACGTCGCCATTTCGTTCTAATAACTTGGATTGACACTCTGCAACTTGTCTAGATTTGTCTGTTCTCGACAAAATAAACGATTAAAAAAATCATATGTGGTGGTAACGAACTATCCAGCAGGCTGGGAATTCCTATCGAAAAAACTGAATCTAACGCACGAACTGTCAGATAACCGTACGCACTCCTACGCATTCCACGTCACGCTTCCATACTCAGCACAAATACATCAGAAATCCCGTCCATAACACGTATTGTGCAACCAAAATATCAATAATAACAAACGCAAGGCCGATCGGTGTCGACTTACATCGGAATTTATGCGAGAAACACTTTGTTCGAAATGCTCACTTGTTAAGCAGAGATTAGGGTTATCTAGCAACAAAAACTACCAAAAATCTTAAGAAATTCGAGCCTGGTTATGTAATAGAATCTACAAGGCTATAAACAAAGCGATAAGTTTTAATAGTTTAAGGAATTCCACAGTTTTATGGTGTTTTAACGATTCATCAGAGTATCGCTTATATTTGTGTTCTTATTGCGTAACATCGCACCTCATAATAGTGCATGGTGGTTAAAATAAGTTAGTTATTTTAAATCCATGATCATCTAAAGGCTTTTCATTTACTTTGTCATTACACTGATGGCACTTGACTTTTTCATGTTCAATCAATCAATCAACTCTGTCTATGACAGTTCACAGATGGTCATAGAACTCAAGTTGTGACACCACTCCTGATAAACGGCCTTCCGTGTTTAGTTTACCACAGCTGTGGTTAAATTGTCATTCAAAATCAATATCTCCCTGTGGCAACCTAAAATATATTTTTAATGTATTAACATCTACTTACGAGTACTTGAACTTATGACTCTCTCGTTGATGTCTGTGGTTTAAATTTTTATTCTTTGGAAAATGAATAATAAAATTAAAATAGTTACCTGCTTTGCTTTCAACCCTACTCAAGTTGGATAAGTACAAGAATGGCAGAGACATGTGTCTTGTTGTGAATATCAGGCATGCTGCAAGTACATCTCATGGTCTGATCGATCACGACCTGTCTTGCGAAATACTGTCCGTATTCATGAACCACGCATTAATATGTAGCAAGTCTGTTTTGATCTTTCTAACAATACACTTCAGACTTCATTTTCATGTACATAGTTTACAATGATTAATGGTCTAGATTCAATATACGACTGTAGAAGTCCTATGGATTAGTCACCGCTAAAAGGCACACGAAATACAATTTATCTCTATTAATAAATTTATCTTATCTCCGAATTAATATGCCAAAGATAATTTTAATGCTGGCTTAATGGAAATGTACTTTTCAGTTGTTTTTACGATCAATCATCATATTTTTGTAGTTACTAACAAGAGACAACGTTATGAAGACACCACGGCTTCACAAAGAAGTATTTCAAAAGACATTCCAAGCAAATTATAATCTAAATAGTGCTATCACGAACTTATCACAGCTTACATCTCGTTGTTATCTGTTAACTGCACACAATTGTGAAGGTAATAATCCTCTTGCTACACTGGAAAAGCGGACACACGGAAAGACATGTAAGAATTTTTCCTCAGTTACAAAGAAAAGCATGCACCTGACAAGTCATTTGATAAGCTCATTGACATAACATTGCAAACTATTAGCTAACGCTTTGTTTCAAACATTTGTTTATTCATAATCATGCTGAATGTACTGTTGTTCCAAAATCTTGTTCATTTTATGAATTAGTGTCGTTGTAAATAAGTGCTAGTAAAACCGCTGTATGACTCTAAAAAGCATCATTCATACTGTCATCGAACTACACTGTAATTAAAGTAACTGCATCTAAAATACCCATTTACATCCTAATTAATGAACGTTAGTCATCCTTAATGAGGTCAACACGAACCATAAAATTAAATGCGGATTGATTTGCGTCTCTATTAACGTTTCTTACATTAACATGTTAATTGATTCTCCCATCAGAACTATCTTACGATCGAACATCGTCTTCTGATAGTTCAATCACTATCTTAGAAATGAAGACATCATAATTTAAATCGATTTTGATCATAACAGCTTGATAAAATTGTTTATGTTTGGCTGGTCTATCTCAGACCACAAACTTCTTGGATTCAACAGTTTCAAACAGGTCATCTTTGTGGTATTTCTGTGAATTTTTGATATTGTCTTTTTCCTCGTATTCATTAAAATCTTGGCTTGAATGGTAATTTGCGTCACCACTATTGTTACATCTGAGAGAATTAGGACAAAGTCCAGAACCAATCCTAATTCCAGCTGCAGGCAATTCTGCGAAAGTAAGAATAAGGTAATGGCTAATATTCCCACGGGAGTCTCGAGAGCCAACCGTGTAATTATGACAGGTATTATCAGACAAGCATCTGCATCCACCTGTGAACTTAAAGCTAAATTATTTTTAGTTGCCTTTACCGTTGTGGATAATACGATAAGTTCTTATAACCTTATTTAATAGGTTATAATTATAAAGAAAATTCATAGTTATACTGGCAAAAACTATAAAGGTAATCTTATTTTAAGAGATACATTTTTTTGTATTATTAACAATAATTACTTAACACATTATCAATATTAATCTAAAACTGATTACCTCATACAGTAGTCGTTTAATTTGTTAGTTGCAATCACCAGTTGCTTGTTACACCTATTTTCTAACTAATAAACAAAGTACCAATTGGGTTTCACACTAACAAGACTGTACCATAGCAATTAATACAGATTGAAATTGTTTATACGCAGTAATAATCTAGTTGCAATTAAGATAAGCATTAATAGAGCTTACTTATTAGTTATTAGAACGTTTTACTCGATGTAAGAGATAAAAATCTTTATTAAAAGCGAGAATTAAGATGTTATCGTCCAAGTATAGACAAAGAAATGATTCATAATTCTACGATGTTCTCAATATGGACGAATCGGAATCTCCTGTTCCTTTGCCCAAGGTACAATATTGTCGTAAAAAGGCCGCTTTCTATCTTTGTTGGCTTCAGCTTACAAAATAACCGTGAGTAGTTCAAGGGACCTTGGTCTACGAGTAACTGGAACACAAATCTAATTTGCGTATGCCCCGTGAAGCTACGCAAATGGATTGTTCGAATTTTGAAATACAAACAAAAAACAAAATATTTACGTAAACAAAACTAAAATTAAGATTTTTTTATAATTGGATTGTCGTGACCACGTAGATAGACGTTATTTAAACGAAACGTTTAGAAGATACCGCATTGTGTAACGTAACATCAAAATATTTGCCTAATAGCCCCCATTATTATTTGCATCACCCTTACAGCGTGGATCGTCATGTAAACGTTTATTTATTCAAGACAACTCGTAACAGAGTTGAAATCATAAAAGCCAGTCCATTTTTCTGGTTCATGACGTCAACACAGCTGTGCAAACTTGGCTTTTGCATTACAGTCTGACTGCATGAAGGAAAAATGTAGGTGTTCAAATGTGGGTAAAGATTTACTTTAATGCCTTTGTTACCATTCCACTTTTTTGCCTCGTTCGAAACAAAAATAAAGACATGAAAACGTCTGGTAGATTCTCATTACATGCCGTCATGCGCACTTAAATTAACATATAGGACAAAGACAGTAATGTAGCTAACTGCTAACATACATACGAAGATATGCAGGCTACAGCAAAAAACTAATCCAAGAAACGATAAAATTACGTATTTCAAATTAACATTGCTTGAACGCTTTAACGATTCTAATACCTAAAGAGAAATGGCCGAAGCCCTTTTCCGATCGTAGAAGTACTGCTAACTAATCGCACTATGGAAACTAGGCGATGTTCAATGCTCATAGAATCCGTAATGGTGTTCGAGAGTCGAATGCCAGCGAAGCCCACCATAAAGGCAACAACGCATGACCCGTTTTCACATGTATGGATATCCGGTTAGCTTATGGACAAGAATAATAGGTGCATTTTAATGATAAATAGGAAAGGAGTACTGAACGCATTCTTTTGTAACTACCAGACACTATTCTTCGAAGTTAAAAAGAGCCTCCATGTAACACTAATTTCAAAATAGACATACTGCAATTTGTCATGAATAACGGTATCCAAGATAATGTTACATAGAAAGTAAAGGGTTTTAACGAAACCGATTTCTTTTTGAGTTATGATTTAGTTGGTTTTACGATCAACTGTATGTTTCCACATTAAAGCTGCACTAAGTTATCGCAAACGCATATAAAACATTCGTCGATGGTAAATTGGTGCAAAATTATGTTAGAATTTAAATTCAAACCAGGGCCGCGCCGCCCCTATGTGCGAAGTGTGCGGCGCAAACAGGCGCCAGGGCTACAGAGGCGCCGGAAGACCAGTGCCAATTGTTGAAATTATTTTTGTCACATTACAACATAATATATTAATACTTGAGTATCGATAAGTAAGTAGATACAAGTCTCCCAAGACGATACTTATCTAAACTATTTGAATTGAACCACTGTTTATATTTTGGGTTTTGTTTTGTATAGATGAATCGAGCTCTGCTTTAAAATCAAAAGAACCGCCGGCCGCGCCACACTCAGCCGACAGCCGACTATTATTATTAGTATATTAATCTATGTATTTTATTACAAAGGCCATTAGTTTATAAACGTAACCCGATGCGAACCGACGGGGATTCCCCAGAACGATTACAAACATTCTATCGAAATGGGTATTAGCTAGAGGAGTCGCGAGTCCGGCGCGTACTGGCGGAAAACTGATAAATTGATAAAATTGATGAAAATATTTCAGCAAAAGATTTGAATTTATGAAAAAAAAATTGAAAGACGACAACATAAAAGGCGCTTCAAAGGTTTTGCACACAGGCGCTACATAGGTTTTGCACACAAGCGCTGCAAGGGGTCGGCGCGGCCCTGATTCAAACTATAACTAAATGAACGAATGTGGAACAGAACAAACTAAAAGCCACATTATTGTATTTTTATAACCTGTTAAAATCGCATTCGAGATCGTTATCAACGGTCAACGTGACATCTATGGAAACTTGTTTCTTTTAGTTTGAAACCATTTCAATTAGATTGTAATTTTGTGACGGAAACAGTTTAAAATTATTTATTGAGAGTAAACAAAATTGTTCCGTTTTCTTAATTGTTGCTAACCTGTCTCGGAACAGGTGGATACTGTGATTTTATTTGCAAGCATTCAATGAAGTTGAAACATTTTTATTTAATAGGACATTGAAAATAAATCATAATAACTTTACTATTCATATTAGTTTCTACTTCATGTTTTTGTCATTGTCTTGTGGTTATCCTTTCTTGGAAGCATAAGCATCATAAACAATCAACCTGTTACTTCTAAGCATGTTAAACATAACTGTCAACTAATTAGTGCAAATCCTGTCTACAAGTTGTAAAAACTTGTCTTTCTCAACTGGAACTCGTTAGAACTGCCATGTTTTATTATTGTCTTCATGTCTTGTAGTCTTCACGTCTAGTATTTTACGTTGCTGTTTTTTATTATCTACTTTTAATGTTTTATTAATTACAACATAAATTGGAGTGTCCATATTGATATTTTCTCTTCATCATACATCATTACTTCTGTGTCGTGTGAATGCTCTCACTGTTCTTTCTTTACAAATATTTCGTTAATATCTAAAGTATTAACATTATGGTGTTAATTGAGTTAAATAGAATCGTACATAACATCGTCATCGGCTCTATGTAACTTTGTCGTTCATAAGTCTGTTATCTGATTTTTTATGGATACACGCTCAGATTGTTCTGGATTTGTTTGGTTTCCCTTCAACACATGAGAGTTATTTGTTCTACCTATCGAGGTACGACTAACCTGTTTCGTTCACAATTAAACCTTTTTGCACTAAAATGTGCCTCCCACAGTGCTATAATAATAGAGGATGTCCATCATGTAATGGATCTATCAGTCTTAACAGGTAGCAATATTTGTACATCCCTTGCAAATGAAGTGTCTCCGACCACCTTATTTTTATTTAACTTTTTACGTCCAATTTTGCGCGACAAAATGCATTATTATATACCAGAGTACCTTACAAAGGGGCATCGGAAATATGTGTGGAATGCCCGAGTCACGGCCCAGGTAACCGGGAAGACCACGGGCCATCAAACAGGTTTCTCCCCAAACCTTTTTTTCATCAACAATCCTCCTAATTTATTAGTTAAACTGCCATTAAAGTTATGGCGACTCTTAATAGCAGTCTTGGCGTTTAATTAGGGTTAAATTGTCGACATCTGTGACATCGTTATCGTGTTTTGGGTGAATTATGAGTTCATCACCTTTGTTATTCACAGTTTTGACACGCGCTTCTCTTTTATTGCACTAGTAGTTTCTTTTATTGGTGCTAACATTTTTTTTTTGTTACAGTTGTCTCTTATAAAATCATTGAATTATTACGTGTAGCACGTAATAATTCAATGATTTTATGGATTTCCTTAATTGACTCTCTCAACTGAGAGAGCACATAATGTGTTAGTTTTCAATTGCCATTTCAGCGAGCGCAAATATTATTCAATCTACATAATATCCTTTTATCAAATGTTTTGCAACAACTCATTTGTCAAAACCAAATGGTCCCAAATTGAATAGGTGGCCATTTAATTCAAACCGAATCCGGATTAAATGTGTATGGTTGTTACCACAATAAAACAACAAATCAAGTAACAAAGTGCCCGATAAATCTTACTATGGCAAAAGTCGTGACTGGCCTATTTGTGTTCAAGGTGTACCGAACAAAATCGAATGGACAGCCATTTTTGACAACGTCCTGGACTTAAAAATCTTCAAGGGTAACAACACACATGCAGTAAAGTTTCTTTAGACGTGCCGATCGTGACCTAGGCATTTGCTTTTCAATCGCAAGTAATGCAGCCTCGAACGGCATCAAGTTGATCAGACAGACAGGTCAAATATATCTGTCGCCAGGCCAACTTTTTGCTGCAGTCAACATAAATCACTGGTGAAATGTGGTCTATCTTAAATGTCACAGTTTTTTTTGCCAGATCTTTATCTACATAGATGGTAGACCGCACACGATGCAGGGAATGGAACATTATTATGCGTAATGTACCCCGTGCCCATAGAGAGATACGGGCAACATTAATAAAACTTAGTTTAACTTAAAGCTATACGGGTATGATAAAGGTGTACTTTGTGATAACAGTGCGGGTGTAAAATTTGAAATACAACAGCGGAGGAATGCAGTCCCTTTGAGATTACACGGAGCATTCATGTGGATCAAAATACGTGGGCGCGGTTTTTTGCTCGTCAAGTTATGCCGCCAAGTTGTCCGCCGAGACGGATCTCATTGCGGAACTAGTAGATGTAACGCAGTTATGAGAGCAGCGATAATGAGATGCCGTGTTGACAAGTCAAACAGTTCGGAAACAGATAATCAGATAAGAAGTGTACACGTTACATTACATAAGAAATACAACCCGATTCCGTTTAATTTCAACCGCCATTAAAATTCCGCGCAATAAGTTCGAAAAAATCATAAGCAGTAAGCACTACATTCAGTTCGCAAACGGAGCCGTACACGAGCACTTTAATAAGCGCAATTAACATTTACGACCGAAAATTGAAGCACTGGGAGCAACAAGGGCGTTCGGCACCCAAAGCCCATTTTAATATTATTGCACCAAATTAAGCATTGCGCCATCTAGTATCATATGGCAAAAACTCATTTTGATTCATCGTTTCTAGATGGCGTGATAGATAATAATTGAGAGGATTTCGCTACGCCGTTGTTGCATGGATAGCGTTTGAACTTGAAACACGTTACGACCTGCAGTCTGCGAAAGTTTATTTTAATGTAAAACCATGTCCGAAATAATTGAAACCAGTGATTTTAGTGCAGAAGACGACCAGACTGATTATGTTCCCCCAAAAAATAAAGGAAAAAAGAAGTTGAAGAATATCAAGTTATGGAAGAAAACATATACACCGTGACTTTTTAGTCGTCTTACAAAAGTGGTCCACGTAATGTCCCCGACCTAAAATACATCTAGGCGAGTTTAGTTTTTTTTTTGATCATTAAAAATATTTTTTATTATTAATAAAAAGGTACATTAGAAATATGAAAATGTTTACGTATCAACCTGTAGAGTATACCTACCCAGCGCAATAGTCGGGCAGATCATTCCATCTCCATTTTCTATGAAACAAGGGTGTTTTTAACTACTCCTTGCGTCATAATAATGAATTAAAAATTTATTTTAAAAATTTTCAAATCTCTTAAATACCTATTTTTTTATTATAAACGTGTTCTAGTCATTGGATACATGAACTGGGCTGCTTTTGTAAGACGACTAAAAAGTCACGGTGTATATATTTAAACTTTTAAATATTGAAAGCAAATGAGTGTTGTCCTACTTTTAAATAAAGATGATTGTTTAAAGCACCTAAAGTATTTATGCCTTCAAAACCTTTTAAAATATGAACGCCCAATTAATTTACGGGTTGGATGCAACACGGGCGGATAACATGTATTAAAAAAATATGTTATTTTGGAGTTTCCAACTATCTAATATAATGATAATACTAAAATCTTACAACTTACTCATTGTTCATTTTGATGTTGAAAGTTCTAGAGATTTATCTTAATTAGTTTAGAATTTATAACACATCTAAAACTTTAACTTCAATTATCTCAAAACTCACTTTTTGGTGTAACGCCCTTGTTGCACCCAATGCTTCAATTAGATATTGCGGAAACTGCTGGATATTTTTTTATCTCGCACCTGACCTCCGTGGTCATTGAACTTGAAGCTTTTAAGGCTTGACGAAAATATCACGTAGACCGAACGGCGCTGCGTCACGCGCTGCTGCGTGCTCTCAAAGAAAATGACCAGTCAATCACTTTGCATCATTGGAGAAAGAAATAAGCTAACCAGAAAATTGCTCCCGATCTACTCAGAGATTGCGTGTTCAGAAACCATCTTGTTAATAAAAGGGCCTCGACAAAATGTTGGTCAGCTGC
Source organism: Agrotis exclamationis (assembly GCA_950005045.1). Classification (NCBI taxonomy): domain Eukaryota; kingdom Metazoa; phylum Arthropoda; class Insecta; order Lepidoptera; family Noctuidae; genus Agrotis; species Agrotis exclamationis. The sequence goes on along the minus strand of OX465417.1, from coordinate 4,821,585 downwards.
CGTGTTTGTTGCCGCTGCAGTTCCAGTATGCATTCGAGCATCGAGAATGATTTCATTTCTGTCTTTATGTAACGCGGACTTTAAGGCTTTAATAAGCAGTTTCGCTTATCAGCACTGACGTGGTTTTATTTTTAGTTCCCTCTTGCTAATGTTTGTCCCAAGACTTGAAGTAAATTATCTTAATAAAGTTTTCCCAATTCGGGATGGCGAATTTGTTTAATGGACTTGATGTTATCAATTTACGAATCAAACGGTTCATCCTTTTAAGCTTTGGGAGATTGGACCTTTTGTTGATGGTTTTAATTTCTGAGATGTTATAAGTTAGTACTGTGAGACACCGTTAAGCTACAAATTTTGATTTTCTTGCGTGTATTGCGTGTTTCACTAGCATTAATTTGTTGTTGTTGCGTGCTGTTCCAGCCGATTGGTTGCGCCGCTCGCTGGCCCGAGTGGACCCACAGCCTCAGAAGGAATACCTACGCTCATCTGCATATCCAGTTAGTTAATGTTTACGGTAGATGCGTCGGTATTTGGGACGTTTGAACTTTCTTTTGTCAGCTAATTTGCTACCGAATTAGCTACTGTATTGTTGTTTTTATTAATTCGTAATTCGTTCCTTTTAAATTGATTTTGATTGAGGATTTAAAGTGTTACATTATTGCCATTTTTATTCGCACATCTCCTTCCTTCATTTGCAGCTAATATTTAGCGTTTTCTCGATATTGAAATAAGAGAACCGCCATTTATCTTAAAATGGATCATTTCTTTCAATTTCTCGTCTATGCAGATCGTCTCTTCGAAATAGTATAGAAATCGTCGCTACGGACATTTCCTGTTGCTTCGCCTTGCTAATCACTAATCATTGAATCAATATGGATATTCAGTTTACGGCTTGCGTGTGCGCTTTGTTTCCTGAAAAAGTGGGACATTATCATATTTATATAAAGTGTACGGTGGTTAGGACTCAGTTCAGTTAGTGAAATCGTGACCGCGTGTGTGCTTTTCCGGACTCAGTAAAAGGGAAATGTAGAAATGAAGATTCGGAAGTGTTAGTGTGTGCTAATTCTGCGGAATTCTAGTGAAAAACTTGAGTGGTTTTATGTTGAAGGGATATCCTGTTCAGGTATTTGTGAATTGACATTATCTAGATCTGAGAGAGTTGCATGTTACTGGCCGGTTAGTATGACAACTTTTTAAATAATTCTTTTTAATTTCTTTATTCTTGTAATATGATCTGATCAAGCTCTTTCTACAAGTTGTTGGGCTTCACTTAGGTCTTAGGCTTGTCGTTTATACTGAAACACGAACTTTCTATGTAATGAAAGGAATGTTTAATTACTTCCATAACGAATGTAGGTTTACTGTCGTTTCTTACCTTATTGTATAATCCGTTTAAACGGTACACGTGGTATGTAAAACTCCTTACAGTTGCGTTCTGCGATAACGTATCGACTTATCGAGAGCAATATTTTAACTTCGTTTGTAATAGTAGTTTCTAGCAAACCTACTTCTTCCTAATCTTTTGAAACAATAGCATTCCAACAGTTAATGTAACAAGTTAGCATAAATAATGCAACAAAAATAGGGTACATATTATTCGGCTTCTTCATTGCTTTTGTAGAAAATCTGTTTTCCATATTCTTTCATTTGTATCAAATTGGATACTACACAAATACAATCCAGTAATATAATACCCTAAATAAAGTTTTTCGTGTTTCCAACATTATCATTTCCTAACCCATGTTCGAGCACAAATGGCCGTGCTAACCCATTTGCCTACAAATCCCACGCAGCACAATATACAGTCAATATAGTTCGTTTAATTGTGGTCGCAGGCGCAACATTCTCAAGTTCTCATACGATACGTAGAGCATTGTTTGACGCACGGGTTTCTTTACTATGTGAAGGACGGAGGTTAGCATTTACTGCAGTTAGGTTTCATTGTACTTTTATAAATTCTGTTTCTTCTATTTCATTCAACTCTTTCTAGTTTTAATTTGTAAAGTTGTAGTCTTGTTTTCCTACTTCTGCAGTATCTAATCGTGCTCTAACAATCTTCATTTTCCTTTAATTACTCTTCTTTGAATGTAGTGCTATCATAATTATTTTCTACAACATTGTAGGTAGTCTTTACTTTCGCCTAATGATCTTGGACAATTTAGTTTCTTATATTTTCACAAATCATCAGTAAATAGCCTGTAATGACCGAGCACTGGTCTTCTTTATTCCTTTTCTAAGATTGCTTGTCTTGTGCCAACCAGTATTTTAAAGTAAGAGTCCAGCTCCCTCCACCATCTGCTACTTGGTCTGCTGCGCTATAGTTTAGAACTTAAAAAGATTCACTGAACGAGTCTACCCATATCATAAACCATTAAGTAACTATAAGCACAACTTGTAATATATCACAAGTCTGTCATACCAGTATCAACATTCCGTTCCATTCATCTGACTTTTACGACTCACTTTAAATTACCAGCTTGTATATGTAGGTATAGGTTTTCTTTCAATTTTCACAACATTAACAAGTTAGTTTACATGCAAGTGGGCAAATAGTGTTAAAGATAAGATTATTATGCAAAGATATGCCGTCTTGAGTGGAAGGAAAGCAATCAAAGAATTCAAATTAGAAAGGTATACCACGATTGAGATTTACAACGAGTTTTGTCGGGTGATAGTAAACGCGATTCACTATCTAATGAATTCTCATCATAACAATGAGTTTGTCTGGAGTACTTTGACTGCTTAGTAAGTCTTTGTCGTAATCGTATTGCATTTTTCAACCACACCTACGCCTTTTCATTCTCCTAAACCTAAAAAATAGTTGTGTTTCTTATAAAAGAATAAATTAAACTCTCAATCGTCAAAAATATTGCTGATCGCTTCAACAATGAAAACCATTTCATAAACAGCCTATACATTCTATTAATTATTGCTGAGTTCTTTGTACTGAACCCTCCGTGTAGCTTGACTTCACTTCACCACGTTTTTTATTCAATGTCCATTAGGTAACTATGGTCATCGCCCGGTAGCTTTGATTCATCAGGCTCGCGTTAACGCCTATTACATAACTGTTTTTATTCCTTACCACAATCTGACAAGATCACCATAAACTATCAATTACCTATCCTTATACAAATAGTGTTAAGATTCAAAATGGTATAGCAAAAAGAGTCTCATCGAAAATGTGAATCATGCAGTAAGCACTATTAAAATTCCTTAAACCGTTCGAAATTCGAAACTGGCGTATTTACGGTAAAGACTGTTTTATATGGCGGTCGTGCACGAGCGCATACTCATATGCATTCATTTCTATAGGCTTATTCTTCACTCTAGCGTTTTCCTTGTCAAATTCTACTTTGTTTGAAGTATTCGTGACAGCTCCACATTTTTGAAACACCATCACCACTTTTACTGTATATTTGCCTACCTATCTTTTAGTCTTTGACACATGCATAATCTTAAGCTTCCGGAACCTAAGGTTGCTCAGTAACCAGTTCTAAACTACATTCACACACATCAGCCCTTCACATGAACCTATACAAGAATAGTTTCGCATCCAAATATAGACACGACAATTCATATGAAAATGACTCAATTGCAGCCTGAGAACTTTGTACCTTAGCTTAACGGTGTAATAGTTCAACTCGGTGGTTTCACACAATGACATGACTGTAGTTATTTGTACAATGCTCCACTTCGTTTGTCTGAACTTTCCAAATACAGCGCGGATTATCAAGACTAACGTTTTGATCAAGATTAGTTGGTTGCGTTGGTTACTCAATGACTTAGATTAAATTAGGATTAAAAGGATTTGCGGTTACTGTCATTTATTTATTCTGCCGTTTTTTGTCTTCGTCTTCGGTTTTGAAGATCAACTTCTGACTATTTTTTGATGTTAACAGATCAATAAATGGGTACTGATAGATTCGACGAAGTGGTCTGTAGCAGTGTGTTTTTTATCATTTAATGCAGTATTTAATGTTTTTATTATTTACATAGTTAACCACAATGACAGATATACAGATCGATAATTAAAACAATTTACCAAAAATCATTACGGATGTAAAACAAAAGATAACGACAATATTGATACCGCCGAAATTATAAATAAGCACCTAATTACAATAATCAACGAAGGAAATGATCATGCAAATAAACGTTTTAATAATATTTGTGCAGAATCAAATTTCGCTTAAACTAAATTCATGTTTTTCGATGACCTGGTTCAATCAAGTGATCATGCGTTTGTTCACCTCAGTGACGAAAGTGACTTCAATTTCTAATCTTTTTGACAAGGAAACCTAGAAGACTCTTATCGTTTCAAAAAATTAATAGATTTAAAAAAATCTAAAAACCCACGTTTTTAAATGTCCTAAAAATAAGAAAATAACCCTACGGGGCTGAGAGAGGGGCCACTCAAAACGTGGGGGCGTATATTATTTATGGGATATATTTACATGACGTGTAATAGATCGTGGGTGTAACTTGCAAAGGTACGCCCCCACGTTTTGAGTGGCCCCTCTCTCAGCCCCGTAGGGTTATTTTCTTATTTTTAGGACATTTAAAAACGTGGGTTTTTAGATTTTTTTAAATCTATTAATTATTTTATTATTTTTATTTTTGTTCATCGGATTTGAAGCTACACTGAAAATTTCAGCCTGCTAGCTTATCGGGAAGTGCCTCAAAGCCTGTCCGCCATCTTGGACGTCCGTCATATTGGATTTAAGTCACATGACTATATTTTTCGTATTTCTGACAGCAAACCCTTTCATTTGATACCCATAACATGGGGATGGATTTTAAACAGCCAGTCTGCCATCTTGGACGTCCGCCATATTGGATTTAAGTCACGTGACTAATTTTTTCGTACTCCTGACAGCAAACCCTTTCATTTGATATCCATATCTTAGGGGTGCATTTCAAATAGCCTGTTTGCCATCTTGGACGTCCGCCATATTGGATTTGTCACGTGACTATTTTTTTCGTATTCCTGACAGCAAACCTTTTCATTTGATACCCATATCATAGGGGTGGATTTCAAACAGCCAGCCATCTTGGGGAGGCCGCCATATTGGATTTGTTATGACGTTTCTTAGCTAGTCATGTATTGTCATCAGAATTCAGAGCGTGTGCAAAATTTCAGCCTGCTAGCTTATCGGGAAGTGCCTGAAAATTGAGTTGCAAAAGTCCAACCGGAACGACAAACAAACAAACAAACAAATAAACAAACAAACAAGAAAAGTGAGTGTATAAAAACGTGGGAAAATATCAGCCTCCTTTTGAAGAGACGTGATAAAATCGACGAAATATTCTTATATCTTAGTCTTATTTTGATAGTATGGCGAAATAACTAAGCGTTGCTAACTGATGTAGATATAGCTGGTATCAATAAGGAAACAGATGAAGATATATTACAGAATTTTATATCGGATTAAGGTCTGGTGAATTCAGATATTATAAAAGTGTGTAATCGCTAGTTCAAATAGCAGGTCAATGTTACGCTTTGTTAACTGCCGTTAAACCAAAATGCTGTTAAGTAGTCAAACAAGGACGTTCTCTAAATAGAACGGCCGGTTTTAATAATAAACTTTATCTTGATTCAATCGAGCTATATTAAAATACACAACACAATGAAATCATCTACATAGCACTTCACCTTTATGATGCTTGCAACTATTGCATACAATTCCATCAGTATCGATCATACGATCTACACTTAATTGATTCGATCCGTCGATCGTCGATCTACATATCGACACCACTTATCTAAATTATCTAAGTCCTTGGACAGTTTCAACATACCATTTTAAAACGGAGCACTGCAAAAAAGGCAGCGAGAATCAATGAGATACAAAAAAACTCTGTGTAAACTTACGTAAGATCATAGTTTCTAATACAGCAATAAAATTTTACAATTTGCGTATCTGTCGATTACAAATCGATAAAACGTGATGGATCCTACCATCTTTCTGACATGACTTCATCATAAAAGATAATAGTCGTTAGAAAATCTTATTAAATTAGTAGGGAGAACCTAAGTATTTTTATCATTTTACGATACTATGAACTTGAAACCTCATATAAATATGTATTTTAACAGTTTTTAATATAGTCCGCAAAATGTGGTATTACCTAATATAGCACAGCTGAATCATGTTTTTTTCTTTATTTGCAGGCTAACAGTCATCGAAAATTCCGTCCGCATTTGGCAACGGAAGACCTTGGTAGTCCGCAGTTGACTTTGAGCACACAGTACGGCGCTGTCACTTGCGCAAGCAGTTCACCTACGACCCAATACGAAAGTCGAGCCTGATTGAGAACCGAAGAAGGTGGAGGCCAGGTGACTCGCACCCGTGTGATGTGCCGGCAACATCACATTGATGTGCAGGTAGACGTCACCTGATTCCCCACCGCTCCTGGATGAGGTGGCACCATGAAGTTCTCAACTGGCTCCAGTTCGAGCAGTCTTGCCAGCGATTCGCTGTCAAGGAAGTCTACTCTATGCATCTACACTGAGGTCGATGCACCAACCATGCCGCAGCCTTGTGAAAGGGTGAGTTCACTCAAACACTTCTACAATAATGTAAAATTTTAAAGCCGTAGGCGTAAGTGGCACCAAAAAATGTGGCCATCTCCAATACTAGCTTAAATTGTAGATATAATCGGCTATAAGGCCAAAAAATGAAAGTGTTCACCGATAAAGGTAATGCAACCTTAATGTTATGGGAGACCCAAGCATCTCGGCAATTTGCTTTCGATTTTCCACAGCCAAGTATATGTAGTACATTAAAACTTTCAATTTCGGACAACGATAATAATAATATCGCATTAACAAAAACAATGCAAAAAGCAGTGCGTCCGGGTTGGAGAGTTCGGTGCGTTTGGTCCAGCCGAGAGAAAGTAGCATGTCATCTCTGGCACAGCGAGTCGCAAGCCACCTGGCCACTGGCTCCAAAGTTTTGCAACACCTTGAATATTTATTTTTTTCTCATTGTGTCCAGCCCTATTCGGTGCCTCAGTTCTTTTATGGCTCAGCATCAATAAATTCTTATTTAAATAAACGCTGGCCTTGCAACTTTTACTACCTAATTAATTCGCGAATTCTTTATTTCTGACATTTTTTATTCCTTTTAAGCAATACCTAGGTTATGAATTCACGATTCATGAACAAATCATACAATTTAACGCATTAAGCATTTACATGCAACATAACTTTGCTAACGCGTCAATTGATCATTTGTTATCGATATTGAACTATGAAGTTATTTGTTTACATATTATGATTACTTCTTGCCAACCTTGAATTACTCCGAGCTTTATTCCGTAGTGATTCACCTTCTAGACCACAAAAGCCATCTGATTCATGTTCTTGAAATTCGACATTCAGAAGATTTACAATAAACCTTTGATTAATGACTGTTTCATCGCAAAATGGTTGTATATTGGGTAATATCTCGTTATTGTTGTTGCTTATTTCGTTACTCGCGTCCGGACGATCGAAATATATTCATGGCATCATCTGAAGGTCTCTATTGTCTTAAATACCATATACGAAACGTTATTACACTTTGTTTCCACGCCTCTATCAGGTCGATTTACTTCACAATCATCTGTCTGTTATGTTGCATAGAAATATTCGTTTAATCAACTTTCGAAATTATTATTTAGTGTAGCTTACACGTCTAGCTAATCTGAAATGATATCGAATGTAACTTCAATATCATTTCCATCTGTTACGGTGATAATACCTCTTAACAAACCAATCTTACGTTGCACTTTTTTTCTATTAAGTAGATTATCTTCTGGACGTAATACAGTGGTCGAGATTTCAATTACCTCATACGACACCCAGCCATCACTTTCGCCGTCAGCGCGTGGGTGTTCAATCATCGTATCAGAACTATTATCTGGTATTTATTCATCGCCTATTGTTCTCGTAGCGGCTAATGAACTTTTACTGGATGAAAAGAAAGTATGTTTTAATGAGTGAGTTTAGAGAAGTGATCGCTTGTAATGGACGTTATCGTTGTCATCGACTTGATGTTTATTGATGGTCAGTTTGTATTGTTTATTGCTCGGTTGCGTGTTTGTCTATCTAGCATCACTATTTTTTGTGGTGTGTTGGTGAAATCGCCTGCAGCATTACACAACTGTTCTGATAGTGGTTGCCACGACTGTGACCTCCAGAAGTGGTCAGGGGTTACAATCTTGACCTAAGAGACATAGTGAGGTACATACCACGTGATCACTACCACGGGATAAGACAAAGCTTATAGCGTATTCATTTTTGGTCAAGTCTAAATCGTACTTTTGTAGTTTCTAGTCCTGCAAAATTAATTAGCTTTTTAGCAGTTTCCTTGTTTTCAATTGATACTATTTACCGAATAGTCTGAATATAAAGAGCACTACAACAATACACATATATTTTTCACTTGTCTCTTATCTATGGGAAAAGCCTTACTTGTATAATGTAACGTTATCTCGGCCTTCGACCAAGATTGGTGCATAAAACATGTCGCATAGCAAATTGCAATAACAGCTGTGTGTCACGTCGGTTATAACTTTACCAAGCCTAAGATTGTGACGTCAGCGAACAACATGTTGTGGCTAGATTTGAAAGGGTCCTGCGGTCACCAACCCGCTAACCAAACGCGATAACTAACATTATGAACTTTGGAAGCTGTGTTTTTGCATAGATTGTTGGATGTGTCCTTTTTCGGCTTCTTGTCTCTGATTACCTAAGACTAAGCTTCTACAAAATCTAGTTCGCATTTCGACGCTTTATCGTTTCTTACTAACTATTACAAACAGGCCTCTATTATTGTGCTCATACACGAGAGACCAGCAACCTGTCATTACACTATCGTGTCCATTGAACCCAAGACGTTACGCTACACGTTACCTATGACGACATCCACGCACATCGACTGCTTCTTACAAACATTATTATAGTATACGAGCTTTTTTGACCGTATTTTTTATCGTCTTTCTTACTAGATGCTGTGTATTCGCCTCCAATTAAACTTACCTCCTTCTCAGAATTGTGCACATTCCATGCAGGAAAGCAAGTGTGAAATTAATTAACTCAAATTGTCATTACTCGCTACGAAAACCCCAATTTATAAGTATTTCCAACAGCTTTCATCTTACGACCTTAACTTTGTTCTGCTTGTTTATCGGACTGTATATTTACGCTCCTTTTATTTTATAGTAATCTGATACGAATTCATTTAACGCTGTCGAGTCCACCTCTTTGTGCACGGTCTTGTTGACTATTGTCTTCGGTGCGGGTCCTACAAGTCGCCAAACAATACATATCGATTTATCGATATCGCTTGTCTTATCAACTATTGTGATTACATCCGATAGCATAGAAATGTAATCGTATTTTTACTTTTTATAAAGTGCACTCATGTTTTCTACATTATTTTATAATGTATCAGCAGTAAATAATAGTTAAGATTCCTACGGGCGAACCGTGAGGACAACTAGGCATTTTTCTCTCACAGGAGCACATAATTTCCTTAAACGATCGACTTCCATTCGCATCGGAATCCGCTCGCACCTGGCAACAAGAACAGGAATGTTCGCATTCCTCATTGTAATCTCTAATTCCATAGCTATCGGCCCATTATTTTAATAAGCTTTTCAGTGCTGTAATAACAGTGGCGTGGCGTCGCGTGATCGTCCTTGAGTGAAGCGTGCACAATCGCACGATTCTTTTTCTAACAGACGCTAGTTACATCAACTTGTGAGATCGTTACCATAGTGTATTGGAAATACCGAGAAATTCATCTAGTAAAAGATTTTTCTGTCATTGTCTCACGTGGGAAACGCAGTAAGCTTAAAAAGTGTGGTTTCTTTTCTTAGAATTTAGATAGTTTTTATTATCTGTTTAGTTGTATATTTTTGGTTTTATGTCCGTTTTCTAGATCGGGCCAACGAGTTCAGTAGTATCACGTTTGTCCTGTGACCCGAGACTGGTTTGTTTAGTGTCTATAGTGATGGCCATGTTTGCTATTTTCACGGCTTGTTAAACTTAGCTATCATTACTTTCATCTAGTGTGACCTCACGAGAGCTCATTATACTGTTTTCCTTGTTCTGTTGTTCATTGCACATGTTATGAGTTTATCTTAGCACGATTATGTGTTGTGTGTCGTCAACATTTACATTTATACATGGCTTTCTCTGAAAAAGAAATTCTTTGTATTTGTAAAGTAAAATGTTTTTTATGCATTTCCTGGTCTTCTTCTGCTCTACATTCATTAAGTCTGTCTAGAATGTCGTTTGCATGTTATATGGCTTCCTTGTACTGTGGGCACGCCTCTGTAATATGTACTTTTTCATTTGTAACAACATAACTATTACTTGCTTTCTTTAGTTGTGAGAACCAAAACCACGGGATCTATTCTTTTCTACAGGATGAACAGAACTCAAACCTAAAACAAAAAGAGATGCCATGAGGCATGACGTATGTTACATTTCTTAACAATTGCAGTGAATACTCATTCGTAGACTAATTCAACATCTTTGGTGTTAACCATTAAATCTCGATAATCAGATTAATAATTGCGCCGAAGTTTTTAAATGATACCTACCTACTTTAGCTGAACAAAACTTTCTATTGAAATAATTATAGTAATTTGTGCTAAATGATAGATATATCGTGACTATTATAAGCATTAACTATAATGCTAAAATAAATCTTCGTAGTTATAGTTATTTCACGAACGCTGCCATATAAATAGATTTATTAACACGTTTAGATGATTACTAAAAGAACTGACATGAAGAAATAACACGATCTAATAACTTAATTAGCCAATTTCAGTTAATAACAATATCATAGCAAAAATGAATTCGTTTTCATAAACAATCTAGATCACGTGTCTATTGACAAACAAGTCGACGAGTTAAGAAAGTAATATGATTAAAATCTCTTTTAGAAATCTTTGAAAAAAGAACAGGTATTGTAGCTGTCAGTGTAACATAAAAAAAGACTCAAGTTATCTATGATTTCTAACTTTTACGCGAATGTAGGAACATTGAGAAAGAACAACTCATATAAAATATGGATTTATCTTGTTAGACATGCTTGTATTTTATGGCATTTTGAGCATGACTATAAAAAAATTGCCGTTCCAAGATTTGGCTGTCAACGGTTTTCTTACGACTGCGAAAAACTTTGAGAGCTTTTAGTAAAAACTCTTTGTTTGACAACCGTTTTCATTGATAGTAAGTACCTATTTAAAAGCTAAATAGAGTCTCGCAATATTCTATGTCAAAAACGATTGAAATAGAACTAATAGTAATATTGTTAGACACCTTACTCATGACGAACAATTTAGCATTTAGTTTTAAAATTGTTTGTTGTACTGTATCTGTATCAACTGCCATTTATTAATTTGCATAATCATCAAGCGAGTCGTTCTCAAAATTATTATATGTATGCATATACCTCTGAGGTTTTTGGTGAAGGAAAACTTAGGTTGCCTTTTAAATATGTTATTCTACAGATTGGTAAAACTCATAATTTTCTGTTGAGTACTTACGATAGATGTCAATATTACAGTTATTAACATCTATATTAAGATACTCTTATTGCAGTTGATTACAAATTTCTGAGTCTCCTTTTTCCATAATATTTCCGCAGTTAAATAATGATAGAATAAATAATCTAAGGGTAAGATCCTAACACAGACTATTTCGACGTTTAAGATACTGAGAACAACCGTGTAGTTCCCAATGAACTGATCATGTTGAACTGATCTAATTTCCTTTTTCAAAGTTATTCGCTTTCAAATAGAACCCTTTCACGCCATGTCAACAACTTTTACATTACATGTAACCCTCGATTGCAACAATACGTCTTCGTATCTCCTAATCACATGTTCTTTAACGTTGCGTTAGGAAGTCCCCGTATATCACGGTGTTTCGTTACGCTGTTACCCCTATTGTAAGACATTCATTTGCAAATGTGGGCCTTTCCGGCACACTGCAGATGTTCACTGAAATGTATTTAGAAACAAGTAAACTTACATTTGGTGCTATGTTTCTTGTTTTTTAGGGTTCTGTAGCCAAATGGCAAAAACGGAACCTTTACAGATTCGTCATGTCTGTCGGTCTGTCCGTCCGTATGTTACAGCCACTTTTCTTCGAAAGTATGAGAGCTATCCTTTTGAAACTTGGTAAGTAGATGTATTATGTAAACCGCATTAGGATTTTTATACAAAAATAAAAACAAAACAAATTTTGGGGGTACCCCCCATACTTAGAATTAAAACTCAATTTTTTTTTCTCCAAACCCATACGTATGGGGTATCTATGGATAGGTCTTTGAAAATGATATTGAGGTTACTAATATCATTTTTTTCTAAACCGAACAGTTTGTTCGAGAGACACTTCCAAAGTGGTAAAATGTGTGTAACTTCTAGAATAAGAGAATGATAAAACTAAAAAAATATATGATGTAGACTTCAACAAAAACTTCCAACGAAAATTGGTTTGGATGAGATATAGTTATCAGTTTTTGAGATATAGTACATTTTCAAAAACCGCAAATATAACTTTGCCATTCATACTAACACTATGAAAAACATAGTTATTTTTATTGTTTGTGTATATTACTTACTAATCTCAATATAATTATATCCCTAATCTATGCTTGCTGCTACGGAACCCTTCATGGGCGAGTCCAACTCGCACTTGACCGGTTTTTTCTTATTTGTAGTAATTGTGGTGAAGATGGAGGTAGAGTGTTTAGTGCCAGCATTAATATTTGTTAACTCGTCATTACCATTTTCTGAATAACAAAGTTCATTGTTTGTGTTGTTGTTTTCGTCAAAATTGTGTTTATTATGAAGAAGTTCCCAATTTGTAAAAACACATTTCAACTATTTCTACCTGTTGTTTACTTATAATAACAGTTAAATCTGCTGACCAATCAAACAGTATTATTGTTTACTCTATCCATGTGTTTTTGTTATTAACTTTATTTTGGTCGACAATTTCAACATACTATGTTTTTATACATTTATTAATAACAGCAAGTCTATCAATAAAATTAATTTCATTTTCATGTCCTTTTAGATCATTGACGGGTTTAAACCGTGCAATAACACGCTTCACTTAGACCTGACTATCTGAGATAATATCTCCCATCTTCACGCACTTGATTCTAGTGACGGCAGAATCTTTCAACATTTTCTTCTGTTACGTTTCACAATGTGCCGTGCAATTCACAATGGTTTAGTGAAGAAATAGATGGCACAAGATTAGCCTAAGTAACGCTACACGAAAAATAAGAACAAACTCTAAAAGAGGTGGAAACCGCTGTTCTAAAAACAAAAACAAAATTTGAAAGATTAACGGAACTTCCAATAAGTACTGAATTTAAAACCAGCAGATCAAGTCTATGCTAAAAATAATCTGCAGCTGCCACAATATCTTTAAGAAAATGAATAGAATCGTAATTTTATGCACCTTTCTCCACATCAAATTAACGGTAATAATATATTTACACTTAAATAGACATTGATAGCACTGAATACTAACCAGTAAGGTCGTAAACCCTACACAAGGAGTACTTACAAGAAGCGAATGTAGGACGAAGCTATACCAGAAATGACAGCGAATTTCTCAATCATTCTAGTTGAACGTTCGTTCTTATTTCATTGCAATTTCACGGAGATTTGCATACGTACAGATCGTCGTGTGACCTAATAAAATAGATTGTATCGTTTGTATGCCCATCTAATTTTCCGCCCGAGAAACTTGCTTTGATGCTATGGAGATTGATGTAAATGAAGTGCGTATAAGCATGCTCATGTTAAGTGTACCAGTGAAAAGATGCATCTGAGATTGGACATCTTGCATTGCTTCATAGGGAGTGAGTTTCTTTTTAGCGTGTACTCCAATTCCTTACTACTCCATGTTTTTCGTTCTGGGTTTTGTCACGATACACATACATGTTTTAAAAGTCATTGCCGTAGAAATTTGAATTACAAATAACTCATTCTGGTTCGCGGTCAGTGTTTAACAGGACAAGACTAAACGTATGTAACAAAGTTTTTGGAAATGGTTAAATTAATAACTATGGTTAATGCTATTTAGATGATTCATGGAAGCGAGGTGTGTTTAAGTGTCTGAACAAGGTAATTACAGATAATTATCAAGAACACGAATATTTCTTTAGAACAAACATAAGTGAGAATGTAGAAGAAAGATTTGTTAACATCGAGGCACACAAAGAAGATTTTAATAAAACACAGAACGAAGACACTGATTTTACAGCAAAATAAAAGGGCAAAGAAAGTAATAAAAAAGTTTGACATAACATAAAGCAACACAGCACGGAAAAGAGATCGATAGTTTTAAACGGATCCGCTCACTTGGAAGCCTCACAAGTTACTAGCCAGCTATACTTATATCGTATAAGCTTTTATGCTAAACATTCATGCCGGTTAATTTTTTCGTAGAATAGATTTCTAAAGAACAAGTGAAGCGGTTCTAATTTAATCAATGGAATAGTACTTGTAGCAATGTAGTCGATTGAGGTAACACGCTCAAAAATGATTTAATTTAAGCCCTAAATGTTCCATTCGTTCATATTGATGACTTTGGTTGAGTCACTCCTTTCAACAAAGAAGGTAAGAATTATACCTACGAACATACATTTAGAAGTGCCCAGTGAAGATAAAGATGTAAATAAAGAACCTGCCACTAAATTCAAATTCAGACAATCTATCAATGACTTTTTCATTCAAACACTTGTCAAGGATAAAGACATAACCATATTTAAAAAGCTCGCAACACTGACAATAAATAACAAACACCAACATTATATCATAGCTAAGAATCACAAAGGGACTTCAATAATAAAACCAGAAAGGACAATGAAAGCCGAAGTCCTGTCATGTCTGCAGGCAGTACAAAGTACAATAAACAATTATAAACACAATATTTATGTGTTACTGTGAATTTTAAAGACATTTTGGTATTCCCCTCGATCCCTTATCTTGCGTGTTGTAGATTTTTTTAGGGTGAAAAAACCTTTCCATCTAGTAAACGTAAAATACCACGTGATGGTAAAAGGTGAGGTATATTTGTGGGCATAAAACAAAGAACTTAAAAGGAACAGCCAAAGATAACAAGAAAGTTACTAATATTATAAATGAAGACTATAAAACCAAAATTCATAATATCCATACTATAAACAGTAATGTATTTTCCCTTGAAGCCATAAAAGTTGCTACTTACATACACATCAACAAAAACGGGCTTTTAAACTTAATAATACTACCGACTCTGGTGAAAAGTTGCTGCGGGCCCTTCGATAGCCTAATTACCTTAAAACATGTGCAGTTACAACAATCTTATGGATAAGAAATCTTACAATATTTACCAAAAGTGTGACTACGAGTACTACACTACGTTTTTACAAAGTTAAGTTATACATTCAAACTGTCAATGGACGTTTTTATCTGTTATGGCGTTAATATTCTTGTTGTTGTACTGTTTAAACAATGGTGCAATCGTAATTAACTTGTATAAAAATACTTTTGTCTCTATTAAACATCGATTGTATTCAATTCTAGTGTCTAATTACGTTTCAAAAGATATTCGGCTATTTATGATATTGATACACTTTTCCTCCAAAATTATTAAGGACGGCAAGTCTTAGCTGATAATGCATAACGTGCTAGTAACATTTATTTAATTCGGGTTTGACTTAAAGATAACATAGATGCAAGCAAAATTTTGGTAGCAAAAGCAAAATTTAAATGCATATGAATTATGATAGACTGATAAATAATAATTGGCCTCTATGATAAGGACAGCATAAAGGAGGTTATCGATACAGAAGAAAACCACGTTCTATTTTCTAGCAAGCCTGTTTATACAACAAACCTTTTTGCACCTAGCGGCCTTGTGTCCAATAACAAAATGGGAATAGTGGGATTAATTTATACCATGCTAGAGCTACTTCGGCTTGCAAGAGAAAACGGGCTCAGACCCATAGAAAATCAAGGCCAGCCATACTGATCCGGCAATAAAACATAAATAATTATCACTCTCACAATGCTTTATCATTGTAAAGTTATTAGCCTCATTATTAACTATGAAGATTCACAATAAACCAAGATACTGGTGACAAGGCCCGTGCATATGACACCTTTCTTGTTAACATACATATTTTTGAGAAAGTTAGATTTTATATAGTCGCCGAGAAACGGAACACTATAGAATTTTCTCCATATAAATATGTGGAGCGGTCTAATGTTGCATGCGTCAAATATTTTCTAAACATTGTTGATAAATCTGTCGTTTCGTGGGAAGAAAGGGCACTAAAATAGAATAGATCGATTTCTTATTCAAATAATGTGATTGAAGAAAATTCCATGACCAAATTAACCAACATATTCATATCGTTTTCATTTGACTTTTTACATTTGTCTGGTTTAGTGGTTTCAGCAACATTGTTCTACTTTACTTAATGCATTGCTACAACTACTTATTTCACCCACCACTTGATTTTTTTTCCTTTCACCGCCACTTTAAATGCATCCAGATTCCGAACATGGATGGAACCACTTGAAAACACGTGAAGCAACGTTCGGACTACTGGTTTTAAAATTCCAATAGATAAGTGTTGACATGGTAAAAGTCCCAAGTATTAGTGTTCGTCAATTGTTTCGTTTCATAACTTGTTTTGAAAGATTCTTCTACTTTCTTCATTTCTCCATTAGCATGTCAAGTTCGTGACATAATCAGATCATTATCATCGCTATCATAATCTATTACGTCTTTCTCCAAATCATTAAAATTCTGTAATGAGTGAGATTTATGGATCCAGATTTTCAAAATTTCTCTCTCAGCTAGCTGATCGATTTGATTTCGTTATTCAATTTGCATGTGAATATGAACATTTCAGATTTTTTTATAAAACATTTCGATAGCACGACAAAGCTATATATTTTACCGTACATGACATATTGTGATTAATTAACAGCTCAGTCTTAATGACTGACAATTAGGATTCCTAATTATGAATAAAATTATCGTTTCTGTCATCGCGTTACACAATATTTTCCAATATGCATCTAATCACTTTCTGCCAATAATTCACGCAAACACCTGTCAACCGAGATGATCTAATAATGAACAGTAATCAATCAGTCTGATACCATAATAAAATACTAAAACTGAGAAATCAAAAAATAGAAAACTGGATAGTATGAATATTCAAATAAAAATATTATGTATAATGTTAGGGATTTGAATATCGATGAAGATGACGATGAAACAGGCACAGACATAGTTTGTGACGAAGACGTTACAGTTCTACCATTGACAATCGAATAAAATAGGATGCAGCATTATTTCTCCCTCTCACAGAGAGGAGGCCTGTGTCCCAGCAGTGGGAACATTGAAGGCTGATGATGATGATGATTATTATTATTTCTTCGTAGTACGTCCTGCAAGACAACTGAATTTAAATCATGTAGATCATTTTAAGCCTTTCCAATCCGCATGCTTTATCTAAGAGCAAAAGAAACTCGAGCTAAATCGATGAAATATTTGACATACATCGCTTGTCAGTTAATCTTCTAAGCTTCAACGGATTAGAAATTTCCCGTATCACCTCTGGATAAGTTTTAACACTTTAAATTAAATAGAAATGGTGGTTGCCTGTGACATGAGACGTTATCGTTAAATTTTTCTATCTTTTTATTGTTTTATCTGGACAATAAACCAATTTCTATTTCGGACATGAGTTAATATACCTACTAACTGCATTGTTTTTTTGTATTAATCTTTGGCTTGCTTATCCGTAGTGAATGGAATCCAAGTAATTACTGCCGTTCCTTTGTTAGCTGCTATCATTGAGGCCAATATATCTTCGACTTCCTCATGACACTGATAACGTTGATTTATAGAAGGTTTGATGTAAGCAAACGTAACGTTGAACGTCATTGACGATCTAATATTATGTTTAGGTGTTTACAAATTGCGAGAAATGTTGTTGTCTGGAGTTTCAACATTCTGCGCATGAGATGAGTTCCTGTCGTCCTGTGGAATCTATTATTTTTTATGTTCTACAACAAGCTAGTTTTTAGACTAGCGTTGATATATTGCCCTATTCTTCAATTAGGTTCAAAGATTTTGATTCACGCTTAAACTCTTGCGACTCACTTTTACACAACGATTTCATCGATAATTCTATTTCAAATATTTTCAAAGCGACAAAGATCTCATGAGTTAGTTTTTACATTGTTAAAACCATTTTACTTTGTTTTTACATGCTCACATCCACATTCCTGCATCTCTTACATAAGATGTGCCGTCATCCGTCTGTAGTTAATCTTTTCTGTCATTCGTTAATTACGTTGCTAAAGTTTACATTAACGTTTCTTAACTAAATGGTAAGTAGTTTTCGTTACAATTCATCATTACTGCAGTTTTTGAATTAATGTTCGGTTTATGACGTTCAAGAGAGTACCTAGTTAAATATGGTAGCATCTAAATGTTCTTGTCTCTATTTTAAACAACAAAAGATATACAATTTAGCAACAATGATAATAGTTTTCGTGCTGTAGCTGTTGCTTTTTGTGAAGATTTTGTTGATTCAAAACCTCCAAACGTTTGTTTGAAATTCATTCTCGTTTCACCTTGCACTGTTTCAATTTATATCTTTATACTTAAGACATTCTAGCCTGCATTAACATCTAAATTATGGCTAGCAGCTGCTATTTCCACTTAATTCAAATATTCATTGACCACTGCAAAATGTCTAAAGTTTCTATTTTAGACTCAATTTACTTGATTATCATTTAGCTTCGTGTTGTCGTTGTAATTTCCTGCATCGTATATAATATCTGTGTGTCTGTCTGTCGGTCCGTTTGCGCAAAACTGGCGTGTTCTGTGTTCAACACCGTAAATATCGCTCGGGCCGCCTTCTCCGTCTGTGGTGTAAGAACGATGTGTATCAGTTTAACTAGGTTCTTGTTTGGTACTGTAGTCTACGTTAAATTAATGTTTTGTAGCTAAAAATAGCTTTGCTGTAGATGTTTCGGGTAAACCCAGTTGACCACGTTCCATGACCATCATTATAATCTACCAAGCCTTTTCCCAACTATGTTTAAATTCGTTGATATATCTATTGTATTTGGCTAATACTAATGCTGAACTTAGACTCTGGAGTCCAACTTCAAACCACAAATGAATGATGTCGCCAAAGATGCAATTAGAGTCAACCCCATTTTTTATGACTTTAGATCAGAAGAAGAAACTAAAGATGAAATAATTAAAAAATTGCAAAAGCCTGACAAAAGAGAGACTACTAAAACCCAGAACGCAAATATTAAAGCAAAAAATGCAAAGTTAAATAACAACATTTCACAGGAAAGCGATTCTAATAAGTACCTCACATAACTTGTAATGATTGCAGTTGTATGAGTCATGGTCTCGCAGTAGCCATAACATAATTACGGCTGCATACGCTTGACTATCAACATCCGATGTGTTGTGGTACCAGTTACTAGGCAACCATCGAATTGCTACCTTATTAGCAGTTTGTTTTAATTAATTGCTCGGTAGGGAATGGTAATTAGGTTATAACGATAAATGGTTTGGATACACGGATAACGAAGAAAATAATAGAGTCATTACACAAAATTAGGAGCAACACATCATCGTCTGTATTTCAGGAAAGGTTGTACAATGGTTCCTTTATACTGTACCAGACATTTCGCCATTTATTTTTCAGTTGCATTTAATAGAAGCAAAGTTATTCTCATCATCATCATCTCATCCATATCTATCAGCCGTAAGATGGATACTGCTAGCCATAGGCTTCCACTATTATAGCCGTCACTGGGAAACAATTCTTAGCTCCGTTCTGCTACTGATCTATTCTAATAGTAACACACGATAACACTTTGGTTTACAGTAGCCTCTACACGAAGCATTAATGCTGTGACCAACCAAATCAGGCAGTTAAAAAGACAAGAAAGAAAAGTTTCTAAAAAATAAATCTTCATCTTCAGTTGAATTACAAAGTGTTGACCCAGACTACTTAACTATATTTGGTAAATGAGCTGTCAATAGATTCAGTAAAGTCGGTAATATTTTAATGAATTACCAATTTTGGACAGCAACACTTTCTCCTCATAAGTGTACAGATTTGGAAGTGGCACATATGTATGATGAACTGGCAATAATGGCAATGGTCAAAAGTCTAGTTTGACAGTCAATTACGGTAAGGTAAAAAAATCATGGAATAGTAAGTATAAAATACGATAGAAAACAGGAAAGAGTGGTGACTAGTGACAAATGATCGCCATTAACTAAATTAGATACAACTGATGATGCTTTTAAAGTCGAAAATGTATGTAAATCTTTGCAAATGACACCTCAGGAATCAAATTAATTTGCCTGGGATTTATTATGTGATATCAAAGTTAATGTAATTGTTACGTCAGAAAATGATACTATAAATTCAGTAGCAAGTGATTAAATTGAATGTTAAAGGATTTTGAGTATGATGTCAACTTATTGCTTGAAAGAAGCTTTAACTGTCAACATTCACTTGTCCTTATCGTAGTAGGTAATTCATTTGGGGTGAGCACAACATATCCTATTCTTCGATATGTCTCTATTAAAGAGACGCTTTGTTGAATTATTTCCTTAATTACTTAATCTTACCACTAAAAGAACTATTCTTAGAACCTCAAGGTGCTATTTCCATGCTTCTTTAACATTTATTTCGAAACGAACTACAAAACGTTTTATTAACGGCAGCATTTCCCGCCATTTCAGCTGCTAATCGGTCACGGTCGCGAGCAGTCGTTACAACAGGCAATCCAGCAAAAAAGCGCTTCATGATTATTCAGATTTATCTATAAAACAAGTTTTAGCTGTTTTTCTTCGCTGCATGGCTAGAAAAACAGAACCCTTTGACGTGTTCGTCCGTTTGGTGTGCGCGTGCGCGTGGCTCCTCGACCTTTTATTTTTTGCATCGATACAGCGCTGCGGGATTTATTTAATTAACATTCCGATGTTTCTAGCGGCGCCAAGCGGAATACTGCAGCCGTGTCAGCCATGTTGAAGGTTCGCAAGAACTGGGAGCTGTCATTTGCTTCTCCCGTGTTAGGAAATAATTATACGGAGATAATGATTAATTCAGGATCGTTGGAAAGTTTTTTGAGGTGGTAACGGTTGACGGGGATGGAAGATTGTGGACAGAGATTTTTTTTTCAAATGCTGAAGTTAATAGCCAAATCTTAAAACTAAACTGCTAATATAATATATTATAGAAAGAAAAGCCAATTAAGGACGGCAAAATCACTATAAAATGTCTATAAGCAGTAGTAATTGATAGAATTACAGCTTATATTGTAACACAAGTAATCACAGTATTCACAGTTAAAAATAAAGGTAAGAAGTTAATCTAAGTCCGGATTACTCCAAATCCTTTCTGAATGGATCCAACAACCGGATTAAGGTCAATTAAAGATTACAACGGACATCCTTTATACTTACGTCAACTGATTTTTTTCTGTAAACATTACATAACAACAAGAAAACACAGCTTTAAATTGACAAATAACAATATTAATCTCATAATTATGGTTATTAATCAAGATATGCATATCCAGAACAAGCCGATCGTTCTTTGTAGGCAGCTTTTACTATAAGAAAACCTGTAACAATGCAAGAAAAAATCTTGCTTGTTTACCTAATTATTTTTATGCTTGCTTGCAATTTGTGCGTATGGTCGTGGAACGTAGAAATGTGAGTTATACCTGATTTTATTTTTGGCGATTTCGGACTGGATCTTATACTTAGTCCGTAGTATGATGTTGATTATGATGTTTAGACTGACCCCTTTGAAGTTTCTGGCGAATAAAGACAAGGGTTTTATACACTCTCGCTCTCTAGAATTGACTTTGGTAGTGTACACCGAGCATAAAGAATCCCTAAATCATGAACTATTACGTAAAACAAAATGGCCGGTTGAACGATGCCATTTCATAGTGCATAGTCTTGCCCCCCGCTGTGACCAATTTTAGTAGAGAATGTCAAATAGATCAGCGAGTACTGTTATGAAATTGATATTGTATAATAAACAATATGGCATTCAGGGTTTAGTGTTAACGTTGGTATTGGAAAACGGGCATAGTAGACTACAGGCCCATGTCCAAAATGGATGGGTCTTATGAACCACCAGGTGACGTATATAGGACGATATAAGAGCATAAAATAATAAGATTCAGCACTATGCCGTCACTTGTAAGCTATCCAACTGAGTGCTGGTGAGAATTCAAAAGTGCAGGTAGAGTCAGTACATTTTGGTCATTATATTTTTGTACGGCATTTTTACCATCGATAGATCCATGAAAAATAATGAGCGCCGCAGTGCCGTAAAAAAATGGTGCGCCACAAAGTCGGTAATTTTATTGATTTTCTGACAATTTCCAGGGTAAATTTGGTAATTTCATTCTGTACGGCATCAGTTTCATACTGTTTCAATACAGCTTCTAATCCATTATTCCGCAATGCCGTACAAAAAACATGCGACAAGTGGAAAAATCGAGGGTTGCAACCCCCGGATCACGGAAAAAGAGGGAATCGGACAGCTTACAAATGACGGCATAATAGTGCTGAATCTGCTGAATCTTTTTTATGCTCTTATATCGTCCTATATACCTACGTCACCTAGTGGTTCATATGACCCATCCATTTTGGACATGGGCCTGTAGTCTATAGACAAGTGGATATCGTTTTTAAAGCGTTTTGTATTTCTGGGTTCTACAATGATTCTCTTTAAGATGGATGGTATTGGAAACTTTAAGGTGATGCCAGCGCACCAACCTACCCAAATCTGTTAAATGTCTTTGATATGTTTTCAATTTTATCTCAAAAGAAGAAGAAATTGACAGCATTGATTGGCACGCTGAGCGGTCCACTGGCTGTACAGCGTGTCGAGGTTCTTTACAAACAGTCCAACACTAGGAATTAAGTACTCTTGTGTGGGGCTAAGTTTAAAAAAAATCAGTTATGTTAATAGGCTGGCGTCTGTACAAATTATTATAAGAAATTTTGCTTTTATATATATAGATAACATCCTGTAATTTCTTATAATAAAAAACATGTGTTGAAAAAAATAAAAATTCGTTTACAGATATACTTACCTACTTATAAAATTTTCATAGATATCAATTCAATCAGAAAATGACTGAGACTTATTTTCAACACATTTGCACGCCAGTATCGGAGAAATGGCCAATAAAATCTATAGAAAGTACTAAAGAAATTATCAATAATTCTCAATGTCAACATCGGAAATAATAAGCGTTACATCTGTCACTTGATAGTAATCTTATTCATTGATGTCGAGCAAAACCAGGTCGATATCATTAGTCGATTATCGGGCACTTTCCATCATTGCTTGATTCGTGGTGAGTCATTATTAAAAATTGCTATACATTTTATGATAATGTTTGATCGTGAAAGAAAGTTCTTTTTAAATGAAATCTGGGCCAATGTTGTTAGTTAAACGATAAAATTGTCTAAGTAATGGCTATAAACTTCGCTTATTTAGTATATTTTTTTCTTATCTTATCTAATAAACCTTCGCGGGATCTCGAAACATCATAATGAAATTTTTATGTTAACATGTGTTTATTTATAAAAAAAAGAAGGTTAGATATAAAAAATAAATCATGATAAAAAACAGCAAAACGCAAAAACATTCGCCCAACGTGGGGCTCGAACCCACGACCCTGAGATTAAGAGTCTCATGCTCTACCGACTGAGCTAGCCGGGCTGTGAATTCTCTAATGAAATTACGTATCAGTTTCCAGAATAGTCAAAAATTACGAATGCTGCTATAGTCATAGTGGAATGTTGCCAGCGCAAGTTCGAACAGTGCGCACGCGCCATTTGAACCGGTCTCCCAGTTGGAGTTGCGAAAGCTACGTTCAAGGTTGATTGAAGCTTTCTTATTTTAATAATACCTATAGAACTTATATGGTCTACCGTACTTTTGTTTTACATTGAAAGGAAGTCTGAATACATTGAAGACTGGACATTCGACTGGTAATTTGTAAACAATGGACGGTCCTATCTACCTAGGCCAGTTTAAACTTCCTAGTACCCAAATAAGGCCATTTATTTTCCTTATCTCAAAAACAAATCTTCCTGATATCGTTGACCTTCGATAAATGAAGTGCAAGACAGATGACGTGTTGACACTGACCGTGGCCAGGTTTCAATGATGATGACTCAATGATGGACGCTATGATTTCATACGACTTGTATGGAGTTGTATGACAGCTTTCCTTACACTGTAAGAACGAAGAGTAATGATGCAATTGATTACTTCCTACTGCCTATATTATGACGGCTGTTTTGTGTTGCCAGTTGTAAAAAAAGACAAATTATATAGGTATACTTACAGGGTTATTTGAAAAACACCAACAACCTCTTAAGAGGTGCATTCCACTCATTATAATGAACAACTTTTACCATGGGACCAAACCCGAAATCGTGAAAAAAAATGAGGTGTTCCCTACATTTTGACGAGTTATACTGAAGATTTATAGTTCCGATTGGAGCAAGAGGGAATTCAAAAAAATAGTAAAGACGTAACTAAGTAAATAGATATTAATATTTAGGTAGGTAAGTACTTACTTATAAGGTCATTTTTTGTATAGGTACATAAGAAAGTTCGTTATTGACGTCACAATATGGCGCCACAGGTCATCCTAAGTTTTCTTAGTTTAAGCGCATTGTTATTTTATCCTAAGAATGAAGATGGGTTACTGAAATAAAAATTATTCTAGAAAATAAAGTTTGTCTATTATTGATAGTGACAGTGACCGATGCTTGGCTGTTTCACAATATTGACTATAATAAATCAGTAAATACTCCTCTAACAAATAAAGATAACGTAACAACTACATAACAATCCAATGTAAAAATAACCAAAGATAAGATTGGATACCTACAAGGGAAAGTCTTCTTCAACAAAAGTTAATGAATGAAAACAACAAACAATGACTAAATATTACTTAATTCTAAAGACAGAATCGCGTGCTTTTGACACCTTTTAAAAGTCGTAACAAAAATGAAGATTGACAATTAATTTTTGTCAAAAAGTCAGCCATTGTGATGCAACAAGATGGCCGCTGTAAAGAGTCTCTGAGACAGAGTGAAAGTTTGTAAACTATTAACAATTTTGTCGGTCAGAGAAAACAATGCGATTGGTCAGATGTCACGACATTGAGTCTTGACTGATAAGTTGATATTTTTACTAGTTATTAGCTATCGCATGTGGCTTCACCTGTGGTTGAATATTATTCCACGGGGTATTCGTACGA
This sequence comes from Agrotis exclamationis, assembly GCA_950005045.1. NCBI lineage: Eukaryota > Metazoa > Arthropoda > Insecta > Lepidoptera > Noctuidae > Agrotis > Agrotis exclamationis. The sequence goes on along the minus strand of OX465417.1, from coordinate 4,796,199 downwards.
ATTGGATGACTGATGAATCTGATGATCTTCACTGATCGATTTAGTGTTTAGATTTAATAAAACTTTTATTTCTTCTTTTTTTTTTTTAATTCTAAAAGCTTTTAATTTAACTTGCCTTGTATTGTTAGTGAGCAAACGTATGATTTAAATATTGCAACAGAATTTTAAACTATTTCTCCCTAACCACTTGAGCAGGAATGTTACTCAAACACGCTTATAAAAAATGAAGAAATTAAAAGTGGGAGTAAATGAAAAAAAAATATTTTATTCGTCTATTCGACAGTCTAACAATATACTGGCAACTCATAAAACTTTTTTTTAATTTTCTCGATTCGAAAGTCGTACCATTTTCCATAGAATCTTATCTGACACAAATGATTGTCCGTCCGTCTGTCCTTTGCCGCTTTCTACGCGACCTACAAATGTCGGCCCTATGTCAATTCATACAATAGCCCTTTATTGATGCCTTGATGTGCACCTCGCTTTAGCCAATAAGTTTTTATTACTTTGACCACAACCGTTAGGCATTAGCTTTTGTTATAATAGACTTGTTTTTACGGACATAAATAAATACTGGAAAAGCAAGTTTTTTGTCAATAAAGTTTAGCTTTTGTCTTTCTTAATGAATCGAATGCATTATTAAATGACTGAATTTGAATTTCTTTTATGATAATTTTATTATTGGCGAGAGGTCAATGTCACTGCTCCAAAATAATGTAGGTAAGTATACGGAGGATAATTTAATGCCCGTTTTCATGGTTATCAGATGAAAATTAAATATACAAATTTAATAATAATATTTCAATTAAAACTCGTCGCGAAATGTTTTTTTTTGTGGAAAGTAAAAATCGATTGCGAGCAGGATTTGAACCTGCGACTTTCTAATTTAGTACACCAGACGCTCTTCCCAACCATGCTCGGTTTGTAAAAAAAATACCAGACAACACATCAAAATAATTAGGTACTTCAATAAAATCTCACAGTTGGATTTTCAACCCTCAGCTCGGACTCGAGAGTCAAAATTCCGAAAACAATAATGCAAGCTTTTTCTTATCCGTAATTGTAACAACATTCTACTAGCTAATGACGTCATAGCCACGTATCGGGAGTTATGGACCGTTTTATGACTTAAGTCGAGAGGTTTGTTGTGCTAACTAGCTCACCTTGGAAACGGTTTAATGTGGAACCTGTGGGTCTATTTAATTCATGTTGTTTGTGTATTTCACATTTTTTCTTTGTTACATCATTCATTCTTAGGTGGTATACATTTTGTGAGAACGATGTAGCAAGTTAAATAAGTGTCCATAGTAAAAATTAAAACACAGACAATTCAGAAAAAAATATATCATGAATTAAAATAAACCGTGGCGGCTAAGAGATGACCAGTCCCAACCAACAGCGCCCGTTCACGAACATGACACATGTATCAGCACCATTCAGCTCAACCATTTTGAAGGGAGCTAATATCTACTAACACCTGCACTGGTTGAGACCTCTCGCGCCCGGTATTGGTCGCGGCCATGCTGCGGGGCGAGACGGAGTGGGAAGCGGTAGCCTCCTTCTGCGAAGCAGTCATGCTCGCTCTAATCGATCTAAGGGAGAGGACAATGTCCTCCCTCCGCCCCACCCGCGGTGGTGGACGCCCACGGCGACGGAAGTCGCAAGACGATCTCCGGCTACCGTAGGCGCGGGCATGCGGGCGGCGAGTAAAGGGCAACTCGCTTGCCCGACCATGGCCATGCCCGGGTCGACGACGCGGCGCGTTGTGTTCCACGCGCGCCTCAAAGAGCGTCAGCATAATAACGGGGCCCCCTCTCTAGAGGGCCAAAGCCTGCCGGGGTCGCGGGACTTATCTCATTACCGTGACCCCAGAACATAAAGGGCTATTGAAGGACACCGTGGATTTTAGTCAGTACAAGTCTGACAGTCCCTCCCGCCCTGCCCGGGGTGGGAGGACTCATTTGATGATTTTACCACGCAAAAAAAAAAAAAACACCTGCACTGCTTCACTCGGGGCACCACTATCTTTCAAAGTACATGGTAGCAACTGAGGTATGGTGGTTCTTGACACTAGCACGACCACCATAGTGACACATGATTTCTTACATAATATGCAACAACAGTTTCCTTTTTGTTGAAAAACCATAATCTCTGGAACTACGAATCAAAAAAATATATCTTTGCTTTTGACGTATTACTAATACCTATATATTTATTGAGGCACCAACATCATGCTACAACCCTTAGGAATTTAGGAACCGATCAAAAAACATTGGTGAGTCCTTGCAAGCAACCTGTTTATTAAAAAAAACCTTTCCCAACTAGTAATGTCTCTTGCATCGTGGGTGCGTTTGCAAACATTTAACTCCTATACACAAAAAAAAAACCTGTAGACCATTTTTCGTGCAAGAACCGAAGCTGCGTTACTCAGTGCAGCAGCCTCTGCCATCTAATCCTATCTTTATTTTTAATTGCATCTATCCAATCTTCCATCTGCATGATCAAGTACCTACCTACACTATTAAGAGAAACACTTCAAGATGAGTCGGATTAGTCTTCATCTTTAATTTGTTTATCGCTCTATGTTTTCACTTGTTTATTACGAATCGAGCAATGTTTTTGAATAAAACTTTAGTCTATGTAGAAAGTGCTAGGTTTATTGGATTGCCACGTTTGCTGGTTAAATGTCAGGTCCCACTTACCAGACTCGAACATCCGGACTCTCGTTAAGAATTGCTGTTATCTTGTCTGTTTCTGGCGAAAGTTCAAGATAATTGTTGACTTTGTCACTTATATTTTCTTTGTTCATCTTTATTTTCCGCTTCATCCTTAACAACAGCCTTGAAGCCGACTCATATACACAAGTATGTGCCAGCTTTTTATGAAGGAAAATTCGAACCGGATTCAACATTAGGTCGAGTTTAAAACTTCTAAAGAACAATGGCATTCCTCGTGTGTGCGTTGTTAGATTTAGGGTTGCTGGTGAGGAAAGAGGCACAGTAACCTATTTAGCGTTCAGACTGTAATTTTTTGACTGAAAAAATAAAGACTTTACAAAACTATTAAACTTTAAAAACACACATTCTGACTATTAAACTTTAAAAACACTGACTATTTACTAACGCTTTGAAACCTTCAGACGTATAGTCAAACTTAGATACTTTAAAATTAAGCAAATTTTAATTGATTTTCAAATTGGAAATTGAGAAAACGAGCATATATTTTCTATTCCTTACTTACATACTTTTCACATGGCGATGGTAGAATTACTATGTCAAAAGTATGAATAGAATTTATATAAGGCTTACTTATTTATGAATATTTTAAAGCAGCAATAACCAATTAAAAGCATGCAATCTTAAAAATCAGATGACATCATCTACTCATTTTGTAAGACTTACATTTAGTGGTGAAATAAGAACAAACATAGTACCCAATATTGTTTTCTATTTCAACGGAAAACGAAGGTATAAACTATAGGGTTACCTTACCATGTAAAGAGAGACCTAACCACAAAAATCCTTGAAGAACCTAGTTTGTGTTCGATAAATATAATAATTATATCAAAGATATATAGGTAACAATTATATATATATAATGACGAACGCGGATGCATTATCCGATTTCACAATCATATAAAACTAAGTATAAGAAAAACATGTTGTCTATATTGTAATCGAATTTATGAAGTTATTAGTTTTAAAGGTCTTTTTTTTGTTGATTCAGATTCTGGCCCTTATTTTATGAGTATAAACAACTAGTATTCAATTTCATGATTAAGTTAATTGAAGTAATAAACCATAGGTATAATTTTGTTTAATTTGATTATATGCTTTATGAACACGGTAAATACCTATACAACGTGTAACGTTACTAACGCAAAACCTCTCGTGGGGTAACTCAGCCCATGTTACTGAACAATGTTTGTTCTAAGACTTTTGAAAATTCGCAAAAAAAAAAATGATTTTTCCCACGTTTTTATACACTCACTTTTCTTGTTTGTTTGTTCATTTGTTTGTTTGTTTGTCGTTCCGGTTGGACTTTTGCAACTCAATTTTGAGGCACTTCCCGATAAGCTAGCAGGCTGAAATTTTGTACACGCTTTGAGTTCTGATGACAATACATGACTAGCTAAGAAATGTCATAACAAATCCAATATGGCGGCCTCCCCAAGATGGCGGACTGGCTGTTTAAAATCCACCACCATGATATGGGTATCAAATGAAAGGGTTTGCTGTCAGGAATACGAAAAAAATAGTCAAGTGACTTAAATCCAATATGGCGGACGTCCAAGATGGCAGACAGGCTATTTGAAATGCACCCCTATGATATGGATATCAAATGAAAGAGTTTGCTGTCAGGAATACGAAAAAAATAGTCATGTGACTTAAATCCAAGATGGCGGACAGGCTTTAAGCCACTTCCCGATAAGCTAGCAGGCTGAAATTTTCAGGGTAGCTTCAAACCCGATGAACAATGATAAAAATAATAAAATAATTAATAGATTTAAAAAATCTAAAAACCCACGTTTTTAAATGTCCTAAAAATAAGAAAATAACCCTACGGGGCTGAGAGAGGGCCACTCAAAACGTGGGGGCGTATACAATACAATACAATATTATGTATGTTTGCAAGTTACACCTACGATCTATACACGTCATGTAAATATATCCCATAAATAATCCCTTAAATAATATACGCCCCCACGTTTTGAGTGGCCCTCTTGAGAGAGGGCCCGTAGGGTTATTTTCTTATTTTTAGGACATTTAAAAACGTGGGTTTTTAGATTTTTTTTTCATACTGATGGCACATATTACTGATGGGCCCGATCAATTTCTCATTTTGTATGAAAAAGTAATTTTTTTTTTGCGAATTTCCAAATGTCTTAGAACAAACATTGTTCAGTAACATGGGCTGAGTTACCCCATGCACGAGAGGTTTTGCGTTAGTAACGTTACACGTTGTATATTCATTAAATATTTTTTATAATTTCATATAATCAGTGAATTTGACTGCTCTGTAGATTAGATACCTACCCCTTTTTTAGACACACCTTTCTATTACATACTTCCTTTTTTAATTCAATCCAAGTTCGAACGTTATCTGTGCTTTTCTTTTGCTTAGAAGCTTGTATAATCTCATGTAATTTTACTATTTTTCAAGAAAACATATTTTTTTCGCACGTTTTAACTCTTTTAACCCTAACGGCCAAACGGTAATGCCGACGAGTCGACGTGACTGTCCCAAATAAACACAATATACACAATTTTACTGATATTAACCCTTTTAATGAAATCGCGGTCACCAATCTGTTTGAGGCGTGAGAGTCGCAGTTTTACACACTAAATTAATGTTAATAACACTTGCATTAACGGGTTAACTGCCAGAATCAACTGCTAAGAGATGCTACTGCGTTCATATGCAGTTACTCAAAAATAAACTTTCGTGGTAAATGATAAGGTAGCATTTGAGCTTGAGAAGATAATTATGATTTAAAGGTCCGAGTGTTTAAAATTATTATTAAAATATCGACCCTATTTTTTGTGTGGATAAGGTTGTATTTACATATTCACAGCTGTTTTTATGAGATATAACGTTGTCACAGCTAAGCCCTGGAGACCCGTTATTCTTTATGACACTGTTTTTAACACGGCGTCAACACGGAACTGTATTTTATTTGATATTTATGAAAAACTGACTTGACTCGCTAGGTCTGTCAACATAGTTTCGCCTGGATTTAGGTCTATAAACAAACCTAGATAGAATGTTGTAGCTGCTACTATTGAGCTTGTGAAACTCGTATCTCCTTTACAATTTTGTATGGCTAAGAATGTATGAACATGTGTAGTTTAGGGTTAGAAAAGTGAATGGAGGAAATATGGGTCTTATTAAAATTACTTTTAATTATATTTTATCTTAGATATAGGTGAGAAAACTGGCTTGTTGTAGAAACTGAAAACGATCGAAGAAATTGCATTTGTGCGAACTACCTATTTTAATCATCCCCACTGGAATCGTTAGGTGGATATTGGATGGACCTAATCACTCTTCTAGACGATTGTGTTCCAGTTGTGGGAACTTTAAAGGGTTACTATTATGCTGGCCCACTCTAATTCTCAGACCCTCTTTGATCAGCACCAGCAGAAACATTATAAAACTGATTACTTATTTATTTTATGTTTATTTATGAAATTAATGCAAATTTACTGAATACCTGAATACCAGTTTAGGTACCTACCTACACACTACTAAACTTTAAACCAACACTTTTTAGTAGGTAAGTAAGAAAATGGCCGCCATTTCCCATAACCCGTTTCACGGTGCTAATAAATTCTTTGAACTTATCATAACAGACAATGGGCCATTCTCGTCCACTTTCGATTTCCCGAAGTTTCACGATTTCAATGCGTGGCCAGTGTTGCCATGTGTAATTTGTATTTATAATGTTTTTAGTCTGTGTTTTGTTTTGATTTTGAATTTAGAAGGTTGTTTGTTTGATAGTTGTCGTATATGCTTGAGAATTGTGTCAAAGGAAGTAATTGGACTTGATTAGTGTTATGTTTTCGAGGAAGTATTTACTTTCCTATATTATGTAGGTATAATATGTTATGTAAACTGCTGGTATGTAAAATCTTGCTATAATTCTAATTACTTTTCTACTGTACGATTGACGCAGTGGTACACAGTGATTGACTGCTGATTCCCGCATGTAAGAAATATTTGTACGAACTACAATTAGTTGTTCAGGGTTTGTGTATGTGAGTTTATCGCACCCACGATACAGGACAAATTCAAAGAGTATGCCAAAGTTCTTTAAAAAAAAAACAACTAAAAAATATTGTCTTGAGTAAACTTTTCGGTCCAAAACACCGTACGATAGTTTGCCCGACCATTCAAACGGTAAAGATGAGTAATGTCCTTCACAGATCATTGGGATATCACCGGGCCAAACGCCTTTAATTTATTCAAGTTTCTACAAAGGTCTGGGTCTGACAGTGAAATTATACGGTATAGTTCAACCGACGAACATTGGCACACATTTTTTTCGGACTTTTACTTAACACGCAAATTGCGAACAAAAAGTATTTTTAATACATATACATTTCTTCTGCACATAACAGTAAATATCCCGTTAAGACAGTAAATAATAGAAAAATGTCCTTATTCTCGAACAGAAATGAAGAGAATCAAATATCAATACAGCCTTTCACACGTGACTTCTTTCCTACCTTCAAAACATCAGCCCTATAGGTGCCTAAAGTTTATAATATGAAGTGCCCAGTCTCCTGTAAAAATAGTAAGTAAATATTTTCTACTCCTCCCGAAGTACGTAATTTATCATGTTCATAAAGTTTTGTCGACAGCTCATCATGAAAAAAGCAGTGTCCTCGATGCATCGCACAGTATGACTAAAATAGCCGCCATGCTCAGATGAATACCGTAAAAAACCAAAAAGAAAATCTAAATTCTTTCCAATCCAAAATTTTTACAAGTTCCAGTGCATACATAACTAATTTCCCTTCAAAATCTGTACTATAATCTATTCGCAAATAGTGACCAAGACGAACATACGTAATACATTTTCGCACATTGTCTATTATAAGCATTGACGTTTTGTTTCAAAGCTAATACAACTTTGAATGCCCGCTCCTATTTATCGCGAGTCAATGGCCGTGACTTCCTGCGACCACTCAAGGCGAGCGTTACATATTTAATTACTAATTACTTACCAATGGGTAGGTATGTATTTTAATATAATGGTTATCGGTGCGCAATCTTCTGAAATGGTGTGAGGCGAAATACTGAGAGTTCACCTTGGATAATGGGGTTACATGTGTGCTCATAATTTTAGCCTGCTGTATTTCGATTTCCTAACTAAAGTTTATTCGTGGAAACTTTTCAGAAAATTGGATGATTATGCAGCTACGTTTTAACAGCCGCTCTGATTTGGCTGAGTCTGTCTGGTCATGGGTGATGGTAACTTAGTTTTCTCCATGCTACGGAAAGATTTTTATGTATTTGAGATGGTTTTGCTATTGTCTACTAGCTCAACGATGGAGTGAGCTATCCGAGAAGAAGCATTTTTTCTCTATTTTTTAAGAGATCAAGGTTGTATGCGTTCGGAAACACAGATGTTAAATCCTTGGTCCCGGGTATCTTTTACAACAATCACAAATCTTTTTGGACAACCTTTATGGTTAGGCAGTAAGCTACTACAACTGGTCAGCTATACTGGCAGTAGCTCGAAGGCTTGGCAACCAGTGAGTCTTACCAACGAGAATCTTATTACCCAGTACTATTTTGGTTGTGGATGGTAGAAAGGCAGCCGTTCCATGTAAATCCAGCTGCATTCGGTTAGATTGGAAGCCGATCCCAACATTGGGAAAAGGCTAGACATTTGAAGATGGTTGGTTATGCAGATCAATAAATGTCATTAAACTCTACTAAAACAGATGTTCTTATAGAAAAGTAGTTAGGTAGATAGAAGTGTCACAGTTCAAAAACACCAGTAGATAACAGGTTCTTTTTAATGTGCCACAGATATAGAAATAAATCTTTTAAACGGTCGAGCGGTTACCCAAGAACCACCACAATTTTTATATAGCAAATGCGGTATACCTAGTGTATGTTCTATAATAACTTTTAAACCTCCTGCAAATGCGTGTGTAGTTTCCATTTCAAAACAAAAGAACACGAAAATTTCTATGAAATATCGTTCACCGTACACGGTTATAAAAACTGAACTCTATGAGACGATTTTAAAGATTTTTTTCTCAATAACAACACTTGACACTTGTTTACAAGTTCGGAAACTGAATCAAAAACTCAGTAAATAGAATACGTGACAGGTAAACATTCGGCTCAGGCGCAAAATGTTCCTTTCGCAAAATGTCCACAGGTAGCAAAATGTTCCTTTCGCGGAATGTACCTTTCGCAAAATGTACCTTTCGCGGAATGTCCCATTTCGCGAAATGTTCCTTTCGCAAAATGTACCTTTCGCAGAATGTACCCTTTCCTCAAACATGCATGTATAGTGATGTTTAATCAGTATAATGGGAGGGTGCATAGTACACATAAACTAAAATAAAAAACAGAAATCAAAGTATGAGAGATTTATTGTCTCAAAAACAAAAAAAAAGTAAAAAAAAAGAATAAAAAATAATTGCAATAAAATTAAAAGAAAAAATGACTCGTTATTCACACAAAAATATTTGACTAACAAAAACACAATTCTTAACAAATAAAAAAAATAAAGCTTAAAAAAAATTATTTCTAAGTATAAGTTTAAAATTTGTTTATTAAAAAAAACAAATTTTGAACTTTATTTTATATATACTTTTTTATTTATGTTAAGAATTGTGTTTTCGTTAGTCAAATATTTTTGTGTGAATAACGAGTCATTTTTAGGGTTCCGTAGTCAACAAGGAACCCTTATAGTTTCGCCATGTCCGTCCGTCCGTCCGTCCGTCTGTCCGCAGCTTAGCTCAGAGACGCCCAGCACTAGAAAGCTGTAATTTGGTGTAAATATACGGATTTGTTGCGTCAAAAAAGTGGTAAAATAAAATCTCGTAAAATATTTTTTTTTAGGGTACCTCCTGTACACGTAAAGCGGGGATGTTTTTTTTTTTTCTCGCGTACCCCTTAGTGTGGGGTATCATTAAATAGGCCTTTAAAAAATATTGGTAGTTTCCATCAACAATTTTTTGATAAAAAGATTCGTTTGTGAAATATTAAGCTTTAAAGTGCTAATTTTTGCCCTACTCGAGTGTCCCCCCCCTCTACCAGCTAAACGGTTATGTTTGGGGGTGTGAAAAAATTTACAATAGTAGTATATATAACGAAGTTTAAAAGAAAATTATCATGACTAAGTGGGCTTTACAAGTTTACGAGTAATAGTTGACCAACTTATAAAACGTACTGGGATAACATTTTCCTAAACAAAATGTATCGGAGAACAACTGCAAATGTAAGTTTGTCAACTTCATTTTTACAGCTATAATAGGTAGTGGAGTGGAGTGGAGTGGAGTGCAGTGGAGTGGAGTGCAGTGCAGTGGAGTGGAGTGGAGTGGAGTGGAGCGGAGTGGAGTGGAGTGGAGCGGAGTGGAGCGGAGCGGAGTGGAGTGGAAGGGAGTGGAGCGGAGCGGAGTGGAGTAGAGCGGAGTGGAGCGGAGTGGAGCGGAGTGGAGTGGGTAGTGTGGGGTGGAGGGTCGAAAATCGCTTGAACCTTTTTAACAGGTTCATAGCGATTTTCGACGTGCCTTGACACCTCTCAAGTTTTTTTTTTAATACGTCATAAATCGTAAACCTTTCAAAGTTGGAACCAACTACAAGAACTTTTATAGTATGTTATTACTTGCTGCTACGGAACCCTTTATGGGCGAGTCCGACTCGCTCTTGGCCGGTTTTTTCTTTTAATTTTATTGCAATTATTTTTTATTCTTTTTTTTTTTTACTTTTTTTTTGTTTTTGAGACAATAAATCTCTCATACTTTGATTTCTGTTTTTTATTTTAGTTTATGTGTACTATGCACCCTCCCATTATACTGATTAAACATCACTATACATGCGTGTTTGAGGAAAGAGTACATTCTGGGAAAGGTACATTTTGCGAAAGGAACATTTCGCGAAATGGGACATTCCACGAAAGGTACATTTTGCGAAAGGTACATTCCGCGAAAGGAACATTTTGCTACCTGTGGACATTTTGCGAAAGGAACATTTTGCGCCTGAGCCAAACATTCGTCTAGTACATAATTATTGACAATAGATATAGGTAGTTGCACGATTTACAAGTCCTTGATAAGGTAGCTATGTGTTTATTAGAAGTACAGTATGCCCTTATCGAATGTCAGTCAATATACAATAATAACAGAAGGCACTACTTACTGTAAACTTGTGTTATCAATATCTGTGGCATGTGTCAATATTTCGGAGCCAGGTTTGAACAAACACTTTTTTTTTTAAATATAATAAGTCAATAACATGTTTAACAAATACGTTTATAATAATTGTAAATAAATCACATTTTAATTCAGAAAGTGTTTGGAAAGGTGTTGCAAAATAAAGATTTGAATTGTTCTATTTCCCGCGTCAGCGAATAACAGTCGGTGATAAAAATCCATGGAATATCTTTTTTAGGGTTCCGTAGCCAAATGGCAAAAACGGAACCCTTATAGATTCGTCATGTCTGTCTGTCTGTCTGTCCGTCCGTATGTCACAGCCACTTTTTGTCGAAAGTATAAGAGCTATCCTGTTGAAACTTGGTAAGTAGATGTATCATGTGAACCGCATTAGGATTTTCACACAAAAATAAAAATAAAACAAATTTTGGGGGTGGCCCCCATACTTAGAAACGAAACTCAAAAAATTTTTTTTCACCAAACCCATACGTGTGGGGTATCTATGGATAGGTCTTTAAAAATGATATTGAGGTTACTAATATCATTTTTTTCTAAACTGAACAGTTTGCGCGAGAGACACTTCCAAAGTGGTAAAATGTGTGTGTGTCCCCCCCCCCCCCCGTAACTTCTAAAATAAAGGAATGATAAAACTAAAAAAAATATATAATGTAGACCTCAACAAAAACTTCCAACGAAAATTGGTTTGGAAGAGATACAGTTAGCAGGTTTTGAGATATAGTACATTTTCAAAAACCGCAAATATAACTTTGCCATTCATACAAATACTATGAAAAACAAAGTTATTTTTATTGTTTGTGCATATTACTTACTAATCTCAATATAATTTTATTATATCCCTAATCTATGCTTGCTACTACGGAACCCTTCATGGGCGAGTCCAACTCGCACTTGGCCGGTTTTTTTTATTTTAGGGTTCGGCCATTCAATTCATTAAATGATTGTTATGTTTGTATTAGTCAATTTACGAGGTATTGTGCAATTTAAATACGTTATCTAATAAGATAAAAAGTGGCATTGATAATGAAGTCTTCAGGGGCTTCATATGCATACAAGATTTATTATATTATCAGTCATGAAAAGTCGTCACAAGTCACAACTACATAACGCATCATCTACAATGAAAAATCAGGTACCAAAGAACATTTGATTCGTCATCATCATCATGAGTATTTATCACCCAGAGGTTAACACCTCGCCTCTCATGCAAGAGGTTGTGAGTTCAAACTCGGTTGGACATCACTGAAATCGGTGAAAGAAAACATCGTGAAAATCTTGGACTTCATATTATCTTCTATAATATAAAAATGGATCGCTAAATGTGTTGCTAAGCACATAACTTGAAACGGGTGGACCGATTCGGATAATTCTATTTTTGTTGTGTTTGTAACCATCAGGACCGGGTTTTAGAGTACTTCCACCCGTGCGAAGCCGGGACGGGCCGCTAGTATTCAATATAAATCTAAAAAAGCAAAGCCATGTCAGTGGCCATTGGGGTTATTTACTCAGAGATAAGAGCATGGCCTCATCACACCAAAAACAAGATATACCATCATCATCATCAGCCAAAGCCCAGTAAAAGCCTCCTGCAGACACACGCGATTAATCGCGCTGCGACAACGAGCCAAGCTAATTTCCACTCTAAAAATACTGCGAATGGACCACGACATGTCGCCCCGCGCGATTAATCGCGTGTGTCTGCAGGAGGCTTAAAGCTAGTATACACTTTAAAACACAATAACTTAATCATTCCGACCTTACTTCGCAGAATACCTCATTTATTATTATTATATCAAATTAAGATTTATCTAGCAATTAAACATATAGGTAACCGTTACTGCGATATCCTTAGAATTTCCCGTGGCAATAACCTATAGGTTTGCGCACTTGTAGCAATGGTGCGCAGGCGCATATACACGTAACAAGCGACTTCCTTTGACTAGTGACTATGGCGGTTATGTTAGCGGATGTTTGGGAGTTTTGTTTCATTAATAACGTTTGTTAATGGATGAAATTACATACAAATTGTATGGGATGTATGGATATGTTTTCTAGCATTTTCCTATTTAAATTATTGGCTAGAAATTCCCGGTAGCTAGAGACAAGTGTAGGTACGTCTGTTGCGGTCTCTGAAAGTTTTAGAAGAATAATTCTAATATCTAAGTACCAAAAATTTTCTACTTTTAAAGTCTAATTAAACCTGATACCTGTAGTAAATCAAATCCCGCTAATGCGGAGTTTTCTCATCATGAAAGTTTTATCGAAAAGAAAATTCCTTTTCATTTTAAATTATCGACCCACCCTGATTTCGAGTAGATGAAAATAAATAACATACATATAGCCTAGATCTAGGTACACATCACAGCTGATAGTAATGTAGTTTTGTAAACGTGGAAGAATTTTCAAAACGGCTCCAGTAGTTTTCGAGCTTATTCATTACAAACGAAAATATTAGGTTTTTTTTCTCTAAAATATTAGAACCTGTAGATTACCTAAAACTGCATTTTTCTTCTTATAGGTAGGTACCTAGGTAGGTACCTACTTAAAAAAACACAATGAAATTGCAATAACGGGACAGTGAAGATTAAGTTACATTTTATAAGTTCTCACTGAGTCAGCAATGATCGCCATTACAAACTGCAATATTACACTCATGTTATTTAAGTTCATGAATGACAAACGCAACAAATTCGCATTGTCTATGGTAATGAGATCAATGGTAAAAAGAATTACGCGTCAAATTGAAATAAGTGTAGTTGTTTCGAGGAATTCATTTAAATTAATTAGCAGTAATTACGTAATTAGTTTTATTGGAAATGGCGTCGATATAGCTTCATTGATACAGGCTATTTTGCATAAGTTATTGAAGTATATCGATGGGCCACTGTCATCACGCAGATGGCACCGGAATGTGGGCGTCATTGCCATAGGGTGACCTGTAAAAACCAAAGAGTGGACGCTTTGGAAGGTCTCCCCCAAAACCTTCCACTGTTTCATTTTTCTTAGATAAAAATATATGGGTAAATTAGACAGCGAACTAGTTTTCTTCTGGAAAAAACAACAAGTGTGTTCCTATTTTGTTATTTAGAGCCAATTTATATGATTGTATTTTTAATAGATAAATTGGCGGGGCAAATATGACCAGTAATAGCCCAAAATAGAGAAGTTTGGAAGGAAAAAGGGGAGGTCTTTGCTCAGCGTGCAGCGGGAAAAAAGCGCTATTCCCGCGAGTTCCTATTCCGGCATTCTGAATCTAGAGACCAGGTGATTGTAGACTGATTATCCTCTGTCATAGGTCTTTATGCTAACTTAGTAATAACACAAAAATGCAAAGAAAAAAAAAATCTATCAGTTTTTGCTACTACGCCGTAAATTTAGTAGGTACGGCGCCAAAACGTGGGCGCCAATCTTCTAGGTATTTTCAGGCCTAATATGATTATAAATCATAAATTCTGCTGACCAGTTTAGAAATTGACGGTTGTTGACATTATAATTACGAGCATCGACATTTAATTAATGAAAACAATCGTTTAGATCGAAGTCCAATGCAGCGGCTAGAGCGACCTTTGATTTGTAGGTGAAATTGTGTATTTCAATTAATTGTTTATTGTGACAGTGTGTTTACTATCCACGCACGTGCATTAGGATTTCCTGGCCAGTTTATTCGCGATCTCGACGCGAGAACAGCTTGTTTTAGAGCTCTGAAACCTGAAATAGGTATTCAGTTAATAACAGAAACTTTGAAAACTAAAAAAAAATACTGAAGTATGCACATCCCTCATGTAAGTAGTCCTTGTTATCAGAAAGTGTGTCCCAAAAGTGATTTGAATTTATATAATAAGTACTAGTGACTCGCTCCGGCTTTGTAAAGGTTCAAATCGTCAACCAACCCGATGGATTTTTCAACATTAACAAACAAAATTAAAAGCCTGTTCTTATTTGGTGTAGTAGTTCGGAAGATATGTGTCTACACCAGACAGACATAAGCGCCATTGTTTTATACTAAGTAATACTTAATTTGGATATTTGGCTATGCTAATTGAACTGCGAATTTGTAATATGTACTATTGTGTAATATTACATAACTATAGAAGGGTTAGGCAGAAGTGTAGGTACTTAAGTAACTCAAGTTACTAGTTAAGTAGAGTTCGATTCAAACTTAATGGCGGTTCGGAAGTTAGCTGCGAGTGCAGTTGCGCGCAGGTACAGTCAAGTTGACAACAAACATACACTAAAAGCACGACGCGTCGCGCGAGTGCGAGTGAGACAGAGGGTGCGCGGGATGTGCCCCGCCCGTCTTCACCCCGCTGATACCCATAATTGCGTTTTGCGCATCGGAACGCACGATGTTCCGAGCCGCCATTAAGTTTGAATCGTACTCTACTCACATTCCTCCAGTCACATTTATTTTGAAATCTACGTAAAACAATGAAAGTTGACCATAAAATAAAGAAAACCCAAAATAAAGCAACATAATAAAATTTTAAAGGCTATAACTAAAATAACTTATCAGAAAGTATAAATTGTTTTTTACATTTCATGAAGCAGAATTATTTATTTTACAATTATAATATTCTTTATTGTGTACCATTTTACAAAAATAAATTTATGTTAAACTAAATTTTGTTCACAAAGGTGAGCTTATCTCTTTAAAGAGATCTCTTCCAGCCAACATGATATATTACTAAATATATAAGAAGGTACCTATTTAAATCTGGTGTAGTTTTAACCCTGATTTGTCTAGCAACTAGCCACAGACCCGCAGGCTAGACAGCTTGAACTTTCGTCAATGCTGTAGCACACTTTCATAGAGGTTAAGTACACTTGGACATTGTGCAGTCGCCATTGACACGACTTTTACCTTGCCTCTAACATGATTACAGTATTAGAATACCTACCACATTCTTAGTTTTACCTTCGTATGTGAATGGCGAAGAGAAATGTCGTGAGACGAAGATTTATTAAGTATTATGGATTCAGATTTTAAGCCATGCGGCCATGCCAGAGGTGGTCGCGAGACTGTCCCGCGACCCTGGAACGTAAAGGGCTATTTAAGAAACACCGTGGATTTTAGTCAGTACAAGTCTGACAGTCCCTTTCGGTCCACCCAGAGTGAGTAGACTTATTGGATGACTTTACCACGTTGAAAAAGCTATGTAGAGGTTTGTGGGGTTCCCAGAGTCGGCTTCATTATTTCTGGCATAAGAAGGTGGCCTCATCCTCACAAGAGAAAGATAGATCGTATAAATTTAATAAGAGTTTGATATTTTTAGCTTCTCTGTTTAAGTTTTACATTCATATTTTCTTTTTTTATTAAGTACTTACCTATGTTTGATTTTGATTTGATAAGAATTTGACAGTAACCTACTTTGGAGTGTCGCGTATAGGTACCTTTTTATACCAGCTGTACCTAATCCAAACTATTTTAGCTATACGATAGATAACGCAAAAAAATTAGAATCAATATGCAAAAATAACCATTGACATTATCGACCCTGACTTATGTATGACTTGTGAGTCACTATGTCGCGGAGTCGTGGCCTTACATTTAGCACACGTTACACATACCTAGCTGACATTATCAAACTAAAAAAAAACAAGGAAGCGTAAGATTACGGCTATGATAAAACTACGAAAAACATTATTCTCCCGCGTTTGAACGTCTTATCTGCGCCCGCAACACGATAAACTCAGTTATGCTCTGATTTTCTTCTTATCAAACATTAAACGCAGCGACCAAATACCTGTTATACATATTAAACTTTATTGTCACGTAACAGAACTGAGAATTCACCGAACTCTACCAACAAATACTGGGCATAATTAAATTAATTATAAAATATTCCGCGTTTGATTACTTTTGTATACATGTAAGACGTAATTTGTTGGGCAGTGACCTCGTTAACTTATTATTGCGTGGTGGACTCTGACCGCGAGTTGCATCGCCAGTCGCCACGCAAGATAACCATCATTACAGAGTCTGTGCGATGATCAAAGACGCACCGTCATTAGACGACATTAATTTCTTCCAACCGTATAAGGAATCGTGTATCAATCATACTTGACATTTCACCGCTATCGGATTGATCTTCTAAACAGACCGTACAAACCTTTTATGAAGTTAAATGTCATTATTATTGCAATAATAGTTACGAGTATGAACTTAACTGTTTACTAACGAATCCTTCTCTCTCTTTCCAGATGGATAGCAGCTCAGAAGCGATGGAGTTGCGGCGGGAGTTGGACGCGGTGCGCAACGCGCTGCAGCAGCAGTCAGAGTCGGTGCTGAAGCAACGGCACCAGCTGGTGGAGGCGGGACACGCCCTCGCCGCCAGGGACAAGAAGGCGGCGCAGGAGAGGCGCCTCAGACAAGACCAACTAGCCCTCGTACTACGATCACTAGTCCTCCTAGAATCCCGCCTCACAAGAGAACAGAAACAAATACACGTTGCTCTCCACCAAAAAGAGAAAATCATCAAAACACAACAGGAAGAAATCGCAAAACTGAAAGCACGTAAATCGTACTGCAGTAATTGCCAGCAACTGCTCGGGTTCACCAGCGAACAGACCAACATTGAAACGGATCCAGAATTCCAGAGCTTAGAAAGCACGGATTCCAGATTCCAAAATACGTTCGTTAGAAGCTGTAGTTATCGTGAAAGAAATTCTCCACCGGTATTCCAAAAAAATACTAGGTTAAGTAAGAGCTTTCAGTACCAGTTGCCGAAGAGTGAAATTGTTTATGGCAACACAAGTTCCAGTGAAGAAGGGAACACCGCCAGTGTCGGTAGCAAGGGCACTTTTATAAAAAACAAACAAGCATTTGTAAGACGAGATGTCTTTAGAAGGTCGCGGAAATACTCGGGAAGAAAGAACAACAATAAGTATGGTGACAACACGCAGAAGGGTTATAATAACCAAGCAAACAACAGCAGTAGCGCTGAAGAGTGTATTGGTATGAGTTACCAAGTTAATCACGACGATGAACTCACCGCGAACCAAATAGCTAATGATATCAGAAAAGCTTCTTTAAAAATTGACCAGCTTATTGGTGAAGCTGCCAAAAAAGAACAAGAAAATACTGGCAGTGATTCCGAAAAAACGTATTCTACAAAAATGGAGAGATTACATGGAATCAAACGGCAAGCATCAGATGAAATCAAAGCAAACAGACAACTCTTCCTGAATAATGTCCTCAGTGAAGAGGGTAATGAGAAGCCCTGGTATTGTAATGTTAGTGATCCAGAACAGGAAGCAGACTGTTTGGATCAGCGACCATTAAGTAATAAATCAAAATCAACAGATGACCTGTTGGGCTACAACAGTAGTATACTTGATACCGGAGTAGTAGCCGCTAAAAATGAAGTATTGTGCAATAACATAATGAACAACAATGAAAGGTTCAGTTCCAGGTTTGATGATAAGAACAATAATATAGAACCCAACTTAAACAAACAATCGGCTAATGCTGAAGTTAACGAAAATTGGTATGCTAGCACTAGTGACGCAGATGAAA
The DNA here is from genome assembly GCA_950005045.1 of Agrotis exclamationis. NCBI lineage: Eukaryota > Metazoa > Arthropoda > Insecta > Lepidoptera > Noctuidae > Agrotis > Agrotis exclamationis. The sequence goes on along the minus strand of OX465417.1, from coordinate 4,777,764 downwards.
ACCCAACTAATGAGATTTACAAAAATAATCCGGTTCTGGAGTGCGTCAATCAAATATTGCTTCAAAATTCTTTAGATGATAGCAGTAATGACAATTCTAAGTCTAGTGAAGCACCCAGCCCTAAAGCATCAACAAAGCGTGTACAGTTCTCTACTCTGAACAGCATCTCCTACGATGAGAAAGTAAGATCCAATAACACCGTCAGCAACACGCTACCTAGATCAGATAAGAGAGCAAATAAAATCGTCAAATTCAGCTTGGAGACCGCATCTGAGCACAGTTATGAAGTGCCAAACACAGCTCAAGGCTTCCAGTATGAGATACAAAGCTTGTACAGCAATGAGTATGAACCCATCATTACTAAAGCCAACGACTCTAAACCAGCTCCAATTCCACGTACAGTGCAAGCCACTGACAAACCAGCGGTTCCTAAAATAAGAGGCTCTATAGTGAAAAACATGGCTGCGAACTTAGAAAACCGTAACGTTAATATCGTTGAAAGAAAAATTGATAATGATCTCGGGTCTATGAAGATATTCAATAAGAGAAAAGTACCAAGAACTCCTCCCGCCCTGCCGCCAAAGCCAAAGAACCTTTCGGCTAAATGGAAAGCTGAAAACACTGTCAAACAAATGACAGAGCAATTAGACTCTGAAGCCGTTGCGGCAAACCAACGGGTTGCAGATGTTAAGACGAGAAAAGTGGGACAAGTAGCAACTGTCAACAGTATAGAGCCTGACTACTGCTCCATTTCAGAGATAAATGTTCCAGTAGTCAGCAATGGTAAGAGGGAGTTGCTACTCACACAGCCAACGGTTGAGATCCACAACGAGCAGTACCCGGTGCACGCCGTCAGTCCAAGGAACAGCGTTGCTAAAGTGGTATCTTTGCCAAGGATCCAGAACAAGATCAGTGATAAAGACATTCCTAAACTTCCTCATGTCACTGAGATCATCATTCCAGATGAAGATGAGAAGTCGAACGATGAACAAAGCCGCTCCTTCCAGCAAACTACTGACAGTTACTTGACTAACTTTGCTATGCATCCTCTGCAACCGAAATTGGACCCTCGTGCTTCCATACAAATGGGCAACACAGTGTCTTCTATTCTATCTGAGATCAATAAAGGTGGCAAGGGGGGCAACAAGCAGATCAATTTGACAGAACTAGATAACCAGTTCAATCATGGACCCGAGAAAAATCAATCGATCAATGCAGAAATGCACAAAGCAGAATACTTCGACGACATGGACAAATTCGATTTGTCCCAGAATTTTGAGGAATTTAAGATAGACGATGAACTCGGCAGCATAGTTGCAGAGGAATACCGCATCAGCTCTGGTAGCAGTGACGGTTCCATGTCTGATGTTGTAACCGAACATCTTACCAATGTACCTGATAAAGATAAACAGCATAATACTACTAATAAGGATGACAATGGAAACGCTGATAATTTTCTCGAAAATAACGAGAGTGCCTTGAACAAGAGCTTGTCGAAGAACGCTAAGTTGTCTAATAAGCCTGATCTCCTTTCTAATATAGAGAATTTAGAGACTGAATCTGTAAGGAACTCTGATATTGAGTCCAGTAATTCGTCTGGTAGCAACAGTGGCTCTTACAATACTGTTAAGTGTGAGCCTAGGATGGTGCTGAATAACAATCCAGAGATAAATGCGCCCAAAACAAAGGGAACCTTCGATTTCTTCTTAGAGACGTCTGGTCTTAGTTCTAAGTCTATTTTCACGCCAAGCAAGCACTATTTGGGAATGAGGCCGCCGAGTGCCAACCACAAGAGTGTGTTGAAGCCGAGAGATATCAAGATGCGCGTGAAGAATAATATTACAACGAACAAAATCAACGAAAAACCTATGACGACTGCTATTAAATATTTCGAGCCCTACGTGTAAACTAATTGTTAGTTATTGTGTATTTTATTTGTAATGAAATGCTTAAACCTATTTATTGTAAAAAATGAACTTGCCGGCGTAATACTATGTACTAATGTATTTATGTTATTGTAAATATTATAATTATTATACCTAGTTATTTTCAATTATAAAATATTTAACATTTATGAAGTTGTTTGATTTTGAACCCTACAAATATAATAACGTACTTATGCAGCAAATACTATACACACATTGAGTAACTTGCCGAAGAAAGCAAAACACAGGGACAGTTGGAAAGGGATGGGGAGGATTTTCTTTAGTGGTGGTACAAAAAAAGATAATTTAAAGAAAAAACTAGATGAGACAGCAGAAAAGGAAAATCATCTATGAACATTACTCGTAGTACATACTTGCACAGTCAAATACTTGTGAAGAAAATAAGTTAAAGTTTTTGTTTAGGTAAAAGATGTGTAATGTCAGTGTGAGGTAATGATGTAGAGCAGCCTTTCCCAAAGTGGCGCTGCAGACCTAAAGGGGGGAGGTAAGAGTACCTACAGAAAAAAAATGGCGCGTTGTGTAGACGCTTCGGGGGCAATTTGTAATTTCATCTAGCTAGGAGGACTCTTAGACACCGACTGAGGTCTCGAGTCTCGGCTACAACTTGTGAACATCAACTAATATTAATTAAGAGATTGCTAAAACTCGGTCCGATATTTCTCTCCACGCGGAGAAAAATATCGGAAGTGTTTTTTTCAAAACGTTGCCCCACACTAGGAATTTTTTACTGTATCGTGGGTGCGTTTACAAACATACACAAACACCCAGACCTGAAACAATTATTTGTAGATCATACAATAAAAATATTTGTACCATGCGGGGATCGAACCCGCGACACCCTGCGCAGCAGCCGATCACTCAGCCACTGCGCCAGTGGTGTCGTCAAAGTTCATGTATCTGTCCTGTTTTATTCAATAAAAAATCATGTCAATCGGTCGTCGCTCCGTTTCGAAATGAAAGTATACACAAAGAAACAAATAAAAAAGCAATAGACACACTTTCGCATTTTAATAGTTATTAGTATTCCTAGATAGGTAATTTTCGTAGATAATAGACCGCGGGCAATCATGTTTTAACAAGTAAATATAGCTCACAACAATTAATCTAATTTGAAGTTATAGTGGTTTTTAAGTAGCTGAGAAAATGGGGGCGCTAAAAATGTATTTATTCTCAAAGTGGGAGTAGACAAAATAAGTTTGGGAACCTCTGATGTAGAGCAATTGCAAAAGAGGAGTAAGGAAAATTGAAGAGAAAGACAATGTAATTTGACAACAATAATTTATTTTAAATAACTTAAAACTGGGTGTTACAATAATTTAAATTTATTATATTTACAAACTATAGAGGAACTTATAACTTAACAACTACTAAAATAAATTAAGAAAAAAAAATAAAGAAAAATAATAACTAAAATAAATTAAGAAAAAGAAGAAAAGTAAAGAAGACACAAAGGAAACTTAATGTTACATCCTAAGTATAACTTAATTCTATGTACAGTTGAATAACTTAAAACTAAATAATACAGTTATTTTCTTACAATTTTATCTCAAAAGCACCCTCTTGCACTTCTTATCAATATAAGATTTTGCACTATCTTTAAACAGTCTAAAAACATTCCGCTCTTTGCTCCTCCCTAACCCCGAATCCAGGGCCACCGTTGAACCTCCTTCAAGCTGCCTTTCATAATCATCGAAGTCTCCTTCAATGTTTCTATTCATGTCAACTGAATATTCAGTTGTTCTAGAACTAGGACTTGCGTTATAGTCATAACACGATAACTCTTTAGATACTGAAGGTATTCTTGCACATGAAATGTCACAAAAAGAGTCGTTCACTTTCACATTTTCCCTCCTTCTGTTTTCTTCTTGACGTGAGTACGGCTTTTGCCTCCTTCTTGTGATCAAATATTCTTCTGAAGAGAACGTTGTTGTTGGTCTGTCAATCACAGCAGGAACACACATTGAGAGGTCCTCAGGAGTGTCCAAGTCAATGGGTTTCCCCCACTTGCGATCCAAAGCACGGAAGGCAACTGTCAAATGTAGGTGGAGTTCCATTTTTGAATAGATAAATGTTACTCGTTCAGAAGTTGATGGATCAATGTAGAAATTAATTATTTGTTTGCCCTTATATATGAATTTGGAACCCCACCCGTAAGTGATTCATATATTTTATATGTAACAATTAAGCTCTGTGGTTAATGATTAGGACTCAATCCTTTCACATCTTGTAATTAAGTAATTATTACTGGTCTATTAACAGTTGTGCGATTAATTAATCGTTCAAAATTAGGATCTTACTAATTATAAATTATGTGTTAATCATTTCGCACTGGTAAATTATAAATTGTACTAAAATATTTGTGAAAATGTTCACCCAGTTTTTTGTAGATGCATGTTAATGGGTTGTAACTAATATAATGTTTCACCACCTGCCTGGCATATTCCCAACTGTGTTGGGATCGGCTTTTAGTCGAACCGAATGCAGCTGAATAATATAATATGACTTACTGACTTAAAGTCCTATGTCCCCTAGATGGGGCAGAGGGCGTCCACAGATGTCTTCCATCGCGATCTGTCTTGAGCTTCACGTTTCACCTCGCTCCACGTCAATCCAATGCTCGCCGCTTCCGCTAGCACGGTGCGTCGCCAGGTTTGACGGGGACGGCCACGCTTTCTTTTTCCTTGGGGATTCCAATCCAAAGCTTGTTTGGGTATGTGGTCAGGGTCCCTTCGGAGCGTGTGGCCAATCCATCTCCACTTGCGACGCTTGATCTGGCTGTCGATCGGGCTCTCGTGGCATTTCCCCAGCAGCTCTACGTTGATGGTATGGTCTCGGGCCAGTAAATTCCGAGAATTCGACGAAGACAACGGTTGACGAAGACTTGTATTTGGCGTGAGATGTCCTTTGTAACCTTCCACGTTTCGCACCCGTAAAGCAGCACGGACTTCACATTGGACCCGAATATTTTAAGTTTGATCCTTCGGGTCAGTTTCCGCGATTGCCAAACAGGTCTCAGCTGCGCGAAAGTAGCTCTGGCTTTGGCTATCCGTGAGACGATGTCCTCCTCACTACCACCAGTCTCTGACACGACGCTCCCGAGGTATGTAAATTTGTGGACGCGTTCCACTGCCTCTGTGCCAATCAGCAACGGTGAGCGATTCTTCACACCAGTTCTCATCTCCTGGTTCTTCCGGATGTTTATTTTTTTGTTTGAATAATATAATATAAAACACTGATAATCTCAGTGTTTCAGATAGAGCGACTACCTATCGGACCTCCACAACCCAATAACTGGGTAAAACGATACCCCTTGGCAAGATTGGTTGTCAGACTTTCTAGCTTCTGGCTACCAGTAACGACTGAAAGATCTGCCAATAATAGCCGGGACCAAAGGCTTATTACCTTTACGGACTTTCCGAAGCGTGGAGGACACTCGCTATGATAAATGGTCACCCATCCGCAGACCAACTGCGGCAAGCATAGGTTAAACTTGAAGATCTGCACGGCTGTTATTATTTAGCTCCTCTGTAACGAGGCATAAATCCATATTTTCATCATCATCAGCCTATAAATTTTTTCCACTGCTGGGAGACAGGCCTCCTCTCTGAGAGAGGGAGAAGGCCGTAATCTACCACGCGGGCCCAGTGCGGGTTGGTGGATGTCACATGTCTACAACTCGTAAGTCGGGGCCGATACCACTGGGCCACCGCTGCTCCATATTTTGCAATTGAGAAATTTATATTTGCAAAACCTAATCAAAATTTGCCAGATATCCGGTCGAGAATCGAAGATTCCGCGTTCAGCAGTAGCTCTCTCAACCACCCTAGACATGGTATAGTCTGTTTATTTTTTTTTTATCACTGTAAAATCATCAAATGAGTCCTCCCACCCAGAGCAGGGCGGGAGGGACTGTCAGACTCGTACTGAATAAAATCCACGGTGTCCTTCAGTAGCCCTTTATGTTCCGGGGTCACGGTAATGAGATCAGTCCCGCGACCCCGGCAGGCATTGGCCCTCTAGAGGGAGGCGCCGTCAAGTCTGTTTAATTAGGAAAAAATCACGCCTCTTACTCCGAAGGGTTTAGGCAGAAAGTTTTTACATTACACTCATATAATTTCTCAAGTTATGTTTTAGTTCATGTCGTACATAATAGTTACTCGTAGTAGAAGTGGAGCTAATCTGTTGTCCTCAACCAGGAATCAGTAATGCTACTCTAATGACACAGTCGCGTGCGCAGCATCGATACCAGAATTCTCAATAGATTTTCATCTTTATGCTCATCATCATCATCATATCAGCCGTAAGACGTCCACTGCTGAACATAGGCCTCCCCTTTAGACTTCCAATAGGACCGGTTGTAAGCGGCCTGCATCCAGCGTGATCCTGTGGCCTTCATAAGATCGTCTGCCCACCTAGCGGGTGGACGTCCAACGCTGCGCTTGCCGGTGCGTGGTACCTTAGGCCGAGAACCTTACGGCCCCATCGGCCATCAGTTCTGCGTGCTATATGGCCTGCCCACTGCCATTTCAACTTGCTAATTCGTTGGGCTATGTCGGTAACTTTGGTTCGTCTACGAATCTCCTCATTTCTGAGTCGATCGCGCAGAGAGACTCCAAGCATAGCCCTCTCCATAGCTCGTTGGACTATACTGAGCTTACTAATGAGGCCTACAGTAAAGGACCACATTTCGGCACCATACGTCACCATACTTTATGCTCAGAGTAAATAATTGAAAATCCACTAAAGACAGACTGCAGTTTCGACGCTGCGCCCGCTATGCGTTCTTAAAGCACTGCAATTTCCACACTGACTGACGAATTCCTGATGGAAAAACTCAACCTACTTGGAACTCCTCAGCAGTGTTTGCAACCACGAGCTCAACGCAGTAGTACCTCTACGTGCTTAATTAATAATTGATTGGTTAACATAATCAGTGCCGGATCTAGAGGGTGCAGGCGGGCCACGTCCCCCGGACACCAGCTTTCGGTGGCCCCAAAATCATAAACATGATTGCTTGCTTGCAAACAAAAATGTAAAAAGTCGGAGAAAGACGCAAAAAATTCGAGCTCGCTTCGATCAAAAATCGGGTCAAGAGCGGCATTTAACTGCAGCCTCGTTCTCAAGTCAATTGCAACAAAAATCTATGGAAAAGAACAAGAACAAAAAAATCTAGGTTTTATACAATTAATTTTATTTGAGAGGGGGCGCCACCATCAAGTTTCGCCCCGGTTCGAAAAATTCGAAAATTATCCAGGGCTGAATATAATTAGGGTCTATCAATAATTAGTTGAACCCTTTCACTATCGTTAGCTAATTCAGCATCAGTTAATAGTCATTACGTGATTAATTATTCGGATAAAGTAAGGTGCCTGATTAATATTTGGGTACCTACTAATAATTCCACGAAGAAATAGTACGCACAATTTAACATTAATAATTACTAAAAGTAATTAGGAAATTGCACTAATTGCTGATACCTATGATTTGCGTAAAATGTAGGCAAGCCTAAATGACAAGTTAGCTCGTCATAACCTTATCTATTATTTTTTTTAACCGATTATTATTATTAACCGACGAAAAATTCCAGCACGGGTGGGTCCAGATTCCAGAATCATGTCCTGGATCCATGGTATGCGTTTGTGCGTCGATGTTACTTACACCCTGCATATATGAATACTTGTGGAGTTAATTTAAATGCAAATCTGAGATGTAAGAGTTGTTTTTTATTCTCGAAGTGTAGTGTAACAAGAAAGCCAAGCGCCTATTGAAAATATCAGTAGGAATTAGTTGAGAAAAATGTTAATAATCTTGTAGGCGCCATCCAACGACCATTTATAAATGGTCGTTGGCGCCATCACATGATCACGTGATGGCAGATCTGTGATGCAGAAAACATCTCGCTTTTGTGATAACTGATTTAACTTATTTACTACACGAAATTAACATTTCTAGTATTGTCTCGTCTCGTCGCCTCTCGGTATGAACAAACTCTTACTCCTGTAATGTTTCTCTTCCTCTTGGTCTAACGGTGCGCCACTGTTGTGTACGGAATTTCAGGTTCGACTCACATGCGGCTGTCATTCAGGCAAATTTTTATTTAGTTAATTTTATCTTCTTCTTCTTCCTGCCCTTATCCCATTCTATTTGGGGTCGGCGCAACACGTTTTCTTCTTCCATTCTCTCATTTAGTGAATTTTATAAAAATACTAATTTCTCAGTAGGTAAAAGCAGAAAATCTGGATTGGTGCCTGGTTAATATCAATAGTTTCTGTGCTACTTGCAACTACAACCAACTAGGAAAATATTTTTTAAATATTTCATAAGTACGTCTGCTGTGCAGCCTTTTTTTGCGATGGTTTAATTGATAAAGCGTCTGGTGTACTAAATTAGAAGGACGTAGATTCAAGTCCTCTACAATTAAATTAATACCCTGCTTGCAATTTTACATAAAAAGTAAAAGAAAAGTACCATGCATCCTTCTGCGGAACAGGCTTTATGGTGCTACAAATATTAATAATTCTACGTAATAATCACACAGTGACAGATAACTAACAACATTTAATTAACAGGAGTGAAATGATAAGCACACAAATATTAGTAAGGTCCTAATTGAACGACTAATTAATCACACCATTCCTGTTAACCGGCGAGTTATAATTAATTGCACGATGTGAAAGGATTGACTCCTAATCATTAACCACAGAGCTTAATAGTGTAACTGATACATGAATCACACACGGGTGGGGGTCCAAATTCATATAAAAGGGCCCACAAATAATTTATTTCTACATTAATCCATCAACTTGCAAACGAGTAACATTAATCTATTCAAAAATGGAACTCCATCTGCATCTGACAGTTGCCTTCCGTGCTTTGGATCGTAAGTGGGGGAAACCCATTGACTTGGACACTCCTGAGGACCTCTCAACGTGTGTTCCTGCTGTGGTTGACAGACCAACAACAACGTTCTCTTCAGAGGAATATCTGATCACAAGAAGGAGACAAAAGCCGTACTCACGTCAAGGAGAAAACAGAAGGAGGGAAAATGTGAAAGTGAACGACTCTTTTTGTGACATTTCGTGTGCAAGAATACCTTCAGTGTCTGATCTTGAAAAGTTATCGTGTTATGAAGAAAGACCTAGTTCTAGAACAACTGAATATTCAAATGACCTGGATAGAAACATTGAAGGAGACTTTGACGATTATGAAAGGCAGCTTGAAGGAGGTTCAACTGTGGCCCTGGATTCAGGGTTAAGGAGGAGCAAAGAGCGGAATATATTTAGACTGTTTAAAGATAGTGCAAAATCTTACATTGATAAGAAGTGCAAGAGGGTCCTTTTAAGATAAGATTTATTTTGTTATTTAGTTTTAACTTTAAGTTATTTATTTTAACTGTATATAAAAGTTAATGTATATTATTAAGATTTTATAATTAAGATTTAAGTTTCATTTTAACTGTATATAAAAGTTAATGTATATTATTAAGATTTTATGATTAAGATTTAAGTTTCATTGTCTCTTTTCTACTATTCTTCTTTTCATCTGTCACTGAATTATTTTTCTTAATTTATCTATTTATTTGTAGTAGTAAATAATCTTGTTGTTAGTATTGCAAGACTTAAAGTATATTTCTATGGAAAATTGATATTCAAAAATAGTAGTACCCAGTTTTAAATTATTTCAAATAAACTTGTTGATTTAAATTCATAGTTTCTCTTCTATTCATCTCCTTTTTTATTTGCAATAACACTACACTATCAGCACTCATATTTTATTTGGATCTGCAACAAGGCGCAGCGCAGACGCAGCTTCGAAACCGCAGCCTGTCTTTAGTGGATTTTCGACTTTGCGTTCTCTGGCGTAAAATTGAAAATCTATTGAGAACAGGCTGTATTTTTAACGCTACGCAACGCAAATAAAAATCCCAATTAGGCTACCTACTGGTAACCTAATTGGCATTTTAAAGCAGTGTGAGAAATGTTTTCAGATGTCTTTTGTGATAGATGGATAGATGTTAAGTGGAAAGAAACCAACATGTATTTGTTTAAAATAATTACTTATTTATTAAATAATTTTACTTTTCTTCTTCTTCTTCTTTGAGCCCTTATCATCGTTTTTCAATAAATCTTTCTTATTTACCTGAAAAGAAGGAAAAGTATTGTATTATAACCAAGTGCAGCCCCTATATTATAAGAAAATCAATAATGAAAGGAATTTATATTACCATCTACTTAAACTACTACAGAATGTGACGACAATTTAATATAATATTGTTACAAACTAACTTACCTTCAGAAATACTTGCAAAAAATTTATGTGCGTGTGAACTGAGGTACCAAACTGAAATACGCAAAATAATAAAGGATTTAGTAGTAGACCTAAAACAATTGTAGAACAAATCTGGGAATTTGTAAACAAATATATTAAAAACTACAGCCCTTAAAGTGTGGTCCCTCAGTCCTCACAGACCATCAGCCATATCTCGAAAAGTATTTGCTAAATTAAGGTTTTGTGACTACAGACATTTAGTAAAGAATTTGTAAAGATATTTACTGAATAACAGATCACAAAGCATCAAAGGTAAAAAATGTATAACGACTAAACTGTGGTCCCTCAATCCTCATAAGAAAAATAAATAGTTTAGTGAATATTACCTAGTAAAACTTTCTTTTTCCACATAAAGTTTTAGTAAGAGTCAACATTGTGTCAAAGAAATGAAAAAAAAATATCAACGCAATTTGGAGATAGCGAATAATAAAACTGGTCCCTCAATCCTCACCTCTACTGACATAAGTGCATGTATTAGCTGCTAGACGAGATAGTAAAAAGTTTCTACTAAATAATAGGTATATAAAATTTTGAATTCACACCTCTTAGCTGAGATAAAAAAAAATTTAACCCCGCGCGACTCTGGTGGGGTGTCACATACCCCAGCAATTGTTTTTATAGACATAATTATGTCGTTACTATTACAAGTTACGTTCTAGAGGCATTGTGTAGCTGGAGGTGAGGAAGCGCTTGAAGGTATAGTGGCGTGATCTTAGTGTTGCGCCGGCCGGCAGTGGAGATCCACGCGTCATAACGTACGTGGGGTAAGTGGCACCCCGCCAGACAGTTCGTGTTTGTATTTTATATTAAAATTATTTGGTGTTTATTATATTATTTCTTACTTTTTTTTTAGGCTTTTGTCTAACATGGGTGAGAACGGTGAGGAAAGAAGACTAAGGTGTATGTTACACGAAGTTTTAGAGAAGAGTTCCTATGAATCGTTGTGGCGGACGGACCGGGATGACCAACGGTGCTCCGCCGATGAGGGAGAGGGGAGGAACGGAAAACTTTTTCGACGTGCCCCTTTGTGCCCCTTTGTACGCACGTGCCTTACGTTGCTGGTGACGCACGTACCCACGCACCCCTGAATGCGTACCGTTTGACGACTACAGGAAATAATACTGGGGCTGGGACCACGGGCAACGGAATAAAACACTGCACTAGAGTTCAAATCTTGAAGGCTTCGGTCTTCTTTTTTCTAGTGTTGTTTCCTCTTCGGTGGCTCGGCTGCGACTGACGCAGTGCCGGCGTTCGTTCCGGCTTTTATACCGGCCGTTGTTACCTTATAGAGGCCCTCGTATTTTGAGCCCATTTTTCCTTACATTTTCGCTAAGACCGAAACTTTCGTAGCCTTTATTTTCATTAAATTTCAACCTTACAGCTATGTATTATACATCATTAGAATCCTTTCTATCTCTACTTTAACCTAATCTAATTGTTTTATACATACATTAACATACAAAAAATTTCCTAGAACAAAAATAGTCAAAGTTACATAAGAACAAAATTTTCACTTTACAAAAATCGCAATAACTTGAAAACTACTGGACCGATCTTCATGAAACAACTTGTAAACCTATTTTTACAATGAAATACAACCCTTTTTAACACTTTAATTAACGTACATGCATAAACAAAAAAGTGAGTTTTCAAGTTACGTAATTATCTAAGAAATTTCAAACTTTTTCCAATTTTCATAAAAGAAACTTATCTAACTAGAATCTAATATGAATGACTAAGATAATCTAATAAGAATTATAAATGCACAATAAACACAAACACAACTAATTCCAATTAGAAAATCACCTTACAAAATTCCTTACAAACTACACTGTACAACGGCAAAAGTCCTCCCACTACTTGCACCCCTTGTCCCTGCGTGGGTCTCGCCGCCGACACACACAATTTTACTTTCACAACACTGTCACTATGGAGGCGCTCCTTCCACTACTTGCACCTCGTGTCCCTACGTGGGTCTCGTCGCCAACAGTCTCCCCCTCGTGCGTCGCACCATCTTCCTGGCTCGGCGACACTCCCGGCACCAGCAGCACCACTCTCGAACTCGGTCTCCGTAGCACTCCTCCTCTGGTCTCGACGTCGACGACTCTTGTCCGCCCGTCTGGTCCCGGATACACCCGCTGGATTCTGCCGCGTGGCCAGGTGCATCTCGGTAGGCTGCGGTCGACGATGAGCACGACGTCCCCGACGCGTAGATCAGCAGCGTCGCTCCTTCCCGACGTCTTCCTTGGCAGCAGAGTGGGCAGGTACTCGCGCAGCCAGCGTTGCCAGAAGTGATCGGCAAGTCGCTGCGCAGCCTTCCAGGTGTGTCTGCCCACGAGCTCGTTGTCGGTGAAGCTGCCGATCCTCGCCGCGCCGCAGGAACGCCCAATGAGGAAATGGTTGGGCGTGAGTGCTTCTTCTTCAGCATTCTCGGAGAGGTGGGTGAGAGGCCGAGAGTTGACTATGTGCTCGGCCTCCAGGAGGAGGGTATGTAGGACCTCCTCTCGTGGATGTTGCTCGTTGAGTGTGGCGCCTAGTGCGGTTTTGATTGATCGCACCAGACGCTCCCATGCGCCGCCCATGTTTGGCGCACCAGGAGGGATGAACTTCCACTGCACGCCGATCTTCTCTGCTTCTGAGGTGAGGTCTTCTTGCTTCATGTTCTCTAGCGCTTCTTTCAGTTCGTGGTTAGCGCCGACGAAGTTGGTCCCGTTGTCGCTGTAGATTGTCTTCGGCATTCCTCTTCTCGCGGCGAATCTTCGTAGCGCCATGATCATGCTGTCCGTGGAGAGTGAAGGAGCGAGCTCTATGTGTACAGCCCTTGTGGTTAGGCATGTAAATAGAGCGCCCCACCTTTTCTCGTGACGTCTTCCCACGGTGACTGTCAGCGGGCCGAAGTAATCTACGCCGGTGCACGTGAATGGAAAGCTGCCGTGCATTAGCCTTTCTACCGGTAAGTTGCCCATCGGGAGTTCTTGTGGCGTTGCCCTCTTCGTCTTGCACCATTGGCATTGATGCTGAACTGTCTTGATCGCTGACCTCAGTCCCAGCACCCAGAAGCGTTGCCTTATTTCGTTCATGACCGTCGCGTGATTGCCGTGATTGAAGCGGCAGTGGTATTCTTCTATGACGAGTCGGGTTGTCCTTTCCTTGCTGTCGAGCACGATGGGTCGCTTGTAGTCTCTGCTCACACCCTGTATCGCGTCGATTCTTCCTTTCAGCCGTAGAAGACCCTCTTCCAGCACTACGTCGAGCTTCTTCAACTTGCTACTGCCTTCTAGTTGCTTTCCTTGCTGTAGACACCTGATGTCTTCTCTGAAGCTTTTCTCTTGGCTTCTTTTTAGCAATAGAATTTCGGCTTGCTCTAGTAGTCCGGCGTCCAATGGCAGGTACTTCTTCTCGGCGTTCTTCGAAGACTGATGTCGCTTCTCTGCTGTTGTCGTCTTCTTCCTTTCTGTCGCTCTCCATGTTGGATCTTCCTTGCTGACGTTGACCTTTTCCTTTGTTCTGCAGAGTTGGATGAACTGCAGTACTCTCGCTGTAGCACGCCATAGTCTCTTCCATGAAGAAAACCTTTCAGGGTCTGGTACGGGATACGTGACGCTTGCAGCCGCTACGACGTCCGTTAACCTTTCTTCACCGGTGGTTTTCTTCCTAAAGGTCCTCGGTGCCGGCCAGTGAACCTCGTCTCTTCGTAGGAAGTCAGGCCCGGTGAACCATCGGTGATTACAGTCAAAATTTTCTGGTACGTCGCGCGTCGTGTCGTCTGCTGGGTTCTTCCTCGTAGGTACCCATCTCCACTCTTGAGGTTTGGTCAGGTCTTCAATCTCCGCCAAGCGATGAGCCACGAATGTCTTGAATGTTCTCGGGTCCGTCTTGATCCACGAGAGCACGATGCTGGAGTCTGTCCAATAAGTCTTCTTCACCACCTTCAGGTCCATCTCTTCTTCCACGGAGTGCGCTAGTCTGCTTCCCAGGAGTGCCGCCTGCAGCTCGAGTCTCGGAATTGACACTGGCTTCAGAGGTGTGACTCTGACCTTCGCTGCCACCAAGCTGACGTGATAGGTGCCGCTTGGTTCTTCTGTCCTCCAGTAGACTGTAGCTGCGTACGCTGTCTCGCTTGCATCGGTGAACGTATGCAGCTCCCCCTCGGTGCGATGTGGCGCCAGACACCTTGGTATGTGAAGATTTCGGAGCAACTTCATCTTCTCCAGGTAAGTTTTCCATGTTTCATAGTCCCTTTCTTCTATCTCGTCGTCCCAACCGACGCCGCTTCTCCACACGTTCTGAAGCAGCTTCTTCCCTTGGACGAGAATTGGTGACGCCAACCCCAATGGGTCGAAGGTCGACATCACTGCGCTGGTGACTTCTCTCTTCGTGGGCACCTGGAATCCCTTGATGATCTCTTCTGGTGTGTTACGTAGGTTTGCCCTGAAGCCGATGGAGTCCCTTTTTGTGAACCAACGCAGGCCCAAAGTCTTCTCTTCTTTCTCGCCGAGGTCTACTTCTGTCTTTTCTGTGGTGTCAGTCTTCACTTCCTGCAGCAGCTTAGGCTGGTTTGATGCCCAACCTCTGAGTTCGAAGCCCGCCTTCTTGTGTATGAAGTCCACTTGAGCTGTGACTCTTCTGAAGTCCTCTTCTGAATGGAAACTATGGAGATAGTCGTCCATGTAATGGTTCAGCTCGATCGCCCTTGTAGCCTCTGGATATTGCTCCTTGTAGTCCGCCGCGTTCCGGTTCTTGACGTAGATCGCTGTGCTTGGTGACGATGTTGCACCGAAGATAACGGATGTCATCCTATACTTCTTTGGTAGCACGTTGCGATCTTCTCCTCGCCACAGGAACCGTAGGCTGTCTCTATCTTCTGGCCTGATGCGAACTTGTAGGAACATCTCCTTGATGTCGGCCGCCACCGCGAGTGGTCCTTGTCGAAACCGCAGTAGCACGCCGAACAGAGACTGCAGTAGGTCTGGCCCAGGTAGCAGAGCGTCGTTGAGGCTTCTTCCTTTTGACTTGGCTGCCGCGTCGAAGACGATCCTGATCTTCTTCTTCAATGGATGTACCACGGCGAAATGAGGCAGGTACCATGTCTTCTTGTTATCTTCTGGTCCATCAGGGGCTTCTTCTGCATACTTGCTGTCGATTAGGTGCTGGATTTGTTTGCTATACTCTGCTTTCAACTGAGGATCCTTGTCCATCTTCCTCTCGATGTTTATCAATCGGTTTCGTGCAGAAGTGTAGCTCTCCGGCATCTGCTCCTCTTCATTCTTCCACAGGAGCCCAGCTTCGAATCGACCATCTTCCAGTCTTCTGCAGGTCTTCTCCAGGATGGCGAGTGCTCTTCCCTCTGAGTCGGTGGTGGGTCTTCTTGGTAACACCCCTAGTGCTTCAATGGCGAAGTGTTCCTTGATGGCTTGATGCATCTCTTCTTCAGCCGTATTGATGTGAAGACACGTGTTCAGGAAATGTACTGGCTTCGTGCCTCCTTTGTCCGACCCGTGCAGCACCCAGCCGAGTCCTGTTCTCGATGCGACTGGTTCCCCTGGTTTGCCTCTTCTTATTTCTCGAGTCACGATCAGCTCCCAGTTGTCTTGCCCGATGAGTAGCTGTGGTGACTCCCCTGTATAATAGAGAGAGTCGGCGATCTTCTTCAAGTGTTTACAATCTTCAATCCTCTTCTTGTCTAAGAACTGCGGTGCAAGTTTCAACTCGTCGATGGTTCGGACCCTCTTCAATGTCTTCTTGCTTCCCTGAGCACCTTTCACTATCAGGTCCAATGTCTTAGAGTCCTTCTTTCTTAGCAGCTTGCCTCCCACTGTCTCGATGACCAGTTCTTCTGTGTTTCCTTGAGCGCCGACCTCTTTTGCTATCTTCTCATCCAGTAGTGACACCGTTGACCCTTCATCCATCAGGGCCAGTATCTTCTTGGATCCTTTTGACCCGAAGACTTCCACAGGAACTATCTTCAAGTACGCCCTCGTACTGTTGACCGCGTTCACTGATGCGGCGACACTTGTTCCTTCTTGTGGTTCCTTATCTTCTTTCTTGTCTTCGGGTTTCCTTTCTTCTGACTCGACGTGCAGCAGATGATGATGCCACCGCTTGCACTCCTTGCACGATGGCTTCCTGCAGCTCTCCTTCCTATGTTTCCCCTGAAGACACTTGAAGCAGACGCGACTTTTCTTCACTGTTGCCCACCGATCTTGGACCGACGCGTTCTTGAACTTCTGACACTCGACGAGGAAGTGTTCGCCCTCACACATAGGGCAAGTCTTCTCTTGTTGTTTCAAGTTCGAGCTCCTTTCCTTTTCCTTCGTAGAGTGCGCCGCCTGTCGGTGAGTCCTCTTGAACCCGCTCTTTTCTTCTATTGTAGCGAAGGCTCCACACTTGTCTGCTTCTATGTTCAGGAACTTGGACACCAGCGTCAGGTAGGAGAACTCGCCTTCTTCTGATGCTGCAGTGAAGTCGTACCAGCGGAACTTCAGGACCGTTGGCATCTTCTCGATGATTTGTTTCACCATTTCCGGCGAATGTAGATACTGGGGTTTCTTCAATCCTCTGATGGCCGCCACACTATTGTTGATTTGACTTGCGAAGATGCATATGTCCTTGGGATTCTCTGATATCTTCGGCAACGTCTTGATTTTTTCCAGTTCCGCCAACACTAGTGCGTCCGGCCTCCCGTATCTTCTTCGAAGAGCTTGCATCACTTCCAGTGGAGATGCTTCCGAATATAATAAGCTCTTGATGGCTTCCCTTGCGTTCCCTTTCAATGCTCTTCTTAGTCTTGCCATGTTTTGAACGTCGTTAAACATTGGCGCCGTATCTTCATAGACTACTTTGAAGGCCAGCCACTCGCTGCTGCTGCCGTCGAAGAACGGTAACTCATGGATGTACTTCGGCTGCGACGCTGGTCCTTCCCTTGTGGTAAGAGCTTCCTTTAACACCGACGCTAGCGCTTGAATTTCGATCGTAGCTCCCTTGGTTGCCGAGTTCTCTTCGGCTTTGACTTTCTTCGGGTCCTCGGGGGGGCGTTGACCTCGTAGCTCGGTTTGTTCTGGTACGTCTTCATTTAGTACCGACGTTTCGATCCAGTTCTGGACCTGTGCTGTTCGATCTTCCTGGTCTTCATCAACGGAGTCCTCATCTTCACACTGTGCCAGCTCCAACCTGACGCGCGCTAGCTTGGCCGCAGCCTGTGCTTGCTTCAGCTCCAGACGTGCTAACTCTTCTCTGGCTTCCAGCTCGCGTCTTCTGGCCGAGGTGCTCGTTGTCTTCACTGACCTGGTGCGACGACTGACCCCCATCGGCTTAAGAGTGGTTCTTGACCCATACACCTCCTCAGCCGGGGCCTGATCTGGGGTCTTCTTTGTCGTCTCCTTACGGGTGGCTTCTGTTCCCTTCTTGCTCTCTGAAGCCGCTGTGGTGGTGGTCGCAACCGTAGTTCTCGTTGTTTCCGTTGCCGTGGTCCCCTCTGTAGTCGTTGTGCCTGAAGAAGTGTTCGTGCCCGACGTAGTCGCTGTACCCGACGTGGTTGCTGTACCCGATGACGCTGACGCAGACGTGACCCCTTCTGCCCTTGAACCTTCTTCTGCCGCGTCCTTAACGGAAGGACGTGACGAGGGACGTGAGGGAGCATCCTTCTGAGACCTGGTGACGGGCATCTTGCAATCTTCTTATCTTCTGTACTCTTCTGGTACTCTTCTGGGTACCTCTTCTGGCACCACCTTCCAACAGGGATCCGGTTCACGAAGGACCAAAAACTTGTGGCGGACGGACCGGGATGACCAACGGTGCTCCGCCGAATGGGGGAGAGGGGAGGAACGGAAAACTTTTTCGACGTGCCCCTTTGTACGCACGTGCCTTACGTTGCTGGTGACGCACGTACCCACGCACCCCTGAATGCGTACCGTTTGACGACTACAGGAAATAATGGGAATAATGCTGGGACCACGGGCAACGGAATAAAACACTGCACTAGAGTTCAAATCTTGAAGGCTTCGGTCTTCTTTTTTCTAGTGTTGTTTCCTCTTCGGTGGCTCGGCTGCGACTGACGCAGTGCCGGCGTTCGTTCCGGCTTTTATACCGGCCGTTGTTACCTTATAGAGGCCCTCGTATTTTGAGCCCATTTTTCCTTACATTTTCGCTAAGACCGAAACTTTCGTAGCCTTTATTTTCATTAAATTTCAACCTTACAGCTATGTATTATACATCATTAGAATCCTTTCTATCTCTACTTTAACCTAATCTAATTGTTTTATACATACATTAACATACAAAAAAATTCCTAGAACAAAAATAGTCAAAGTTACATAAGAACAAAATTTTCACTTTACAAAAATCGCAATAACTTGAAAACTACTGGACCGATCTTCATGAAACAACTTGTAAACCTATTTTTACAATGAAATACAACCCTTTTTAACACTTTAATTAACGTACATGCATAAACAAAAAAGTGAGTTTTCAAGTTACGTAATTATCTAAGAAATTTCAAACTTTTTCCAATTTTCATAAAAGAAACTTATCTAACTAGAATCTAATATGAATGACTAAGATAATCTAATAAGAATTATAAATGCACAATAAACACAAACACAACTAATTCCAATTAGAAAATCACCTTACAAAATTCCTTACAAACTACACTGTACAACGGCAAAAGTCCTCCCACTACTTGCACCCCTTGTCCCTGCGTGGGTCTCGCCGCCGACACACACAATTTTACTTTCACAACACTGTCACTATGGAGGCGCTCCTTCCACTACTTGCACCTCGTGTCCCTACGTGGGTCTCGTCGCCGACAAATGCCGACAATCGTGCTCGGAAGTCTCTGATCATTGCAGCGAGCATGTTCTGGACTCTGATACGGAACAAGAGCTAATTGATGAGATCATGGAAAGTGATAGTGATTGAGACGATAATATCCCTCTTTCAACTTTGAGGGCAACTCGCTCGTCTGCTCAACATCATGCACCTTTTTACAAATCAAAGGATGGTCAAAAATGGTTGAAGCAAGCACCGCTGGCCAATGACGATATTTTATAGAATTCTCAACATGGCTGGTATCAACGCATACATAATTTTTCAAGAAAATAGAAGCGTTCAAATTCAACGAAAAGAATTTCTACGTAATTTGGGACTAAACCTAGTGTATACGCATTTGCGTCAGCGGGCAGATCAAAAAAATATCCCCGTACATATTCGTCAGGCGATAGCTTCTCAAATAAATGAGCCATTGTCCCCAGTTGTCCAGAATGCTCCGGAACGTTATGTTCGATGTGCCGATTGTACGCGGGGCAAAGATCGTAAAACAAAACACGTATGTGCAAGCTGTGGAAAGGCGATTTGTCTTGAACACGCAATTTTTTCTTGCAAAGATTGTGCTAACTTTGATTCTAGTTCCTAATATGTTCCTAAGTGCTAACTTTAGTTTTATTATGTTTATTTGATTGAGGATCTCATGTTTTTTTACGTTTCTTATTTTTTTTTTTTGTAAAAGTAATTTTATTTTAGTTTATTGCGTCTTAGAAGAGAGCGCTTTGATTTTTGCTACCAAATATGACTGCCTTTACATTGTTAAATAAAAACGATTAAAACATATTGATAAAAACCATTTTTTTTCATTTTAACCAACTTAAAAGATTCCTAAAAGTAAAATAAAATTTCATTTTTTTTATATTGATAACAATAATTAATCTATAGGCTCTTTTGTTATCGGGCATGTCATACCCCGCCAGACACTTGATGTAACATTTCGTCACCAGAGTCTCGCCGGGTTAATCCTATGAAAATAGATAGATAGAGTAGTGTGACCACACAATGAAACAAAATGTAGACAGTACTTTTGTACTTTATTTAATATAGTATTAGACGACACGAAAACAAGGTTGTACGGTTAATTTAAAGTTAGATATATTGCATGGCGTCATAGGATTTAAAAAAGTATATTATCTGAGCTAAGAAATACAAAATTTTATATACCTATTATTTAGTAGAATTTTTTTACTAAAAGTTAAGTACACTAGACTTTCTGATAATCCTCTCGTCTAGCAGCTAATACATGCACTTATGTCAGTAGAGGTGAGGATTGAGGGACCAGTTTTATTATTCGCTATCTTCAAATTGCGTCAATATTTTTTTTTCCTTTTTTTTTACAAAATGTTTTAAGACTCTTACTAAAACTTTATGTGGAAAAAGAAAAATATACACGGTAATATTCACTAAACTATTTATTTTTCTTAAGAGGATTGAGGGACCACAGTTTAGGCGTCATATATTTTTTACCTTTGATGCTTTGTGATCTGTTATTCAGTAAATATCTTAACAAATTCTTTACTAAATGTCTGTAGTCACAAAACCTTAATTTTTCAAATACATTTCGAGATATGGCTGATGGTCCGTGAGAACTGAGGGACCACACTTTAAGGGCTGTAGTTTTTAACATAAGTGTTTACAAATTCCCAGATTTGTTCTACAATTGTTTTAAATATAGGTACTACTAAATCCTACGATTTTTATTTTGCGTATTTCAGTTTGGTCCCTCAGTTCACACGCACATAAAAAATTAAGGACTATGAAACAACGTAACACATTTTAACTGACTCTCTTAATCTAAATCTTTTACCACATATGGCTATCCTGTAAAAGTCTATCCTACTTGGCTTGACACACTAATATGTCCAACAACAAATAATCAGCAAAAAAATGTTCATCATACTAGTATGCAATAGTTTCTTGACTAATCACATCAAGCAATCGTAAACTATTGACAACATATAATATCCAATGGTGAGAGTGCACATTACTCCTATCAACACCATAATGAATATCATTTTATTCTTTTCTTCAAAATTATTCTGCAAAATATATTTAATTCATATAAGCCGGAAAAAACATTAGCCTCTCCTAACAAGGAATTATTCTTGTCGAGGGCATCAATAAATTTGGAAATCTATTTAGTCCGTCACTTAGAGTAGGTATTGAAGAATATTAGACCTACTCTATATTCAAGACACATTTCTTTTTAATCAATGATCATTGACAAAGATAAAATGCATCATCTTGTGAAATGGCGATCATGACGTAAGTGAGAATGCGCTCACAAACATGATACCACAACATGACAATTGTGAATTTTAAAAGCATTGTATTGTTATTAGTTCCCTACAAATATACTGTTTATGGTAATTCCTAAATCAGTCGCCAGCGAAGAGGTTGTAACCAATGAAAAAAGTTAAAAACTTGTCTATTGTTACCTTTCCATAACTACTAAGGAAATGGCCAACATCATTATTAGCGCCTTTCTTCTTTTTCTTGCCACCCGTCTGTAATACACTCTTAGACCTCATCTGCTGTTTTTCTTCAATTTCTTTTATTTTCTCCTGTTTTCTCTTCTGCATTAGCTCTTTGTAGTTTAAATACTCTTTTTTGGGAGGTTTAGCACCTGAAATGTGATTTAAAATTGATATTTAGCTAATTCTAACAAATATTAAAAATTTGCAAATAAAATCAAATGAAATTGTCAATTTATTGCATTATATTTCGGGACAAGCTGTCTGTTACATTTAAAATAAATAAGGCAGTTAATGATAAGTAGCATAGACAATATGAGGCCCCTAATTCAGTAACAAATGATTACAAGGTAATATGGAGTGGGAGAGTATGGTTCAAATAAATACAGAAGAAAGAAAAAACCTATATTACAAAACTTTAAGGCATATTCTGGCGATACTAGTTTGCCAAAATAGAGTGAGACTAGTGCAGGGTCTGCTATTAGCCCTGTAAGATAAATTGAAGGTAAGAAGTTTTTTTTTACAAGCTAATATTTATGGTCACATGGGTACTAAGACTTAGGAAAAGGCCTATGCTTTGTCAACACTGGGCAACAAGGCCGGCAAGGATGATGAGAACAGCATTGAGTCAACATTATCATAAATATTAAGGTGTCGTACATAAACTAACCTAGACTAACAGCCAGAGCAATTCTTGCTTCTTCCTTCTTTGATGGATCGAAGCCAGACATTCCAAACTTCACAACTTCATGACGTATCTTCTTAAGATCTAAATCTTTGCTAGAATGCCGAGTTTCAGGTCGTAATTCACTTTTGTCGCTGTTTTCAGGGGCTGGCTTTTTTTTAGCTTTGTGTGCTTCAAATTTAACGAATGAAAAGTTGCTCTCAGGGTTTTTAAGTGCTAGAGCAGCTTTAGTCATGACAAGCGACATTTTCTTACTATAAACCAATTTATATTATTAGTAAATTAAAAATCAACACGACACACGCACGTTGCTTTATTTATTTTCCTTTAGATTTTTTTCTCAATACTCTGTCAAAAGTGTCAAAAATGTTAATTCTGTTGACAATTTGTGTTTTGACATTAGATGGGTGCAGTGTTGCCAACTACACCGTAAAGCGCAACACACACGGCTAAGATACTATAATATTTTTATCATACCATACCATATCGCTCGCCATACTATTCAATGGACCGTCACACACGACGAAGATAATATATCTTTCATATTTTAGTATCGTAAGATAGAAAGCGATATTCATATCTTAAGACGTAAAATATGTCGTAAGGTAACATCTTAAGATATAAAATTATTGGACTTTTAGTCTGTGAGAATAGAGCTGGCAATACTACTTGTAGTTGTAGCTATGAGAAAAGTGTGCAATGTGTAATGGCGTGTACTAAATATTAAAAATAAACTATTTGAATTAATGGTGCTGCATTCTTCCACACCCAATGATAACAAAATAAAGTTATCGTCTATAGGTTATGGGCCCAGAACGCCCAATGCGTACCTACGCACTAAGACTAATATCGAAGTCAAACAGCGT
Source organism: Agrotis exclamationis (assembly GCA_950005045.1). Lineage (NCBI taxonomy): Eukaryota > Metazoa > Arthropoda > Insecta > Lepidoptera > Noctuidae > Agrotis > Agrotis exclamationis. The sequence continues at coordinate 4,754,645 of OX465417.1, read as the reverse complement.
GTTGGGTAGAAACTTGGAAAGTAAAAATGGCTACTACAGGTACGATCTCATATCCAATATTGAAGGATGGATCAAACTTTTCAAGCTGGAAGTTTCGAGTTAAAACAATACTAGAAGAGCGAGGCCTGCAAGATGTATTGAACAAAGACAAACAAGCAGAGGATAAAATTAAAGAACTTGATGCTAAAGGAAAAAGCGTCATTGTACAGTGTGTCTCAGACAAGTTTATAGACATAATTAAAAAATGCAGTACAGCTTTAGAAATGTTCACTAAACTCGAGGAAGTCTTCGAAAGAAAATCAGTCTTCAATCAGCTTTATCTACGAAAGAAACTTCTGTCACTGAAATGTGGAAACAATGAAAAACTAACAGATCACTTCATCAGATTCGAGAATATTATCTCAGAACTAGAATCCTCAGGAACTGTAATGAAGGAAAACGATAAGGTATGTCACCTATTGTTAACTCTACCTGATGAATACGACACTGTAATAACAACACTGGAGACCATGGACAAGGAGTTGACCATTGATTTCATAAAATCAAGAATGTTGGATGCAGAACTAAAAGTAAAAGGTGGACAAAGTAATACGAACAAGGAAGCCGATGCACACAGCTTCCTAACATGTTTCAAGTGTGGCAAAGAGGGTCACAAAGCCTTTCAGTGTAGAAGCAATCAAGCTTACAGAGGAAACAATAGAGGCCAACGAAGAGGAAATCAAAGAGGCAGAGGAAGACAAAATAGAGGACCAGCTATCAGTTCAGCGAATACTGCGGAACAGCAGGAGAATAAAGATAACAGCATGGTAACATTCTTTGCACAAGCATTCTCTACCAAAACAAATGAGGAAATGAATAGAGAAGTTGAATTTGTGATAGACTCAGGGGCTACCTACCACATGATTAATGAGAAATATGAAGAGCACTTGATAGACATAAGAGAAATTCCCAAAATAATAATTCAAGTAGCTAATGGAAACATATTATCTGCAACAAGAAAAGGAAAAATAATAGGCATAAGTAAAGAAAACTTGAAAATAGAGATAGATTGCCTAATAGTTAGAAATTTAGCTCTTAATTTGCTATCAGTACTAAGACTAAATGAGAAAGGATTAAAGGTAACTTTTGAATTAACAAGAACTGTAATTAGCAATGACAAACATGAAATAATATGTGAAAATAATGGGAGATTGTATACAATTAAACTCAACCTGAATCTAGACGCTATGTTGACAAACAAAACTGATGAAAATTTATGGCACAGAAGAATGGGACATTTAAACTATGGAAGCATGAAAGTACTAGGACTACCACTATCAAACGAACGCTGCTCCATATGTATACAAGCCAAAGGAACGCGTCAACCATTCACTCCCACTCCAAAACCAAGTACAAAGCAAATTGGAGAACTAATTTATTGTGACCTTGGAGGACCCGTCTCACCCATAAGCAGAAGAGAAGAAAGATATTACTTAACAATAATAGATGACCACTCACATTTTATGGAAGTCTACTTAGTAAAATCAAAGGATGAGGCAAAAAGTTATATAATAAACTACATAAGAAGAATGAAAAACAATGGTACAAATGTTAGAAGAATTAGAACTGATAGAGGTACAGAATTTGTAAATGAAGAACTAAAAGCATTTTATAATGAAAATGGTATAAAACAAGAAACAACATGTGCCTATACACCCCAGCAAAATTCAGTATGTGAAAGAATGAACCGCACACTAGCTGACAAAGTGAGAGCTATGCTATTGGAAACAAACCTACCAAAACAACTATGGGGCGAAGCCATCAGATGTGCAGCATATGTCATAAATAGGTCCCCAACAAAAGCATTACAAGGCAATACACCAGCTAATATATGGTATGGAGAGAACAAACTTGACAAAATAAGAGTATTTGGTTCAAAAGCATGGAGTGTCATATTACCTAAGCCAAGCAAACTAGAACCCAGAGCAAAACCTATGATTATGGTTGGATATTGTGGATCAGGATATAGGCTATGGAATCCAATAACGGATGAAATAGAAGAATCTCGAGATGTAAGATTTGACGAATCAGATTATAAGTATGTTAAAAGCCAATGGAACAAATCCATTACTGATGACAAAGTAGAAGAATCAGAAGAACAAGTAATAGAATATTTAGAGGAAGAAAAGGAAAACATTCCAGAACTATCTAGCAAGAAAGACATGAGTACACATCAAGAAAAAGATCAAAATAGTCCAGAGAAAATAAGTAAAAGACCTACTAAGACACCGATAAGATTCCAAGATTATGAAATGTCAAATATGGCTTATGCATTATTGCTAGAAGATCCTTTAAACTATGATGAAGCTTTGCCGGTAATGTGAGTGCGTGAGTGATTGTTGACAGAAGGGGCGGCAAAATGATATGCGTGTTCTCGGTTTGAAGTTTATTGGACGACTGTGACAAATGTCTGACTCCAGTGAATTTATACAGTAACTAATGTGCCTTAGACTAACTAATCATATTATGCCTACGCGCTACAGTCCTCCCCCCTTAGTTGAAGCTAAATTTTATTGTTGAACCCCCAATACTAAATTATAACTAGAAGTACAATATATTTATGTCTACGAAGATAAAAGTACTTAAACGCTACGGTTGTCGGACACTATTAGCGCGCACTTTTCACTTTATGCCTCACTATATGCTGGTTTAGGGTTGACGCGCGGGTGATGGTTTGTCTGCATGATGGGCGGTGCTCTAATGCTGGCGTGCTGTGTGATGGTGCGGCTGATTCTTGTCTCTATGGCGGTTTAGACGAGACGTTTGCAGTATCGCCACCCCACGTAGAGTACACAGAAGGTTACGCCTGTGCTGATTAAGACGACTACGGCCAAGGGCATCTTGAAGCTGTTGCTCCGTCCTCATCCTTGGTTTTGCTGCTCGCAGCTGCGCTCTTTTGTGCTACGATCATACGTCATTTTGCTGGCTGGTTGGCCCATTATAGAGTCGAGGTGTTTTTTCAGACTTGGGTGATGCGTGCTTGTTGTCGTGTGGCAGTGAAGTGCTGATGTGGGCTGTGATTGACGACGAAGTGACGGTTCACATGTTGAATCTCACGGTCTTCTTAACGATGCGACCTGATCTTGTAACTTGCTGTGAATCGGGCTTTGCGGTGTCGGATGACGTCGTATCGCTTGGCGGCTGTGGAACGGTCTTGAGTGGCGTCTTATCGCTCGGCGGGTGTGAAGTGTTGTTATGAGTGGTCGCTGTGCTCTCCGGGCGTGGGACCAACACGTCGTCACCCCTTAATAAATAGGCTGGTTTCAAGCGATCAAGTGACACCGTGATTTGTTTACCTTTACATTCCAACTTAAAGAATTTATTATGCCGCGATAAGACTTTGAATGGGCCCTCATACGGTGGTACTAAAGCTCGCCTTGCCTCGTTTCTAATAAATACGTGAGAGCAAGCTGATAAATCTTCGTGAACGAATACGTTATTGTTTGTGTTGCTATGTGAGCTTGAAATGCTAAGATTTGGGACTGATGATAAAGATTGCGTTAATTGTTTTATAAATTCGCGATCGTTAATATTGGATGAAGGTTTAGATTGGAATAGGTCGCCTGGAAGTCTTATACTACTACCATACAAAAATTGTGATGGGCTGTATCCTAAATCTATTTTAATCGCTGTACGTAAACCTAAGAGTATTATAGGCAATTCATGTACCCATACTTTGCTATCTGAGCATTTTGCCATAATAGCGGCTTTTAAAGTACGATGTAGTCGTTCGACCATACCGTTCGCCTTTGGGTTGTACGCTGTTGTACGGATGCGTTCGATACCGAGTATTTTCAATAATTGTCGAAACAAATCGGATTCGAATTGACGACCTTGGTCTGAAGTTATTCTTACTGGACAACCGAAACGAGCGATCCAATGTTCGACGAACACCCTAGCAACTGTTTCAGCTGTTATTTCTTTTACTGGTATAACTTCAGGCCATTTCGTAACTCTATCTATAATGGTGACGCAATATTTGAAATCCTCAACAGGAGGTAAGGGTCCTATAATGTCTATGTGTACGTGTTCAAAACGGTTTCCAGTGTTAAATTCGCCTAACGGAGTTATTGTGTGGCGTTGAGTTTTACTTTTTTGACATGGAATACACGTTTTAACGAAGTTTTTGACATCGGTGTTCATATCACTCCAAAAGTATCTAGATTTAACTAAACGTTTCGTAGTGGCGACGCCGGGGTGACTCACGTTGTGCAATGTTTTGATTGCGAGTTCCCGGAATTGTTTAGGTAGATAAGGACGTATATCGTTCGTAGATGTTTCGCATGCTATTTTTATCTCGGTGTTAGGCATAGTAATTAATTTAAATTGAAGATTGTTACGTTTGCGTAGACTTTCTAATTCAGAATCGGTTTTTTGTAATTCAGATAATTTTTGGTAATCGAATAAAGATGGCATGGTGATCTCTTCAATTCTAGATAAGGCGTCGGCTACTGTATTTTTATCGCCTTCTATATATTTAATATCATCGCAAAATTGAGAGATGAAATCTAATTGCCTCAAACGCCTTGGTGAATCTGATGGTGAAACTTTCTTTGTTAGTGCGAAAGTCAATGGTTTGTGATCCGTTAACACGGTTAGTTCTCTACCTTCTATCATATGACGGAAATGTTTTATTGACATGTATATAGCTAGAAGTTCCCTGTCGTAGGTACTATATCTTGTTTGGGTATCCGTAAGCTTTTTTGAATAAAATCCGAGGGATTGTAATTTTCCGTCGACTCTTTGATTTAAAGCTGCGCCTACACAACTACCAGAAGCGTCTGTCATTAATACTAAGGGTGCGGTTGCGTCTGGGTGGGCTAGCATGACTGCATTGTTTATGAGTTGTTTACATTGACTGAACGCTTTTAGTGCGCTTTCGTTCCATGTTATCTCAGTTTTGTCGCGTTTTTTTGAGTTATGCAAGTACGCGTTAAGTGGTGCTTGAATCTCTGCAGCTTTTGGAATGCTTTGCCTGTAGAAATTCATCATGCCGAGAAAACGTCGAAGTTCCTCAATTGTTTTCGGTTGTGGATAGTCATTAATAAGTTGTGTTTTTTTCGCACTCGGTTTTACGCCCTGTGAATCGATATGGTAACCGAGAAAATCCAATTCGGATTTACCAAATCCGCACTTATTTGTGTTAATTGTTAAGCCATAGTTATTTAAACGATTTAATATTGTTTCTAGATGTTCTAAATGCTTAGGTTTTGATTCCGATGCGATAATAATGTCATCTAGATATGGGAATGCGAAATCTAGACCTTCCAGTGCTTTATTGATTAATCTTTGGAAGTCTTGTGCTGCATTACGTAATCCAAAGTTCATTCTTGTAAATTCGAATAAACCGAATGGAGTTATGACTGCAGTCTTGGGAATGTCTTCGGGTGCCATGCGAATATTAAAATAGGCTTTTCGCACGTCAATTTTAGAAAATATGGTTTTGCCTCTGAGTAGATAAGTGAAATCAAGTAGTCGCGGTAATGGGTAACGGTCGGGTATAGTTTGTGCGTTGAGTCTACGATAATCTCCGCATGCTCTTATTTCACCGTCTTTTTTAGTAACACACACAAGTGGGTTAGCCCAAGGACTATTTGAAGGCCTACAAATACCTAATTGCATCATTCGTTCGAATTCAGCTTTCGCTATTTTGTATTTCTTCGGATTGAGTGGACGTACTTTTTCATGAACCGGGGGACCGGTGGTATAAATGTGGTGTTGTACGTCATGTTTGGGGTCTGTCATAAAATTTTCTAGTTTGGTGATGCTAGGAAACTTTTGTAAGATAAGATGGTATTCGTCATTGACATCTATTGTGCGAATACTCGGTTCGTTGGAGGATATTACGTTTGTGGTGCGCGATAACAATGTGACTTTGTCGACTAATTTCCTACCATGTAGGTCTACCAGAAGTTTGTTTGCGGCTAGGAAATCGGCACCTATTATCGAACTACGTACGTCGGCTAATATAAATTTCCATCTAAATGTACGGCGTAGCCCTAGATTGACCGTAATGACTTTTTCACCGAATGTCTTTATTTTTGTACCGTTTGCTGCATATAACACATAGTCTGACGTCCTACAGGAGTTTTGCTTTTTTGCGGCTAACACGGAGACGTCGGCACCTGTGTCGATTAAATATCGCACACCTGTTGTAGTGTCTGTAACGCACAAACGATATGAATGTTCGACACCGGCGACATTATTTATTCGTGCCGGTGTCTGAATTAGTTTTCCGAATTTTGTGTAGGGTGTTTGCGGCAATTAACGAGATCTCCGCATTTGCGCGCATTATTGCCGTAGACGTAGTGATAAAAACACAGAAAATTTGAGTCGCCGGGTTTCGCGGACTGGTTCAAAAACTTTTCTCGATTTTTTTGTAAATTTTCGCGACTTTTGGAACGCGGTCGAGACGGGCCGGGATTATGTCGGTTTCGTCCTCGCGGTTCATGATGATTTTTTCTATTGTTTTCGCCTAGTTTGTTATTTAATGTTGCAATTTCCATTTTCATTTTGTTTAGTTCATTTAATATTTCGGAAGTATTATTTTCTAAATTCTGAGAAGGCTTCGAAACAGAAGCTATCTCAGACGGTTTGGTATTCTCCATAATTTTATCAGCGATTTTGGCTAGACTATCTAATTTTACTTCACCTGAATCACATGCCGTTAAGACGGCTCTAACGGAATGTGGTAGGCGCCCGGTCCACAATAATTTTAAGGTTTCATCTGGGACTCGGTTTTTTCCTAGATTTTGCATTCGTCTAAGTAGCTGTGACGGCTTTTGATCCCCGAGCTCTATCTCGTTTAAGAGTTGGTTTAGTTGTTTGGTTTCCGACTCCTCGTAAACGGAAATTAGCCTGTTTTTCAGCGTTTCGAATTTATTTGATTCGGGCATGTTTTCTAAAATATCACTGATGTCACTTAATTCGCTTTGTTTTAGCCTAGCTATTAAAAGTTGACTTTTGTGGAGGTCACTTGCCTTTTGAGGGTCTACGATGGCGCTGAATTGGTGGAACCAGAGTCTGGGCCGGTCTCGCCAGAAGTCCGGTATTCTTGGGGTGATGGTAACTGCCGTCATCTGCTGTGGCTGCTCCGGGGTCGGTAGTGCAGCTGTAGACATGGTTGCAGGCTGTGGTTGAGCAGCGGCTTGATATCACGGGTCGTTTATCGCGCGCGGTTAAATTATGCGAGAGTTATAAGAGGCGCGCGCACACGTCGGGTCACCACTTTGCCGGTAATGTGAGTGCGTGAGTGATTGTTGACAGAAGGGGCGGCAAAATGATATGCGTGTTCTCGGTTTGAAGTTTATTGGACGACTGTGACAAATGTCTGACTCCAGTGAATTTATACAGTAACTAATGTGCCTTAGACTAACTAATCATATTATGCCTACGCGCTACAAAGCCATAAAACATGAAGATTGGTCTGAAGCTATACAGAAAGAGCTAGAAGCTCACAAAAAACATGGAACATGGGAAATAAGTGAATTACCAAAGGATAAGAAGGCAATAGACACAAAATGGGTATTCCGTACAAAGGCAGATAATACTAGGAAAGCTAGAATAGTAGCAAAAGGTTTTCAAGAAGAAACAACAGAAAATATTTATGCACCAGTTGCCAGAATGACAACAGTAAGACTATTTCTAAACAAAGCAGTACAAGAAGATCTACCTATACAACAGATGGATATACCTACAGCATTCCTAAATGGTGAATTGAAGTCTGACATATACATAAAGTATCCAGAAGGGTTAGCAAAGGAAAAAGGAAAAGTTTTAAAATTAAGAAAAGCACTATACGGACTTAAAGAAGCTCCAAGATGTTGGAATGAAAAACTCAATAATTTTCTCATAAAAAAGGGATTTAATCGTTCACAAAGAGATTTCTGTTTATATACTGGAAATAAGGTTTATATACTAATATTCGTTGATGATATTTTAATTATTGGAGAAGGACAGAAAATAATAGAAGAACTGAAAGAAGAATTCAAAGCCAAAGATATGGGCAACATCCATAAATTTCTAGGAATGGAAATAAAGAGAGTTAATAATGGAATAGAAATAAAACAAACACAAATCATTGATAAGATTTTATTAAAGTTTAATATGCAAAACAGCAAAGGCATAAGTACACCTATGGAAATTGGTTTACACATAGATCCAGAAGAAGAAATATTGACTGATGTTCCTTATAAAGAACTTATTGGCTCACTGATGTATCTTGCAACAATTAGCAGACCTGACATATCATATGCAACAGGATTCTTGAGCAGATACATGAAACGACCAACATCAACACTTTGGAAAACTGGAAAAAGAATCTTGAGATACCTGAAACAAACAAGAGAAAAAGGATTGGTATATAGAAAGGAAGAAACTAATAAAAATTACTTACAGGCATTTTCAGATGCAGATTGGGCGAGTGAAAATATTGATAGAAAAAGTGTAAGTGGAGTCGCAATATTCCACCAGGGCAACTTGATCAGTTGGATGTCGAAGAAACAAACTTCAGTTGCACTATCCACAGCAGAAGCCGAGTATATAGCTGCCGCGTTAGCTGTAAGTGAAATAATATTTATATTAGGAGTATTAGAGGACTTAAAGTTTTGTGAAAACATAAATTCTACATTGTTTATTGACAATCAAAGCACTATAAAAATGATAGAAAGTTACGAAAACAGCAAAAGATCTAAACATATAGATATTAAAGTACATTACATTAAGGATATTGTAAGCAAAGGTTTAATTATGTTATAATACGTGTCTACTAATGAAAACAAAGCGGATATACTTACTAAATCACTGTCTAAGGATAAACACAAGTATTTTTGTAATTCTCTTGGTTTATTGTGTTAAGCTGTACAAGTGTTATGTAAAACTATGTTATTATAGGTATTCTTACATAGTAATTTAAGTCAATTTCGTGTAATTTTCAATGTTTACAAAGTTTGAAGTTAAAAATTAATCTGTCATGTTGACATTTGGTAAACGTGTCAAACAAATGTCCTATCTCAAATTATCATTAGTGTCAATCTCAATGTTGCCAGTTTTGTAAAAGTTTTGTATCATGGTAACAAGTCCAAGTTTAGTAATTTAGTAGTTTTGTATTTCAATATAGAGGAAATAACAAACTTGAACTTGAGCCGGGGTATTGGACTTTTAGTCTGTGAGAATAGAGCTGGCAATACTACTTGTAGTTGTAGCTATGAGAAAAGTGTGCAATGTGTAATGGCGTGTACTAAATATTAAAAATAAACTATTTGAATTAATGGTGCTGCATTCTTCCACACCCAATGATAACAAAATAAAGTTATCGTCTATAAAAATATATCGTAAGATAACATCTTAAGATATAAAATATATCGTAAGATAACGTCAGATATAAAATATATCGATTAAGATATAAGATAACGTCTTAAGATATAAATTAATATATCGTAAGATAATATCTTAAGACACCGTAAGATAACATCTTAAGATACAAAATATATCGTAAGATAACATCTTAAGATACAAAATATATCGTAGGATAACATCTTAAGATACAAAATAAATATATCGTAGGATAACATCTTAAGATAAAATATTATAGTATCGTATCTTCATCGTCTGTGATGGCCTAAGATTTAGCCGTGTGTGATGCGCTTAATTACGGTAAAAACACCGTAACCAGGAAAGATTTACCACCTACCGTAGGATTATAATTACGGTAGCAAAATACACCGTGATACGCAATGAAGAGCGTATTTAGTTTTAAATACCTATTTCAAACACGATGGATAACCGCACTAGGCGGAACTGCACTGCAGCCGAACTGCGCGGCACGACGCGTCAAAATATTCTTTATATGAAATTATACGAGACATCACGCACTAAGCGACAACGGAGCAACAATGCAACAGAACTGTGTGGCAAAGAAAAGCATCGTGTCGCGCAGTTCCATTGCAGTACATTTCCGCCTAGTGCGGTTTCACCTTAATGGTCCATTTTAGGCTTCATCGCTTAGTCCATATCTTTAAATCTATGCTTATAATTATACAGACGAGAATATCTGTAATCCATTTGACAAATGTCAAAAAACTACCAAATTCCCCTGTTACACGTATCAAAACTTATTTTCTACCATTTTCTATCTCTTTTGCCTAGTTGCGATTTTGATATTTCCATCCTGCTGTCAAAAAAAGGTAAACAAGGGCTCGCTCGCAGAACAGTTCATGATAATAATTTGCTTCGAACATTAGTTCGTTTGCTTTCCCTTCTTCATTTTGCTGTTCATGACGAAATGCTGATCTAATAATAGTGCTCGTTTTTGTTTGTTTTTTGTTTTGATATGCCGGCTGTAGTCGCGTCTTCACTAAAAATAATGTAACCGGTATTGAGTAGTGTTAAATTTGGACGGGCAGGTAGCGGGGCCAAATCATATTTTCGGCTTACGCTAGAACACCTCGCTTCGTAACTCGTCGAGTAAAGAACGTTGACATTCCTAATACATTCTCTAGCGAACACGTACGCTTTGGTCCTAGGTAATAACTTAAAATAACTTAAATATTTTAAATATGAAGAATAAATATAGAAACACCGATTCGTCAATAAAAGCTGGAGATTTGATTCTAACTGAACAACCTTTTGCTTTTGTATTGTCCTCTAAAGAGCAAGGGAGCCGGTGCGATAGTTGTCTCGAAAAGTAAGTAAAAAAATGTTTGTCTTTTATAAATCAATGAACTGACCATCATACCCAGTCACAACGTTGTTGATATTTATTTAATATCTTATAAAGAACAATAAATAAATTATTTTATGATATTTTATCTTCTGCCTCTCAGTTGGAACAGTGTTAAACATTATTCTAAATAAATGTGAAAATTATTTTACAGCTTCTCGGATTATAATAAGGTATATTCATACAAAGATGGGAATAGGTTTAGACTTTAGCTTGAGCTAGAACTAATATTAAAATAAAAATCATTTTTGCAAAGTTTTAATAACAGTTTTATTAAAAGTTAACTAAAGTGCCCAAAAATAAGCAGTTTTTTTTTATGTGGTCTATTTCTCATCAATTTTGACGAACTACAAATCATTTTGGACGGTACCTGTACTTTTAAACATAAACATGCATCAGTAGTATTGTGTCAACCAATGACCGTGTTCTGCTACATTTCAGGGGCAAAGTGCTGAAATGTTCAGGATGCCAGTTTGTCTACTACTGCGGTCGCTCGTGCCAGAGAGATGCGTGGGGCGATCATAAGGTATGTCTCCGATCTATTGTAACAGTCATGTTAGAAAGGTCATTAAAAATAACTTGCATGTGCATACAGGACAGGGTTGGCATGTTTAAAAACAAGTTATTTTAAAACACCAGTTTTAAACAGTGTTTAAAACAGTTTGAAATTAAACAGTGTTTTTTATTACACGTTTTAACTACTTTTCATGGCGGATGAATGCCTGTAAAATGAAAATAAATTAATATTCAGGGGTCTTAATAGCTTGACATTAAATAATTTGAGTGTATGCCCCTGCTATGTCACATTTTTTTAACTTTTATTGGCATTGTAATGAAATAATACTTCAAAACATTAGAAAAAAAACAGTAGATGTTTTTTTTTCATTGATATTTTTTTGTAAATATTTCATTACAAACAGCGAATTTGAAAAGATCTAGTCTAGAAATGAAACATATAATTTATTTATAAGTTAAGACGTCGACCCACAGTCTAATTAATTTGAAAAAATGACCGAAAAAAAAAAAAAAAAAACAAAAAACACTTGTTTAAAAAAAACTTTAAAAAATACTGTTTTTTTTCCAACCCTGATACAGGAAAACTATTTTTTAAGTCATGTGAGCTTTAAAGCACTTACATTCAAAAATTTTAAGATTTATGAGATTTTTCAGACAGCAGTCCTCAAAGTACAGAACTGAAAAAATAAATGTCTAAGCTTTTCCAAAGTAAAATCGATATTGCTAGGTACTTTACAGGCAGTTTTATACGGGTAAGTAATATATGATATAACAACAAAATCTCTAATACACACATCAAAAGTGTCTAGGGATCAAGCATTTTTATGCGGATTTCTTGAGATTGAGATGTGGCTTTGTAATAAATTTATGATTTTATAAATTTATATGGATCCTTTTTGGTGCATTTCATAATTTGAATCAGGAACTGTGAATCAAATTCGAGTAAAAGATGAAAATCAGCTGTCAATATTTTCCCTATAAAAACATACAACGCATTGAAGACATTATTAGTGCTACTGTTTCCCTACTACTGATTAAAACCAACGTTATTATGGAGCGGCGACGTCATTTAAGCAGGGAAGAAATGCTCAGAGCCGTGGGAATGATAGAAGCTGGTTCCCGGCAACGTACTGTGGCTTTAGCTCTGAATACAAGTCAGAGTGTTATCAGTCGACTTTGGACACGTTACCGAAGCACTGGTACCGTGGCTGAGCGCCATGGAGGACGGTATCGCTGCACCACACGGAGACAAGACCGATACATTCAAATCTTAACTCGAAGAGCTCCAACAATAACCGCCATGATGTTAGCCGTGAGGCTTCATCACTCTTCAGGGAACTTAATTAGCGACCAAACAGTCAGAAACCGCTTGCATGAAGTGAACCTTTATTCCCGAAGACCGCTACGGGTACCACCTATAGCAATGCACAATCGTAGGATTCGATATCAATGGGCTCTTGAACACAGAAATTGGGCAGAAGAACAATGGCGTTTCGTGTGCTTTTCTGATGAGTCTCGTTTCGGTATGAGACCGGATACAAGACGTATACGACACTGGAGAACCCCTGGACGCCAACAGCGATTAAAATCCTGCCAGGAAGTCCATCCTTATAGTGGTGGAACCATCATGGTATGGGCGGGTATTTGGATCGGCGGAAGAACTGAGTTGATTTGGATCAGAGGCAACCTCAACGCTCAAATTTATGCTGAGACGATTGTATCAGACGTCATCGTTCCTCTACAAGTGCAAATCGGTCCCTTATTTCAGTTAATGCATGATAATGCACGACCGCACACCGCAAGAGTTGTAAGACAGACTCTCGCCGCAGCTAACATCAATGTCCTGCCCTGGCCTGCTCAGTCGCCAGACTTGAATCCGATTGAGCATGCATGGGATATGCTACAGAGAAGAGCTCTGCCGAATATGGAGGGTATCCAGTCGCAAGAAGACCTTTTTTTGTTGTTGCAACGAACATGGGCGGCCATTCCACAGCGTGATTTGGATGAACTCATTTTGAGTATGCCAAACCGATGTTCTTGTGTTGTTAGTGTTCACGGTAGAAACACGGATTATTAATTGTTTAAGTTACCCAATAAAATTTTAAAGAAAACTGTTATTTCAGTCTTTTTTTCGAACTTTTGTGTTAGTGGTTCAAATGTCAAAAATCCCTTTATTAGGAAAATGGCAAATTTCTTTATTAATGCAAAGGTGACTTGGTTTATCGTTACTGTGACAAACGAAAACACTTTATTTGATGAATCCTTAAAGAAAATTTTAATTAATATCAATCAGGAGAAAAGTTATTGCAAAAATATATGTTGATCCCTAGACACTTTTGATGTGTGTATTTACAAGAGATAACAACTGAATATATAATTTTATTTGATATAACGATCTCTTAATCAATTAAGAAATATATAAGTATGTTTATCAGTTGTCTAGTACCCATAACACAAGCTCTGCTTAGCTTGGGACTGGATGGCGTTGTGTGATAGTTGTGGAATATGATTATTATTATTTGCGGAAAGTTTTTTCACTTCTCAGCCCTAAGGCTGGATTTTTACTACATTTACGGGCCGAAACCAAAGCAAATGCAGCGTGTGGTGTGTAGTTTATGTGATTTGATGAGGTCCTTTTTCATTTTCTTCTGTCTGCATGAATTTCCTAACAATTCTGCATGTGTTTAGTATAGCTGCTTTTTGGAGGGTTATGTAAAGGGTTTCTTTTAAGTCTAATAATTTTAAACTATGGAGGAGATGATTAGGGATTACACCTGTTGTGGAAAGGACTATTATTATTATCTCTTTATTCATCTTTTTAAACATATAGTTTTATATTTTTAAATATTATTCAATACAAAAAACAAAAATTAAAAACATTTAAAAATATAAAAAATAGTGTTCCACCGGTGTGGGAGCGGGGTCCAAGCTACCGGTGGTTAGGGCCCCAGAGACAGGAACCTCCTCACAATACGAGCCGTATCAAGAAGTACTGCCTTCTGAATCAGGCCCTTGATCCAACCCCCTAAGGAGAGCCTCGAAAGGTGTTCGTCGAGGCTCTTTGCCATCAGGCCATTGGCAGTAACGACAATCGGCACAATGATAGCCGAGCTCACATTCCACATTTCGACAACCTCGCGCGCTAGGTCGATATATTTGATTTGTTTATCTTTCTCAGCCTTCACGAGGTTCTCGTCATGTGGGATGGTAACATCGATTATCATTGCGCGGCGCGCTGATCTGTCTATCACTACTATGTCAGGCTTATTGGCGACAATAGTCCTATCAGTAATGATAGGCAGATCCCAGTACAACGTGACATGGTCTTTCTCGAGAACTGGGTCGGGCACATACTTGTAATACGGTACCTCAGATTCCACAAGTTTGTATTTCAACGCAAGTTGCTGGTGGATGATTCTTGCTACTAGGTTGTGCCTGTGCAAGTACTCGCCGTTAGCAAGACGAGAACAACCAGAGATAATATGTCTAATGGATTCACCTGGACGATGGCATGCCCGACACACGTCAATCGTCCCATCCTTTGTTATTATTATTATTTCCTTTATTCATTTCTCTACATATGTTTACATTTTTAAATATTTTATAAAAACAAAAAAGTAAAAAAAACATTTAAAAATATAAAAATAGTTGTCCGCCGGCGTGGGAGCAGGGTCCAAGCTACCGGTGGTTAGGGTTCCAGAGACAGGAACCTCCTCACAATACGAGCCGTATCAAGGAGTACTGCCTTCTGAATCTGGCCCTTGATCCAACTACCCAACGAGAGCCTCGACAGATGTTCGTCGAGGCTCTTGGCCATCAGGCCATTGGCCGTTACAACAATCGGCACAATGATAGCCGAGCTCACACTCCACATGTCGACAACCTCGCGCGCTAGGTCGATATATTTGATTTGTTTATCTTTCTCAGCCTTCACGAGGTTCTCGTCATGTGGGATGGTAACATCGATTATCATTGCGCGGCGCGCTGATCTGTCTATCACTACTATGTCAGGCTTATTGGCGATAATAGTCCTATCAGTAATGATAGGCAGATCCCAGTACAACGTGACATGGTCTTTCTCGAGAACTGGGTCGGGCACATACTTGTAATACGGTACCTCAGATTCCACAAGTTTGTATTTCAACGCAAGTTGCTGGTGGATGATTCTGGCTACTAGGTTGTGCCTGTGCAAGTACTCGCCGTTAGCAAGACGAGAACAACCAGAAATAATATGTCTAATGGATTCACCTGGACGATGGCATGCCCGACACACGTCAATCGTCCCATCCTTTATAATATGTCTCCGGTAGTTGTTCGTCAAGATAACTTCGTTTATAATCGCACAGACAAAACCTTCAGTTTCCCCGAAGAGGTCACCGAAACGTAGCCAGGATATGGACGCCAGAAAATCTACATCGGGCCCATGAAGGGCCCGGTAGAAGCGTCCATGTAGCTCCTTGCTTTGCCATACCTCCCTGCGGTCTTCGGTACTGAGTATCACAGGTTTGTGCCAGTTCTCTTTAGCCATGGACAGCGGGGTGAGTCCCTTGTCCACTGTGACCACATCTCGGTGCATACCCACTTCCATTTTCAAAAAATATTCTCTGAGACTGCACACCTCACGGTTGTGGAGGGTCTTAGCATTTAAAAAGCCTCGACCCCCGCATTTCCGCGGGATGTACAGCCTCATCACCGATGATCGTGGGTGATGCATCCGATTTGCAGTCAACAGCGTACGGACTCGTCTATCCAAGGCGTCGAGTTCAGTTTGAGTCCATTTGAGTATGCCGAAAGAGTACATTAAAACCGGCATGACCCAACCGTTGAAGGCGCGCACCTTGTTTCCGCCTGAAAGAAGGCTATTTAAAACCTTTTTCAGGCGTCCAAAGAAGCGGTCCCTCAACGATTGTTTCACGTCCGGTACATTAATGCCTAACGCTTCCGACATACCCAAATACTTGTAGGTCTCGGATGAGGAAAGTGATCTAAGGTGTATGGAATCTGAAAGCTGAATCCCTTCAGATTCCATAATCTCCCCTCGCTTTACATGCATGACTGCACATTTGTCCACACCAAATTCCATCCTGATGGCACTACTAAAAGTTTCAGTTACCTTCAGTAGCTCCATCAGTCGCAATTTGTTGGGGGCAAAGAGTTTCAGATCGTCCATGTATAAGAGGTGAGATATGACCTGACCACCTCTCCTCAACCGATAGCCTAGACCTGAATCCTCCAGCAATGTGCTTAAAGGATTCAGAGCTAAGCAGAACCAAAGTGGACTCAAACTGTCGCCCTGGAATATTCCCCGCTTGATCCATACAGGTTCATCATTCGCCTGGATCTGTCGACATCCCGGATAGCGAAGGACTGTTCTCCATTGCCCCATACACGACTCAAGGAAGGTGCATAGGGTTGCATCTATCTTGTACAACTCCAGCACCCTCATGAGCCATGTATGTGGCACCGAGTCGTAGGCCTTCTTATAATCTATCCAGCATGTGGACAGATCCTTGCGGGATCGACGAACCTGTTGGCTAATGGCCATGTCAATGAGGAGTAGCTCCTTAGTACCACGGGACCCGTTCCTACATCCATTTTGAGAGGCGGACATTATTGAGTTACTTTCAATATGTGTATTAATTTTCACTCTCAAAATGGATGTAAGAAGTTTATAAACCGTCGACAAACACGTGATCGGTCTATAATTTTATGGGTTCCGCGGTACTACCAGCCTTATGGAGAAGGTGGGTAACCCCTGTTGTTAGAAACTGTGGTAGCGACCCAGACTCCAAGGAGGACTGGAATTGAGATGCCAGACAAGTGTGTGAACTACTGAACCATTTGAGCCAAAAGTTATGCAGTCCGTCCGGTCCCGGTGATTTCCAGTTCGGTAACGGACGGACTGCTCTTGCCACATCTGATGGCGTTATGGAAATTTGTTCCATTTCAGGAATATTTTCACACACTCGTTCGACATCTCGCATCCAGTCAGCCTCAGCATGACTGACGGGCACCGACCAGATGCTGCGCCAGAATGAACTCGTGGCGTCGTCATCTGGACGGCACAGGTCAGCCATGTTTTGTTCGGGTCGCTCCCAAGCTCTATATACCCACCTCTCATCGCTCCGGAACATGCGGTTCTGCGAGTACCGATCAACCCGTCGCTTATACCGCCGAATACGGCTTGCCCATGCGCAAACTTTTTGCTTCAGGAAGTCGATGCGCTCTGTGACACGGGACATGTAATCTTGAGGACCAATTCCAGTCCCCGAGAATGCCCGTCTCACAAAGCGCATCACACGTGGTCGTGTATTTCCCTCCCTGAAGCAATATAGTTTGCCGATGAGTACCCTGGCCTCGTCGATACGACGCTCAATCCTGCATAGCCAGGCTGGTACAGCTGGTTTTGGTCGATTAGCTCCGTCACTATCCGGGAACTTGACATTAGCCAATCGACATGCCGCAACAGCCCCGCAAAACAGGATTGAATGTGTATCGACAAGATCCTCGCTGCTCTCGAAAAGATTCTTAAGCAGCGAGTTCAAAGCACTCACCAGCGCCCTATTTTTTTTGTGCATGGGTAACCGTGGTAATCGGGGTCTAAGTGTAATGGGAGTTGAGCGGTACTCACGAAGCGCATCCTCCAGTGCGCTCCTCAATCGTTCGTTGCACTGGCTACTTACCGTGGCAACCGTGTCATCCTCCTCCACAACAGGAGCAATATTTTGCTGCGACGGAACTCTGTTAATAAATAATGACGTCGTAGCTGTTGGTGGAGATAAGATGGTACGGTTGCTCAGTACCTCTGAGCGCAGCCTATCAAGTGCGGTGTCGTCCAACATGTGATTACGTTGGATGACCCGCACCTGATCCGAAAGTCGTTGGGCCGAGACGTTAAGGGTTGGTTCAAGTACCTGGAACAGAGACAGCATCCTAACACGGTACGCAGTGAGGTTAGTTCCCCCCTCTGTAGACCCGTAGTATGCGCGCATGACATTCTCATTTATGGACTGAGTCCATCTCATGCGCTGCACACAACCACCGGTAGCGGGGACCCGGCTCGGGGCCGGTTGGCCCCTAGATCCCAAGCTCCTCGGTGGCCGGCGTCTCCCCTGCCGACGTACAGGTGTTGGCGACGTCGGCGGGGAGAAATATTCGCCGCTCGAGCTCGACGCAACTGCCGCTGCCGGTGACGTGGGAGATCCGATGTCCGGTGGCGGCGAGGCGGAACTGAGCGGCGACTCCGGGGATGGTGGGCGTGCGCGTCGGGAAGCGGCTCTCGTTAACATCTCATTTCATTTCAGTTTCATCCGATTTCATTTCATTATATGATTTTTCGTTTCGTGACATCTGTCATAATTCGTTTTTACACTTGGTTTCTAATATTTTGTGGTTTTGGATTTTCATTATTACGAGTTTCTATTAACTTTAGAAAACTCTATTATGTGGAGTGATACAGAACTATTTACGCTTTTTAAATATAATTTCCTTGCAAAAAAGATTCGGAGATTTTCTTAACTTGACTTTTGTTAACGAGTGTTGCCAGTTTATTATTATTATTATTATTATTTCCTTTATTCATTAAACTTACATATAATTACATTTTTAAATATTTTAAATAAAAAACAAAACGATATAAAACATTTAAAAATATAAAAATAGAGATCCGCCGGTGTGGGAGCAGGGTCCAAGCTACCGGTGGTTAGGGCTCCAGAGACAGGAACCTCCTCACAATGCGAGCCGTATCAAGGAGTACTGCCTTCTGAATCAGGCCCTTGATCCAACCCCCTAAGGAGAGCCTCGAAAGGTGTTCCTCGAGGCTCTTTGCCATAAGGCCATTGGCAGTAACGACAATCGGCACAATGATAGCCGAGTTCACATTCCACATGTCGACAACCTCGCGCGCCAGGTCGAGATATTTGATTTGTTTATCTTTCTCAGCTTTTACGAGGTTCTCGTCATGTGGGATGGTAACGTCGATTATCATTGCGCGACGCGCTGATCTGTCTATCACTACTATGTCAGGCTTAT
The DNA here is from genome assembly GCA_950005045.1 of Agrotis exclamationis. Lineage (NCBI taxonomy): Eukaryota > Metazoa > Arthropoda > Insecta > Lepidoptera > Noctuidae > Agrotis > Agrotis exclamationis. Next base: position 4,735,339 of record OX465417.1, on the reverse strand, counting down.
TGGCGACAATAGTCCTGTCAGTAATGATAGGCAGATCCCAGTACAACGTGACATGGTCTTTCTCGAGAACTGGGTCGGGCACATACTTGTAATACGGTACCTCAGATTCCACAAGTTTGTATTTCAACGCAAGTTGCTGGTGGATGATTCTGGCTACTAGGTTGTGCCTGTGCAAGTACTCGCCGTTAGCAAGACGAGAACAACCAGAGATAATATGTCGAATGGACTCACCTGGACGATGGCATGCCCGACACACGTCAATCGTCCCATCCTTTATAATATGTCTCCGGTAGTTGTTCGTCAAGATAACTTCGTCCATAATCGCACAGACAAAACCTTCAGTTTCCCCGAAGAGGTCACTAAAACGTAGCCAGGACACGGACGCTAGAAAATCTACATCGGGCCCATGAAGGGCTCGGTAGAAGCGTCCGTGTAGCTCCTTGCTTTGCCATACCTCCCTGCGGTCCTCGGTACTGAGTATCACAGGTTTGTGCCAGTTCTCTTTAGCCATGGACAGCGGGGTGAGTCCCTTGTCCACTGTGACCACATCTCGGTGCATACCCACTTCCATTTTCAAAAAATATTCTCTGAGACTGCACACCTCGCGGTTGTGGAGGGTCTTGGCATTTAAAAAGCCTCGACCCCCGCACTTCCGCGGGATGTACAGTGTCATCACCGATGATCGTGGGTGATGCATCCGGTTTGCAGTCAACAGCGTACGAACTCGTCTATCTAAGGCGTCGAGTTCAGTTTGAGTCCATTTGAGTATGCCGAAAGAGTACATCAAGACCGGCATGACCCAACCGTTGAAGGCGCGCACCTTATTTCCGCCCGAAAGAAGGCTATTTAAAACCTTTTTCAGGCGTCCAAAGAAGCGCTCCCTCAACGATTCTTTCACGTCTGGCACATTAATGCCTAGCGCTTCCGACATACCCAAATACTTGTAGGTTTCGGATGAGGAGAGTGACCTAAGGTGTATGGAATCTGAAATCTTATTATTATTATTGTCTTTATTCATTTTTTACCTTATTATGTACATTTTTAAATATTTTCACAAAAATAAAAAAATAAAGAACATTTAAAAATATAAATAATAGTGGCCCACCGGTATCGGGAACAGGGTCCAAGCTACCGACGGTCAGGGCTCCAGAGAAAGGAACCTCCTGACAATGCGCGCCGTGTCCAGAAGAACTGCTCTCTGAATCAGGCCCTTGATCCAGCTGCCTAAAGAGAGCCTCCTTAGATGTTGGTCGAGGCTCTTGGCAATTAAGCCATGGACCGACACGACTATCGGCACAATGATCGCTGAATCCACATCCCACATATCGACAACCTCGCGAGCCAAATCAAGATACTTAATTTGCTTATCTTTTTCAGCTTTCACGAGGTTCTCATCATGCGGGACGGTTATGTCAACAATCATTGTGCGCCGCTCTGATCGATCCACCACCACTATATCAGGTCTATTGGCTACAATAGTCCTGTCAGTGATGATGGATTGATCCCAGTACAGTGTGATATCGCCACTTTCAAGAACTGGGTCGGGCTCATACCTGTAGTACGGCACTTCCGATTCCACAAGGCTGTATTTCAGAGCAAGTTGCTGATGGATTATCCTGGCTACAAGGTTATGTCTATGCAAGTATTCTCCATTAGCCAGACGAGAACACCCGGAAATAATGTGACGGATTGATTCGCCAGGACGGTGGCATGCCCGACATATGTCAACCGTGCCATCTTTCACAATAAATCTCCGGTAGTTATTCGTCATCATAACTTCATCCATAATTGCACAGACAAAACCCTCGGTTTCACCAAACAGGTCCCCGGATCGTAGCCAGGCCACGGACGCTGACAAATCTACATCAGGCCCATGTAGAGCCCGGAAAAAGCGTCCGTGAAGCTCCTTGCTCTGCCATACCTCCATGCGATCATTAGTGTCAAGCACCGCAGGTTTGCGCCAGTTCTCTTTAGCCAAGGAGAGCGGGGTGAGGCCCTTGTCCACCGCTACTACATCTCGATGCATTCCCACGTCGGCTTTTAGGAAATATTCCCTGAGATTGCATATCTCGCGATTGTGGAGAGTCTTAGCGTTTAGAAAACCTCGACCTCCACATTTTCGCGGGATATACAATCTCATAACTGAAGACCGTGGGTGATGCATTCGATATGCAGTCAGCAATGTACGGACCCTCCTATCCAGGGTATCAAGTTCTGTTTGAGTCCATTTGAGTATGCCAAAAGAGTACATCACTACTGGCATGACCCAGCCGTTGAAGGCGCGTACCTTATTACCACCTGATAAAAGGCTATTAAATACTTTTTTCAGGCGGCCAAAGAAACGCTCCCTCAACGATTGCTTCATGTCAGCAATATTGATGCCCAACGCTTCGGACATACCCAAATACTTATAGGTTTCGGTTGCTGAGAGGGATCTAAGGTTTATGGAGTCCGTGAGTTGGGTGCTCACAGATTCCACAATCTCCCCTCGCTTTACATGCATGACCGCACATTTGTCCACACCAAATTCCATCCTGATGGCGCTACTAAAGGTTTCAGTTACCTTCAGTAGCTTCATCAGTTGTAAATTGTTGGGGGCAAAGAGTTTAAGGTCATCCATGTAAAGGAGATGAGATATAACCTGACCGTCTCTCCTCAACCGATAGCCAAGACCTGAATCCTCCAAGAGTGTGCTAAGAGGATTCAGGGCCAAGCAGAACCAAAGTGGACTCAAACTATCACCCTGGAAAATACCTCGCTCTATCCTTATCGGTTCGCTAGTTCTCTGGATATGCCGACATCCTGGATAGCGAAGGACTGTCCTCCATTGCCTCATACACGACATCAGGAAAGTGCACAGAGTTGTATCAACTTTATACAACTCCAGCACTCTCGTGAGCCATGTATGTGGCACCGAGTCATAGGCCTTCTTATAATCTATCCAACATGTCGACAAATCCTTTCGAGAACGGCGAACCTGTTGGCTAATGGCAATATCAATGAGGAGCAGCTCCTTAGTACCGCGGGACCCGTTCCTACATCCATTTTGAGAAGCAGACATGATAGAATTCTCATCAATGTGTTTACTAATTTTAGCTCTCAAAATGGATGTAAGAACTTTATAGAGTGTGGGAAGACATGTTATTGGTCTATAATTTTTGGGTTCCGCAGTACTACCCGATTTATGGAGCAGGTGGGTTATTCCTGTCGTTAGGAACTCGGGTATCGATCCTGACTCTAAGGCCGACTGGAAAAGGGTTGCCAAACGAGCGTGCGATTTTTTGAACCATTTTATCCAATAGTTATGCAGTCCGTCCGGCCCTGGAGATTTCCAATTAAGTAACGGACGGACTGCACGAACTACGTCTTCGGGAATGATTGTTATTTCCTCCATCTGTGTTATTGGATCGCACGCTCGCTCGACCACTCCAGTCCATTCACCCTCGGTATGGCTGGCAGGCACCGACCAGATGCTGCGCCAAAACGAGCACATAGTATCATCATCTGGCAGATGCACATCAGCCACACCTTGATCCGGTCGATCCCAAGCCCTATAAACCCACCTTTCATCTCTTTGAAAGGTGCGATTCTGAGTGTACCGCTCCACACGCCGCTTATACCTACGAATACGGTTTGCCCATGCATACACTTTCTGTTTCAGGAAGTCGATGCGCTCTGTGACACGGGCTAAATAATCACGAGGGCTGATATCAGTTCCCGCGAACGCCCGTCTCACAAAGCGCATCACTCTAGGGCGAGTGTTGCCCTCTCTGAAACATATCAGTTTGCCGATGAGTGTTCTGGCCCCACCAATACGTCGTTCAATCCTGCATTGCCAAGCCGGTACGGCTGGTTTAGGTCGTGTAGCACTTTCATACGAAAATTTTACGTGAGCCACACGACATGCCGCTACAGCTGCACAATACAGGATTGCATGAGCATCAGTGAGGTCTTCGCAGTTATCAAAATAGTTTGACAACTGCGAATCCAGAACAGCCACCAGCACCCTGTTTTTGTTATGCATGGGCAAACGAGGTAATCGTGGTCTAAGTTCAGGCGACATGAATCGATACTCTCGAATCGCACCTTCCAAAGCACTCCTCATTTCCTCACTGCACTGGTTACTTACATTAGTAACCATGTCATTGCTTACCACGTTAGTGTGACCACCTTATTATTATTATTATTATGTCGTTTATTTATCCTTACAATCATATTTAAATATTTTTACATTTTTAAATATTTTTACAAAAAAGAAATAAAAAAAACATTTAAAAATATAAAAATAGTGATCCACCGGTGTGGGAGCAGGGTCCAAGCTACCGGTGGTTAGGGCTCCAGAGACAGGAACCTCCTCACAATGCGAGCCGTATCGAGGAGAACTGCCTTCTGAATCAGGCCCTTGATCCAACCCCCTAAGGAGAGCCTCGAAAGATGTTCGTCGAGGCTCTTTGCCATCAGGCCATTGGCAGTAACGACAATCGGCACAATGATAGCCGAGCTCACATTCCACATGTCGACAACCTCGCGCGCTAGGTCGATATATTTGATTTGTTTATCTTTCTCAGCCTTCACGAGGTTCTCGTCATGCGGGATGGTAACATCGATTATCATTGCACGGCGCGCTGATCTGTCTATCACTACTATGTCAGGCTTATTGGCGACAATAGTCCTATCAGTAATGATAGGCAGATCCCAGTACAACGTGACATGGTCTTTCTCGAGAACTGGGTCGGGCACATACTTGTAATACGGTACCTCAGATTCCACAAGTTTGTATTTCAACGCAAGTTGCTGGTGAATGATTCTGGCTACTAGGTTGTGCCTGTGTAAGTACTCGCCGTTAGCAAGACGAGAACAACCAGAGATAATATGTCTAATGGATTCACCTGGACGATGGCATGCCCGACACACGTCAATCGTCCCATCCTTTATAATATGTCTCCGGTAGTTGTTCGTCAAGATAACTTCGTCCATAATCGCACAGACAAAACCTTCAGTTTCCCCGAAGAGGTCACCGAAACGTAGCCAGGACACGGACGCTAGAAAATCTACATCGGGCCCATGAAGGGCCCGGTAGAAGCGTCCGTGTAGCTCCTTGCTTTGCCATACCTCCCTGCGGTCTTCGGTACTGAGTATCACAGGTTTGTGCCAGTTCTCTTTAGCCATGGACAGCGGGGTGAGTCCCTTGTCCACTGTGACCACATCTCGGTGCATACCCACTTCCATTTTCAAAAAATATTCTCTGAGACTGCACACCTCGCGGTTGTGGAGGGTCTTAGCATTTAAAAAGCCTCGACCCCCGCACTTCCGCGGTATGTACAGCCTCATCACCGATGATCGTGGGTGATGCATCCGGTTTGCGGTCAACAGCGTACGGACTCGTCTATCCAAGGCGTCGAGTTCAGTTTGAGTTTGAGTCCATTTGAGTATGCCGAAAGAGTACATTAAAACCGGCATGACCCAACCGTTGAAGGCGCGCACCTTGTTTCCGCCTGAAAGAAGGCTATTTAAAACCTTTTTCAGGCGTCCAAAGAAGCGGTCCCTCAACGATTGTTTCACGTCCGGTACATTAATGCCTAACGCTTCCGACATACCCAAATACTTGTAGGTCTCGGATGAGGAAAGTGATCTAAGGTGTATGGAATCTGAAAGCTGAATCCCTTCAGATTCCATAATCTCCCCTCGCTTTACATGCATGACTGCACATTTGTCCACACCAAATTCCATCCTGATGGCACTACTAAAAGTTTCAGTTACCTTCAGTAGCTCCATTAGTCGCAATTTGCTGGGGGCAAAGAGTTTCAGATCATCCATATATAGAAGGTGAGATATGACCTGACCGCCTCTCCTCAACCGATAGCCCAGACCTGAGTCCTCCAGCAATGTGCTTAGAGGATTCAGGGCTAAGCAGAACCAAAGTGGACTCAAACTGTCGCCCTGGAATATTCCCCGTTTGATCCATACAGGTTCATCGTTCGCCTGGATCTGTCGACACCCTGGATAGCGAAGGACCGTTCTCCATTGCCCCATACATGACTCAAGGAAGGCGCATAGAGTTGCATCTATCTTGTACAACTCCAGCACCCTCATGAGCCACGTATGTGGCACCGAGTCGTAGGCCTTTTTATAATCTATCCAGCATGTGGACAGATCCCTGCGAGATCGACGAACCTGTTGGCTAATGGCCATATCAATGAGGAGCAGCTCCTTAGTACCACGGGACCCGTTCCTACATCCATTTTGAGAGGCAGACATAATGGAGTTACTTTCAATATGTGTATTAATTTTTACTCTCAAAATGGACGTAAGAAGTTTATAGACCGTCGATAAGCAAGTGATCGGTCTATAGTTCTTGGGTTCCGTGGTACTACCTGATTTATGGAGCAGGTGGGTAACACCAGTTGTTAGAAACTGGGGTAGCGACCCAGACTCTAAGGATGACTGGAATTGAGATGCCAGGCAAGTATGTGAACTAGTAAGCCATTTAAGCCAAAAGTTATGCAGTCCGTCCGGCCCTGGAGACTTCCAATTGGGTAACGGACGGACCGCTTTAGCTATATCTAGTGGCGTTATAACAACTTTTTCCATTTCTGGGATAGTTTCACATACTCGCTCGACATCACGCATCCAGTCAGCCTCAACATGACTGACCGGTACCGACCAAATGCTGCTCCAGAATGTACTCGTGGTGCTGTCATCCGGACGGCACAGGTCAGCCACGCTTTGTTCAGGTCGCTCCCAAGCTCTGTATACCCACCTCTCATCGACCCGGAACATGCGATTCTGTGAGTACCGATCAACCCGTCGCTTATACCGCCGAATACGGCTCGCCCATGCACAAACTTTTTGCTTCAGGAAGTCGATGCGCTCTGTGACACGGGACATGTAATCTTGAGGACCGATGTCAGTCCCCGAGAATGCCCGTCTCACAAAGCGCATTACACGTGGTCGTGTATTTCCCTCCCTGAAGCAATATAGTTTGCCGATAAGTACCCTGGCCTCGCCGATACGACGCTCAATCCTGCATTGCCAGGCCGGTACAGCTGGTTTTGGTCGATTAGCTCCGTCACTGTCCGGAAACTTGACATTAGCTAATCGACATGCTGCAACAGCCCCGCAAAACAGGACTGAATGTGTATCGACAAGATCCTCGCTGCTCTCGAAATGATTCTTAAGCAGCGAGTTCAAGGCACTCACCAGCGCCCTATTTTTTTTGTGCATGGGTAACCGTGGTAATCGAGGCCTAAGCATAATGGGAGTTGAGCGGTACTCACGAAGCGCATCCTCCAGTGCGCTCCTCACTCGTTCGTTGCACTGGCTACTTACCGTGGCAACCGCATCATCCTCCTCCACAACAGAAGAAATAAAAGACCGCGGCGGAACTCTGTTTACAGACACGGACGCCGTTGGTGGTGGTGGAGATAAGATGGTACGGTTGCTTAGTACCTCTGAGCGCAGCCTATCAAGTGCGGTGTCATCCAACATGTGATTACGTTGGATGACCCGCACCTGATCCGACAATCGTTGGGCCGAGACGTTTAGGGATGGTTCAAGTACCTGGAACAGAGACAGCATCCTAACACGGTACGCAGTGAGGTTAGTTCCCCCCTCTGTAGACCCGTAATATGCGCGCATGACGTTTTCGTTTATGGACTGAGTCCATCGCATGCGCTGCACACAACCACCGGCAGCGGGGACCCGGCTCGGGGCCGGTTGGCCCCTAAGTCCCAGGCTCTTCGGTGGCCGGCCTCTCCCCTGCCGACGTACAGGTGTTGGCGACGTCGGCGGGGAGAAATATTCGCCGCTCGAGCTCGACGCAACTGCCGCTGCCGGTGACGCAGGTGATCCGGTGTCCGGCGGCGGCGAGGCGGAACTGAGCGACGACTCCGGGGGTGGTAGGCGTGCACGTCTTCTGGCTCTAGTAATCATCAACCAAACCTTGTTTTTCCTCCATCCAAATTCTCATAAAATATTTTCATTTTGTTTGGTGACATGATGTGTCATGTCTGTCATAAACATTTTCTCTTTAAGTTTTTCATATTGCTGGATTTTATTATGGTTTTCAGTATTATTTGGGTTATTTGTTATATCTTTGTATTGCTTTAATATTAAAACGGTTCTATTACGGTATGAAAATAAATAAAACGGGTTGAGGAAATTTTTTGATATGCAGTTGACGTTGGGTGTTGCCAGGTTTTTATTATTATTATTATTATTTCTTTATTCATTTTTTTTACTTATAAATTACATTTTTAAATATTTTTACAAAAAAGAAATAAAAAACATTTAAAAATATAAAAAATAGCAGTTCACCAGCACCGGGAACAGGGTCCGGCCGCCGGTGGTCAGGGCTCTTGAGAGAGGAACCTCCTAACAATACGCGCCGTGTCCAGAAGTACTGCCTTCTGAATCAGGCGCCTGATCCAGCTGCCAAGCGAGAGCCTCCTCAGATGTTGTTCGAGGCTCTTGGCAATTAAGCCATTGGCAGACACGACTATCGGCACAATGACTGCTGTATTCACGTCCCACATGTCAACAACCTCGCGGGCCAGATCAAGATACTTGAATTGTTTATCCTTTTCTGCCTTCACGAGGTTCTCATCATGCGGGACCGTTATATCAACAATCATTGCGCGACGCTCCGATCGATCTATCACCACAATGTCAGGCTTATTGGCAACAATAGTCCTGTCAGTGATGATAGGTCGATCCCAATACAACGAGATATTGCCATTTTCGAGAACTGGGTCGGGCGTATACTTATAGTACGGCACTTCCGATTCCACAAGATTGTACTTCAAAGCAAGTTGCTGGTGGATAATCCTGGCGACGAGGTTGTGTCTGTGCAAATATTCTCCGTTAGCCAGACGAGAACACCCAGAAATAATGTGTCGGATCGATTCTCCCGGACGGTGGCATGCCCGACATTATGTCAACCGTGCCATCCTTCACAATGTATTTCCGGTAGTTATTCGTCATCATAACTTCGTCCATAATTGCACAGACAAAACCTTCGGTTTCCCCAAACAGGTCACCAAAGCGCAGCCAGGATACGGACGCTAAAAAGTCTACATCGGGACCATGTAATGCCCGGTAATGTATGCCCGGCCATGTAGCGTCCGTGAAGCTCCTTGCTCTGCCATACCTCCTTTCGGTCATTAGTGTCTAATACTTTAGGTTTGCGCCAGTTCTCGTTAGCCAAGGAGAGCGGAGTAAGACCCTTGTCCACTGTGACCACATCTCGGTGCATCCCCACATCGGTTTCTAGGAAATATTCCCTGAGACTGCATACCTCACGGTTGTGCAGGGTCTTAGCATTTAAGAAGCCACGACCCCCACACTTCCGCGGGATATACAGCCTCATAACCGACGACCGTGGGTGATGCATCCGATTTGCAGTCAGCAGTGAACGGACTCTCCTATCCAGGGCGTCAAGTTCTGTCTGAGTCCATTTGAGTATGCCGAAAGAATACATCAACACCGGCATGACCCAACCGTTGAAAGCGCGCACCTTATTGCCACCTGACAAAAGACTGTTTAGCACTTTATTCAGGCGGCCAAAGAAGCGCTCCTTCAACGATTGTTTCATGTCAGCATTATTGATGCCTAATGCTTCCGACATACCCAAATATTTGTAGGTCTCTGTTGAAGAGAGGGATCTGAGGTGTATGGAATCCGAGAGTTGAGTTCCCTCTGATTCCATAATCTCTCCTCGCTTCACATGCATGACTGCACATTTGTCCACACCAAATTCCATCCTGATGGCGTTACTGAAAGTTTCCGTTACCTTCAGTAGCTTCATCAGTTGCAAGTTGTTGGGGGCAAAGAGTTTCAGATCATCCATGTAAAGAAGGTGAGATATGACCTGACCACCTCTCTTCAACCGATATCCTAGCCCCGAACCCTCCAGCAATGTGCTGAGCGGGTTCAAGGCCAGACAAAACCACAAGGGACTCAAACTATCACCCTGGAATATGCCACGCTCAATCCTTATCGGTTCGCTGCTACCTCGGACCTGTCGACATCCTGGATAGCGAAGGACTGTTCTCCAGCTCCCCATACACGACATCAAGAAGGTACGTAGAGATATATCAACTTTATACAACTCCAGCACCCTCATGAGCCATGTATGGGGCACCGAATCATAGGCCTTCTTATAATCTATCCAACATGCGGACAGATCTTTTCGGGAGCGACGAACCTGTTGGCTAATGGCCATATCAATGAGGAGGAGCTCCTTAGTACCGCGAGACCCGTTCCTACATCCATTCTGAGAGGCAGACATGATAGAATTAGTCACAATATGTTGATTGATTTTAGCTCTCAAAATGGATGTAAGAACTTTATAGACCGTTGGTAAACAAGTAATCGGTCTATAATTTTTGGGTTCCGCAGTACTACCCGATTTATGGAGCAGGTGGGTCATTCCTGTTGTCAAGAACTGGGGCAGTGACCCTGACTCTAAGGCTAATTGGAACTGGGATGCCAAGCGGACATGTGATCTTTTAAACCATTTGATCCAGAAGTTGTGCAGCCCATCCGGTCCTTATTATTATTATTATTAATATAATAAACGATTGACATAATTTTATAATGACTAATTTCTATAATCATAACAATCAATGAATATAAAATCGTTTTGTATACCACTCAAAAGACATAAAACTTATTTGGTCTAATTTTTTTTTCTTCCTGGTATGTAATCTAACTCTGATGTACCTAGTAATAATACCACTTACCATGAATGCTCGACGGAGCCCCGCTACGCGGGGCTCCTATTTCTGCGTGCAAGGTTCAAAGTAACCTAACACGAAGGGGATGGCGGGGTCTGAAAGACCCCGCCATCCCCTTCAAACCTAACCTGTCCGTGTCGGGGTGCCCCGAGTCCCGAGCTCGCTTCACTCGCTCTTGCATCCTAGGTCAAATAACTGATTACTACCTGTCATGCTGGCTCGACGGAGCTCCGCTTCGCGGGGCTCCTATTTCTGCGTGCAAGGTTTAAAGTAACCTAACACGAAGGGGATGGCGGGGTCTTTCAGACCCCGCCATCCCCTTCAAACCTAACCTGTCCGTGTCGGGGTGCCCCGTGTCCCGAGCTCGCTTCGCTCGCTCTTGCATCCTAGGTCAAATAACTGATTACTACCTGTCATGCTGGCTCGACGGAGCCTCGCTTCGCGGGGCAACCTAACACACTTTCAGACCCTCTTCGAACCTAACCTGTCCGTGTCGGGATGTCCCAAGTCCCGAGCTCGCTTCGCTCGCTCTTGGATACTAAATTTTTCTAATAACAATAGCATTCGTGAAGGCAAACAATCAAAGTCCAAAGGATAAGCCAAAGTCATCAAAGAAAATGGTTTAAACGTTAAATTAATGTTTCAAACGTTATCATAATGATTTTCGCTTAAATAAACGTTATATCAAATAAAATTATATGAAATGAGTTTTAGAGTAACACAAACATTATGTGTAAAGAAATTATATCAATCGTTGGTATTTCTCACGTTGATTATATCATGTGAACGTTATTGAAATGAAAATATATCAAATAACTTTATATGAAATGAGACGCACCCGTTTTATACTATTCATCACTGAGCTATAATAAAACAGTTTGGTGTAGTAGAGTATGTCATGCAAGCCTAAAAGCTGGACTTGCCTTCATACTCATTATAATTTAAAGTTTCTAAACAGTCAGCCTGCCTATAAGCTAGCCCCCATAATCATTTCAAAACTGTTGTCTACTGCTGGCCATAGTGGCGATCCTTGTGGTAGCCCAAAGAGCGCCTCAGCAAATGATCTCCCAGCTGTTTCATCCAACGACTGCCAACCACCTTCTGGACTGGCTCTAGCTTGTCGAGATGTTGACTCCTATCCACACCATAGCCACTGCAGTATTTTTTTTCTGTTGTTGTGTGTGGTTAGGTCTGAAGGAAGAAACGGGTAATGAAATCGTAAATGCATCAAAATCGTGGGCGGTTTGCTCAAATTAAGTTTGTAATAAATTACTCGTAATAACGCGGTCGACCGTGACAGCCAAATATTGCAACTTTATCATCAAACGTCTCTATTTCTAAAACAAAAATTCGTTAAATAAATATTTATGCAGCGCGGCTATTACCCAGTACGATACACAAACATTATGACATGGTTAGCACGTAATGGTCGACTTGGCAGCTCTGTCTAACGTTTTGTATTTTATTTTCGCGAACTAAATGCCCGATAAATGTCGACCAATAGAAACGGCATTCAGATATCCGGATACCTCCGCACGCAGACGTCAAACGACCCTTGACGTAGGAAGGCGTTGTGTAACGCCCGCTTTTAAAATCGATTAGTAGTGGTTAGATGTTACTGAAATAAGTACGACAGCTACCTGCTGTACATTCGTCTTAATTCTGGGTTCGTTGACGCTTTTGGCTCAAGTCAGCCCGACTTCGGCGTTACAATATTAATCTTCCTCAAACACTTTCGAATTAATCTCGGAATGATTGCCAACTGGGACACAGGAACTATTTATAGCAAGATCTTCGATAAAAATAGACACGCACCAGGTAGTTACTTGGGGGTCAAAGCAACCCGTTTTTACTTCATTTATCCCGTCCAATTGTCACGCTGTCGTTTAGGTACTCATTTTTAACCGACGACAAAAAGGAGGTTCTCAATTATTCGACATGTCTATTTGTTTTTTTTTTCTATCATTTATTGATATTAAAAATCAAACAATCCATCGAAAGTTTCTCTAGTGTTCCACTCCCTCTCCATTCATTACAAACAGGGCCGGTTTTAGCACTACCAGCGCCCCAGGCGAGATTTTCTACGGCGCCCCCTAACTGCAATACAAACCCATATGAAAAAACTTTTTGAAAAAAAAGGGAACCGACTTCAAAACCAAACACAAAAAAACTGTAAAATAACTTTTCTTTCGGAAGTCGGTGGCTTTGTTTTTATTTCATTGACTTAATTATGGCCACCGACTTCCGAAAGAAAAGTTATTTTACAGTTTTTTTGTGTTTGGCTTTGAAGTCGGTACCCTTTTTTTTTCAAAAAGTTTTTTATTTTTCCCTTTTTAGTTGAGATATTCAACAAAAATCATCATAAAATCGGCGTCTTTGAAAATCTACAATCCTAGTAAGCAACAAAAACGGATCTATGCGAGCAACTTCACGAGATATCCATTATTATTGTTATATACTAAAACCTTCCCCAGAATGTAACAAACACTTTTCTGAAAACCGCATCAAAAACCGTTCAGCCAAACGCGAGATAATCGCGGACAAACATGCAATCTTCTCTGAAAATCTACGACCCAAGTAAGCAAAAACGGATCCACGCGGGCAACGTCACGGGGTATCTATTAGTGTTATATACTAAAACCTTCTCCAGAATGTAATGAACACTTTTCTGAAAACCGCATCAAATTCCGTTCAGCCAAACGCGAGATAATAGCGGACAAACATACATACAGGTCGAACTGAGAACCTACTTTTTTTTTTGAAGTCGGTTAAAAAAAAGGAAAAGGATTTAAGTAAGTAATGAAATTACCATTTATTAAAAGAAATAACCATTTATTAAATAAAATAAAAACTAATAAAATTGTAACTTTCTGGCCTTTCTATCGGCGAACTCTTTTATTAAATTCGTGAAATCGAGATTTTCTGCAATTTCACTTTCGATTGACAAAGTTGCCAAGTTTGTGAGTCTAGATTGCGATATTGTCGATCGCAGATAAGTTTTTATCAGCTTAAGCTTTGAAAAACTCCTCTCCCCACTAGCAACCGTTACAGGTATTGTTAATAATATTCTCAGAGCTATCCATACATTTGGATAAATTTCTTGTGCGTCGCGATCTTTTATAAAATTTAAAACAACAAAAAAGTAACCGACTTCAAAAACAACAACAAAATAAAAAAGGGTGAAATAACCTAATTAATAACTTCTTTCGGATGTCGGTGGCTTTATTTTTTATTTCATTGATTTTTAGCCACCGACTTCCGAAAGAAGTTATTAATTAGGTTATTTCACCCTTTTTTATTTTGTTGTTGTTTTTGAAGTCGGTTACTTTTTTGAAAAAGTTTTTATTTTTAACCGACTTCCAAAAGGAGGAGGTTCTCAATTCGGATGTTTATATATATATTTTTTTTATGTTTGTTCGGGCATAACTCCGTCGTTTACCAACAGATTTGAAAAAATCTTTTTTTGTTGGAAAGGGTATACTTCCCGAATGGTCCCATTAAATTTTTTTCGAAATCGGACTAGCACTTTTTGAAAAATCAACAAAAAACAACGAAAACCTAAAAAGTTTTCAACATTGTCTACACCGATTACTCCGAGGTTTCTGGTCCGATTTCGATGATTCTTTTTTTGTTCGATACAGTATATCTGTCATTTGGTCCCATAAAATTTTCATTTACTTTGGTGCAGCAGTTTTAATTTTTAGCTCATTGTGTAAGAGTACATACATGGACGATGTTATCACCGGTGCTACGGATTACAATATTTTAGTGTACATGTAAGAAGGTTGAATATTGAAACTAAAAAGGATAAAATAAAAAACTTAAAAAAAAATGTAACCGACTTCCCACAAAAAAGTTCTAAATAACCTACAAAAAAACTTTTCTTTCGAAAGTCGGTGGCAAAAAGTCAATAAAATAAAAAAGAAAGTCACCGACTTTCGAAAGAAAAGTTTTTTTGTAGGTTATTTAGAACTTTTTTGTGGGAAGTCGGTTACATTTTTTTTTTTGAAAAAGTTTTTTATTTTTACCATATGCACTAATCTTGTAATCCGTCACAACATAAAAAAATCCATATCCCTAAAACTACTGAACTGATTTTGATGAAACTTGCAGTGTACCCTAAGTTGAACAATACCTAGTACAACAAAAAAAGAATTACTTAAATCGAACTTGTAGTTCCGGAGATATGCGTGCACAAACATAAAAACATACATACACTTGTGAAATTTGGCACATTTGTTCAGACGCTGCTAAAAATTATCCTTCCTTTTCCATAGCCTATTTATCCATTTACACTCATAAATCACGTAATTTCGATAAAAAAGGAAACTGAAGACTTTACTTCCGTTCGATCAAACAGAATGAAAAAGTTCAACTATGCATTTGTGCATGTTTGCAATGCGTTGCAATAGATAGATGGCGTTTTACTCAAATGAGTGACGAAAAGCATGTAATTTTGCACAAACGTTCCTTGAATTATGCAAGTTTTGTGTTTTCTTTAGACGGGTTTTGGGTTTATCCCCTAAAAATGGGATGAAAGAAATTGGGATATTTACGAGAAAGTGGGCCTGCGGCGCCCCTTCGTATTCGGCGCCCTGGGCGGTCGCCTAACCGCGCCTTACCCTAACGCCGGTACTGATTACAAATTAAAATTCTCATTCATTCAAAGCCAATATGCACTAAAATTAAACTTTATAAGTACTTTTAAAGTCCTTTTCAAAGTAAATCCACGTGTTTGAGTTGCTCCAAAGTAGGTCTTACGGTGCATCCACACCGCCGATAACATTTGTGGAGCAACAAAAGGCAACACGGTAACATTCGGAACTTTTGTGGCTCCTTGTTACTATTTGTTGATTGTTACTCATCCATACCGCAGTAACATCCGACAACAAATGTTGCCGTGTTACTGTATGTCGAGTAACGTTGCTCGACAATCGGCAACATTGTTAGATAATGGGGGTAACATTGTTACCGAATGTTGAGCAACGTTACTCGACTTACAGTAACACGTCAACATTTGTTGGCGGATGTTACCGAATGTTGAGCAACGTTGCTCGACATGCGGCAACATTTGTTGTCGGATGTTACTGCGGTGTGGATGAGTAACAATCAACAAATAGTAACAAGGAGCCACAAAAGTTACCGAATGTTGCCGAATGTTACCGTGTTGCCTTTTGTTGCTCCACAAATGTTACCGGCGGTGTGGATGCACCGTTACCTAAAACTTCCTAATGTCTACTTCGTAAACATCACCATTCTCCTGCTCTTATACCAATTCATTTGAACTCGGCGTAGCATGTTTTCTTCCATACTCGTCGTCTTAGCAGTCGCCTCCTTTCAGCACCACCATCGTTTCTGTCATTCTTACTCAAAACTTGTTCACCACATTGTCCTCATTTCCCCGATCATATGTCTGCAGCTATCTTGGATACCTCCGAACATTTCCGTCCAAATGATTCACTCTTTTAATTGCCTGTCAAAGGTTCTATTTGCGTACGCCAGTGATGCGAAACAGACATTTCATGGCTTGCTACCATTCTAATACTATTGAGCCGTCACTTTTTTTTAGTTCGTTTTCCTACAATATCTATTTCAATTGATGCTTTTAAAATTCGCGATATTATTAACTTGATATTTTAAAAAGACGAAATTCATGAAATTTTAAATCCGAAGTGCTCATAAAATTATTTTGGAACTACGATGATCATGATATTATTATAAATCAGCGCTTGATATTTTTGAGCGGAGTAAAATTAAATGGACTATGGTTACATAAAACAAATGGACCGTTCTCATAACATCTGGGTGTTGACTGTTGGGCAAATTGATACATTTTCTCCTAAGAGCTATTATAATATCCTGGGTTCTTGATGGCGTTTGGTGGTGAAAATTAGATTAGGTACTTGTTTTATACAGACCAGATAAATGATAAAAATCTGGGCTGATCGAAGGTGGCTGGGCTAGATTAATGCGGAAGGAAGGATTCAGGGAGTTGTTGCGCAATTTGGAAGAGCCGTAGGCTAAAGTTGAATACATAATAATATAGGTCCTTTAGCAGTTAACTAAAAACAAAACTGAGTCTACTATGCGAAGGCAAGTTATTATTTAAGGGTACCCATTACAAAGTACGAGCACCTGTTGTCGACGTTTTATAAGTGCCCTCATGGGCCTATGTGAAATAAAAATTTTTGATTTTAAAGCTTGCCATTTACTGTCATGATGAGTAAGACTAGCTGTAACTACACAGTAGTTCATGGTGTACGCAGGCACAGTATTCGTCTACTTCTTCTGGGATCTGAGTTTACATTAGGAGGATTCGAAATCCGAACGGCCTTTACCCTTTAAGAACTTCTGAGTGCGACCCCAATACCAACATGCTGTAAGTTAGATAGACTTGAATCTAAGCTCTTCATTTCTAGTGGGAATGCGCCAACTTCAAGCGTGTGGCCCCGAAGGTCCTGCCGGATGGAGCTCGCATGCTGGCCAAGATCATCAACCGTCTGTACAGAGGTGACGGTCACTCCTTCCGGTCATTCTACTCCGGGACTTCGTTCAGAATGTGGAAGGATCTGATGTCACGTGAGTTTTTGTTTAAATCTTTTTGTAAATTGATTTTGAGATCCCGAAATCAGTCCAGATTGTGGGTGTCTAACTGTATCCACTCGTATTTAAACTATAAAAATCGTTGCCCCCATAGGTACTAGTATTTTCCCACGTTTTTATACACTCACTTTTCTTGTTTGTTTGTCGTTCCGGTTGGACTTTTGCAACTCAATTTTGAGGCACTTCCCGATAAGCTAGCAGGCTGAAATTTTGTACACGCTTTGAGTTCTGATGACAATACATGACTAGCTAAGAAACGTCATAACAAATCCAATATGGCGGCCTCCCCAAGATGGCGGACTGGCTGTTTGAAACCCACCCCCATGATATGGGTATCAAATGAAAGGGTTTGCTGTCAGGAATACGAAAAAAATAGTCACGGGACTTAAATCCAATATGGCGGACGTCCAAGATGGCAGACAGGCTATTTGAAATGCACCCCTTTTATATGGATATCAAATGAAAGGGTTTGCTATCAGGAGTACGAAAAAAATAGTCACGTGACTTAAATCCAATATGGCGGACGTCCAAGATGGCGGACAGGCTTTGAGGCACTTCCCGATAAGCTAGCAGGCTGAAATTTTCAGGGTAGCTTCAAACCCGATGAACAATGATAAAAATAATAAAATAATTAATAGATTTAAAAAATCTAAAAACCCACGTTTTTAAATGTCCTAAAAAGAAGAAAATAACCCTACGGGGCTGAGAGAGGAGCCACTCAAAACGTGGGGGCGTATTATTGCAAGTTACACCTACGATCTCACGTCATGTAAATTTATCCCATAAATAATCCCTTATATAATATACGCCCCCACGTTTTGAGTGGCCCCTCTCTCAGCCCCGTAGGGTTATTTTCTTCTTTTTAGGACATTTAAAAACGTGGGTTTTTAGATTTTTTAAATCTATTAATTTTTTCCTGTGCTCTAAGTGCGCTTAAACTCACATACACAAAAAGTCCAGGAACAACTACTTGTAGATCATACAAATATTTGTACCGTGCGGCAATTGAAGTCGCGACGCGCCAAGCAGCAGTGATTTGCTCAACCACTGCGCCGTCAAATTTTTACTCAGTAGGTACTCAATATCTCATACCTCTTTAGGCTCTTAGACGAAAATAGTCACTATGGAATAAAAAAAAATGTTACATCTGTAGAGTAAGTTACAGCTTCATGATCCAGTAGGTACATGGCGCCTAATTGCTTACATTGATGAAATCTTTATGTGTATAGCTAATGGGTACAATTAATTATTCAAGCATGATGAGACATGCTTTCAGCCTAATTAAATTAGGCGCGGCTAAATATGTACTAATAGGTAGCGCGGCGTGTATCGAACAACGGCAACATTCTCCACAATTATTACATAGATTGCTGTTGTAACAGGAGTATGATACTGAGTAATAATTATGACTGACGTAGCTTTATTTCTGTGAGGTTCAGGCTGTACCATTGTTCTGATTGCCGAGGCCTAGAGGTCCAGAGCAGATTGGAGGTGCGGTGCTGGTGGCCAAGACTGGAGAACGTTGGCCTGAAATTGAGCAGAACCAAAACAGAATATTTGTTTTGCGATTTTGGCGGTCTCTCCAGTCCTGTGCCCATTACTCTTGCAGGAACGCCCATACAAGTCTGTTCCGACTTTCGGTACCTCGGCTCGCTTGTCCAAGGAGATGGTGATGTAGACCGGAACATAACACACCGGATCAAAAAAATCGTTGTACGGGAGCTCCCATAAATATTTATTTTATTGTGTGTTTTAGTGTTTGTTGATATAGAGGCAACGGAAATACATCATCTGTGAAATTTTCAACTGTCTAACTATCACGGTTCTTGAGATATAGTCTGGTGACAGACGGACAGACAGACAGCGGAATCTTAGGGTCCTGTTTTACCCTTTTCGTACGGAACCCTAAACAGACACCGTGGCCTTATAGAACAAGGCAGGGTACTCGGTTGATGATTTTTATATCCCGAAAAAGAAACTACGTACGGAATATTTACTAATGTGTAGTTTTTTAGCCTGAAACTCGTGACCGAAATGTCGGCAATTCATCATTCAAGTAGTACGTGCGTACGATAGAGCTCGAGCCAACTTTCAATCTTTCCGTTCACCTGGCCCTGCGTCATTGGACGGAATAACACACAGACTTCCCAACACTATTGATGATTTATTTGAAACGTTATGGCTTCCTGGTCGTTTCCATATGCTGAGATAGTAAAAACCATTCCAATGTAAAAATAAATTTGATTCGAGTCAATATTGCTCTAAAGTTATGGTTTTTCTTTTTTGTGTATTGGAATTGATTTTCTTCATTTGCTTTTGGGCTAGCCTAGAAGCAAAGTTGAGGTTTCAGAAGTAGCGAGCTCACCTAAATTAACTGGAACTCCGTCGCACTGATAGACACAGTAAAAAATATATGGCGCCGGACTCCAATAGGATAGGATGGAATAGAAAAAATCTAAATAGATATGGAAAAAACTAAATCGCAAGTCACTCGGAAGTATCCCGTGCCGGCTTGATCACGATTGTAACTAATAACTTATTGAAGCCATACAGGTTAGGGTTTACATGATGGTTTTAACCGCGCATGTATAACCAATCGCACGCATAACCGATACATGCACCCAACGACCATTTATATCTGTACGCCTCATGCACGATCTGACTAACAAAAATTATTCTGCCAAGTCGCTGAGATACGACGTAAGCGAGGGGGACGGGGTACTGCGTTCTAATTGGCTAACGGGGACGGGGTACTGCGTTCTGATTGGCTAACTCAAGGTCAGTGCGACGAGGGGACTCACAGGAGTGGTCGAGTCACGACGGTTATAAGACTTTTTTACCTAATGTGTTGACAGACATCGGTCGCCTGTGATTAGGAGTCTAGATATAAATGGTCGTTGCATGCACCAGTAACTGTACAGTTTTAACACATACACGCTAGGGCTTGCCTGTCGGTTATGCATGCAAGGTTAAAACCATCATGAACACCCTAACGTGTATGGCCTCTATGAAACGGAGGCTTACCAATTGGCGCAAGCTGAAAATTGCTGCGGGCCAACAAATAAGTACAACCAAATCAAAGGGCTATTGAAGGAAGGAATTATTGAACGAATATGCGGAATATGAAAACGAATAATACGAAATAATTTCAATTTATTTTGCAGATTACTCAGACTTGAAGGCGGATAAGAAACGGATGGATCATTTCACGTCGCTGTGCGTTGTACTGTACGAGTTCCTAAAAGACATATCACTGCCTAATACTGTAGAACTTATGGGATTGTATGGAAGAGTGAGTATCGAGAGCGACTGGAATAGGCCATTTTACAGAAAAAAATGTAAGGAGTCCGAAAGTTAGATAAACAAAAAATATTTGACCAGTAATTTTTCTTTGATAACAAACCAAAATTGACGAAGACACAACGGTTATATAAATCACAAAACGTCAACCGGTCGGTATAATTATAGGTACTGTCGTTATGACGTGCCAAGCTCCCACTCTGAAAGCGTTTTGTCTTTGTCAATATTCATTAATTTAAACAAAAAATAGGTTTCCATTATTTTTTAATACTCCAACTGACGGACTGAACAGATTTTCGATTTATTTATGCTATAAAATCCCGTATTCTCTTGAAAGTGTCACAATACATACAACCTACCTCAAATGGCCAACGATTATAAAGTTGTGAGTAAGGTGGCTAATGTCTGAATAAAAATTCTTACCATGTACCCTTCAAAGTCAATAGCAATGGAAAATACTCTCAACACTATAACCAAAATTTTCTTTGTAGATTAGGTAGACGAAAGTTCGAACCAAAACCTGAAAGAAATAACGTAATTTATCTACTTACTCCTGTTTTCAGATGGTTATAAACAGTTTCATGATCCTGGACATTGATATGAACTCGATCGGGACGGGCATCTACCTAGCATCCTCTGTTCTGGACCACAGCTGTGATCCGAACGCGGTCGCCACCTTCGACGGCAAGACTATCAACATCAGAGCCATTAAGGACATGTCGTGCTTAGATTGGAATCAGGTAATTTGCAGATCTAAATCAAAGAAAGTTAGTGAAAATCGATCTTACAAAGGCTTTTCCCATTTGGTGGGCCGACTACATCGTGAAAATCGTGGGCAAGTGATGGATGTAAGTGGCGGATTGTCATTCGGTGTGATGGTCTATGGGGGAGGCTTTTGTTCAGTAGTAGATGTGTCCAGCTGATAATGATGATGAAGGTGGCTGAGTGAGATTAATATAGAATGTGAGGGATATGGCGCCATGTCTATATCACTACTACTGAGTAAACTTCGATTGACTAAGTCAACTTCCAGAAAAGTCATTTGAAGTCATGCCACCATCGCTAGTAGCATGTCAGAATATTTTTTGAAGCTAGCAGGACAGCCTGCGTCTTGAAAAAATTTACCTAATATTTTCAGAATTCCTTTTCATACTCGATCAACGAAACACTTCAATGTAGAGGCAACATAATACTATTTCTGACAATACAGAAACCTCTGGGTGATTCTACTCCTGTTCTATTTTGATTGAACATGGAGGAATGCAAAAAAAACATCGTATATCAAAAAGACAACAAGACATTTTTCTATCATTTTCCCGAACGCTTTCAGATACGCATATCGTACATTGACCTGATGAAGACTCCATACGACAGGCAGTCGGAACTGTTGCAGAACTACTACTTCTTGTGCCAGTGTGACAGGTGCATGGGTAAATGCTTTAGATGTGCCTACTAATATATTATTCTTCTTTGGCATGCTCTATCTCTCTTCGTTTTAAGTCGCCAGAGTGGGAAATGAGAGTAGAAACAGATGATTCATTCTTACCTTGGTTTTCCATCCTTTTGTGTTTGACATATTTGCTACCCTTTTTTTTTTGTTGCCCATAACTAATGGAAATTGTGTTCATATAGTAAAGTCTTCACTGGAATACCAAATACACACAAAAAAAAAACGTTCTCATAAGTGCAAGAGGGTAGGTAGAAACTGCAGAACTCCACGTTCTAATATGTTGCTGGGGCGTTCGTGATTCCTACTTCTGAAGTTAATCATCAGGACAAACGTGATATTATTATAGGAATTTTGGGGGATTATTTGACATTCAATAAGTGCTGACTCTAAGCCTAATTTTGATTGGCGACACTGGCGACTTTAGACAATTTAGAATACAGCATCCTTCTGGGCTGTTTGTAAACTCAGCTTCGTTGCTCCCTCAGATTTGTCTTAACAGACCTTGAAATATAATATTCCCCTATGTATATCACCATCTCTCATAGCAATTTCATAATTTGAAACTATTAGCATTTATCTTTCTCTCTTCTGCATTGCAACGCATGCTATACTAGATCATCACATATTTCACGAAATAAACATACAAATGCTTTACAGATGAGAATCGAATAAAATATTTGCATGGAGCAATATGCCTTAACAAGCAATGTGACGAACCAGTCAGCATTCCTTGGAAAGAAGACTGCCAATTAGTCAGAAAACCAGAGAAGAAAGCAGAAGAAAATGAAACAAAAACTGAGAAAAAGCAATCAAAAACTGAGATAGATGAAGAAATATCAAAGGAAGTGACAGAAAATGGAGTTGATAGCAAAGATGCATTGCATTGCAAAGAATGTGGAACAAAATATACTGAGAAGCATGCAGACGTATTTGTAAAGACCATGGAGTTCACTCATTTGCATTTACAAAATATGGAGAAGGCTTCTGTGGCTTGTATCCTTTTTATTTTCATAAAATAATATTCTATTCTAACAGATTTGATAGAGGAAGAAATTGGCAAATCATTCAGATTTACTAATATTTATGCCCACAGTTTTATGAGTAGATGGAACTATTCTGATTTCTAAATTTCTTAGACGAGAAGACGTATTGTAATTTCTTTGGACGTGCATATCCGAAACCCGGATGAGAACGTCCTATTCTTTGCTAATCTACTTATCGACTGCTGTTTATGTGCACGTTACTTCCGGATGACTGCACCTAACTAATTCTTTTGAGGGTTCCGTAGCCAAATGGCAAAAACGGAACCCTTATAGATTCGTCATGTCTGTCTGTCTGTCTGTCCGTCCGTATGTCACAGCCACTTTTCTTCGAAAGTATGAGAGCTGTTGAAACTTGGAAAGTAGATGTATTATGTGAACCGCATTAGGATTTTCACACAAAAACAAAACAAATTTTGGGGGTGCCCCCCCCATACTTAGAATTGAAACTCAAAAATTTTTTTTCACCAAACCCATACGGGTGGGGTATCTATGGATAGGTCTTTAAAAATGATATTGCGGTTACTTATATCATTTTTCTAAACTGAACAGTTTGCACGAGAGATACTTCCAAAGTGGTAAAATGTGTGTGTCCCCCCCTGTAACTTCTAAAATAAGAGAATGATAAAACCAAAAAAAAACAATATAATGTAGACCTCAACAAAATCTTCCAACGAAAATTGGTTTGGATGAGATACAGTTAGCAGTTTTTGAGATATAGTACATTTTCAAAAACCGCAAATATAACTTTGCCATTCATACAAACACTATGAAAAACAAAGTTATTTTTATTGTTTGTGTATATTACTTACTAATCTCAATATAATTATATCCCTAATCTATGCTTGCTACTACGGAACCCTTCATGGGAGAGTCCAACTCGCACTTGGACGGTTTTTTGTCGTGCTCGTTTCTGTCAGGACAAGGTTTCTATGTAAGAAAGTTTCCCGAAAATCCACCGGATAGGTCGAGATTTTGAACAAATGCAAAACCGGGGCGGGCCGCTAGTAATAAAAGCAACGAAACTTGTATTGACAATCCAAAATTTCAGTCTGAAGTCAGTCAGTTTAATCCATAAATTCTTAACTCACCGCCCAGACGTGGACGTATGCCAGTACTGCCTGGACAGACAAGAGGGAGTGCTTCACCCACTCAACGTGATGCACGCTCAGACACTGGACCAAGCCTTCGACGCGCTCATACAAGTGCAACTGTGGGAGAAGGCCTGTGTATACGCTGAGAAACTCATTCCATGCTTTAGGTAAAGTCTTATAGTACCTAACTGAAAGAATTCTCATAAAATGGTTAAGCCATTACATCTTCAGTCTAGCTGGATGCCGATGATGATGTCTACAACCGTCTAGACTAGAACATGCTTATCCTCAGAATAGGAAGTCTACTCTTCTCTTTCTCTCCACTTAAGGTCCTTGTCGCTGAAACAGCTAATCAATTAATTTCACCATCCGACTACCTAAACCTAAAAAAAATTGTACTCAATAACCACGCCGAAAATGTTTTTCTTCATCTTCTTTATTGAATTCAAAATATTTAATTCCAGGTTTTACTACGGCGATAGAAATCCATTACTTGGACTTCTTTACTTGAAGTACGGAAAGATCCTGCTATACAAAATGGAAGTTGAAAAAGCGTTAGTGCAGCTGAAAAATGCAGAAAAAATAATAAAAATGACACACGGGGACAGACATCCCCTTTACAAGGAACAATTAATGCCTTTAC
This sequence comes from Agrotis exclamationis, assembly GCA_950005045.1. Classification (NCBI taxonomy): domain Eukaryota; kingdom Metazoa; phylum Arthropoda; class Insecta; order Lepidoptera; family Noctuidae; genus Agrotis; species Agrotis exclamationis. Next base: position 4,710,473 of record OX465417.1, on the reverse strand, counting down.
TACAACAAGCAATCATGGAATCCTGAATTTTAGTGCCTGTAGATATGGGTCATTTTAGTATGTAATGTGATATACCATAGGTATACTTTGTGAAACGAAATAAGCAATATGAAAGTTACAAATCTACAATAGTGAAATATAAGTGATTAGTAAGGTACACGTTCGTCGCCGTCCGCAATCAGTAGCAGCAGACAAAGTGTCACTGTGAAACTACTGGTGCCATACCATTTTTTATGAAATACCTTCCCCAACTATCGACGTCTGACGATCGCAAATCCAGACACTGTAGAGCATCTGTAGTTGTGTTCGGAATCATGACTGCAACGACATGATGCTGCGACATCATGTCGTCTGCTGCTGCTGTTTGCAGTCAGCTATAAACTCGTACTTTTAGTAAATTATTTCCAGTGGTATTCGAATTTAGTGGGGATACCTCTTTTGAGTTAAAAGGTTTTCGCTCTAAGTAGTGACATTATAATGAATTATCTACTAAAAATCAAGGCTCTCAAGCACAATCATTATTAGAGTGAAAAATTATAGAATGTAACCAGAACCAGAATAATTAGTACCAACTATTGTTTATATTTTTAAATGTTCTTATTTTCTTTTTTTGGTTTTGTTGAAATATTTAAAAAAGAGTAAGGAAAAATAATGAATAAAGACATACCTAGTGAAAAAAGAATTGTTTTATGGTAGAGTTCCTAGGGGTTTTGACCTCAGATTTCCGTTACAATGAATTAAATTTATTAAAATGGAATGTTTAGCTTATACATTAAAAGTTTTAAAAATTGTTACAATCTAACTATACTTAAGTTGATAAACTGTTTTAAATATAAGCTAAACACTTCACTTTTAATCATAAAATTTCGTTGTGTAATGGAAATACAAAATTTTCATGTTTTTATTAGGTACCTTGCGAACTCGACTAGTGATCTAAGTTTTATATACAATAGCAGCACAGCAGCAGCTAGTTGTCAATACAGTGATGTAGGTATCAATGTAATAATTGTCAGATTAGATATTAAAGTGACCTTAAGATTGATAATTGTCAATTATTTTATAAGTCACAAGGCTGTGTGTGCAATAAATTGGATTAAGTTGTCATGTCTAGATGCCTTTTTAAAATAAATTAAGTCTGCTGAGCTACGGTTTTTCATACAACAAAATCCTGATTTTCTTATAATGTCCTTGTCATCTTTGGGTTCATGTTACTCTATAAGGGAAAGAAAGCAGAAAATTATAAAATAACATTTAAAATCAGTAAGTCATTTTACAAATTTCTGTAAAGAATAATGTCCATAGCAATGTAATCATGTTTATTGGTCAAGCTACAGTGTCAAAATAACAGTTGTCCGTAGTTGTCCTTGTCTGGGGAAGTGGGTGACCCTGTCCAGTCAGTCAATTCTCCTTTTCTTAGGAGGAGCTTCATCCTCTGCTTCTAACACTTTCATGCGGACACCACAAACCTCCGCTCCATGCAACACTCTCATGGCTTCTTCTGCTGCTTTTGCAGATGCATAACGAGCATAACCTACTGTCTTATTGGGTAGTGTGTAAACATTTATAAGGTCTCCGAACCTACAGAAAATGTCACGTAAAACTGTCAGTGGGGGAGGTTGTGGCTTGCAGACTAAGAAGCACCTCTTGGCTACAGTAGTGTCAATGTCTGCTAGTGGCTTTGGAGGAGGTAGTTTTACACTGCAGTAATTAAGGTCATTAATGTCAGGGGTATGATCTTCTGCTACACCTTTTGTAGCCATCTTAATGAGCTTAGAAGCTTCAGCTATAGCTGCAGTGAGCTGCACTAAATCTGGGGTATTCTGAGAATTTGCAGCCTTCATTGCATTCCTCAAATTATGTGTTACATTTGACAAGTTTTTAAACGATTGGTTATGCATATCAATTGTAGACATGTCGGGTTTAACAAATATTTTCATCCCAGGAGGATACTCAAATTCATTCAACTTGTCAACTGCATAAGCTGCAGAGATTGGATTTGAATATGATGCAAAACCTTTGCCACAATGACGAACCAAATCAACATATAACTTGCAATCAATCAGCCCAGGAACTATATCAAATAAACCTTCTACATGCATTCGGGTTAAGTTTGGACAACACAAGAAGTTTACCCTAGTGTAACCTCTGGGAGCAGTGTTCATTAAAGACATGAGAGCAGTACTACTACTAGAAGGGGTGTTGGCTAAGTCATTAATACTTGACTCAAAACTTGTTGAAGGACGCGTCGGCTTGGCTCCTTTTGGCATGGCGAATATAGCACGATACTTTCTGTCACATTCTTCAAAAGCGTGTGCTGCCGCAGAGAACTTTTTGAAAGTGACATAGGCAAAACCCTTTGGGTCACCTGTGGCACGGTTTTTTTGAATGACTACTGACTCAATTGGACCGAACTTGCTAAAAGCATCATGTATATCCTCCTCAGTGGTTACGTAAGGGATAGTTATGAATAGCCGTTTGAATTTGTCCTCATGGTTATCTTCCGACTGGATTTCGGATCGATTACAAGCCACCATCACTTTCAACACACGACTGGAACCCTTAAGTGATTTCTGATTCATTCCCTCCAAAGCGGCAGCCGCTTCTGAAGTTTTAGAGAACTTAATGTATGCAACTCCTTTCGATTGTCCTGTTTGGTGGTCACGAGGCATTCTTACGTTCTCGATATGACCGAATTTTGAGAAAGCATCACGAAAATCATCTTCCGTAAATCTTCGTTCACAAACAATAAATAACCTCGAATGAGGTGGCGAGTCTACAGAGCTCTTGTCCTGCATTTTCAATTCTGTTTAATTACAAAACAATTCAAGAAAACTTGTGGCGACTGGCGGTACCAAATTCCTCCGTTTTCATAAACAATTTGTAGACACTAGACAGATAAAATTGAATGCGATAGTAATAAGATGTATAAATTAAATTATTACTCCTGATTACTCCTTGATAGATAATATTCCGTGACTACCAGTGTTGCCAGTACCTGCATCGACTTTCGGACGATTCACTACCTGAAATGGGACGATTTTTGGGCAAAAAGGACGGCTGGAGAAAAATTAAAATGTTACGATTGACCGAGAAAAAAGTATACCTAAAAGGGCGTGAGTACTGTTATATTTTTAGGGCAAACAAATAAAAAATGTAAGATGTTCAGTAGACCACGAAGAAAAATGGCTCGATACGTACCTACCTACTAGTGATGTTGCGAATGTCTGATTTTTGACATTCAGGAATGCGAATGCGGATGCGAATATTCAATTTTAATATTCGCGAATGCGAATATTGACTTTCAAATAAAACGCACGCAAAATGATAGATAGGTTTGACATTTCATGACAGACATATTTAAACCGAACATTGGCCAAGTCGATAAAGTTGAAATGTACAGCTTGGCCAGAACGTCTAGAAACGGAACTAATATTTTTATTTGCTGAAAACGTTTTAAAATATTTGATATTTGATGTAAACAAAGACGCAGGTTTGTAAGATGTATTATTGTGCCATAAAACTAACGTAATAAGTGAAAATAAATAAAATAAAATCATTCAAAGTGCTGGTAGCGAGAGGACAGTGGCGACTTGTAAATGTGTGTTTAATGAAGTAGAATCAAATTTCTATCCTCTCAACTAAATCACTTTTTTTTCCTCTTGTAGATGCACCGCGGCGTCTTAGTTCTGGTTTTAGTATATGCACTTGCATTGACGAAAAATTTCCCATATTTGTTTTTTAGAATAAACTCAATTTTTATAACAAAATACGTGTTTGTTTTTTGTACAAACTATACAGTAATCTGACTTATGGGACAACGATCGCAGCAACATCTACGAATAGCTTTGAGTTGCCATCCCCATTTAGTTGTCTACTTCAAGACTATTCCGTTACATAATAGTTTCCATATTCAAATCATAGTAGTAAATTTAAAACTAGTTTTTCAAAAATATTAGCAAACATTCGCATCGTTTAATGCGAATATCAAAAAACATGCCAGTATTTGCGAATGTGAATATTCGCAACATCACTACTACGAGTATCTACTTAAAGCAAGCAAGTTATTCGCTTCGTGTCTTCGTCAGTGTCTTTTGTCCACTAAAACTACTGTTAAAACAGTATTATCATAAAATATTTTTAATTAAAGAAACTCGCAAAACGAAAACTCAATTTCAAACTAAACACCACCTATGTTCAGCAGTGGACGTCTTTCGGCTGATGATGATGACCGCCGAGCATAGTAGAATTCGTACGTAATGAACTCAGCTGAATAACCGAATGATTGTGATTGTTGTTTGCGTGGAACGTACAGGCAAGCGTTATGTGATCACTGCGCGTGAAAAAAGGATGGCTGGCGATATTCGCCAGCAGTGGTCTGAAGTTGCATTCACACGCCGCAAGTTTCGTTTTAAGCATTTTTGATTTTTTTTACTGCGTTTTGTTATTTGCATTTGAAACGCATTTTTATATTAAGAAAAGTAAATTATTGTTGGCTATTCGAAAAGGGACGGAAAAGGGACTAAATATATGAACGGACATCGAAGGGACGTAAAGATGTCTAAACGGACAAAAATCGTCCCTTTTGGGACGTTCTGGCATCTCTGGTGACTACATAGACACCACACTAGTGTTGCCAGGTTTGAAATCTAGCAGATGGTAGAATTCTTCTAAAAATACGGTAGATTTTCCGAAATTACGTTGTAACATATATTTGAAATACGGTAGAATTACCTTGTTTTTTTAGAGGCATCTTAGGGTGATTGCGTAGCAGTAGCATGCAAAATTCAAAATTTCGTGTGTTTTTTGCAATTTTCATATCAGTGACAAGTTTTACCTTGATCAAAATATGATTCGCGGCATTAGAAAATATAATTTTAAATATAAGAATGACAAAAACATTCGTTCCCACAAGAAAATTTGAATTTCGCGGGCTACTATTACGCAATCACCTGGGTTAGTGTTAAAAAAAAACGTATTAATCAGAATCAGACAACAGTATAATTATTTCATTGTTTTTATACATATCGACATAATGTTTATGGATCAAATCGTGAGTGGGATTAAAATCCATACAGGTTTTTCCTTGGATGGATTTCGTAAAATGTTTATTCTGTTTTTTCGTTCTTATGTCGTTAACTCTGCTGAAGACTCTTTCGCACTCAGCATTCGAGTGTGGTAGAGACAAAATGGCCAACATAAATTTTGGCAAGTATTTGAAATAGGCACCATAAAACTAAATACGCTTTCATTGGGAATTACGGTGTATTTTGCTACCGTAATTATAATCCTACGGTAGGTGGTAAATCTTTCCTGGTTACGGTGTTTTTACCGTAATTACGGTGTAGTTGGCAACACTGCACCACAGATTCTATTTTACCATTGAGATAAAGTTATATGGAGACGCCCCGATGTTCTATACATACATTTTGCTTATACAAATATGAGTCAAACATGAGACAGAGAGTGAAATATTGGTTTGTCTCTTTCTTTCTAATGCAGTAATCATATTTGACAAAAGAGACAAAAATATTTCGGTTGTTACTCAAAATGGAATATTTTGTTGGGATATTTCCCACAGTTACAGAAACGTGCCCATTTCGCCATTTTAAGTGCCGAGTTTCGTGGTAGTTCTGCTGTCAAACAGTTGTTTACTTTTTGTTGAATTTAGATTTTTGAGTAAATTACGGAGTGTTTTCTTTTAAAAGTGCGTGTTACCATTAAGAAACAGTAATTCAACATGCCTGGATGTTCCATTGTGTCTTGTCATGCCAGAAAAAAGAAAAATCAGCCTGAATTGACTTTGTACAGGTTAGTAACAGGTTTTCATGCAAAACTACATGAAATAGAACAATTTCGGTAAAGAAATCGCTATGTGACCTTGTTTTCATGGTTAGAGTATTAATATTTGGGTTTATTTCCGTCCTACAGACAATATTTTTCATTTCTTATTTTCGTTCGTTTGTTTACAATAATAATAGTGTTGTACCGTTGCTGTAATAGTTCCCGATACTAGTCCTTCGTTACACTGAAACTGTTACCAAATGATATATTGATAAAAAAATACTAATCATTTATAGGTTTCCCAAAAATGAAAGATTGAAGAAAAAATGGTTGGACTCTATCGGTGACGAAAAAATTTGCCCTCGAAGTAAAGACTGGCTTATGTGTTCACTTCACTTTGAAGAAAAATGTTTTAACAGAACACTTGATGTTATTAGGTTACATGAGAACTCTGTACCTACAATATTTTCGGTAAGTGTGTATTAAAATGATTGTTAAATAACAGCCTGGTTTTTTAGCCTAAGTTATATGGATAGTAATGCATATTTAATTTTTTTTTCAGACATCCAACAAAAAACAACTTCCAGAGTCATTGGTATTCTGTGAAACAAGCAACACTCAAGAATCTGATGTTTCTTGTACATCTACTGTAATAAAGGAACCATCTACCGTAATAGATGAACCATCTAGTGTAATGGAGGCACCATTGCAGTTGATCCATCAATTTGTGGGAACAGTGGACAAAGAGGTATGTAGATGTTGAATTTTTAACCGTTTTCTGACAAACAGACGGGAGCACATCAAGCGCCGCAATCTGTCAAAGACTTGTCAACTGTCACTTGAAAATAACTTTTAGCAATAAAATGCAATATGCAAATTATTTTTTAACAGTGCATAATTAAGTTATTGGTTAATAGTCATCTCTTAGCTGCCACGGTCAATTTTAATTTTTCATTATTTTTTTTTTAATATTAACTGTACACTTAACTTGCTACGTTGAGTGTAAAAAGAGTGTCCATGGAGTTTCTCGTCCGTTCTTTTCCATAGAGATCTTCGCTCTGGAATGGGCACCTACGGTACTTTCACAGTTATTATGTCTTGTGACTAGAACTGTAGCACCATAACAATTTTGTACTGATTTATTTTTATGTCTTTTGACCATTCAAAAGTGCCTGTAATTATTGGCCTAGTTGAAATAAATTTGATTTGATTTAACTATTTATCTTTTCTATTACAGGTTTTACAAACTGGAAAAATTAAAGCCTTTAAAGAAAAATATGTCAAGCAACAGAAAACAGTTAAACGCCTCAATGAAAGAATACGAAGAAAAAAAAATTGCTGATTTGAAGGCTGTTGTGATAGAAGACTTGGCGGGACCAAAAGACTTTTTAAAAAGACAAATTAACAAGTCCAAAGGTTTACCTGCACAATCCGAATTAATCAAATTTTAAATTAACGCTAACACATAAATAAATGTATAATATTTAATTACAAGCAATAGCGCAAATGTGAAAATTTACATTTTTTTTTACGTAACTACATGGATTATAATTCAATCATGGTATCTAGTCGTAATACTATTATGTAATCCTAAAAGTACTAGGGATACTAGTATCCATACTCGTTACAGTAACACTATGTTTCTTGATTGGCACAACCCTAGCATTGGCCGCCATTTTATGTGTCCGGCGAACTTGTAGGTATACACGTTTTTGGTGTAGGTATTTCCAGTCCATATGATTTTATGTCTATGTTCTGAGCTCACTCTTATTTTTTTTTTTTTTGAAAATGTTTTTGGCATGGCTTCTAGGCCTTTATGCCAACTACCTACTTAAAGGTCAGTCCAGTGTCACCAACTCTCAGAAATTTAATATTTATCCCTAAAACCTAGGTCAAAAACCCCTAGAATAGCCGTACCTAATTACTTGGAAAACCCCCTAAAAAAGAACAAAAAAAAGTACAACTAAAATAAATAGAAATTTAAAAAATGGAAAGCATTTTTTTTTCATTCCTCATACTCTGTTTTTTCATTTTCATTACATGCTTCATGAACGGTTTGAAATTTATGCATTGCAACTCTATGGAGAATCGCTTTAAACTGACAGCTGCCTAATTAAAAAAAAATATGTTCTTATTTTTACTTTCTTAGTATTCGTGAAAAGCATAGTGATTACCTCGAGTAAACTACTTATTCTATTTAGTCCCTCGAACTATTAGCTCACTATTTAACGGGCGCCAAACCCCGTCTCGGAACTTAAATAAGTAACTTTCACCCCTTGGATAACAATGTAATAATTAAAAAGTCAGAAGATCCCTAAAAAAACCCCTAAAAATAAAAACACCACTAGAAAAATCCCAACCCTTATAATAATATTAAACCCCTAAATCTGGGGGGAGTTGGTAACTTGTGTTGGTAACACTGTGCGTAGAAAGAGAAAAAGTATAGAACTCGTCTAGAAACCCTAGATTGTTGTTTGGCGTAGCCTGCTTTAGTTATTGTTCTGAGGCGTAGCCACATGAGATAGAGAATGTTGACGTCACAAATGGGGAGTGTTGTCATACTGCAAACTTTTTACCCGACTAGCGGGTACATTAAATATTATCACGCGTGATCGGTAATGGTCGATATGGGTAATAATATGTCAAAAGGATAACCTGTTTATCAGACCAATTGCCTTTCGGTGAAGGAAAACATCATTGCATGTGACTTTTTCCCTTAATCTGCCTACCTACAGAGAAGAATTTAATGGCGTAAGTTTGTGAAACTTGCTAAGCCATACTAAGTCAACATTATGCAAGGTGGAGTATGATGTGACCCCAACCCTTGAATGTTAGGAATATATCAGGGTTGAAAAAAAAAACAGTTTTTTATTACTTTAAACAGTGTTTTTTTTGTTCTTTTTAGTTCGAAAATTATTTCAAATTGTTTCGACCTAATATTTTATTTCCAGACTAGATTAGACTTTTTAAAATGGCCATTGTAAACTCTAATCAATATTCTTGTATCAGTAATATGGAAGGCCGGTCAAAGCTAATTGTAGATGGCGCCACCATAGCTAAGTCCTAATCCGACCAATGAGGTAGTACTATTTTGAAGTACCTATAAGATTTGAGCCAATGACGATGCTTGGAACAAGCTATACTAGCGCCATTAGTTCCCCAGTTGCCATCCCCATTCTATGTTGATTTTTATATTGAGCGATATAGGGACTTTCCTATCGGGTCCGTTGATCGAGGAATTACCTATGAACTATGAATAGGGGAAACACCAATACATATTATCTCACTCATTTTCGCGGACAAATAAAAACACAAAAAAAAAACACATCGAGAAAGAGCTGAAGTCTCCTACCAATTTATTTTTATATCTCTTTTTACGGATTCAAATTCCTGTATCCTGTATAACATGTAGAGTGTTTGTTAAAAAATAATTATCAATTTTCATATATTATCGTTGGCCTAACAGCTGCAAGGTTGAAGTGGAACTGGGCTGGTCATATATGCCGTATGTCGGATGAGCATTGGGCAAAAATAACTACTCAGTGGATCCCAAATGGCGGTAAAAGACAACGCGGCAGGCCCAGAAGGAGATGGCGGGATGAGCTCGACTCATTTTTAAGGGATTGGCCTACAATCGCACTAGATCGCGAAAAGTGGAAGGAGGGAAGGGAGGCCTTTGCCCTGCAGTGGGACGACACGGGCTTATAATAATATATTATCGTACAGACCGAATTGCCCGGGAAATATCTTGCCCGAATCTGTTATCCCTAAAATCCGCGAAATGTTGTGTCTGGCCTTGAAAAAACAGGCTACGCGCTGAGAGATGGCGATAGCTATGCTCTGTCCCTTTTCTTCTCGCTCAGAGCCCGAGATAAAAGCTGTGCAATAGCTTAATAATAATAGTTTATTGGTCTCAATCAGGACATTGTTACAAATTTGTTTTTGAAGCCTCCTTTTAGGCAGACAATGCCTGTGTTAGGAGGCTCAAATCCATCCATCCATCCAAACAGACTTTCTCGTTTAAAGGATTAGTAGGAAGTAGGATAGCGCCAATGCACGATTGTCAAATTCTAAATTAATGCGAGCGAAGCTGCGGCCAAGTGCTAGTAACAATAAATTATTCCTTGTGGTCTTAGTAAAATACGAAATATGAGGTTTTTGAAATTATTATTTTGTCAAACAATTAATATAAAACTTTACCTATAAAACAAAAAATCATTATTTTCGAGCAGACAGCTAGCGCCATTGTTTATCTTCAGGTTGTGATGATTTAAAAATCTGACACAAGAACCGTTGCATTCAAAGATTTATACTTTTTTGTTGTGTGGCAACACTTTTTTTATTTATGCTTTGACATAATCCGCGAAAGAATTATTTTATCGTTTTTTACAGAATTGTATCAATTTATAGAGTAAAATATAGACTGAAATCCATAAATTGTGTCTGCGGAACTATACAATATCAGTTTACAAAGATTTGTGAAACAATTTCGTTATGTGCGTTATCTTTCAGTGCTGTGAAGGATGAGTTCAGTTGCGCTCTGGAGCATGTCGAATGTAGTCAAATGGCTCACAGCAGTCAATGAGAGCGCTCCTGCGTCCCATGTTGTTTGTTTTGACTCCGGCCACTGAAGTAAACATTGCGATCGGAACCTGTTATCGACAGAAGATGCTCGCTTGAGGACATACCTAAATATTCTAGTCTATATTCTTCCATATACCCTCAAGTTTTTGTGTTTTAGACTATTTGAATACTGTTCAGTTAGTGTGTGAGACTTTGGAAGGACTGGTTACGTGAAAATGTTCAGTAAACACTATGAGACGAGGCTGCTGCAGCAGTGCAGCCCCCTGAGCAAGAAGCAGTGCATCAGATTGCCAGCTGAACACACCAATGGAGACAGATTTACACCATGTCGAGCTGGGAACAATTGGCAGACAGCATTCCAAGGTAATTTTTATGCTAAACCTTGCAGTACCGTTACTATTATATTTATTGAAAATTAGAACAGTAAATAAAGTGAGCCTGATTTCATTATTGGAACATGTCTAAGGTTGTTGTTACAACATTTACAATGTTGCTTCTAAGTTCAAAATGTACTTACACAATAAGTGATAATCAATGAGGGCACTTAAGATAAAGTAGCATAAATAACCATGATTTTATATTCTGGAGCGATTCTTATAAATGATTTCTTGTTATTGGGAAATCATTGGAGGTCCAGCGTATTGATATGTATTTATTATTAATTATTCATCAATATTATTTTGTGTCTTATCTTGGTTTTAAACATAACAAAGCAATAAATTATTACTATTTCACGTTTATGCAACAGGCTACTTTACCTACCAACTTGAGGTAGGTTAATGAAAAGAATCCAACACACATGATTTTTTTTTTTTTTTTTACATTATAATATTATTTTGGTCTATCATCTAGCCGTAATTTATACTTCATTTAATTATTTTGTGAATTCATTTAAGAGCAGTCGTTAAGTAATATTAATTTATATTAAAAATTAAAATGATTTCTTTCTTTTGTGATTGTCTTTGGTACCTGTATGAAGGTGTCATCTATTATTGTGGGTATATGAACATAACTGTCTGATTAAATAATTGAGCACATCACACAATTTTATTAGAAGAAATTTTAAACCTCATTTTCATTTTTTTCTTATTTGATGATTGCAGAAATGTCTAACAGGTTACAGGGTGTTGCAAAGGGAACTGAATGGATTGGATTGGAATAGGGTCGATTTTAGTCATTATGGCTCTCACACTTCTTTCTGCTCCACCTAAAGCTCAATTGATGGTTTTCCACCCCACAAAAAATATATTACTGCTGATTTGATGGTTTTATTAGTAAATAATTTCAGATGTAAAATAAAGTAACATTTTATTTTTCATGATACTCAAATGAGTACTTAAACAAAAAAAAATATGCAAAAAGATTTTTAATTGCCCTTCAAAAATGTAAGATATCGCTGGCCCTGGGCAACATATCAAAAATCAATTTTTACAGAAGAAATAAAAGAAGCTAGTGTCATATACAGTGATCCAAAACATCGAATTAAATCAGTTTTTTTTTTTAATTTTACCTTTTAAAAATAATTTTAAGTGTATTAATACTAAATATAATAATTGAAAAAAATGTATAGTACAAATTATAGACGATATTGTTTCAATTCCAACATCGTTAATGACTTTATAAACACATCAACCTCTGAGTTTCAAGACTGTAAGAATATAATACGACTAATTTTCCGCTTTAGATCTAGTGCGTACTAGCCAATTACCACCTTCTATAGGAAATTTTTATAGCCAAAGCTTAGCTGTATCATCCAGTAATTGCTATTTTCAGAATATCAATGAATATTTTTGTGTAAAAGTAGGTAGTGTGTGAAGTTGCGCGGGCATGCGGGCGGTGAGTTATAGGTGACTTGCCGCCCGATTATGGACCATGCCCGGTCGACGGCGCGTTGTGTTCCACGCGCGCCTCAAAGAGCTGTCAGCAATCTGATGGGGCCCCCTAAGAGGGCCAAAGCCTGCCGGGGTCGCGGGACTGTCTCACCTGGTAACCGTGACCCTGGTACGTAAAGGGTAATTGAAGGAACACCGTGGATTTTAGTCAGTACAAGTCTGACAGTCCCTCCCGCCCCACCCATGGCGGGAGGACTCCTGGGAGGAGGATGATTTTACCACGCAAAAAAAAAAGTGGTGTAACATTGCTATTTTAGAATGTCAATGAATCATATTTTTGTGTAAAAGTAGTATTCTGTGGTAAAAGTAGTGTAATGTGGTGTAAAGATGAAAGATGAACACAGGTTTCTTGTGTTAGGTTTCATAGCGTAATGCAATAATACATTTCTAGTAGTAAGAGAACTTCCCATGCAATAAACCTGTTATTGTCATTTATTTTATAGAAATATATATTTTTTTATAAATGAAAACAATAAGAGACTGAGAAGACTGATACTCAGAAAAGTTAAAAATATAATAATATTCCACAACTATCACACAACGCCATCTAGTCCCAAGTTAAGCAGAGCTTGTGTTATAGGTACTAGACAACCGATAAACATGTTAAGTATATATTTCTAAATACATAAATATTATAGATAAATTACACCCACACACAGAACAAATGATCGTGCTCATCACACAAACATTTGTCCTGGGTGGGAATCGAACCCACGACCTCTGGCATAGCAGTCAGGGTCACTAACCACTAGACCAATAGGCCTGTCACTGTCTGTAAATCAAATAACAATTTATGAGCGTAACCAGCGTTTACCGCTATGTTGCCCGGGTCAGCGATATCATAAGACTATCAGCTGATAAGATGCTTGCATTTTTCTAAATTACTTGTTGATACCTTTTTGTCTAAAATTTTTATTCATACAGTTGGTTATGGGTAGGATTTTCTGATTCACTTCACCATTCACCTTCACTTACCATCAGGTGGCCTACCACGAGCTCCTAACGCGATCCAATTTATGCTTAGGAAAAGAGATGGCGCTAGACGACTTGTATAGCTCTGTCTCTTTCCAACAGCCTAAACTGGATCGCGTTAAGAGCTCGTGGTAAGGCCTCTGCACGCGTAGCATGGCGATTCTATCTCTATTCTACCAAGAATAGACAAAGTTATTTCATTGTTATTTCTATACAAATCGACTGTTTTTTTTTTGCATAAATATGACACTATTCGTTCACTATTGAAGAATAGAACGTTTATTTTCTATATTTTTTTTTTTACATTATTATGCTTATAACGCTAAAAATTTTTTTACGTTATATGTCATTTTGTCTTTTCTTCCGTCGACACAACCCCTTACGCCTGCTGGTGAGATAGTCAAATGCGAACAATATCATTTATTTTACAACCGTCAGACACAAATTTTATGATGTTTTTTTCTTTATAATGAGGGTGGCTATGTACCTAATGAGTGTATTTTATTGAAGTAATTATCATTAAGTACACTAATTTAACACTAAATGCTAATGGAATATTGGAATCGAGTTTTCCTTAAATACCTACTTACCTGCTAAGTAAGTATAATTATTATTTTTAAACAAAATATTGTGTTTATCAATACATATTTGCAATTACAATTATTTTTAAGTATTGGAAACAAGGATACTTCTATATCTATAATTTAGTAATTTTACCTGGTATAATATTCTATTATAGGTAAAATTTGCTTAAATCTGTCTGCACATGTATATCTTCAGACTGTACCAAATACTTCAGAAGCTCCACCGGGTAGGTCGAAAATTAGAACCCGTGTGAAGCCCAGGCGGGCCGGTATAGCCTACAAATTTTAAACAGCAATATCTGTATCACAATCTTTGAATTACATGTGACACAGTGGGTTGGTAGCCAAAACTTCACACAAACGAAGTCATAAAACGAATCAGGCAGAAGCAAGTCAAAAAAAAAAAAAGTTTTAATTTTGAACTTTGCAATTGTGAGGCTGACTTTGACACCAAAAGACATTATCCAATTGATAGGCATTACATTTTAGACAATCAAATGTATTAATAGATAGGAAATATTACAATGAATAACCAAAAATAAGGAAAAAACAATTAGACACAATGTCAGGGAAATCCTATTGGAATTTGTAAGTAGGGAAAATATATAAGTATGTATATGTCTGTGGTTTCATTGTATTACTCAAATTATGTAGGTAGGTATGGCACATCGACTTATCCCTATCTATCAAATTAATTTAATATAATTTTCAACTTTATCAAATTATAAGAAGTTTTGATTGGGAAAATGTAGTTTGGTTAGGTGCTAGGCTTTTGTAATTAAATATTATATTAAGTAAAATTATTCTTTGGTATTTGTATGGTTATATTTTTTTAAACCTACATTGTCATTAACACTATTATTAGAACTGAAAACAGGATACTAATATACAATGTTCATTCTAAATAGGTAGGTACTTGCACTGTTGCTACTGCGGCATGCCATGATCCGTACTAGCAAATTTGCCGTAATATCAAAAACAATAATAAACGTAAAATACTTACACGTTTTTATATTCTAAAAATAAAATATAAATGGCTATTAACACAATTTGTCTTAGTATTCAATAAACCTAAACAGTTCTTTAAAGCTGAAACCTTCAAAGTTAGGAGTGATTTTGGAGAAAGACCTATTTATTTTATTTTAGGATTACCAAGAAGGGAAACATTTGATTTTATTTATGGCAATTACCGGGAACCATAGGTTACACACAGCAAACCACCCAGCAACCATCAGCCACTCAGGAACCACAGCTATTCTCCAGTGGTGCGCGTCATGGTATCCGGAACTCGATAGACGCTAGAGATACATCCCTCTCAGTTGTTAAAAAGCCATTTGTACTAGTTCATTGACCTTATTGCAACACAGTCATAGACTATGTTCTATGTTTTTTCCATGTCTAAGAACATGATTTCCCCACTGTTGACCTATGTAAGTAGGCACATATAGGTTCATGATTTACCTACATAAATTATTAAACAATTGATGTAAGTTTCCACCGTCTCCGCTTGAGTAAAGTTCGCCGCAGTTAACTGCTAGAGAAATCGTGAGATGAATCGCATACTAATTTATCTGAAATACACTGAAGTTAATACTAGCGAAACTGAGACAGATAGATACAAGTCTATCTAACACTTCAAGTAATACAGGATTACCGCAATTTCCGTTCAAGATGAAAATGTTTAGGGTTACCTACTCAGCCCAATTACCTACTCAATACGTAGTAAACGAAAAGTCCTGAGTTGCACATGTTTGCGCCCTATTTTCGATTAAAGCGCAAATGATGCGCTGCATGGAATTGAAATTCCCTTGAGATATAAATAGAGCGCCGCGGAAGGCGTTGGCAAAGTTCTTATTTTTACCATGTCTGTCCTCAAAAAAGCCCAAAGATATTTTAGTAGCCCATTCAGCCATAATTACGACTTCTCTCCTATTAATCGTCAACCTATTGTGACAGTAAATTAGAAAGAGTATCGGCGTATCAAAAAGCTATTCTCAGTACCTGGTCAGCAATGTTTGCCTTGAATAATGGAATAATTCTGATTCTCTATGCTTGGCTTCTTACATCTAGTAATAACAATGCCTATTACTTTCGGTCTAGGCAAAAAATTTGCTCGTAGCTCAATTTGGTCACGCTTCAGGGATCTATGATGTGAACAAACTTGCACAGATTTCTCAAGGCCAATTTTGCACGAATTTAGGCTTATGAAGCAAGCTTCCATAGAGTTTCATGACTTCAGTGAAATGATTCAAGATTTCAGTGAAATGATTCAAGTTTTCAGTGAGTCTGAAAGGATTTCTTAATTGAATCGGGGATTGTATCTGGGAAGTCCAGCCTAGGTGCAAGTTTGTGATCGATTTTGGATTTTAATTGTGGTTTCACATTTTGTGTAAATCTGAAAAGTAATTTAGGTACTGCGTTTTCTGGAGCCCATTAAATGCTTTATGATGTACGCATCATTAAGAAAAATTAATAGATTTAAAAAATCTAAAAACCCACGTTTTTAAATTTCCTAAAAATAAGAAAATAACCCTACGGGGCTGAAAGAGGGCCACTCAAAACGTGGGGGCGTATATTATTTAAGGGATTATTTATGGGATATATTTACATGACGTGTATAGATCGTGGGTGTAACTTGCAAAGATACGCCCCCACGTTTTGAGTGGCCCTCTTTCAGCCCCGTAGGGTTATTTTCTTATTTTTAGGAAATTTAAAAACGTGGGTTTTTAGATTTTTTAAATCTATTAATTATTTTATTATTTTTATCTTTGTTCATCGGGTTTGAAGCTACCCTGAAAATCTCAGCCTGCTTATCGGGAAGTGCCTCAAAGACAGTCCGCCATCTTGGACGTCCGCCATATTGGATTTAAGTCACATGACTATTTTTTTCGTATTCCTGACAGTAAACCCTTTTATTTGATACCCATATCGGGAGCTGGATTTTAAACAGCCAGTCTGCCATATTGGACATCCGCCATAATGGATTTAAGTCACGTGACAATTTTTTTTTTTCGTACTCCTGACAGCAAACCCTTTCATTTGATACCCATATCATAGGGGTGCATTTCAAATAGCCTGTCTGCCATCTTGGACGTCCGCCATATTGGATTTAAGTCCCGTGACTATTTTTTTAGTACTTCTGACAGCAAACCCTTTCATTTGATATCCATATCATAGGGGTGCATTTCAAATAGCCTGTCTGCCATCTTGGACGTCCGCCATATTGGATTTAAGTCCCGTGACTATTTTTTTCGTATTCCTGACAGCAAACCCTTTCATTTGATACCCATATCATGGGGGTGGATTTCAAACAGCCAGTCCGCCATCTTGGGGAGGCCGCCATATTGGATTTGTTATGACGTTTCTTAGCTAATCATGTATTGTCATCAGAACTCAGAGCGTGTGCAAAATTTCAGCCTGCTAGATTATCGGGAAGTGCCTCAAAATTGAGTTGCAAAAGTCCAACCGGAACGACAAACAAACAAACAAACAAATAAACAAACAAACAAGAAAAGTGAGTGTATAAAAACGTGGGAAAAAATGGCCCATATTGCTAAATACCTTTATGGCTTGGTTTCTCTATTCTTTTCTAACAACTTTATTTAAGTAGCGCTAAGTTAACCTTTCAAGCACTATAACATCTTTATGATAATTTAGATTAGGAGAATGAAAAGCCCACATGGCTCACAGACTAAGGTAAAGGTGTGGGTGGTTGGAACACTACACCAACTGACGTATAAGGTTACAGCCACATGGCAGCCCGTCTATATCAACCGCATATTAGGTATAATGCAATTTTGTTATAAATTATTACCAAATGACATCATATTGTCCGCAATTTATTTCAATTGTACTTTTCCCCGTATTTTTAAAACAAGAAACGCATTTCATAGCAAGTTATGATTATGATACAAAAAAGTTATGATAATGATATGATTTTGAGTTTATAAGATACGCTAACATGGCCCGAAAAACGTTGCCAAAAGTTGGTGTAACATGGCAATGGTATGTAACGTTGTAGCGATAAATGCGTTTGATTCTATAGCGCTTTTCGACTCGGTCAAAGCCATAATTAGAATTAAAAAAAACTACAAGAGAACATTGCAATTTATGCAATTTTTCTGTTGTCATGAACAGGTAATTTTAGTTCATCCTAGACACAGTGCCACTCAAAGCATAATCGCACAGCATTATAATTTAATTTAGCTCCGCGCGGAAAAAGGTTTCTATCTTATTACGCGACGGAAATTCTAGTCTGCAATTTAGCCAGCAGATTACAAGTCCCTCCAGGCCTCCATGACAATTTATGTTAGCCGTTAGACAATTTTCTTCCGTATTAGTGGAATAAGGTACGCTGGCGATCGTAACCGATTCAGCTAATTAAATTCGTTTGGAACGCAAGCCGATGTAGAAGATACTAGTTGCTGCAAATTAAAGAGTTTTTACTAGCTTAGTCACTGTAATTTACTAGTTTTTATAATGCGAAGAACCATTAATTGATAATGCCGATAATGGTTTAAAGTATTGTCTTTCAGCTCGCAGTAGCAATAGGTATGCTATTAAGTAGTCATAAAGTCGGTAGCATCGTCTGAAGTTTTTCTCTTGCAAGCCTTGATATATTTTTGCTTACTGTCTAAGTGTACCTACTTTAGTAACAATAAATGTTCAGCACCACAAAAAAGCAAGTATTAAGTGCTGTACCAATCAAAAGTCAATACTCTAAACTTATTGTCTTTTTGCTAGCTACCGCCTAATACACCGTAATGACAATGATTCAGTCAAAATTTCATATCTGACCATAATGATAGGTTGTCCGCTGAGCTACCACCACCGCTTTATTTTGTTATTTTCTGCTGACCAGCAGTAATTGAAACTGGGCCTAACGGTGCCACCTGTATTATCTGAGCCAATATTGATCAAATCTAGAGCAAAAAATCTGTTGGAATCTTACGAGTACCCACTTTTACAGCTCGAATTATTTCAGTAAACACCGCGCACAGGTAATATACCGACTTTTTGCAATTCAATTAAGCCTGCACTGCTAAAATACCTATAGCTGCGATAAAATCTTCGCTGTCTAACTCGCACTTAATGAATACGCTAATAAACGAAAGAGATACCACTAGAGCTATACGGTTCAGTCTAGACTTTGATCACTTTGAATCCATTAAGTCGTATCCGTGTTGTCTGAAATTTACCAAAAATTAAATGCTATTACGGAAACCTGACGCGTACGACAAATTGCCATTAAATCCGTCCCAATAATTTGATTTTGTTTG
This sequence comes from Agrotis exclamationis, assembly GCA_950005045.1. Classification (NCBI taxonomy): domain Eukaryota; kingdom Metazoa; phylum Arthropoda; class Insecta; order Lepidoptera; family Noctuidae; genus Agrotis; species Agrotis exclamationis. Next base: position 4,691,381 of record OX465417.1, on the reverse strand, counting down.
ACTTTTAATTAGTTTTCGTAAGCAACAGTTTTGAATATCATCAACATCATTGTCGGTGTCTGTGCCACAATTAACTTTTATAACTTATCTTAAAGCTCACCGTCGAGCTACTGTACCAACTAATTATCATCTTTACTGTGAGCTAATTAGTGACCAAGGTGAACGGCCCTTCGTAACTTCTCACGTAATTAAAACTCTTTTTATGTTTCCTAGCAAAATTAAAAATGCGACTAAATCATGGCACCATGAACAATGGTGGTTTATTTATAATTCATAATGCTTCGCGGTTGCCTGAACGCTATTGTAAATGTATGAACGAGAGAAAGTTTACAAGTCATTGTTTGACTTGCCTAGACAAAATGTAAATTAAGGGGTATAGGAGTCGTTAATTAGCGTGTAATTTAATGTAATCTGTTTTATTTGAAATGATGTAAAGAGTCCTTAGCTTTTATGAAAGCACGTGGTTGGACCCCTCTGTGATCGACACGTGTTAATGGTCTTGTAAAACCGATGCGAGTGTGGGGTTCGTTTCGCCTCGTCCTTCTTAAGGACAAGTTCGGTCACTCATGCGCATCCTGCACGTGCTAGTTATGAGATACGGAACTTACTACCGCAATGCACGTGGATGTATTGTTTTAGATTATTATCTCGCTTTTTGTAACGGGTTTCCCATGGGTATTAGGATTTGAGGAAATAAACAAAGGATCGGTAATCAATTCGAATGGCCACCAGATTTTACTAGATCCAAAGTAATAATAATCTACCCATTCAATATGGCTTAAGCAAAGATGGGTTGAACTTTGGATCGCAAGTTAGTGAACTACAGTTTAAACGCAAGGCTAATTAAACCGAGTTCATTAATTCCAATTCCAAGGTAAAGAAACAAAGCTTCTTATGTACCTACTCTAGCACTTAACGTCGTTTTCATATTTCATCCTAATTAAAACCTTTTTGCCTTTCCATGTTTAATATCAATGTGCTATATGATATGATTATGGAATAAATGAGTCTAGGGTTTGGTATATCGAGCGTGAAGTTAACGTGTGAGGACTGGTCCTAGTTAGGGTTGCCCCAAAGGGCTTGAGCAGGTGATTAACCTCATTAGTTACACAAAAGACTTCTGCACTCCGTTTTGCTAAATGCCAAGTCTTTGACTCACCAAACCATCCTACGGCCATTGTGCAATAACGGCCTATCTTGGTTTTTGTTGAATTTTGTTTGTAACTCTGTCTTTTCACTACCCATCATGGACACTATCTGTAGCAGGTCCCTATAAGGTCTGAATAACAAAAAGGTGTGTTGTGTCGCCATCTTAAGTCTATTGAAGGAATAGGATGTGCGGTACTAGTCATTGATGAGTCACTTCGTGCACTTTAGCGGTCTTTAAACTCAAAATTTACATAGATTTATGCGTCTAGCTTAAATGCCCACGCATTTATATTTAATATTTTACTTAGATCATGTTCGTCATGTTCCTAAGATATTATAATTTCATCTATTGGCTGTAATATTACAGGACGTAAGCTTTTCCGGCACACTTCGACAACCGGTCGTACATGTGGCGGTAGTTATTTATAAAATGTAGATTGTAGATGGTAGCCACTTCATAAAATCCTTTGGATTGAATTGAATCCCGCTGAAACCACTTAAGCAAGGAGATAAGACGTTTAATAATAGTATATAAGAAATATAAAAAAGGTGAAGTTACCAGCCCTAATCCTATCGCGTGCCAGAGCAATGAAGGTGCAGGGCGTTCACACTCAGGCGTATGATAGTTCATTACCATGCATTAGTTAGGGCATTAAAATCACTCGGGCAAGACCATTACGCAATTCTTGCTCGCCCATCACCGAGATTACCAACTGGGAATGTTTTTTACTTTGAAAAACACAAAAATATTCGGATTTCATGCATTTTTTGTTTGTCTGACTGCGATTATGATAAAATGTCCTATGACCCTCCCGAGTCATACCTTATGCAAGGGGCTCTTGTTTGTTTTAATTGGTAAATTGCAAAGTGCAGCATAATTGTCGAGTCATTGCTGCATGAAACGTTCCTTTAATATGTATTTTTCAATTAATGCCACATAATTATTTTGAAAAACTCTTGTAATAATCCCCTTTGTATCGCCATGCCAGCATTCGCTTGAACAATTCCGCACAGATTTTTTCCGTTTCACCGCTGAAGCATGAAGCACCAAGACCTGTGATAAAGGACGATGCCCTTATCTTTAGCTAAGACTAGTTCCTGATGACTTCTCATCCGTGTCGGATTATGTCGGCATGGATATTTTTGCCTACTGTTGCGAATAGCCTGAGCTCTCGACCGTGACTGGAGGCTTCGTTTGGGTCATTTGAGCGCTTTTAATCAGCACCAGAGTCACGCTTGAAATATAATCGTAGGATACTGTATCATCCGATAGTACAGGCTTGATTTGATTGAAATTGATTGCCTTTTAAGGCAGGTAAATTAATGAGTAGTTGCTAGGCGTGAAAACTTGTCGAGCAAATGCTCTAGTTTTGCATTTCACCGCACCAATCTGCTAGTGAACATAGCTTGATAATTGCATTAGTAAAGGAGAATTGTAATGCATTACGCTCGGCTAATGGAGTGATCGCAGTATGTTCTTTATGAGTATACGGAGGTAGTGCCCATTCATCTTGTTATAAACGTTTATTCGCCTTAAACACCCACGGGCCAAGGACTACGGAAGGAGCAGGATAGTGTTTATTTGCTTTGTTCTGATCTGTCTGGGCTTATACGTATCTACCCTAACATTTATGCAGGGTATCTTTTATTGATTGTATTGGATTTAAACTATAGATACTTTAGGTTGCACTGTCTCCCATTCTTCATCGCTTTTAAAGTCTCCAATTCAAATTAGCAGTTGGCCAGACGGATGTAACAAAAATATCCCACCATTAGCATGATAATTAAGGGCCCATTATACCAATCACAGGAATCCCGGGTCAGAGGCCATTGGAGTCAATTATAGGCAGTTAATTTTCCGTCCAAAGCCGTAGGTAAAAGCTACTTAAGAATTTTTTGAAATTTGTTTAGCACGTTTTCAAGTATTGTGTCGGTAATTTGTTCTTAGAGCATACTTACTAGAAGTGTTATCTACTTTGTATTCACATTTAGTTTTGTTGTTAGATTTCAGGCGTTAGTAACACAATTTTAAGGTTTCTTTTTGTATGGTGGTTCTTGCAACGGTGCTTTCACAATGGTGTGAATGTGTAGCTTCTCTTTAGCGTTTCTCTCCGACATAATGTAGTGACTAAGTGAGGTAGGTTATTACTATCTCTTTTTCTTTATTATTAGAATATTTTTTCCGATAACTGTTTATTTTTATTCAAGGTGATTTGGTGCACCACTTTAGGCACATTCGATTAATTAGGTAAAACTTAATTACTTTTTTATCAGTTTGCATTTATTGCACAAATGATAGCAGGAGCATACGAAAAAAATATGCCTGACCTCTAGTAACTTTATTTACGCTTCAAAAGTGCTATATAATTCCCGAAATTATCAATTTTTTTCTTATCAGTTTTTGGATAGTAATAAAATGCACTATATATATTGCGATAGCTTTTGCAACCTGTGATGGCGATAAATTCTTCATAAGCTGCTTTATATTCACACACATGTGCCTTGCGACGGTTCACGTTTGAACTGTCGCAGATATTCAAAGTCTTCCCACTGATGAAAGGCACGTTATATTCCTTAGATATTAAGAGTTGATGAATCTATTTTACAGACAACATTTTACTTTACATTCCTTGATGAATCTCTGGATTTGTGCCCAAGGGAGAAGGGTATGCGTCAGCGAAATCTACTGCGAAAGGGCAGGCTACTAGGCCCTTTGCGGCAATTTGGGAAATTCTTTTGATCTTTCAAAATTCCCCAGATTTCCGCAATAAAGGTTCTTAATAATTGTGGAAATCTGGGTTCGCTAAGGCCACGTAATTATCTAATGTACATTTTCACCTCGTAAGGCAGGAAAATTTTCGCGACAAAACGCGCGTTTATGCACCTCCTAACAAATTGTCCCACTAACATCGAGAACAAATTGCTTGACTTTTGATAAGGCATCTTATCTCCCATTGCTATGTGCATGGAATTGCGTATCAACACCCGAAGTAAGATTACTTTTAGCGTCGTCTTTTTTGCTATTCACCTAATTAATCATTGCAACGTTATCTCCACGATCTTTCGTGACTTCAGCAAGATCTTTTCCTAAAAAATCTTAAGTTGTGCAATCAGTCCTTGTCGTCTTCCCCTCACTAATATATTTTAGGTTGGCTAAACAGTACAGAATGATGAATCACACGAGTATATTTTATTCGGATTATTCAAATTCCCTACAAAATATATATATTCTAAATACTTCATTGTTACATGCAGCAATAGGTATTTAAAAGCTTACTGTCATTCAGAAAATATGTTCGTTCTTTAAAAGGAGGTGCCGACTAAGAAACGTGAAAAAAATCTAATCAAGATAATCAAATTCCACAAATTATAAAAGTTTTCTCGCAAACTTAAATCAAGCGCCAGATCCAAAAAAGTTGATAGCAAATAATTGCACATGACGCGATGGAGATCATTCTTGCACCTGTGTAAACTTTACACGATCCTGTCACTTTTGGGTGGGCGAATGCATATTTGCAAATTTTTAACCAACAAATTAACACTTTCGGCCACATCAAGTAACAGCTCCATATTTCTCGTAAATCTTAGCCGCATGCATTGAGTTGAATAAATAAATCTTGATACATCATTCGTGTTCTGATATTGCTATGCTTTTAGCTTATCTTTAATGTTTAGTAATGATTTATGGTCGAATCCAGACTAATGAAATGTCATTTTTATTGCATTGTCGTGTAGGTAAGTCAGTAAAATAATTCGCTCTTTTCTAATATTGTGACTGCAGAATTTATTTTTATGTCCAGTTTAATAGGAGATTGACATTTAGACAGGTCCATAGGCAAGGTGCATGACATGCGCAAGATTTTGCACACCTACATCAATAATTTAGTGATGACCAGCCTTCAACTTGCGATCAGCTGAATTGGTGATATCATCTAGAGTTGCTATTATGTATTCAATATTTGTTTTGATGCATACATTTTGCTATTTCACGTGATTTTACTACAATCGTGCAATTTTTGTGTTCTATATCTGTTTTGGGTACTAAAACAAACATCAAATTTTTTTGTTGAATATTTTTCGAGTCAGCTGACTGTGATTCAGAATTCGTGATCGTATGCCATAGTTGGACTTTCAGTACCATTCCAAATGTATTAGTTGTTCTCAGAAGTTCATTGTACCGATCAGCTGAGTCAACTACCTTTGATTTTTCCCTTTGCATGTTAAGGACAATAAAATGGCGACAAAGTTACAAAAGTGTCCAATATTTTGGCTTGGAATCACGTTTAGGAAGGAATAAATGGACATTGGTTAAATGTTTCTTTTATTTTACCCAATACAAATTTTATTTCCTCAGCTCGATAAATTGCTTGTCGTCATTCCAAAATTTTCGTTCGTGCATCTCTTATATCGATTTGGTCACAAATGATATCATCTATTTGCACCTCTATTGAATATCCATTGTGATTTCATGTATTGACGACAATCTTAAAAATGTCCTTTTTGTCTACTCCGACAAGTCTAGACATGTTGAATACCCTCCCCGCTGTCAGAGATCAGCTGTGATGCTGTATTAGGTATCTACTAAGACGACAAATACACATTGTTCAACATTCATCATTCACGTCATCAACACGAGGATTTAGTCGAGTTTTTTTGGGCTATATTTTTATAGACTTGTTCAGCGGTGCCTATAACCTTATCACGGAATTAGATGCAAGTTTTTAGACGATGATTCAATAAAATGTTGATTGATGCATGTTTTGATTTCTACTGTCAATGTATCTTTAATTTATGCATGATAATTGCTCATATTATATGATTTTACATAATCAAGCAATCGACTAGCAAAAGAAGTGGGGAATTATGTTATTATCTTGATTGAACTTGTGCATCTTTTCTCTGGTTAGCAATGTTTTCAAAAGCCCGTTCGTGCCAAGTAACTGTTGGTTCAATAATTTCTATAGGTACCTCGACAAGTACAATTTGAAAGTAGGTTGGAGAAACGAAGCCGCTTAGGAAAAGCACTGAAGCGTGTATACAGCGCACCACTGTAACTGCACGTTGTGTAATATAACACCACAATTCACAAACGAAAGCCATATATTCTGAAATAGTGAGTGCATGAATGTGCACCGTGTTTAGCTTAGCGGTTTTCAAATGAAGGCTTGGTTCCTGACGACATTCTAAATCTCGCGTTGTTCTACCGTCCGTGAGCAGTTACTACAAAAGTAAACACTGCCTGTTACATTGTTTGCTCACTTATGCCAATAGTTATGGCCTCATTGGGTTGGGGCGCCTTGTACAAGCCCGAGCTTACATAGAGCAGAGAAATATACAGGTTGCAGCAAAAACAAATTGAACAGTAGCTTTAATAATATAATAAGTAACTAGCATTTGAGGTGTGATGACTGGATAATCGGTCGTGGTTTCCAGTGACACATAGTAACTAAAATAACAAATGATTCTCTGAACAAATATTGTCAGCAGTAGGTATTTTTTCTCTTCTCTTCATTCGTTGATGTTGAATTATTATTGCGAGATTCTGCACACGTACGTACCTAGGCGATTGTTTTAGATCCAGTTGGATGTCCATTATTTTCTAACATTGTCATATGGTATTATTTAGAGCTTAAAACCGGATGATTAATGTCCTAGACATTAGCATGCATTGTTGTTTCTCTGAATGTAATTGCTACAGTTTTTTTGTAATGTCTCCGCTCTTGACACCTGAGCTGGAGCATAAATCAGTTGTCAAAGTGTTGAATTTAGGCCGATGCCATACAATGCTTGGTGATCAATTGACGATTTGAGATTTGTCTCTCTGACATCATCATCCATAGCTAGTCTGATGATCTTAGACATGTTTGAGCTCGATAATGTCTAGATTATACGAAGATGTATTTGAATTTAATACTGCCAATGCGGTTGTATATTTTTTGCCAACTAAAAATATTGATTTTTCAAGATCATTATAATCGCTGTTAGCAATGAAATGCTTAGCAAAAACGTCAACATATTCTATTGGTATTAGGTAAAAATTGGACAAAAAAGCTTTTGCATGCAAAAAGCAGAATCGCTCACGACCCCAGCTATGTGTTAAGTAATGAACCACGTTTTTGGTTCAATGCACTCACGAATCTTTATTTTACTGAATATCAAATGCCATGATTATCAATTTATTTGTATTAAACTCATTATTTGCATCGTGTGCACGATTTTCTTGGACTAAATAACTATCTAGGAATGATTGGCTCTATAATTTTATGGTTGGTGCTTAATGCATTACGAATGCAGGATCCTATTTATTAATATGTGGTATCTGTATCCCACATTCAATTTGATATAGTACACGTGGGTGGGTGCTGCTCTATTCAAGCCATTTCATTGGTTAAGGCAGACAATTGCGTGCAGTTCAACGCACCGCAATTGGGTTCACAACTAATTTTCCGTTTTCCACTGTTCTGAGTTGCGTCAGTCTGTCAGGTGCAGCTACTGACGGATTTGAGCTAAACTTCACGGACATAGCAGTGAGAGAGCGATCGTCGTCACCGTTACTGTACACAAGTCGCAACATGTATTTATTTTAAGGAAACTCTTGATATTTTTATTCTATGAACTCAGTTGTTGAGCTGGCAAAATTACGCGAACGATTTTGAAATGCAAATTAAATTGAAAGACAACTTGTACCTAATTGGAAAACTCATGCCTTCTATGACATGTGTGTAGTTTGGCAAAGCTAAGAGATGCTAATTGATGTCATCCGTCAAATTTGCAATTCACTTCGAGATCCTGGAACTCATCTCTGAACTATTGATACCGTACTACCTTGTAACAGAAATGTGAATCAACCTTCTCAGAATAATGTTTCAATGCATCAAGTACGTATGTATAGTAATAAACATAATATAGTAATAATAAACATAATATAGTAAAACAATTGTTGGCCGGGTCACCCGATAAAGTAGAAAGAGCTGATAACCGGTGCAATAAGAAAGTACAACACCGCTACTGTGCGATAACTTTTCAATAGAACTCCGTTGTTTGTGGCCCTAATAGCTGATAAAGTTACTAAGGTTAAGGAACTTCTCTATCTGGTTGTGAAAGCGCGGCGGCGCAGGCGCAGATGCATTAGAGCTGCTTGCGATGCACTCGCTGCGTTGGATCCCGTTATTGACCTGACTCTACTAGGTACTAGAGCCAAGTACTTGCTTATATACGCGACGAGTCTAGAATTCTCCCAAGGAATATATAGCGGCGTTCTCAAGGTGCAGCCAATTGCATTTGCAAAACAATCTCTTTCTATGAAATAGGATATTGCTGCAGTTATTTCGCGTTCCGTTAGAAACGTTTATAGCACAGCAATTGTAGGTTATTGATATATGAGTAAACTGTAAACTATTTCCCATTTATTTGTACATTTCAACAGGTATGACTGTAGGAGTTGCTCGTTACGCAATGTTCTTACAATGACGTTAACACTTGAACATAATTCATAGGAAACGTGCTGTGCGTTTTTTTCCAGCTACTTCTAACTTGCATTAAGGTTTTTGTCATTGGTTCGCACTTTTTCTTAAAAGAAAAAGTTGATTTACTAAATGCTGCTAACACATTTCTAAAGCACGTGCCACTTATGTCGAAGTATTTTAAATTAGTGCACCAGTAGTTTTTATTGGTAACCTGTCAGCGTTTGAAACAGGTTGTCGTTTTGGCTACTGTTTAGTGAATTTATTTGACGCCATTAGCTTCAACTCGTGCCATTTTTTATTGTTAGAGAATCTCGCTTTCTTGTTTCATAATTATGTTCGTTTTCATTGAAATTGTGTCCATTAGCTTTCTCATGGAATCATCGGCCTTCACAATCTAACTAGGCACAGGCGTACCCGTATACTATCGGTTATCGCAGAATCTAGGCCATGTTATCGACTTCTGTTGCTGCACCTGCGCCTACTTGCCTACAGTAACACTCCTGGCGTAATTAATCGTTAGTTACGGGCTGTAGACTTACGTGGAACGAATCACAATCATTTGTTAACCAAATAGGTCTGAGCTGGCTTCTCTCGGCATAATGAATTGTCCGCGGGAGTTGTTAAGAGCAAAGTTGATGTTGGTGCCAAAAAGAGACTTTCTCTGCGATTTTTACCATCAGTCATGAAAAATTCAGCTTACAAGTTAATTAGGTAGTACTTTGTTTAGTTATGTCACTAATAATTGTGGACATATTTTCTATGATAGGCATTCGTTTATTGACGTCACCTATTGCTATTAATTCTCTATAAATCTGACTCAAGTAAAGGCGCGTCAAACCCACTGTCGCATACCTAGATAAGTTAACATTGTACAAGTTTTGTATCAGGATTTTTTTCCAACCTGCTACCGTCTCCCGATAACATACATTCTGGAGTGAATGACACACTTTTGGAGAATATCGATAACAGCTATCTGGGCGAGACACCTTAGTTTTCTGCGACTGGCTTTTAGTTTTTATTGAAAATTCTTCAAACATGCCATTTCTAACGTTATCACCGGTTCTTCCATTAGTTCATTCACCGGTAATGACTCTCTTGTGTACAAAACAAAAAATTCTTAACAATTTATTTACAGATAATATTTACTAGAACAATTCTATTGAGTCGTGGTTACGACCAGAAATTGGGGCCAATTTGTGACCGTACTCCGTGTCCAGGGCAATTGGATGTGGGCAGACACCACGTAGGTGGAGGCCTTGCAAAAGACGTTACGCTTAGACAATTAGTTCTATTCTCACCTCGGAAAAATAGACTCTATACCTTTAATAATTCAGCACGGATTCGCGTCCTGGACGGATGTTGACAAATTTGGCGAGGTTCCGAATTAATTATGTCTGTGCCGATGGTCTGTCACGTAGCTAACCAAATATAGTTGCAGATATAACGACTTCCACCTTGTATGGAGGTGCCCCAGGAAGGAAGAGGTGTGAGTGAACCCGAGCGTGAGTGAGCCACATGGGAACAATCGATGTTTTTATTCATTACGTTACTATTGAAATGCAATTTGGGAACGTGCTTCCGACGGCCGTTTGTTATTTGGGAAGTGCATCGACCACGCTTCGCAAATGTTCTGAGGGCCTCCAACAAAGTTGAATATTAAGTCGATTATTTGTAGCCAGACGTTTGAACTATAAACACAAGTGTAAAGCTAGAATTTTAAATCGATGATTTAAATGCAGTCTGTATAAAACATTCTGACTATAAAAACCTAGACGTCATAATTTGTGTCTTAATGCCATATCGTAAATGTACTAATAATTACAAATCTGTATCAAAATCAATTTTATTAATTCTATAAATGTTATAATTTGTCAATAAAATTTTAAATATACTGTTTATTTACTTCTTTATTTAATTTTCTTCCAATAGAAAATTTCACAATACAAGAATTTATGGTAATATTATGCAGTTTTTATCTAGAAACATTAAAAATTGTGTATTTTTAAAACTAGTCTTATAAAATGCAGGCGTATAATTGTGGTTTTTTAGTGGTTCTAAGGATCGCCATGAATCATTGTCGTCAAGTGCAATATATTTGTGTTATGTGAATCACCTTCTATATAAAAGACCAAGCAGTAGTAGGTACGGAGTGAAAATTATATTTTTAGCGATATCCCCCAGGTCGTTGTTGTAAAATGTCAGTCAAATTCCGCCATGTGTTTTTTGATGGTATAATTAAAGGTAATTTGGTCATTAGCAATGTTGGAAATCGCTGCTTAAAAAAAGGATAGCGAGTTTTATTAAAATCTGTTCCATTTCTTAAAATAAATGATTTATTACTTAGCTACCTTAATTCATTTGAATGTTTTTTTGACTAATATGACCAGACGTGAGGTTTCTGATTGATTTATTTTTTCGTTCAGAATATTAGTGACTACTTTTTACATAAATACATAGAAATTACAGTATCAACTTTCCTTACGTTTCATTTCACATCTAGTGTTAGCTTTTTTTTTCCTGATACCAGACGTGACTAAATTAGTATACTTTTAAAGATTTACAAGCAGCAAAAACATGCTTGTTCGGATTCTGTATAATTAATCTAAAGACTGTTCAACATTATAATTAATTTGCGCGATGCGCTGTATTTTTGAGAGATATTGACAGTTTTGCTAACAACTTAGACGAGAAACTTTTTCTGCGCGTGAGTCACGTGGCACGTGCGCTGGCGCATATGGTCGAGACAAGCAGTAAACTGACTGGCGACGAATTATAAATTATACAGTCACCTGCTTTTAATATTCGATTTTATAAACCATGATTTATTCACTTGCATACATTTTAATGGCGTCTTTGAACTATTCTTGTAACATTTTTTTATGGTTTTAAAGAAATATATTATTTTTATTAGATGTTTATGTCTTAACGATGACGTAATTAACATTAAAAGTGTAATTAAATAGTTATAAATTATAATTATTATTTTAAAATATATTTATTAATGTTGTCTTTTAGTTACGTAACAGTATTTTTTAGGGTTCCGTAGCCAAATGCTAAAAACGGAACCCTTATAGATTCGTCATGTCTGTCTGTCTGTCCGTCCGTATGTCACAGCCACTCTTTATCCGACTGCGCCAGAAGGAGGGTTATGTTTTTCTCGAAAGTATAAGAGCTATCCTGTTGAAACTTGGTAGGTAGATGTATTATGTGAACTGCATTAGGATTTTCACACAAAAATAAAACAAAACAAATTTTGGGGGTGCCCCCCATACTTAGAATTGAAACTCAATTTTTTTTCAAAAAAAAATTTGAGTTTATGGATAGGTCTTTAAAAATTATATTGAGGTTACTAATATCACTTTTTTCTAAATTGAACAGTTTGCACGAGAGACACTTCCAAAGTGGTAAAATGTGTGTCTCCCTCCCTGTAACTTCTAAAATAAGAGAATAATAAAACTAAAAAAAAATGTAGACTTCAACAAAAACTTTCAACGAAAATTGGTTTGGATGAGATACAGTTAACAGTTTTTGAGATATAGTATTTTCAAAAACCGCAAATATAACTTTGCCGTTCATACAAACACTATGAAAAACAAAGTTATTTTTATTGTTTGTGTATATTAATTACTAATCTCAATATAATTATATCCCTAATCTATGCTTCATCATCATCATCATCATCTCAGCCATAGGACGTCCACTGCTGAACATAGGCCTCCCCTTTAGATCTCCACATATACCATATATATAATCTATGCTTGCTACTACGGAACCCTTCATGGGCGAATCCAACTCGCACTTGGCCGGTTTTCTATTATTAAATATATAGCTATCAGTGTAGCCACATAAACATGGTCAGATCTCCAACCAATGCATATTTACTGAAAATACCTCTATTATATTATTCCAGACCAAATGTACCTAGTACCTACATATTTTAAATATTTTTCCCTATGGGCTAAGGACTTACTCATTAACCGTACTTAGGCTTTTAGGACTATTATTAAACGCAAGATTTGTCACTGAACTTGTTATTTGTCATATTTTTACCTTGTTTTGAAAATTGTATCACTTGGTTTGTTTTGTTATTTAAAATGTTAATAATAAATCTTTGTACAGGAAATATTTTCAAAATATTCATCTTAATTGCTTAAACTTATATTATTTTTGGTTAAAACTGTAAAATAGATAATAAACAAGTCCTTTAGCTAGCTTCTTTAATAGACAAAAAATACCAAAAAAACATTTTCTTTTTTTTACAGCAATACACAGAGGAACAGAAAACCAGCCTACAAAGAAAGCCAGAGGAGACGGCGCAGGGGATAATGGCACAGGAGCACGGGACCAACACGCCTACAACTGCCTCCTTCAAAATGAACTCCTTGGTGCCCAGATAGAGGAGGTCAGAGGCCCTTCAGCATCATGTGCAGAGGGGACAAAGGCCAGCTTAGGCACCGCACAGACCCCAAAGTCGTCGCAAGCGTATCTCCCAGTCTACAGATTTAATGCCCAAAGTCATAATGCTGTGGTAAGTGTTTGATTGTCATTTTAGCTAAGCGAAGTGTTTTACGATTCTTGTTGCATGTGGATGTTTTTCTTCTTGTGTTTAGTCGAATGCCTTAGTTTAGTTCATCAGTAATATTACTTATATTACAGGACGATATCGTCCTGGGTTTTAATCGGCTTCTCATAATTTTGTACTAATTCTAACTTCTAAAGTTGCTTGCGTCTTCCGCGGTTTGACACGGTCCCATTTAACAGTGTCAGAGCTCCTGAAGTCTTTAAACCAAGTCTTTACTAACTTCAACTGATATAATTTTAACAAGAGGATCCTATTGCACCTGTATTGTCCTTGATTTGTACCTTTTCAAATTTTGGTCCCAAAAATAACATCTGGTCATCCTGGGTTTTACTCGGCTTCCAATAATCCGTTTAATTTTTTCATAATTTTGTGCTAGTTCTAACTTCTAAAGTGGCATTTGACACGGTCCGGCTATATGTGTTGTGTTGGACTCCTGGAGATTTTTTACCAAGATTTTTTTTTTTAACTTTCATGTATTTTTAGCAAGAAGATCTATATTGCACCTATTCAGTTTTGGGACCAAAAATTAATATTCGTTAATCAGTCGCACATCTTTTAGGACATTTTGAGGTCCATCCTGTCATACTGATAATGCGTTTGTTTTAAATAGATAATGAGATAGCGATAACAGTCAGAAACAAGCAAGACATAAAATCTATCTACATAAGGTAGTACTAGCTAGCGCTTGCCTTGTGCCAAATAGAGTGTGTTGACGTATTTTAACAGGGCTTGAAAACGTTACCAATTCACATTAAAAATAACGTTAAATAACGGTATTTCCATAGAGATACTTGCATATCGGTATGATTTGGTAGCGTTATTAAGTAGCATAACATTATAAGAACGTTAAAAATTGCGTTAAAAATTAACGGTATTTTTAATGTTATTGTGAAAATAGCGGTAACAAGTAAACGGTATATTTTGGTTATTTTATGCGACGTTGCCGTTTTCTCCAAGGCCGCGCGGGCGCGGCATGGCGGCCGGCGCACAGTGTGGGAATTTCGAAATCTAAAATTGGATTTAAATCAAAATATAAATGTTAATATTTTATAACATATTTATAACGTATTTATACCTAAGACCCTATTGGTCAAAGCTACATATTAGAAATTGTTAAAGCTTGAAAAAAATAATAAAAAATTTTGAAGTGGGTTGATAATAGTCGTTGTATACTGACAATGTGCATACGACATTTAAGTGTCATCTTCATTTGAGATTACTGATAAAATTAACTTAAGGCCTTGTTTATTGGTTTATTATTCCATTGTGTATATTTGTCAAGGTCACTTAGGGTGCATTTTATTAAAGTAATAGTAATACATTACTCTTATAACAACATGTGAAAGCAAAGGTTGAAAAAAGCATTTTTTAGAGATGATTTGCAACATAAAAGGTGTATTAAAAAAATGGCCAGAAGGTCCCGGTGTTTTGATTGTTTCAAATTATAGTTTAGAGTCTAAACTTTTGAGAACAGTTGATAAAACTTGCGTTTTTTTGCGCCAACATACTTTTTTCGATTTTCGTAATGACCTCCAATATTACAAAAAAACTAGTTTTTTGATCTCAAATGTGAAAAAGAGGCGAATTGAAGCTATCTTTGCTTTTATAAGAGGTACATTACCAGCAAGTTACATTTTTGGAAGATACTAAAAATGAAATTAAGCGCTTTTTAAAAAGTTTATTTATCAAAATTAACGAAAAATTGGCAACAATCGGTAGACATCGTAAATGATGAATTTTGTTTATTTGAATACCAATCAATATCATTTTACACTTGTTTCTTTTATTTATTTTAATTTGGAATTAAAGCCCGCTAGATTGCGAAATTCCCACACTGTACGGCGGCGCACGGTTGCCATTTCGTTTGTCGTCTTCTCAACTCTCACGGCCGGCTGTGCTGACAGACCGGTAGGCCTTCGTCAGAAGGACGAGGGCCGGCCTCTGGGTTCTGAGCAACGCGCTCCTGACTATGTACACGCTCACGCGTCTCCACCAGCATCCCGCCGCATAGGTGATGGTCGCAACAAAGATACCTTTGTACAGGACCTTAAGGGCCCTGTACCGAACCCCGTAAGGATGTTGCAGAGACGCGCGATATCTTGCCCAGCCCTGCTGCAGCACGCTCGCCTATGGATTGAGCGTGTTCCCTGAATGAGAGACTTGAGTCAATCACCACATCCAGCACCTTGGTCGAGCGCACGCTTCCGACTGAGGTCCCATCTAGTCTGACCGTGGGCGGGCGCCTGGACATGTTCCCCTTCAAGGTCAACGAATGTGACTTCGAAGGGGAGAAGGCCAGCCTGTTCCGCACCCCCGACTCAGAGATTAACGCCATGGCACACGAGGCCTAGGCCTCGATGCCGGCTTGGGAGTCAGACTCGATGAGTATCGTAACATCATCAGCGTACGCGACCACCTTCACTCCCGCTGGGTACGGCAACCGAAGCAGGTCGTCCATAAGGAGGTTCCATAGTGGCGGTCCCACTTCAGAGCCCTGCGGGCAACCCATGGTCGAGGCTTTCCGCACGACCCTGCTTCCGGCGAAGAGACCGACGCGCCGGTTTGTGAAGTATGCCGCCAGCATCCTATAGATGTTTGGCAGACACCCCACACCCTTCGCTTTGAGCAGGATCATGGGCCACCACGCGTTGTCAAAAGCCCCTGAGATGTCCAGAAAGACGGCCTGCACATATTTGCACCGGCTCTCAGCAACTGTGCGCTGGATGTCCGTCAGGGCCGACAAAGTAGACCGTCAACCCCGAGAAAACCCGTGTTGGTTCGACGACACGCTACCCGTAATGCAGAGTGCGCTGAGAAGCAGTACCCTTTCCAAAATTTTCCCCAGAACAGGGAGGACAGTGATGGGCCGATATGCCTTCGGGTCGGTCAGACGCCTATCGTTACCCTTGGGGATGACGATGAGCCTCCCGTCCTTCCACACATCGGGGAAGGTACCCTCGGCAACGCACATGCCAAGCATGTGTGTCAGTTCGGCTTCAGCCGCCTAAGAAGATAGGGACATCGTATCAGGTGACGAATCCTGGATATACGCGTACGAACCCGAAACAAAAAACCAGTCACGAGTTTGGGTGTTCGAAAATGACTTAACGGCAACAAAAATTGTTCGTTCACGGAGTGTTGCAAAAAAAAATGGTGGCCACGTTTGGCCAAAACCGGCCATGTTACGACTATTCCTCTTGGGGGCATAGAACGGTTAATGCAGAATGGTATGCTAGCATTTGTTTGCCACAGGTCGTTTCTGAACACCGTAAAGAGAACTGCAACCGCCGCATCATCCTCCATCGCGACAATGCGAGTTCTCACACCGCGCACAGAACAAAAGAGTTTTTAGAGCATGAAAACATAGAATTATTAGACCATCCGCCGTACAGCCCCGACCCAAGTCCTAATGATTTCTATACTTTCCCTAAAATAAAGAATAAATTGCGTGGACAGAGATTTTAATCACCTGAAGAAGCTGTGGACGCCTACAAAACGGCCATTTTGGAGACTCCAACTTCCAAATGGAATGGTTGCTTCAATGATTGGTTCTATCGTATGGAAAAATGTGTCAAATTTCGCGGAGAATACTTCGAAAAGCAATAAATACATTTTTAAATAGTAATGTTGTGTCAATTCCTTGATTCCCGAAATTTTCAGTGCCGCCCTCGTATTATGCAGGGTGAATTTTTCAACTGGGAGTGGATGGCTGGGAATCTCGTTAATCCATTCATGCGCGTCACTAATTAGATGACGAGGCATTTGGCTACCTTAAGAGAGTCATAGTTACTCCCGCCGTTTACCCGCGCTTGCTTGAATTTCTTCACGTTGATATTCAGAGCACTGGGCAGAAATCACATTGCGTCAACACCTGCGAGGGCCATCGCAATGCTTTATTGTTTTAATTAGACAGTCGGATTCCCCTTGTCCGTGCCAGTTCTGAGCTGACCGTTGAACAGCGGTCGTACAGAACCGCGCCGATCGCGCACGAGACGAAACCGACACGGCCTTACGGCTAGGAAGATCAGCGGAAGGCCGGAACGCGGGTCCGGAGTCCACCCTCGCGCCCCGAGAGACGCTACAGCATCGACCAGGCCCGGCACCGGCCACATCCGCTTCCCGTCCAAACCCGACACGCTCCGGTCCTCAGAGCCAATCCTTATTCCGAAGTCACGGATCCAATTTACCGACTTCCCTTACCTACATTATTCTATCGACTAGAGGCTCTTCACCTTGGAGACCTGCTGCGGATATGGGTACGAACCGGCGCGAAATCTCCACGTCCATCCCTCACCTGAATTTTCAAGGTCCGTAGAGAGTATCCGGACACCGCCGCAAATGCTGTGCTCTTCGCGTTCCGAACCATATCTCCCTTCTATAGGATTCCATGGAACTCGAATGCTCAGGCAGAAAAGAAAACTCTTCCCGGACCTCTCGGCGGCGTCTTCAGGCCACTTTGGGTTACCCCATCGAACACTCGCTGTAAAAACGAGGGAACGATTATTGAAACGGTTCCGCTGCCGGGTTCCGGAATAGGAACCGGATTCCCTTTCGCTCAAAGGGCGTTATTTATCATAATGAAACAAAACGAATTCGTTCCGTTTTGAAAAAACACGCCACATCGACATAAGATTTCTCCTTGAGCTTAGGATCGATTGACTCGCGAGCAACTTCTGTTCACGCGCAACCCTTCTCCACGTCAGTCCTCTAGGGCCTCGTTGGAGTATTTGCTACTACCACCAAGATCTGCACCGACGGAGGCTCCAAGCGGGCTCACGCCCAGACCCTTCTGCGCTCTCCGCCGCGCACGTCCTACTCGTTACGGCTTAATGACGTCACAGAGAACGTCGCACATGCCCGTAACGGTAGTGTATAGGCGAAACGCTTCAGCGCCATCCATTTTCAGGGCTGGTTGCTTGGGCAGGTGAGTCGTTGCACACTCCTTAGCGGATTCCGACTTCCATGGCCACCGTCCTGCTGTCATGAGCGACCAACGCCTTTCATGGTGTCCCATGAGCATTTTTAAGGCGCCTTAACACTTCGTTTGGTTCATCCCACAGCGCCATTTCTGCTTACCAAAATTGGCCCACTTGGCACCGTCATCAGATCTCTGGCTTCATCGTTCGAGTAAGCCGGAGTACTCACCCATTTAAAGTTTGTGAATAGGTTGAGGTCGTTTCGGCCCCAATTCTTGCAAACCGATGGATGCAAGTGGCGAATTGTCGTTCGGCGTGGCGGTCTAAGGGGGAGGCCTATGTTCAGCAGTGGACGTTTTCCGGCTGATGATGATGATGATGATGTTTCGGCCCCAATGCCTCTAATCATTTGCTTTACCGAATGAGACTGTTCAAATCGACCCCAGCTATCCTGAGGGAAACTTCGGACGGAACCAGCTACTAGATGGTTCGATTAGTCTTTCGCCTCTATACCCGAGTTCCGACGATCGATTTGCCCGTCAGAATCGCTACGGCCCTCCATCAGGGTTTCCCCTGACTACATTATTAACATAAATACCTATGTTCCTCAAGGAATTTTGTTTTTATCATCAGCCTATATCTTTTTGGTTTCGTCATCGATTACTATAGATACCGGCACGGTTCTTGAGCGCTCGACGTAAGAGTGGGGATCTCTTTGCGCATCGTACACTTATCGACAAATGAAACGCACAATAAAACAAATAAAACGCACAAAAGAACGAATCCCGAGTGGCGTCTATGACGCGATGCGCTACGGCACGCTACGCGGGCCAATCACTACACTTTCCCCGCCCCCGTTCCTCACTTTATCTACCAAAGGGACCTAATAACTCACTTCTGCGCAGGTGAAGGTCAGCGCTCAAGATCCATGCCGGTATTTGTACATACATTATCGATTGTTAGCACGGAATGTTAATAGTAGGTACCTACGGCACCTTACGCGAGGAATAATATTTATAATAATATTATCTTTTTACCTATTTTGTTATATTTTTGAACATTACATAGTAGAAAATAAAAAGAATAATATTTAAAAGATTGTTATCGTCTATGGCAAAATAGCCAGTCCTTATCATTTTGCACTCAACCTAGTAACCGACCAATTACTATCGCATAGTGTCACAGGCCCCGCGTTGCGTGTCTTTGTAGGTAGATAAAAAAGTCGCGCAGCGAATTACAATCGCTGACCTTGAATGCGTAGTGTGGCCATTTTCTGAGTTTGAAGAACGTGCTTAAACAACAACGCAAACATCTTTCTACTTTCTACCGATCTTAATTCTTAGTACTCAGCTTAAGGTGAGTGAGAGTGATGTCAGGTTGGTTTGATATTCGTCTTTTTATCTTGGTCGTCTAGTAGGCTCACCCCCCCCCCCCTAGTATCTCGCCTCACTTCCAAACTTGTAACCTACCTACTCATGATCAGTTAAGCCCATACTTCACAAGCACGATTTTATTGATTATTATTAAATATGTACTATTTATGTGTTATTAATTTCCCAAAAGCACCAAAAGCAACAAACTTGTGCGTAACTACACGTAAAGTAACAAAAATATTAAGGAGACGGAGCGCGTGCGGAACGGGTGGCACGTGGCAGCCGTAGTGAATGGGCCACGACAAAATGGCCCCGCATCTACTTTCAGTTTTATGCCTACACCGCGGAGTGAGCCAGGCCTGGTAACGGCGCGGCGACACTTGTGTGTCGCACCCCGACCGAAGAGTCGCGAGCGCGCGTGCTTTCGCACGTCCGTCGCGTTCCTTTTGTACGTCCGCACGCGCACGACCCGGTACACCAGTATAATGTATACTCTGTGCAGTACACTCTACGTATACCGGCCGAGCGCGCACGCGTCGTTCGACAAATGTCTCGTACACACACGTGTATATAGGTATCGTTGATATTTAAACGAACAACGCGCGACGTCCACGGACGCGGACACCACGCGCAGAGCCGTCAAGTGCGTGACGTGTGTTGTTTCGACGAAACGCAATGTGGCGTTTGTACACGAGAGCGACGGTAACAAAACTAATTCATAACGATAAAATTAACGATAGCGTAGATTTTAACGTTACATATGTTTAACGTTAAAATGTGCCAGATATAACGTTAAATATGGTAACGTTATTTATTAGATAACGATATCTGCATGAAAAGGCTGTAACGATACCATATTTTTAACGGTATTTCAAGCCCTGTATTTTAATACTGATTCTAGTACATTCTGGGCTCGTTCCGATACGAGGAATTTGCTTAACAGCTGGTCACGTGTGTCACGGCCAAATAGCTTTTTCTGTACATAGAAAAGATGTCATTATTGAGTGAGATTATCATGGAAATAATCTTGTTCTTGGGAGTTCATTTCCTTTTGTTTCAAATAAATTGTTCTGTCGATTTGTATAGAAGCCAAAAAGCAAGTAACAAGTTATGAACCAAATCTCAGTTCTAAATTATCTGAAGTTGTAAACTCAAGCTTATCATCTTCCACGACATTTTTATCTAGATTTTTTATTCTGTACTTCCTTGTGTCTCTCTGTCACTTTAAAGAATACAGGTGAATTATACGATTAAGTGTTCGTACAAATTATGATTGTTCTCAATCGCTTTTCTATAAAATTCTGATTTAGTTCGTCCAAGACGTGGCGTTTTCAAGCTTCGTCTTCAAATTACTGATTGTTACAATTGTTCGTTGAAGCGTGAGTTTATTTAATGCGTAACGTAACAAAACGGTCCGAGAGCTGAGAAATGCTGTCTCACGATATTTTCCAATCTTTGTCGATGCAATTTATTTATGTGCCGATCTGGGAAAGAGCCACGAATGCTCCTCTTTTGCGGATGAACTGGGAAGTTTCGTGGGAAATGGGTCAGCTTGGTTGGCTGGAAAGTGTTCGTTGTTTGGTTATTTTGTAGTATTCCTGGTCTAGGATAGGTTGATAAGGCTGCTTTTGGACCAATCCGGGTAGTTTCTTTTCTGTTCTGTTTTGATTTTGAGTTAGTAAGAGAGTTAGCGAAGTTATTCTAGAGCTATACGTGCGCTTAAATACGTGTAATCATTCCTTACATTTTTACTCTGTGTCTTTAGAAAATCATTTGCAATTGTTTCAACCAATACCATGTATACAAATATCGTTTCTGTATTACTCCTGTCCTGTCATTACCTTAATAAAAAACGAATAACAATAAAATCTTCGTGCAGTAAACTCAGGTCTCACATCGAATGCGTTACAGTATAAAAAATATGCATGTCTAATTAGTATATTTTATCCCAGTGTGCGTAAAATGAATCGATATGCGATGTCTGCATGTTTCGCCTGTGTCTAATTGCAACAGAAATTTTTATTCGCCAATAAAACGCGTTTTTGTAAAATGTAAGCGTAATCGGTAATTCGCTTTGTTTTTTGTGCAATTTTTGGTTATCCTTTGTTCGTCTGGCTACCCATCTAGATATTTCCCAGGCAGAAATATATCCATGACTAAACAGCGTAAGTACTGTGTTCATCAAATCGTGAACAAAACGAGGTGTATTTTTGTGCTCATGTAAAAAATGACTAAAAACTTTTCTCTTTATAAAATTAGCTTGATTATTGTATTAAAAAAGAAATATGTAGAGGTCTGTATGCCTGGATTGAGCCTTTTATGTCCTGACAAAATTTATGGACACGTCACAGTGATGTATTTGAACATTTCGTGATTCGATGAGTTATTAAGACGGCGATTGGCGTATTGTCAAAATGCATTTGGTTTATTGCTCAATAAATGTGAGTTTTTAATTTGATTTTGAATTTATTGGCATTTTACGGCGTCATTTGCGCAGGATATTCTTACTAAAAAGTTTTGGGGCATCAAAAAGTCTCTTGTAGTTGTTTTGAGTATTTTTTAAGTAATATAAGATAAAACTACTTATTTTTCACTGATGTCCCATAAAACCCTTAATCTCACAAGTTTTAAACAGTTATTGCTGCAACACAAATTTAAAAATCCCATACCACCCGGAAAAATTACACTTTAAAAAAATATACATAATTGTTCTGACCTAAACATTTAACCCCCGGCTGAGCTAAATTAAATTTGGCCAATATCTGCTCATAATGTCACGTAAAGTACTCATCTAATGTGAACCAAACACTGTTGTGACAGTATCTTCGTTCGAAAGTACCGATTTAAAATATAAAGTTTATTAAAAATCGGCGGACATCGATTTTTATTATAGGGTTAAGTGACGTTGCATCGCCGCGCGATCGGATGGAATTCTCGTTTATGTTACGAAAACGCAAGAATCGATACTTTGGGAAATGTATTTTTATTGGTTTTTATTGTTTTTTGCTCGAATTTCATTTAATATCAATAATATACAATCACATTAGCGCCCAGGGTTTAATGTGTTGCTCGATTCAAGTTATCGAGATTTTTGATTGTAAGAGACCGTGTCGGAACCACATATTAATGACAAGCAGAATGAAATTTGAAAAAAAATACTATCCGGTTTTTTTTCTTTATGTTCTAAATTGCACTTCTATACAAACGTACGCGAGTCCCAGGCACTCCCAGGGGAATTTCGCCAAGACTATCTGAGTGTTATCAAAAGGATAAACATGATTCATAATCATGATTGAAGCTTCCAATCAGTTCAAGGAGTTTTACTTCCTCGTTCATATTAATATCTATCTGCCTAGATAGATTTAAGTACTCTGTAAGTCTATAGGCAGCAAGATCTATTCAATTGATGGCTAGAATCCGGTTTCGCTAGGCTATCTAGCTTACATTGCAACTAGGTTTACCATTTTGAAATTCGAAAACACTGGACAACAAGAAGACAACAACTACAAAACATTTCCTGAACGTGATTATTTTTCACAGGAAACTACTGTTATCGTGCTAAACTCGTGCAAAGTACCTAATTAAAAAAAAATATATTTTAAGTAAACGGTTTTCATTTTGAACCATTATGATAATATTCACATTCATTTTGAGAAGTGCTCAATTTGAGAATTGCACAACTTGAGAAGTGCACATTTTGCGTCAAGTGCACAATCTGCGTCAAACCCGTTATAAGGACAGACTTAAGGTCTTTGAATGTTAAATCTTTCTCGACTACGGAAATGCAAAAGAGGTTATTTTTTTATTTAGAATTTATATTTTTTTTAAATTCCCTGTAGTCGATTAGCTAGTACACATGATAAAAATGTAACCGCCTTCAAAAACAACCACAAAAAAGGGTAAAATAACCTACAAAATAACTTTTCCTTCAGAAGTCGGTGCCTTTGTTTTTTTTTCATTTCATTGTTTTTTTGCCACCGACTTCTGAAAGAAAAGTTATTTTGTAGGTTATTTTACCCTTTTTTGTGGTTGTTTTTGAAGGCGGTTACATTTTTTTTGAAAAAGTTTTTTATTTTACTCTTTTTAGTTTAAATATTCAACTCAAATTTTTGTCAAATAAATCATTCTCTCTCAAGTGCACAATAAGCTAATAAAATTCCCTATCTCAAAAACTACTGAACCGATTTTGATAAAACTTGCAGTATTCCGTAAGTTAAACAATACTTAGTACAACAAAAAAAGAATTACTTAAATCGGACTTGTAGTTCCAGAGATATGCGAACACAAACTAAATCAGTCGATGCCTACTCCAAGCCGTTGAGGAGTTGTACCTTCCATCATCAGCTCATCCACCTGAGATGATGATTATCAGATGCAAATACTTGAACAGCTTTAGAAAATATTTGAAAATGGTACTATGTGCCTATAAAATTTGAAGGTTGCCCTCGATTTCCCTGGGATTCCATCATCAGATCCTGACCTGATGATCATGGGACCAATTGGAAAGTATACCCTTTCAAACAAAAGAAAAATTTTCCAAATCGGTCCAGGCGTCTTGGAGAAATCGGGGAACATACATAAAAAAAAAAAAAAAAAAAAAAAAAGATTCCGACGAATTGAGAACCTCCTCCTTTTTTTGAAGTCGGTTAAAAACCAAAGAAAGTTAGAAAATACTAAAAAAAACAGGAAATGTCCGTAAAAATCTGGAAGGATGGTGATAACCTTTATTACGGCATAATCTTAGATTGCCTGCACCAAGCTAAACAGGTCGTAGACATATCTTAGCTAGTGGTCGTAAACGTAGCTTAGCTAAACAAAACTTTGTTTAGTCTTGTCTAATCTGTGGTTTAATGACGGTGCAACAAAGACCATTTGCACCATAAATTGCAAAACACTTTTAACGCTACGTTTAAAAGAAAAATAGCGTTCTGTTCCTGCAAATCGTTTGAAGTTGTTTGCGTGTACGCCGAACGGCATTTCATACAAACTTTCAAGTCCTTATTTCTCGAAATGGATAAGGGAAGGAAGATGATATTTTTTTTGATATTACTGAACTGATTTTAATGAAACTTACTATCAGAGAACATTTACGAAATATCTCATTAAAAAAAAGTTATTTCTATCTAATATTCCACAACTATCACACAACGCCATCTAGTCCCAAGCTAAGCAGAGCTTGTTTTATGGGTACTAGACAACTGATAAACATACTTATATATTTCTAAATACATACATATTATAGATAAATTATACCCAGACACAGAACAAATGATCGTGCTCATCACACAAACATTTGTCCTGGGTGGGAATCGAACCCACGACCATAGCATAGCAGTCAAGGTCACTAACCACTAGACTAACAGACCTGTCATTAGACATGTTTGTTTTATGGAAAGTTTAAAATTAATCTAATTTAGCTGCAAATCTGTATATACACATTTTTTTTCTCTGATAACGTTTTAGATCTAAGTATCCTGTTTGCGTACGAAGTTTAATAAGAATTGGTTCATTGATTTCGAAAGAATAGCGACTTAAAAGTTTGTATGAAATGCCGTACGACGCTCAACAAACACAAAATGTTGTTTTAAGCACGTGTTAGGTTTGACATAACTTTAATAAATCTTGAATTAACTTAGTCGATTAGTGGGGCATTTTATTTCTTATACTGGCAACACCAAAGTGAACGAATGACATTAAGAACTGACGTCGGTAGTTTTTGAAGACAGACTCGGCCTATTTGGTTCGGGACCAGCATCGAATGCGGACGTATTACGAAGTGTACAAAGGAGAAAATACAACTACCCTTCAAATAATTAATGTGAGTTTTATTATACTTTAATATTCTATATTTGGTGTAAGTGTTATTACATTTCAGAAGTGGGATAGGCCCAACCTGCTTATGTCTATGTGCAGTGCTCATTTTAAACGCTTAATTACTTTGTATCAGTTTAATTTTACAGTTCAAAGAATAAGTACCTTAGTGTCAAACAATATAAAAATTTTCAAAAGTGTCTCGAGGGTCATACTAATAGTGCTATAGGATACTGTCGTTATTGCTCCCGGGGTGCAAGGGGCACAAAATTTGCTTATTTTTGAGCTACGACGGCCCGTTTCCGAGATATTTCAAATTTAAATATACCGCCACCGTCGACATTATTTTGAAAGCGTTTAATAGAGTAGTTACATCGCTTGCGTTTACAAGTTTCAGAACGATGCCGCGTTCAAACGAATCTACTCCACGGCGGCGTTTGAGGACGCCAAGCCATAGAGAAACTGAACGTAATGCAGACTCAAGCAGACGGAGTCGCAGTCGCACGCGCCGCGAAGGCGACAACTGTCGCAGTCGCAGCGGACTGCGTACTCCGGATCGAAGGCAAGGACGTGATAGTGCCAGAAAATTGGAACAGGAGATGGAACATCACCGCGAGCGGCTTCGCGCTCTGGAGGGCGAGCTGAGCCGAGAGCGTAGTCTTGCACGAGGGGCTTCGCCCCTGGCCGGAGCTGAGTACAACAACCGCCGCGTGTCGAAGGACGACGAGCTGGAGCGGTTGCGGGTCCGAGATAGAAGCCTACCTCGTGAACGCAGCCCCACAGTGCGGAGATCCCGTGAAGTACGTGATGGCGCTGACATCGCGTCGCCGACACCACGGAATACAAGGTCAGACAGTCCTACGTTTTCTTCCAGGGATATCATGAACATTATAAATTCTATAAATAATGTTAAGTCTCAATCTCGGCCGTTAACAGAGGCATCCCCGACGCAGAATTTTAATAGCAGTAATAATATGAACCACAAAAATATTTTACCTAACTTTGACCCTTCTTCAAAGGGACAACGCATTGATATTTGGCTAAAGAAGGTGAATGAATGTGCCACTGTTTACGGCTGGGACGAAAGAACCATCATACATTTTGCCATGCAAAAACTGCAAGGATTGGCCAAAATGTGGTATGAGAGTCTGAATTCTATACTATTCAGTTGGAGCGAATGGCAACACAAGTTGACAAGTGCGTTTCCATTTGAACAAAATTATGGCCAATCCTTGGAGGACATGCTCAGGAGAAAAAGCAAAATTAATGAACCCATTGAGGTCTACTATTATGATAAACTGGCCCTCTTGAATCGGTGTGACATCGAGGGCAAACGCGCAGTGGAATGTATCATATATGGTTTGAGCGACAAAACAATGCGGTCTAGTGCCAACGCGATACGTTGTACCCAACCCGATCAACTATTACAATTCTTAATGACTAATACGGATATTTCTCAATCTTCAGATCGTGTCAATTTTAAAGGTCAACTCTCTTCAACATCAGAATCATCCAATAATAACAATACGATTCCACTTGCAAGAGCTAATAGTAATAATAATACTCGCGAACTGTTTTGTTTTAACTGCAAAGAGAAGGGACACCCTTACCTCAAATGTCCCAAACCCTTAGTTCAGTGTGAGAAGTGTCGTAAGTTTGGTCATAAAATTGAAAATTGCGTTGTTAAAATTGTAAATGACAAAAAGCCTGAGAATGTGTAAAGAACAATACGTAAATTAACATCGGAATCAAATTCAAAATTCATTAAAGAAGGTATAGTAAATAACGTCCCAATAAAGATTTTCATAGATTTCGGTAGCGAAGTTACGCTTATTACGCAGTCAGTAGCTTCAGGTTTAGGGCTAACCTACAATAGTCCTTCCATACCTCTGAAGGGTTTTGGAAGTGACATAATACATACTAAAGGTGGGGTGGAAGTGAATCTGAGCATTGATGGTGTACACACTTCTTGACTAACCCATGCTTGTAGGACAGTCATTCACAGAACAGTCTCATATGTCATAGTGTATAAAAATGCGGAAGAATTAAAATTCTTTGACGATAACAAATATGAATTTCCGGGGGTTAGATCTAGGTGATGATGCTTCGGTAACCGTGGCCGTTGCTTTTGATGCTGTCATTTTTGGTCCAGCTGTAGTAAAGGCTTGCGTAGATACAATTAGAGATGGAGGTATTTTATTAAGGAGAACTATTAGAGGTTGGAATCGCGAGGGAATCCGTTTCAGAATTTATGCTTGTCCTATCATATTAGTGCGCCTAAAGGATGGCAAGCAGAGACTATGCGTCGATTATAGGCTCCTGAATTCCGTAACGGTTAAAGTACGGTACCCAATGCCGATTATTGAGGACGGGATTTCTCGATTCGACTGTTAGGACAAAGTTTTTGAATCGTGACCGACTGCAGTAGTTGCGTTCAACATTTTCAAAACGGGACATGATTCCGCGAATAGCACGTTGGTGACTTCTGTTACAGGAGTTCCAATGCACTGTGGAATATCGTGCCGGTACTAAGATGGCACACGTGGATGCTCTGTCGCGAAATCCGGTCGAATTGGTAGATGTAACGACCGTTATGGACTGGCTGCTATACCAGGGTTACGAGTATCTAGTACCAAAAATAAGCGCAAAACCACTGTAGCTGCCGATCGCATGTTACCATGGGTTCACGTAGCCGCATCAAATTTAAACGACGGTAATGATGATGATGATGAAGATGAAACGAAGAAGATACGGATGCGTAATTTCGCTTATTTGAAGATCACTTGGTAATTTTATTATCATCATCAACATTTCCAATACGATAGCCGAATGGCGATTTTATAATGATTGTCACTATTTGTTTATTAAGATTTATTAATGATACAAACTAGATTTTTAATTAAAACTATACAAGTATTGAGAAATAAGTTCTAGCATGACTGTGTCCACGGTATACTCTGTTTTGATGCTTCATGTCAACGAAAGTATATTTTAGATTATACTACAAAGTGATCTTGACATATAAATTGTATTTGTAGAACTAAGTAAGATACCTGTAATTAATTAGGTTGAGATTATGATGAGATTAAAAATGTAAAGTGTGCTGAACATAATATGATTAAAAGAATAAACATATAGTTTGTGAGAGTCATTATTGATGTAATGATTTCTTGTGAGAAAGAGGGTTCACAAGGAATGACACTTTAGTATGTGAGAAGAAGGGTTAACTACTACCGTGACTTATGGAATAACATGTTTAATTATATTTATCTATTTATTGTTTGTGAGAAGGAGGGTTCACAAGCAATATCACTTTAGTATGTGAGAAGGAGGGTTCACTGCTACTGTGACTATATTTTATTTTATGTATGTATTTATTGTTTGTGAGAAGGAGGGTTCACAAGCAATATCACTTTAGTATGTGAGAAGGAGGGTTCACTGCTACTGTGACTATATTTTATTTTATGTATGTATTTATTGTTTGTGAGAAGGAGGGTTCACAAGCAATATCACTTTAGTATGTGAGAAGGAGGGTTCACTGCTACTGTGACTATATTTTATTTTATGTATCTATTTATTGTTTGTGAGAAGGAGGGTTCACAAGCAATATCACTTTAGTCTGTGAGAAGGAGGGTTCACTGCTACTGTGACTTATGTATTGACATATTTTATGTATGTATTTATTGTTTGTGAGAAGGAGGGTTCACAAACAACATCACTTTGGTTTGTGAGAAGGAGGGTTCACAACCGTCACGATTTTGGATATTATTTATAAAATTGTTGCTTTAAGTTTATTGATTTTAAGAAAGAAGGCTTGTAAATAATTCATATTTTGCGAGAAAGAGGGTTCACTTTCATCATTTATAAGTTAATTGATGTAATTTTTTTTTCCTCTCTCGTTCTTATTTATATTTTGTTTGGCGATAAGAAAGTTTCGCAAATTGTGTGTGAATTGTAGCAATAATGTGCGAATAATTGTGAGTCCGAATTCGATGCTGTCACCTGTACTGGCCGAGTGTTAGGTTGTAGTAGTTAGTTGGTTTACGTGCATGAGGACATGCACGACGTCAGGATGGTCGAGTGTTAGGTTTGACATAACTTTAATAAATCTTGAATTAACTTAGTCGATTAGTGGGGCATTTTATTTCTTATACTGGCAACACCAAAGTGAACGAATGACATTAAGAACTGACGTCGGTAGTTTTTGAAGACAGACTCGGCCTATTTGGTTCGGGACCAGCATCGAATGCGGACGTATTACGAAGTGTACAAAGGAGAAAATACAACTACCCTTCAAATAATTAATGTGAGTTTTATTATACTTTAATATTCTATATTTGGTGTAAGTGTTATTACACACGTAAACCGATTAGTGGTGCAAATGGACCTGAATTAATGTGCAAACTCATTACATTCCAAAACTATTGATCCACCAATGATTGATTGACGTTTGAAGATGATCTCTTGAAAAGCCCCAAAGTGTCTTCAATACAAAAGCGTCTAAATTATGTTTTAAAGGTTTTTGTCAAGAATAAAGGTGTTAAAAGCTAAAACATTATTTAGAAACTGTTTTGATGTGTCATGTATAATTTTATGAGTGTTAGTTATAAAAATTGTAGCTCTGCATGATTAACCTTCAATTATAATGTAAATAAAGAAGGATACATTAGCTTCTGTTGTATTTATTCGATGTTGTGACAAACAGATCGCTGAATCGCAGCGGTATCTTTTGTAACAAGACGATCGTATCGAATGTCATGCAATTCTTGTAAAGTGTTGTGGCATGTGTACTCGCACTACTCGTGCACTTGTGTTTGGTATGACATAATTATTTTATTTTTAAACATAATGTGACGCTTATAATCTTCGAATGGGTTTAGGCGCAAAAAGCCCAATTCGCAAAATGGTAACCTAGTCGCAAAAGGACAAGGTCTCAAAATGGCAAATTCTCTAAACGCTTAATTCTCAAAATGGCCAATTCTCTAACAGCCTAATTCTCAAAATGGCAAATGATCAAAAAAGTTTTTTTTTCTATATTTGGGTGTATAATTCTTATAAATCAAAGAATACTTCGCGTATCATGAAACAATTTAGTAAAACAGAGAGAAAAAATCTTAGATTTCTATGATTCCGTAGAAAAAATTCAATTTCGATCATTTGCCATTTTGCGAATTAGGCTTTTAGAGGATTGGCCAGTTAGAGAATTAGGCGTTTAGAGAATTTGCCATTTAGAGAACGTGTCCTTTTGCCTCCAGGGGCCTTACCACGAGCTCTTAATGCGATCCAGTTAAGGCTGTGTGAAAGAGACAGAGCTATACAAGTCGTCTAGCGCCATCTCTTTCCCGCAGCCTAAACTGGATCGCGTTAACAGTTCATGGTAGGCCACCAGGTTGTCATTATGCGAATTGGGCTTTTTGCGCCTAAACCTTCGAAAGGTTGTACAGAGGTTCCACCAGTTGTCCTACCCATGCATGTAATATAATGGGGTCACCTATTGTCATAAGCCGGTCACAAATCTAGGCTCCTGGTTGCTACTGACAAATTTCTGATGGAAAAACCAAATAACACTGCCCAACCCGTTATTGAAATCCAGGAACTCATGCGGAGCAACTCTTGTGACCGCAGACGAATGAATCAATCAGTCAACTATAAATTAACTGTAACATTATAATTAATGTTATGTGATGATATTGATACTCCTTTTTTTCATCGTTGTTAATCAACAAATGCGTCCTCCCACCCAGGGCAGGGCAGGAGGAGTCCCTCCAGACTTGTACTGACTAAAGTCCACGGTGTCCTTTAATAGCCCTTTACGTTCCGGGGTCACGGTAATTCGTTAGTCCCGCGTCCATATTGGTACTGCTAGCCCACGTCATCCCACTGCTGGGCAAAAGTCTCTGCCCATGACTTACAGTTTTCACGATCCAGGGCCACAGTGGATAACTGGGTCATTGGTTTTTAACCGCCTTCAAAAACAACCACAAAAAAGGGTAAAATAACCTACAAAATAACTTTTCTTTCGGAAGTAGGTGGCATAAAAGACAACGAAATAAAAAAAAACAAAGCCACCGACTTCCTAAAGAAAAGTTATTTTGTAGGTTATTTTACCCTTTTTTGTGGTTGTTTTTGAAGGCGGTTAAATATTATTTTTTTAAGTTTTTGTCAAGCCAGCGATGATTTAATTTGTAATATGTATTTCCAATGCGATACAAGAATATTATTGAATCTGAAGAATCCACAAAAAAAGTACTGCACTTTAATCTTTGACTCGACAAGAGTGTTGTACATTTTTTGCAGCCAGCAATATTAATTAGTTTTATTCATCTACCCGTGAATTCTTTCATGCTGTTTTTGAACTTCTAACATGCTTACTGCTATTTATTAAAAAAAAAACAAGTACTTCAGGTATTTTTTCTATTGCCTAACGAAACAACATGACTGATGGACAGGTTAGTGATAAATGCAATACCTATATTTTTATTTTTTGTATATTATTTCTTTTTTTTTAAGCGGGATTTTAGACTTGGCGTAGTAACAGAAAGGCGAAAGTGCTCAGTATCTTTGCTGAAACAAGTTAAAGTGCGCAAGAGTCTGTCTTTGTGTGTCAATTATCACGGAGTGGACGTTTAGCGTATGAGTGACAACGAGGATATGCTAATCAGCACAGCACCCAACTTTTTGCGCATTTTTTATTCTCTTTCTACCATGTAAATGATATTTAGTGACTTTTTTAAATATTTATCCTTCTGCATTGTTTTTTCCTAGCCATTACATTAGCGATACAATGCCATTGTTTTTTTTTGTGTGTGCAACTATTTCTGTTTTTGTCCTATCATTGGTCTGTCTGTCTGACATCACATCACTCAGTGACAACGACCCAAAATAATAATTTATTGAAATATAACGACAGCCAGACGTTTAAATGGTGTTTCTGTAGACAGGTTTAGTTTTAGGTGTCATTTAGATAAATATGACATTAAAAGAAAATAAAAGCGTCACATTATCGTTGGCAAGTCACAATGAACTTCTTTATATGGAAATGGGAGCTAATTCTTAGTGACGTGTCAAATGCACGCTGGCTTACGACCACAGAATGCAGGTCTTTGTTATTATCGATATATCACCGTGATTTGAATAGGAATTACATTATTATGAATTTATTAAAGTCCAGAAAGTAGCAAGTTGTCAAAATTCTCAATTTATCCATAGCATGACGGACACAGAAAAAGATGACTGCATGTTTAGTTCAACTTGTCAAGACGGTCCGTGCCAGACCAAAAAAACACCCAGCTTAGCACTTGAAAAAACTCTCATTCCACGTTTTGCTAAATAAACAATTTCTATTAAGCTATCTTAATCCAACAGAAAAAAAAGGAATCGTGTAAACAGTTTTTATCCGCATGCATTAGTGGCTTGTCAGTTCTTACGAAGTGATGATGGTCTTGCACGACCTGGTTGCTGCGCGCGCAACCCCGCTGTCAACAGGTCGGATAAAAAAAAAGAAACCACAAAAATACTTTTTGGTATAAATAAAGTTATAGTCTCTAAATTCTATTTTATAGCAGATTATCGCTTTTTCGTGACAAAATAGACAAGCGGGTTTTTATTTGATTAAGAGAACAAAATTAATTATTCAACGTGTTATTTCGTCAGACGCCGTGCACCGTCGTGCATCTTATTAGTGAAATTCGGCGTTCTTCAAAATCTGCACGTGGTCAAAATTGAAAGAACTTAATGCCCATTCTGGTGAAGGAAAAATGATTGTCTATGTTGACCATAGATCACAGAAAAAACACATTAAAACCTCGCATGAAATTCTAAATCGGTCTGGCGGTACCCACCCACTGTATTATCCTTGCATTATGCACTGAATACAAATGTCTTATATAAAAAATGCATTGTTATTTTGATTCAATTCTTGATGCGTCCCATATAAATTTTTGACCGCTCTGCACATGTTGAGTTTGGTGAAGACGGCGAATAACAAATAAGCTCTTTAAAAATTCAAGATTGCAAGTCTTAGCTAATGCCTATTTGCAATTTTGATTGTTATGCATGTCCGAACAATGTGGGAAAACTTTTGGTTTAAAAGTATTTGGACACTAGAAAAAAAAAATTAAATAATATTTACATTTAGGTACTATTGAAGAAAGGTTTCCTCCTAATAGATTTTCAACTAGCCTAAAACCATGTGCAGTTCTCATCACATACCAAAGTCTGGTCAATGATTTTCATGCCTTGTTACGTTTCATGAGAAATTATTTTTGACGGAGCTAGAAATTTCACACTTGTCCATAAATGCAAGAACACGAATGGTTTAGTTACACGCGAATTTAGGATTCCTGTGACTATATTATTTTGCAAGAATATGCCAAAGCTTTAAAACTAGATTAGAGTGTGTCGTTATTACGTTTCGGTCTGTAATTTTATTGCGTCTAATTCCATCATCAGATTTTTCCAGATGTAAAAATTTTGAGGATGGACAATAAAAATATCTAGTCATTACAACGGCGAGAATTTGTTTCCGTAAATTCTAATTTGATTTATTATTTAGTGCGCATGTCATTCTTGTATAGATTGTCTAAAGATCTGAGAATACATGTAATTAATTCGTTTTACTGTCTATTACAATAAACAAAGATGCATCCATCATTTCTGTATAAAAAATGATGATCTTCGTCATTATGTTGAACTCCACTGTTAAACCTGTCGTCAAGTCACGACTTTTGAAGCTAAACATTTCTGTTTCTAATCGTGATTATAAATAAAATTGTATTCTAGTGTAATGTTTTCACAACAAACATTTAAGTATTTTTTGATGAATAAAAACTTTATCTAACATGAAGTTTGTGGCAACTTTAAGATTTTGTTCGTCAATAGATACCTAACGCATCATATTCATTGACCAGTAGTCAATAATTTAATCATTCGAAATGACGGTCGACAGCCGTAATCACAAACACCCATGTCTTGACATGTCAGACATTATTATTATATACTAATTTATTATTATAAATATCACCGATGTTACCGTTCTCCAGAAACGTAAAATTTTACTATTTTTCTCTGCTGACTCATTGGAACAACAGTTAAATCAATCACACACTATGTGTGCGGCCCACGCTGATCTAAATCCCGCGCCTACTTCTATAGCGATTGCAATTATATCGGAACAATCGATATGTTACGTGATTCACAGGCGCGACTAATCGCAAGTCGCAACCTCTTCGCCACATCTTATGCTTTTTGTTACCAAGTCCTTGAACAGATAGATAAAAGTCTAGACACTTTGCAATTTACAGATTTTGCGCTTGTGCATTTCAATGATGCGTGTGCTACTAAGGTTCGTCGATCCGATAGTATCACGACATCTCTTTTCCGTCATCAAAATGTTTTAAGACAAGTCCGTGATCAAAATTACCAACGCACAAAGTTCGAGCACATGTCCTCGTGACGTATTTTTGCAGCAATGCAAAAAGTAGCTATGGCCCGCATCAACTTGATGCTAAGTTTTTAGCACAACAACAACAAAAAATAGAAATGTTATTAATTCTATTAGTTCACGCTAAAAATAATCGATTTGTCTATCCTTGTAACTAAGAAAGATTATTTCTCGAAATGATAAGTTTTAATTAAACACGGTCACGGAAGTGGCAAATACGTATAAATATGAAACTCTTTTATAGTGAAGTTTCGATTTATAGTCGTCACTATTACTTAGTAATAAAAACTAATGTGAAATCAATTAGCTTGAGCCGCACGATTGATGCACGCTAGTAATTATTTAAAACGCTTAGATACATTAGAGTTAGTATTTGCAAAGTAATAGTTTAAAATGGTCAGCTATAAAAACATTTCTAAGTAATATGCTATGAGGATTGCGCATTTGCTCATCAAATCGTTATTATAAAGTTTTTTCATCAGAGACAAGTCTGATTAGATACAAAGTTTGGTCTAGACTTGAGGTCATTGGCAGGGGATGAATCGTAAGTTTTGCTAAATCAGTTTGTATGAATGCATTTTTTTCTTTTAATTTTTTATCCAACTGCATGAAATCGATTTCTTTGTAGTTGTTTTTGGACACACGTCTGTCGGCTGCCGTAGTGTTGTTACAATCTAGATCATGTCTGAGATTGTCCTCCCGAATTGCTGCACAGTCACGTTTCGGGATTATTGTGTGGGTGCTCTTTTAATTTTCGAGACATCTCGATACGAATTTCTCGTTAATTACATCAGAATTATTTTTTATGATCAGCCCGAAGATATAGATACTGGCAACCTTGAATCCGAGTTGGTTGCCGGCACCTACGTACCCATTTTTTTGTCATCGAGCATTGATACGAAAGCACTGATTGACACTAACAACATGCTAATCATAATGCAGATGTCCAAATAGTTATCTGATACGGGACAAGTTTAGTTTTCAAATGCGACAGCACTGCTGTCTGACACATCACACGACTCGAACGATGTATCATTACAATAGAATGTGATGCTGCCATTATTCGCTTGATCTAGGTATTGTGTATTATGTTCGGTCTATGCCTAGGTTTGGCCTTTGATATTATAGGTACTTACGACGTTCGTTTGCAGCTATTGTTAGCTGAGCATTAACGAGAAAAAAATAACGTCATAACCTTTAGATTTATGATTATATTGCAGCAGAAAATTCAGGAGTTACTAAACCGAAAAAACAATTTTCAACAAAGATCTCTAGCATTATTCTAAAAAAGACCAGTGTTGTCTATAAAATGGTGCGTATGCGCGCAAGCGGCTCCCGTGCCCTCATCAGCCTTTGGACCGGTCACCAGAAGTGGCCATCCATGTTCGCTTATTGGTTTGTTTACAGAAACAACAAAGTCTACTGGTACCTACGCGAGGGAATTTCGCGTGAGGCCTCTACTTGGCCTTAATTTTTTTCCAAACTACATATTGACTTAAGGACTTGAGTAAACAGAGGCTTTTTGCGATCGAGGCCCGGTAGGGTTACTCGTGTTGACAGTGCTAAATCAATCGATCCAACGAAGAGTTTCTTGAGATCCATGGTATCTGTACATCGTTTAATAAATCTATTTATGAACTGACTCGGAGATGTGTTGCAGACGAACTCCTGTACGTTTATTACCATCTGGGGATTACTTATTATCCCTACATTAACCTGATTGGTTCCGGAGTTATAAATATGTTTCTAAAATAGAACGTTTCTGTTCAACGGTTAGAGAAATAGTGTCTTTGAACCTTCGCTGCAACCGTGAAAAATAGAAAAGAAAGCAGTAGCGTAACCGCACCGGAGCTTTGGCGGTTTTTTATTCGCATTCCTGTTGCACTTGATGAGCCGAGTTGAGATTACGCAATATCGGGAAACAACTAGTTCGATTTTTATAAGATTTATTTGTCAGAATTATGCTTGAAAAAATCAGAAAGTCTTGGTATAATAAATGGAAAAATACGTCAATCTTTTTACGGCCGGTGTTTGAAATCAGGTTTTCTGTATCAAATTAGCTGCGTATTTTTAATTTGTATTCTCTTCTTATGATTTTGAGTTCACTGAAAATCTACACATTCGTCGTGCTTTTGCAGTGGCTTATTTTGTTTTATTGCAGTGCGTACGACGTGACCCGCCTACGGAACTGTCACAGGTCACAATTGTACTTCATTTATAGAACCAATCAATCTGCTATCTACGATCTAGTCACTGCTGGATTTCTAGCTTTTTATGCGTCTGATGTCTGAGGTTAACAAACTTGCGTTTCTGATTGCTCATTCATCTTACATCATTGTGGTTTAGGCTAGATTGAAATTTTTCATTTACCTGTATACCGGCTCCTGTATCATTAGTATCTAATACAATTTAGTTTCGCTCGCCTAGATTAGTGTACATATCTGTTTTTTTTTCAATTTGTGATTTGACGCTGCGCTTTTTGCAGTTACAATTCGATTAGCTACGTCAATGTTATGTCTTTTATGATCTTGAGCTAGACCAGACAGACGTCTATTGTGGACAATTGTACGATCTATTGTTACGAAGTTTTTGTCTGTTTGCTTTGAATAAGCCAATTGTGGATGGAGGAAGTGGACGATTTGGGATCACTTACAAGTTACTTACAGAGCACCAACTCAAGCTACCTAAAATTTTCTCGCCGTTATAATTACTTAACGTTCCTTAGTTAGCTGGCGGTTGGTGCGTGAAGGATGTTAAGTACACTTTAAATATTTTTTATGCCACATTAAGTAGCCACTTGAGGTGTTGTTGACTTACAAAACATGTAGCTTAGGTAGTTAAGTAAACGTCTATTTATTAAGGCATGACGTGACCACTAGTATCGCCGACAATTTGGTGTCTGATTGCGTAAAAAATGTCAGTAATTCGCGTAATCAAAATGGCATTAGTGAAGTTGAAGTTGTTAAAAAACGTTTGCTCTTTGTTGAAATAAAAGGTAATTCTAATGTTTCGATACTTAATCACGCACTGTTTAAATTGTAGATAATGATTGTCGTTACTCGATCTCCCTAAGAGGCTTCCATTAACCCAATCAAAGTACAATTGATTCAGAGATTGATCTTTGGTACTTTTGATTTTTCTTCTATCAATAGTGAAGATAGGTAGTTAATTTATACAATTCAGGTTTTATTTTAAACAAAAAACAAATTCGTCCGCATCTTCATCATGGAATTAGTTAGCTTCTGAAATAGAATCATGTGTATGTGTATGATAGCACATAATATATATTCGCAGTGCAGTAGGTACATCTGGTAACTGCGTTAGGAGTTGATGCGTCGGTAGCGAGGTCGTTGGTACACGATTCCTATCTAGCATGCAGTCTAGTCTAGACCAAACGTGATGTCAACGCAGAAATTCTAAAAATACCCTATCTTTTCCCATGCCAGTCGCATCGCACTCATATCAACTGAGCAACATTGCTACTTTTCATACTACCATTTCGAATCACAGCTGACACACGTTGTGTTTTTTGCATCAAGAAACATGTTGCAACCTATTAAGATTTACATCTTATGTAATACGATTATATGCATCTAATTTGGAACACCAAGGTCATTAAGTCGATGACCATTCGGGGGCGGGGCATCTATTAAGTCAATATCTCCTTAAGTGGCACTTGCGAATTAATCATCGTGCATGTCTTGATGCACTTTCAATCTTACTCCAACTGTTCCGTTAGTATTTTGATTCATTCATGCATGATCCAGCCCCACGTGAAAAGATGTTGTTCTCTTAGCTCTGCTGCCATTCTCTTACAGTATATCATTGATTGAAAACAAAAATCGTGGCGACGCAACGGTGTCGTATGCGTTATCTCGTAGTATTACATGTAAATCTTCCCTTTATCAGCGATTTATTGGGTGCGCTTGACTTTAAACATTCATGTTTATTGTCCCTGTGCGTTTGTACACCTTATGTTTTTCGTTGACGTAGGCGTCACAGCCAGTTGTGTTCCCATCTGAATTACATTACAGTAAAATGTCCGAAGTGGACGCGACACATCCTTTTGTTGTTGTTTCCTTTAACTTAAATATGGCTTCGTTTCGCGCCCGAGAAACTACCAATATCTTCCACCCACACGGCCAAATTCTATGCTGCAACAATAAAAGGATTATTATCAGCCCCAAAATACACATATGGTAATGGCGACCCACGTTATGTCTCAGGAAATTTGAGTCTCTTTATGAAGGTGTTATTCATCTAGATTACTTAGGACTCCGTAATAAAAGCGGGTTCACGGACACTGAACTGCCGTGAGTTTAACGAAATTCTGCACTTTTTTGCAGTAAAATACTTAGAATTTCACGCGACGTTTGTCGGTGCGAAAATTCACATTAATAGTGTCAACATACTTGTCATTTCAGACGGCAATAAACAAAATAAATGCAAGTTTTATATCTCTGTAAATAATTGTTCCTCTCAAACAGACGGTCTTGACGAATTACTGTGTTTGCTATTATAAGTGTAAGCGTAGATACGTAGCGATATAGATCTCCAGGCGCGTTCATTATGTTCGATAGACGAATGGTAGCAGTGGCAGATATATCATCAGGTGGTACTAATTCCGGTCGTCAATAAGTCCAATCAAAATGCGCTGTGTAGGAATTATTCTAATGATTAATTGAAAGCGTGCCGTAAAAAAATCGCTGACAAATCGAGACGCTATCAGACAGATACACGTTAAGTTTATTGCGTTTTTTTTCAGCATCTTTTTATTCGCTCATTTCTGACAAAAGGCTTTAGGTGGGCGAACTTTCAAGGCCTGCGTTATGCTTCAGGAGGTTGCAATTTGTTTCCTCGTAAGTGAGCTTTAACTTTTTCACAAACTATCTTAATCGGCTCGTTTATCTACATTTCCAGACGGCCCAAAAGCAGTTTTGCATAAACCAATTTGAATATTTTTGCATTCGAGTCTAGATTTACAGAGACTTAAAATAGTAGTAATAAAATCTAGGTAGGTTTTTTATTGCTAGGTCATAAGCTTTTTTTGCGAGTTTCGTCATGTTTAATTTACAGATCTTTTACCTCTTGTGGCGATTGTTTCGTGTGCATGCGTCTTGTATTTTATAATTTTTTTGTGTAGATTAGGATTCATCAAAATATATTGTTTGCCACTAGCATGTAGTGTTGAAATTAGCAGATTCAATTTGTCAATAGTTTTTGTATAATCATCATCATCTAGGTATAGTGCTCGCATGTTTCTGTTTTATGACTGTTGTATGGTTAATGACTGCAGCAACATTTATAACTTTAACACCGTCTAATATTTTTATTCTTTTGACAAATTTAAGTTCTTTTTTTACTTTGTTCTTTGGCCAAGTTTAGTTGGCAGTTTAATTATTACTTAACTTGAAATGACTTGTAATTTTATTTGAGAGTTTGTGCAGAAATCTTTATCTATTGTTGCTGCGGTTGGATCTGTAATGAGTTTTTTTTATTACATTTGTAATGAGATTGTCAAGATAGACAGCTTTTCGTAATGGCTGTTTATTGACTACCGTTCATTGTAATGTTGATACCACTTAATAAAAACTTTATCTATATTTAGTTATTATTTTTATTTAGAATCAAACGTGTTATTAGAAAACGATTATTATAATTATTAACTAGTTGGATGTTGCAACTTTTCGTAAATTTCCTCAGTTTTTGTCTAGCTTTGCGTTTTTTTAGTTTTCGAAACATAATTCCACATAGTTATAATGAACAGGTTTTGCTACATAGGATTGCTCATTTATTCGCATATTAAAAGTTGCAAGTACTTGTAAATGTATTTTATATTTAGTTCTTCTGAGAATTAAGTAATAGTGTGTTTTTAATGTCTTTTGTGATTTTATGTCTTTTTCTAAAAGTAGGAAAGCTCCGCGAACAGTTTTTTTTAATTTGATTTTTTATGTAACTTTGACCCAATGCGCTAATCTTAAGAAGCCTTCATGTACACTCTTACATTATCTTTAAAACCTCATTTCTTTTACAGGAGAACATAGACCCGTCGCCATACAGCTTATCCCCAATATCAGCAAAGTCAGAGAAGCTGCTGCGATCACCCAGGAAGGCCACGCGGAAGATATCGAGGATCCCCTTCAAGGTGCTGGATGCGCCTGAGTTGCAGGACGACTTCTATCTGAACCTGGTGGACTGGTCTGCGCAGAATGTGCTCAGTGTGGGTCTCGGGAGCTGCGTGTATTTATGGAGTGCCTGTACTAGTCAGGTAAGGAGAGAAATAAACTCTAGCTAAAATAACTCCTCATTTGCCTAAGCTTTTTCTTACTATTTTGGGGTCGGCTTCCAGTCGAACTGGATGTAGTACCTTCACAACCCTGGAACCGTGTATGTAACCAGTAAGACGGGTTGTCAGACTAGAAATTCTGGCAAAAATAAAGTTTTTTTTTTCATATCGCTCCTTATCTAAAAAATGCATAAATATAAAGTAGCGCTTTTAAATAAATTTTTAGAAAAGTTATTTTAAAAGTGGCACGTGTTTGGTTCGGCACGAGTCGACGCATCCGGTTCGAATAAAAGTAATTAAACGCTTGGAAAAAAGTCGCTCGGTTTGATGCTCTCAGTTGCCAAGCCTGCTCGAACAGCCTGCACAGGTGGATGCCGATCGGCACGTGCTGAGTTTTCGTAGTATTTGCATCGCTTGCTTTGTTGTTTAACAAATAATGCCGAATGGAATGTAACATCCTGAAAGTGTGAAGCTTGTGATAGGTAAATGTGCAAGCAGACTGCGGTTGGTCTAACTCGACCTGTCGATATCGATTCCAATAAAGTCACCTCGTGTTAGGTATCATATGTCACGGATTTTACGATGTCTTCGACAGGTCACAATCTAGGTGAACTCTAAGAAAAACTATCTTAGAATTCTATAAAAACTAGAATCAGTCTGTAATGCATGGCGATTTTTTCGTTTTATGCGAATATTTGCTTTTTGAGAGACCAAGTCACGTTTAGCTGTGTATATTCAGCTTTGGACTGCAGCTTTTTTGAAGAAGTAAAGACTCACAAAAAATCGAAACGCTGCTCAGGTATTTGTTCAGAAA
Source organism: Agrotis exclamationis (assembly GCA_950005045.1). Classification (NCBI taxonomy): domain Eukaryota; kingdom Metazoa; phylum Arthropoda; class Insecta; order Lepidoptera; family Noctuidae; genus Agrotis; species Agrotis exclamationis. The sequence goes on along the minus strand of OX465417.1, from coordinate 4,649,542 downwards.
GAAGCATGGCAAACATTCATTAATGCCAATTATATTTAATAAGGAAAATAAGCGACTTCTAACGTGGAAATTAAATCATAATTTTGTACTAAAGAGACGTGTTTTTGATTGCATGCAGCTAACATATAATCATATGCTCGTGTTTCGCTAGATTTAAGATACGAATGCCCGTGAACCTCGCGGCGTTACCACAATCCGTAGGTTGATGCCTCCGGTATACAGTACTTTGACTGGCTCATTTGTTACCTTACTCAGTAATTCTAAAGGGCTTATGATTTCGTGCACGAGATTGCTCGAGTACAACTCGATAGAATTATCTTGAGCTCAGCAAAATTGTAAGCTGATTGAGCATTAGTGGAAAAATTCGCCCATTTTCTTTGTGTAGGTATTATATTATACAGCCTAATTTGGCTACCGTATGCGTCTGGCACATATTACTGGCTGGGTAGGGTATTGCCAGCATCAACATGTAAAATATTTTACCTTACGTAGAGGTTGGGTTTCCAACTTTTTATTTTTATCATGCCATGCATATTTGCACTCTTGACGACTTAATTTTTTACTGCTTCTTAAAACTACTTACCAAGGCATTAACCCGTATAGTGTGCAAATATTTGTCGTCCATTCTCCTCTGTGTTAGCAAGTATCTGTGTTTGCCAGGTGACGCGGCTCTGCGATCTGTCCTCTGAAGGCAATGCTGTGACGTCGGTGGCGTGGAGTGAACGGGGGCATTTGGTTGCTGTCGGGACGCAGAAGGGGCATATCAGTGTTTGGGACGTTGCTGTTAATAAGGAGGTAAGATTTGCAACCATCATTTGCAAAAATTATAGACGCGAGGATTTGCAACAGTGGTCAGGATTCTTTTTGGGGGTCATTTCTCCCACCGAATCAATAGTCCATCGTCTGATCAGGATCTATGAATCTAAGGTATTAGTACTAGGTATATTAAACAAATAATTGTACCTATTGTATTAGTCCTTAGACTTTTAGTTGAATGAAAATGAACACTTTTATTTGTGTTGCTAAGTCCCTAAAATGAGTTGGATTGATAGCAGTACTTTTTTAGCGGTTGTTAGGGCAGGAATCCAAAACACTTTATCACTGTTATGATAACATTGCAATTTTACTGCACCATACTCGTGCAAGTTGCCATTATCATTGTGTCAATACAAAGTAAGCAATCAGCTATCTGAAAGTCAGACATTATCATTAAATCAATATTATTACTGACACGTTTCTATTGAAGGCACCGCACGAATGTACTCTATGCCCTTAGGACTTGATCAACCTTACGGTACTTTCCAGGGCTGTATCCTGTACTCTACATAGATATCGGCATATAGAAAACTACAGTGGCGTGCAGGAACGCGATCAAGAAATGCTCTTTATTCTTTATTTACTAAGACATTTCAATTGGACGAGACAGGATAAAATTAATAGCATATTTATTGTAAACATTTCAGAAGAATTTATTCGAGAATTTGTCTTTTATTTAAAGAACATTAGGTAGCGATGCAATAAATTGTTATCTGTGTATTCAGGTGTGACTGTAGTTAATTGGTAAAATTATGGTCTTTATAGCGGAATGACTAATCAGCAATCAGAAGAAACTAGTTTGGACTTGTTCAATATATTATGCATCCGTCTTACTAGACTTGAGACACGGATGCATAAGTTTTATTAGAATACTGCCTACGCCCCAGGTGCTGTTTATATCTCGATTAATTTTCTTGGAGAAATATCCCGCTTCTGATCTTACAATTTTCGGTATAATTAATTTTTACATGTACATAGGAAACAACTGTATTAGTGACTGAGTGATCGACAGATGTGCTGCATATCTCTGCGGGGTGGTAGATTCCACAATGTCTTTGTAGTTCTTAGGATATGCCGGTTTCCTTATTTTTTGTGATTTATATCCATATTAATTTGTTGATTGTAAAGTATCTGTCTGTAGGGCTCACTGGACTGTCTAAGCAGGATAATGTGGCCCTGAAACTCAAATACCAATCGAAAGTACAGGGTGAACTTTTCCACAGAGGGTGGAAGACTGTTTTACCACCCCAAAGAGAATTATTTGATGATGTTACCATCCCAAAAAAAGGAGTAATACGAGTATATCCCACTTCTGATGTCACCATTTTCCAGGCAATGACTGAATAGTTAGATTATTCTCCTACAGTAATGTTAAATTGTCCTGACTGACGGGTTCATTCATCAATGTCGCTTGGATTTATTAGAGTCGAGCTTTAGATCTTTCAAGGATAGTTGGTAACATCACTATTTATAACTGGCTATGTAGTCTTTCAGGGATTAAAGATTTTATCAAGAGTAAAAGAATATACTTCTACTAATAGAAAGGAGTGATAGGCTATGGGGGAGATCTTTGCGTGGCAGTGGGACAATATTGATAAAAAAGTATATTATTGCTGTTGACTACACTTGTCACGTTTTTTTTGGGTTTAAAGTCATCAAATGAGTCCTCTCGCCTTGCTTAGACCGGAAGGCACTGTGAAACATTATACTGAATAAAAACCACCCTGTTCATTAGGTTGCTCTGTTTGAGAGCCGTGGTGCCCTGTTTGGACAGCCACGTGACATTTCGTCTTCAAATGAAGCATATTTTTAGTGTTTTTCTCACTTGATTTTTTGAAAGAAATTGAAATTGCCTTCATGCAAAGGGTTTTTCATCCCTTTCTCCCTAATGACGCAATGTCTTTAACTTATATTATAACTGATTATTTCCTGTTTCCTCAGGTGACAAAACTTCAAGGGCACATCGCTAGAGTGGGTGCCCTGGCGTGGAATGGAGATATCCTCAGTTCTGGCTCCAGAGATAGACATATACGACAAAGAGATACGAGGACACCACGTAAGTAATATTCATAATTTAGTCTTCTAGCGGAAAGAAGGGTTTCAAAAAGTTTCTCTAGTATTGTTGATTAAAATCTGATTTATTTATTCTCCTGGTTGCCGCGTCTATGTCGGGGCTTATCCCAAGGAAACTGGGATAAAAATTATCGTCTAACCTAACCTAGGTCGTATTCTATTCGTGAGCCCGACATCAAGTTCCGTTAAGACGGGTGAAGTAAGTAACAGATAAAGTTGAACGATCTCAGGAACTGCTAGTTCGAATCGAAAAAATATTTTTGCGTTGTATGGTCTGTTTATCGAGGAAGTCTATAGGCTATAGCCTATAGTCTAAAATCACGCTACGACCTATAGGAGCCGAATAGCGGGGTTCCACAGGGAACCGCTACTGGATGATAAAGCTATTTTAACGCATTCAAAATATAATTATGAATGAATAATGATCTAAGCTAAGCAGAGCTTAAAATATGACTTTAATGAAGCTAGAAGCAATTTTAGCGGTCTATTTAAAGCTTTGTGCGGGACACCTATGATGTTTAACCGCGATAGTTAAATTTTACTGTAGCGCCAGCTTACAAAGGTTTAGCTAGAGACAGACGGTCCAGACAAAGGGTAGGACGGTTCATAAGTACCCGCCCGGTTAGTAACTTGCGATTAGAACTGTGGATGTCAAAGTTTAGAGTAACTTCATGTAGACATACTGTTCTGTTCTTATACGAAACTTGCTCTTTCTTCCAAAGTTGGAAATCTAATATACCTACATGGAGTACATGGTTATTTTTATAATATCGCCAGCTGTCTATCTAAATTCAGGAGGATACATTATCCTCCGACTGCACCGTTACATTATTATTATTCTTTATTGTACACATAATTATAAAAAAAAAAAACATTTAACATAGGGTAAGTAATGTACAAAGGCGAGCTTAACCCAGAACTGGGTTTTCTTACAGCAAACCTTAGAGCGATAGAGTAATTTTTATTTTAGCGAGGACAGATAATTGGTGTACAACATTCTAATAATTTATGATTAATTAAACAAATAAATAAATACGTGTTTAACAAACGGTTTATAAACATAATACATATAATATAATAAATAAAATAATACATACATACAATATATAAAATAATACATACCATGCAATAAATAAAATAATACATACATACTTATAGGTCATGATGACAGGAAATGCTCTCTAATTTTTCTCTTGAAAACTTCTAACGACGGGCTATCGCGTAAGGTGTGAGGAAGAGAATTATTAGTTAAACATAATCTTGTTAACTTAAGTCTTAGTTTTTAGTTCAGTTGGGTTTTTCATTTTTAGAATTTCCTTTGTATATTTGGTAGGTATGAAAACAGGTCGCAAAATTGGTATTTCTCACCCTCCTACCCATTTTTTAAAATAACTTTTTACGCCCAGCGAACTGAACATGGGGGTGAGCTTGTACATTCATATTGATATCGTTTTCCTCACCATTAAAAAAAACTTAATTGCTGTAATTTTAAAAGAGCGATGTCAGATTCAAAACATTTTTCCCGAATTCAAAACTGATTAAAATACTTTTTTTTCGTTCTGAATGTGAAACAACTTTTAACTTGTTTAATTTAATATAAGGCTTATGCCCTGCAATGACAAAATTACCGGCTGGTATTTTCATATCATACGGGAACGCAATTAGTTTCCAAGTTTGAGAAACGTTTCCGAAGCCCCGTTGGACTGCAGCTCAAAGGCGCGCACGACTTGCGAGTTCAACGACAATGCAATTATGCGGCGGTGTTATACTTAGTACTCTGTGGGTACTTTGACATGCACAATCATGACCAGAAAAAAAAAAAATTCAGACGGGATCGACTTTTTTTTAAATTATGAGATGGTGCGCAGGCGCAGTCTCTCTAAACTATTTACTTTAAGTTACAAGGTATAAAGGGTAGTTGACATTTACAGTTAATAGACTCACATGTTTCTATTTATTAATTTAATGTTCGGAAAGCTTACAGACTAAAACATAAGTTAGTAACAACGACAATTCTCTCTCTCTCTCCTCTCATCGCTCTGGTTTCTTAAAGTCATCTTTCTTCGTTCAAGCAGTTTTTCTCTGGAATGCGCTCCCTCAGGATATTAGGACGGTAACTAGTCCGTTCACGTTTAAGGTGAAAGTTCGCGAACACTTGTTCAAGAATCTGGCAGACTCGTTGTAAAACTCATTTGTTTCTAATATTTTCCCCATCTCTGTTGTTATATTTCTTTTATAGATTAGTTATATATATATATATATATATATATATATATATTATATTATATATTATTTTATTTTTCTTATTATCTTTTAAAGTATGTTTGCACCTACTATGTTTGGTTCTCTGCATCACCCTAAGGTAGACTGGAAGAAAATGCCCATGGCATTAAGTCCGCCTTTGTGCTTAATTGTGCAAGAAGTTTTAAATAAATAAATAAATAAATAAATTGCACTGAAATTCGCCATTTACGAGCTTTCACAAATAAAAAGACTATGCACCTTTATGAGCAGTCTAAACGCTTTCCTGAATTATTCAAGAATTTATTGCTTTTAAAGCGATTAAAATAAAGTGTTAGAATGATTTGTTTATGATATCTGCTACCTTAATACAGTATATACATCATAGACAATTATTTTTATTTCTGGTTTTGTCACTCTCTGGGTACATAGACATACTCGTAATTATGCTTACGATTGTAAACAACTATGTATTACTCTATGTAGATATTTTTATCATGTACCCACTACGCGTGCACTTACGGTGCATCGAGATAAATCGTACAATGATCTTGTTAGTAAATATTCACTTTAAACTGAAACATTCGTTTGGAAGGGGTCATGATAACTGTCACTGCATTATGCACTTTATCCATCAAAGAAAGAGTTCTTTGTTCATTGTGACAACTCGCACAATGATCTTATCATAAAAGGTATAATGTGCTTATGTGAGAGCAAAATGCGATTTGACGAAAATAAATTTCTGGAAAGAAAAATACTTGGAAGTTTTCTTTGGCAGTAAATGTGGGTAATTTGATTAATTAACTTAACTGTTTTTGTGTCTTATGAATTGTGAGTTAATTGACTTTAATCGACCATATATTATCTTTGATGAGTGAAATATTATACGCAAATTATTATCTACAAGAATTTTCTTAAGCTTTTGCATAGCTTTTATCGCAGGCTTTAAGCGCGGCGCGGCGTGGCGAATCAAGAAAATTTCCCAAAAACCTAACGAAAAAAAATCTAAGGACTAATTACCTAACACCACGCATCGTCTAACGTCGTTTCAGTTCGGGAGACTTCGGCAATCATAAACATAAAGACAATTCACTTCTTAGTGATTCTAAACGACAGGACCAGGAGAATAATAAGGAGAGGGGTAGGGGGAGGAGGAGAGGGAGGAGGAGAACATTTCTTGACGTTTCACTTGATTGACGTGGCTGACCATAGCCTAATTAGTACAGTAATAAATAAATAATTATAATTGCATAAGTTGATATAAATGCTATGCAATAGCTTAACCGCGGCAGTCCCCGAGTGCCACACTTATTTTTTTCTGAGTTTTTTACTATGTAGGCTAGCAATTCCGCGTGGTTTCACCTCCACTGCTCAGTTCATATTGGTTGTAGCGTGATGTTATAGCCTTCCTCGATAAATAGACTATCAAACATATTATAATTATTATCATATTATCCGATAGCGCACATAATCTTGCCTCAATAAGATTAAGCGTTATTGCATATGACAGTTGTATGATGCATATTTGGAAATAAACAGTTTGAAATTTTAAATTTTTTTTTTTTTAAACACAAAGTGATTATTTTAAATCGAACCAGTAGTTCCTGAGATTAGGCGTAAAACTAAACAATCTCTTCATCTTTATAATATTAGAATAGATTTCCATATTAGCCGTTACAATTTTGTCTCGCAAGACGGAAAAAGTTATAGCGCGGCTGATGGGATGCGATGTGATGGTTTGGGGTCCAAAACTTATAAAGAATGAAGTGGCGGGCAGTAGTATTGTTTATGTATGAGTTTATTGTTTAAGTGAGAGAGATTTCGGAGCAGTGGTGGCCCAGTGGTATCGGTCCCGACTTACAAGTTGTAGGTAGTGGGTTCGAACCCAGTCAGGCGCATTACTTTGTGTAATTTATTTCAACAGCACTGCTCTCAAAACGGTGAAGGAAAACATCGTGAGGAATCCGGCATGTCCTAGAACCAAAAATTAGAAGACATGTGACATCTACCAACCACTATTATGGCCCACTCCCTCTCACAGAGAGGAGGCCTGTGTCCCAGCAGTGGGAACATTATAGGCTGATGATGATGATGAGAGAGATTTATGAATGATATGAACCGTGAAAGTCTTTGAAAATCCTGAGGGAGATCTTTGCCCAACCAGCATGAGTCAGATAAAAATAGAAATAGTAGCTACCTACTCATAAGTTCAAAGCCTCCACTCATATAAAATTGCGTAGGTAGTAAAGGTAAACCCTTCACATTTGCGCTCCTATATTAAAGGTACTGCAAGTAAAACCTGTCTTCTTACCTAACAAGATCTAGCTAGTATCAACTACCTTCCGTAATATAATACTTCGTACAGTTACCTCTCTCCGCATGCAGTTACGGTGCATCTAGATAACTGGCCCTTGTTGGCCCATGCTGGCCCATGTAGCGTGCGCCATGCTGGCTTGTCCTTGTTAGTAAATACATTGTTCACAGATGGGTTTGGGAAGATTTTAATAGTATTACTAGTTGTTTGTGGTTGTTAGTATTGTTAAGACTGGTTTTGTAGGGTATAAGGAATTAAACTAGGTAGTAACTTTACTATGAATGAATAACAAACAATAACAACAGTTCAGCAACAATGATTTAATAATTAAGTACATATTTAGAATTTGATGCCGATGATATTTTATTTTATTTATAAAGTAGTTAAGATATTTATAAGTTATTTAAAAAAATACTCAAATACATTTTGGTCTTGAAATATATTTCATAAGATGGGAGTCAACTTCTGATACGCTTTTGAAACCTATTCTGATTCTTATCGAATCGTATCGTTCACGAAGCGATAAATTTTATATAAACAGATTTTTTTTAAGCTACGTAGGTACCTCAATACTCTAGACATGTCCCGGACAAGGTCATCTAAAGATTAGTCAGTTGACAAATTGCACTACACTTTACTGGGTTTATTAACCTTTCATGACTCATGCTAAACGTAATATTTTGCTCATTTCCAGCGTTGCAAGCTGCCCGTGTGCTTCAAGGCCATAGACAAGAGGTGTGCGGACTCAAATGGTCGCCGGACGGACAGTCGCTGGCGTCCGGAGGCAACGACAATAAACTCTTCGTTTGGTCTATGGTAAGTGTCGCAAAAAAGTTGTTAAGTACGGATATTGTCTATTAAAATTGTTTTTGTAAGGATGTATGCAACGTTTAGTTGAGGATATTACTGGTTGGAATCAAAATCTCCTTTTTTGGTGGCAATTAAAAATTAGTAGGTATAGCTCAGACCAGAGGTGTAAGAATCATAGCAGGGTAGGGTGGCGTTCTGAACTCTATGCCTACAACCTAGCCTCTTGGAAAAATGGCGTATGTTTTTGTATGTATGTTTGGCCCATATTACAACGACCACGAGGGTGATGGCGATACTACTTAGGCGCCACCCCTTGAAATTGGCAAGAAATGGGGAATGTCGAATGTAAGAACAAAACAACTAGCTCGAAACTGTATCAGCACTCATAGGACCCTCCTAAAACGGGACCCACGAACGCAAAGGGCAAATAACTGCAGCAACGTGTTACATCCCTTTTTGCTTTTTTATTGCTTTTTGATATTCATTAAGAGTCTTAATGAATATCAAGAATATTAATTAATATACAATAAGAAGTCCCAGTACTGTCTTAATTTAAGACAGTACTGGGACTTCTGAAAGCCTTGTCCAACGGTGGGGCAATAAATACTGACTATAGGTAATACAATGAAGTAATAATAGTTGATGACTCCATTGTTAACTTGTTCTGTAGTTACTTTGGCCCATTTACGTTTAGCGGAATGATGAAAATTGCCTCAAAAGGTAGGTCAATGAAGCGGTTGACGTAATTCCCCTGTTAAAAGGCCATTGAGCTAGTACTAGATTCATGCGACTAGAACCTTTATGACCCATGGAATAGAGTTTAAAATTCTTCATTTTGCAGGTAAATTTAAAATGTTAAGTACTACTAATTAATGTTAAAATTAGCAATTAAGCCAAAAGGTGACTAACAAACAAGTTATTATGGGGAACAATAGTAGCTTAATAGTATATTTTGCAACTAGTGAATAAAGAGCGGATTTAAAGCGAGGGCCATTATATGAATCACGAGCAAGCGAAAGATTTTAATGACTGAATCACGACCGTAGGGAGTGATTCATGATGATTAAATCACGAGCGGAGCGAGTGATTCAAATATTTAAATCCTGAGCGACGCGAGTGATTCAGGCCCTCGATTTAAATCCGTTTTATTCAAGAGTTGCAAACGATACTTTATACCATGACTACGAGAAAAAGAAAGATTTGAGCAATAAAATATATTTTAGATTATTTTTATTAAGTCTGCTCCACACACACGTGGGTGCGTTTCCAAACATCTAAATTCACAATACACAAACACCCACACCCGAAACAAATAATTGTAGATCATAGTACGAATATTTGCTCCGTGCGGGAATCGAACCCGCTTCACGTAACGAAGTAGTCCAATCGCTCAGTCAACAAATTAACATTAAAATCGGAACAATGACTTAAATTAAGAGTAATATTTTCCTAATAACACGGGAGTCGACCGCATCAATGTGTTCTAAATTCAAACACCAAAACAGTGAGTAAAAGAGCTTTTTATTCACTGTTTTCAGTGAGTAAAAGTAACTTTTTAGAGTAGGAATGGTATAAATAATTATTTCGTAATAGCTTTTGTACTAATTAATCTTAAAATTAACAATAAAGCCAAAAGAAAAATGAAAAACAAGGTATCGTGAGAACTATTATTAGCTTAAAGGTGTCGCCTAAATATTTGAACCGATTTTAATGTATTTTTGGTTAAGAGATAGATAAAACCCTAGATAAGGTTATAGACTCCTTTTTTTTGCATATAATTTGAAGGTAGAGATATGGGCGATGGAAATATTTGTATGAAACTTCTTATGCCGTCCGATTTTTTTTAAACCTTGCAGGCCTTCAAACAATTGTTGAACAGAACTTATTTATTAAATGTATATTAATGCGGGTAAAACTAGTTTAATAATTATATGTCAATCTTTTACCTCGGCAACCCACGGTTTTCGTGGGAATGATACATTGATAACAGTTGCGGTAGCACGCAAAAAACGTTTAACACTGCGATAAAAATAGTGGTAAATGTTTCCGCTTGATTATTATGGAAATGAGGTAGGTTAATTGTTAATTGGCCTAATTTTTTGCCATTTTAAAGTGAATAGATTTTTGTGTTATCCTGAATAATATTCACATGGTTTTTAACTTTTTATACATAAAAATAGGCACAGAGATAAGGTAATTTGAAATAAATTAAATAATAAAGCCATTATTTCCGATAACTCTCCGGTTTAGAAGAAGAAAAAAAACTAACCCCGCAATATGATGTCTAAAACCTTCATTATTCTATTTCTCAAATATTCTTCTTTTATAACACTTACTCCTTACTTACTCCTATAAGAATTACTCCTCTATCGTGGGTGCTTTGACAAACATTCAAACTCATAAACACAAACAGCTAGTCCCGGTATAACTACCGTCATATTTGTACCGTGCCGGAATCGAATCGACACGCAGCGCAATAATCGATCGCTCAGACACTGCACGAACGGTGCCCCCTAAAAATATGAATGTACTATTACCGGCATGGATCTCGAGCGCTGACCTTCACCTGCGCAGAAGTGAGTTATTAGGTCCCTTTGGTAGATGAAGTGAGGAGCGGGGGCGGGGAAAGTGTAGTGATTGGCCCGCGTAGCGTGCCGTAGCGCTTCGCGTCATACCACCACTCGGGATTCGTTGTTTTGTGCGTTTTATTTGTTTTATTGTGCGTTTCTTGTCGATAAGTGTACGATGCGCAAAGCGATCTCCACTCTTACGCCGAGCGCTCAAGATCCGTGCCGGTATCTGTACTTAATGACACTCGCGTCATCACAACGTATTATTTACTAACTACTAATCAAATTGTTCTTCTATTTCAGCATTCAACATCTCCAGTACAGACGTACTCGGCCCACGTGGCGGCCGTGAAGGCCATCGCGTGGTCTCCTCACCAGCACGGTCTGCTGGCGTCAGGCGGAGGTACCGCCGACAGGTGCATACGGTTCTGGAACACGCTGACTTCGCAGCCGATGCAGTGTGTGGATACTGGTATGTTAAACTCAAGCCGCTTAAACTCTTACCACCCCACGACCACCGGCATAGCAGTCAGGGTCACTAACCACTAGACCAACAGGCCTGTCATGTAAAATAATGATATTCTACTGTGACTTTTGGTTCTTGTATTAACCTACTTCTTTCTTCTGCAGGATCACAAGTATGCAACCTGGCGTGGTCGAAGCACTCGAGCGAGCTGGTGTCAACACACGGCTACTCACAGAACCAGATCCTCGTTTGGAAGTACCCGTCGCTGACGCAGGTTTGTACCTGAACTTCTCTGTTTTAAACTCCTTTAAAATTTTTTAGCGTGGTAAAATCATCAAATTAGTCCTCCCATCCAGGGCAGAGCAGGAGGGATTGTCAGGCTTGTGCTGACTAAAATCCACGGTGTCCTTCAATAGCCTTTTACGTTCCGGGGTCACGGTAATTCGTGAGTCCCGCGACCCCGGCAGGCTTTGGCCCTTTAGAGGGGGGCGCCGTCATAATGTTGACATTATTTGAGGTGCGTGTGGAACACAACGTGCCGTCGACCCGGGCATGGTCCATGGTCGGACAGCGAGTCGCCCATTACTCGCCGCCCGCATGCCCGCGTATTTAAACTGCTTAGTTTAAATAAAGAAAACAATATTCCTTAACGAAAAGAAGAAACTTTTATTAGGAGCTAAGAAAGAAGATCAGGTCGCTTACCATGATGTCTTAAAGTCTGAGTAGTTCGAACGAGGTGGCGCTAGACGACTTGTATAGCTCTGTCTCTTTCACTCGCTTGAACAAACCTGGTTTTATGACGTCATCGTGGACTATAATCCTTGAAAGGTTTTATGCCTAAAAATACCATAGAGCACTGCATGTCTATGGCAATAGTTTGTAACTACGGAATTCGTCGTTCTTTAGTACATAATGTGTTTTTCTGCTTCATGTTTTGAAATCTGGAGCTAAGTTTTGCTAATTACAGTCTTTTCTTCACAGGTGGCGAAACTAACAGGCCATTCATACCGCGTCCTGTACCTCGCCTTATCACCCGACGGCGAGGCGATAGTCACCGGCGCAGGCGACGAAACACTGCGCTTCTGGAACGTCTTCTCCAAAACGCCCTCACATAAAGAAAACAAGAGCGTTCTGAACCTCTACACGGCACTCAGATAAACTTATATCATAGATATATAGAACTTTTGTATATACTAGCTTTATTTATTTATAGTACTTTAACCCATACGGTGTTTCGAAGTATTTTTGGGTGTTAATTAAGCTGGACTATTAGGTCGTTTGTAACTCGTGTTCGTTTGGTATTGGTGGTTTGTTTTGTGTTTAGAAAAATAGTTTTTTTTTGAAGTGGCAACACTGTGCGACCAGAGATGGCACTATAAACGGTAGTGCTGTCCCTCTTCCACAAAGTTACTCTTCAGCTTTTGGTCCTTATTGGTTTATAATTAAAGTTTAAAATAAATCACCGTACTGTACCAAATCATTATTTTATACATTATGTACACTAGTTTGTGTATAAGTTATACATATACTGTAACCATGTATATTTGTTTAGACTTCTGATGTACATAGATTTCTGTACAAATTTTTGCGATAATCTGCAGTTCTTTGACAGAACTGCGTTGCATTGCTAATATATTTCTATGTATTTATCAAAACTGTATGCAGACAAAGGACAAAGTCGATTTTAATATTGATTAACGCAAAAAAAAAAAACATAAAAATGCGATTGTTATTATAAAAGCGAGCTATTTCGCTCCAAATACATTCAATAACTATTTACAACGGGGTAAAATACTAATATGGAATGAAATGATATTGAAATGAAATAATATTTACTTGCATTTCGTTTCATATATTTCTGAGTTCAACACTAGCCCTTATTAATAAACGTGGACTAAAGTTACGCCAAGGTTAATCCTTAAAAAATGTATGGTTAATCCGAAGATTAACCTTGGTGTAACTCTTTAGTCCACGTTTATTAATAAGGGGGTAGAGGTATAAAAAGTTCTTTATTTGTCCAATAAAAAGGTGTAAAACCGTACTGCTGGGCAGGAGCTACTTGTCTTAAGTTTGCATTCAGTTTTGAAAGACTAGACGATAGAGAGAATGGACAAATCAGTCTACGGAAAATGTGCCGTAGTCGACATGCTATTTTCAATTTTATGTTCTAGGGCATATAATTCAAAATTGAATAAAGACTACAGGTCGTTATCGTTTGTTTGCCACTTGTCTAGGCTCTCAGGTAATGCACTATGCGATTGACCAATCAGACGACCTTATGATGTTGTCCGTACTTGTGATTGGTTCACGTTACGCGGTTAAATGCTTAGTGCATTTCCTATAGTTTGAGCGCTATGAACGCGGCTCCTATTATATATATATATCTTATTTGGAGCATGAGAGGGGAATGTCTAATGGTTCCTTAAATGTTTGCGGTTTCAAGTAATTGAACCTTGACAACCAAAGCATAGGGTCGCGTTTACAACAAGTAAACTATACCGGTATTTTCCGTGACATCTTCCAATGTGTTTCTTTATGAGGCCGGTAGTCAGAAAAAATCAAGGCCTTCATATAAAAAACACAGTTCTTTCTCTCTATCCTCTACTTAAATTTTGACTTAACCCGTATACAGATAATGAAATGAGAAATAATTTTTAGAAAACTTTATTTCTATGTGAAAATTACGTTTGTCAAAACTTGATTTGGTAAAGCATTTTTCGTTTGATTAACTAATGGTTACGTTTTTCTGTTCCAGCTTTTTTTGTTTCGACTTTTGGCAATTGATAGAAAGATATTTTGTGTAAAAAGTATCGTTCTCTCAAATGAGTTAAAGTCGAAAATAGTTCGAGGTTTCATTTAGGCGGAGAAAAAAGGTGGAATGTTTAAAATGTACGAGAGTACAAGGCTTTCAGCTAAACCTATATTATGTTAGTTTCTAATAGATTAAAAAATAAATGAAATCGCATTTATTAATTAATAATGTAAATTTTAATATAGAAAGTAACGGAGGTGCCTCAATTATGATCTCATTAACAATCCTACGATCTTGATTATGGCAACACTTTTTTATAACTTTTTCTTCTTTACGTTATTTATTGTTTTCTTCAGAGTAGTTTATTTATTTCATTGTAACTTGTGTGCTGTTAAGTCGCTATTTATGTCTGAGTAGACTGGCAACACCGACTCTGTGTTGCTAGTGTATTGTTTCAGAGAATTAGTCGCATGAGATGGTTTCTTGTGAAAAATGGATAAGCGAAGACGCATGCAAGTTACAAATATTTTTCCGAGGCATTCTCTATTTCCCTATATTTATATATAAAGTTTTCAATGTCCTATTAGGTGTGTAAACATATTAATATAAGATTTATTTGACGCGTGCAATGTAGTTTATAAATTGTATTGTGTATATAAATGAGTGTGACTAAGATTATTATAACTAAAAAGGGGTTTCAATCGATTTTGGCAGTGTTCTAGGGAAGTGATACTTGATACTTTGCAATAGAGTTGTAATTAGCGATTTCGGTTCTTGTTAGTGTTGAACCGGGATTGGTCTTGAGTTTTCGTTGCATAGCGTGGTTTTTGATACACTACGTGGTCTTTACAACTGTGCTGTGTAAATGAAATGGATGTAAGACCCTAGACAAGTAGCAAACGGCAAAAGAAAACGTCATTAATAAATTTTCCACTTTATTGTTTAGTTGGAAATCCATTAAAGACACGGTGAACGAACATAAACGCTCTGTAATCTTTAATGGATTTATGTTGAATTTTCAACTTTATGCCCTAGAACATAAAGTTAAAAGTCTATTAAAGACTACAGACCGTTTTCGCTTATCGGTTGCTACGTGTCTAAGCCCTTTGGTACCCAAAAGTGTCCAACTTAATCTCTAATCAGCAAATCTACTGTCATATCTCAATTCTTCTTGTAAAACTGAATTACTTGTTCAGAGACTTGGATCAATCTTTGGGGAATCGGGAATGTATAGGTAGCATACGTTTCCAATAAAACTCCTTCCATTGTATCGTCTCGCTGCCATAGAGTACTTGAAATGAATTATGTTCCAAAAAGAATTAGGAACCAAAAAAATAACATTTTTGTTCTAAATTTAAGTTGTGTTATTAAAAAATTTGATTGTGTTTGTATGAATCAGTTATCCGTCAGATGCGTTTTTTTTTCTGTTCTATGTGTACTGCTATTGTTTTAAAATTGTCAGCTGTTTTAATGTCATATTGCACAGTGTAATTTTATCGCCGTGCGAACTTCGGTCTTACGGTAGGTTGAAATAAAGGCTGTTTTACATTGATCCGGAAACTGGTTCCAGTGTCACTGGATTCCAGCGCTTGATTGGTGCTGTATAAGTTTTTTTTTAAGATGTTAAAAAAAGGATTGAAAAAAAAATCCAGCTCACAGGACATGACTACGGTTTCTAAGTAATTGTAAATCGTCTGGTGTACTGAATCGGAATGTCAAGTCCTGCTCGCAATCGAATTTTTCTTTCCACAAAAAAAAGTAAACATGTTTCAATCTAGTACAATCCAGAGCGCTGAATCGGCTAGAACATGTTCGTTTTTTTCAATTCAGCGACGCTGGCTGAATAGCTGCGGAATACTGAAACTTTCAGATAATTTAGTAGGTATGTCTGCAATGAGTCCGTACCGGTTTGATCGAAATTCCAAGTGCTTTAATTATTTTGTCCAATGCGACATAATAACTGACAATATTATCTGGTTATACCTTTAAATAGTTTAAGAGACAACAACGTTGTGACATATCAGTCAATTTCAGTTATTTTTATCACATTTTACATTCCTTTTATAAGCTTTTCAATTATACTCATGTAAGTTAACGTAAATTCAATTAAATAGTAATATATGTATGTCTTTAACGTTCTTATCTCTTAGACTATACGCAAAAATACATATTATAAATCTTAATGCACACATTTAGAAGTCATTAATAAAAAAATAGTTTCAGTAAAAATCTTTCTTCTAACAAATCTAATATCAGAACATTCTTGTAAAATTCCTTGTATATTAAATATTAAAAGTAGTATCTTAAGAGTTAGTAGCCAACTACTATTTATAGAGAAAAGAGTTATTTATATAAAATAGAGAGTGAATAATATATTAAACTTGTATAGACTGACGTATCCATTTTATGTTGTTAATTTTTAATATGTATTTTAGATAATTAAAATGTTTGATTGTGTGCTGTAAACATGCGTTTTCTTGGTCCCTATTTTTAGACTGTTACAGCATAATGAACTTAACATCAATAATTGTGAAATTTAAAAATGAGACAAGAGGTCCTAACTGCGAAATATCCCCAGAATTCGTTAGAATTCTCCAGAAGACGCGCGACATGTTTTTCGGCTTTTCTTATCTGTGCGTTTCACAATAACACACAATACTTCATTCTGTGGCAATCTCATTCGAGCTTCTAAGTTTTAAAGAAATAGCAGATAAAAAGAGCAGTGGTGGCCCAGTGGTATCGACCCCGACTTACGAGTTGTAGGTCGTGAGTTCGAACCCAACCAGGCGCATTACTTTGTGTAAGTTATTTCATCACTCTTGCTGATATCATTCAGGCGATTAGGAGCCTAAAATGTGGTAAAGCTTCCGGTTTGGACGACATCTCAGTTGAACAAATAAAGCGGCTTGACACAGTTTGTGGAAAGTAGAGTCTATGATCAACGATCAGAAATTTGTTCGAATATTCCGAGAACTTCTCCACAATCGCCGTTTCAGGTCCATCTCCTCTCAGACAAGAGTCGTTGGAGAGCCCGAAAAAATGGCCTGCCCCAAGGTAGTGTCGTGGCTCCGCTTCTTTTCAACATAATTATACACCAACGACCAACCATCTAGTTGGAACAAGACCCGCTTCCTCTATGTAGACGACCTTGCCCTTACCTCTCAAGCCTCCTTTGAGGAAATCGAGGTCAACCTGTCAGACACCCTTGGAAACCTAGCCACTTACTATCTCGCTAACTCACGCAAGTCCAATCCAAGCAAAGTGCAGTCTTGTTGTTTTCACCTTCGCAATAGAGAGGCAGGCCGCAAACATCAACATACCGGGTCTCTATCGAGCACAGTAGCCACCCAAAATATCTTGGCGTTTCTTTGGGCATATCACTAACCAATAACAAAAACTGTAACTCGATCAAACAAGATGAACGCTCGCAACAGTCTCCTAAGGCGACTAGTATCTTCCAAGTGGGTCGCCTAACGCTCTGCGGACTACAGCGCTAGCTTTATGTTTTTCTGCCGGCGAATTTGCTTGCCCCGTGTGGAGCCGCGCTCAGCCCATGCAAAGTTAGTGGATACCGCACTAAATGAAACGTGCCGGATCATAACTGGTTGCCTTAAACCGAACCCGGTACAGATGCTGTATCCACTGGCAGGCATTGCGCCTCCGGAAGTCCGCCGTGCGGTAGCAAGTTCTAGCGAAAGAGCCAAAATGGCCTCAGACATACGACACCCTATGCATGTAAGTACCCTGAAGCCGCAAAGACTGAAAACCTGAAAAAGTTTTTTAATGTGTGTTTCCCCACTTACTGGCGATCGCTCTAGGGAGCGACTGCAACTGTGGCGAGACAGCGCATCATTACCAAATCCACTCGTGCCGCCTGCTGAAGATCTTCCTCCTGGTAATGAGCTCCCTTGGCTGACCTGGAAATCTATAAACAGACTCCGTACCCAGGTAGGCCGAAGCAAAGAAAATCTGCTCAGGTGGAATTTCATTGATAACTATGTAAGTATGGTGCTGCTCCACAGACGATGAGGCACTTAGGGTCAATTTATACTAGCGCAGAGTCGAAGCGCATCGAAGCGTCTATCCAAAATTGAACATATCAAATTCAACCTTAACTCTACAGCGTAACGCACACATTACTTCTGAGATTTTAAAAAGACGCGCGCATTCTTTTGAATTCGCGCGTCTGCGCGTGATCTACGCTGATTGGAGCGCGCGCATTCTCGCGTATCCATGCGCCCACTAGTGAACCTACGCGAATCAGTCGGAAATTATTAAATAAAAATGCACTGCTGTTGATGCCCATTACTACACGTAAAAGAGTGCGCGCGTATTTTGGCGAATATGCGCGCATTCGTGCGACTTCGCTTTAGTTGTAAAGAATTTGACGCTTCGATGCGCTTCGACTCTGCGCTAGTATAAATTGACCCTTACTATCGTGCCCTCGTGGCCCAATTCTGGGCCAAGTCAATTTAGATTGTCATCGACACGATAAGAAGATTTCATCACTTCTGCTCTCAAAACGGTGAAGGAAAACGTGAGGAAACCGACATCTCTTAGAACTAAATCTTCTGAGACATGTGACATCTACCAACCCGCATTGGGCCCGCGTGGTGGATGTATGGCCAACTCCTCGCAGAGATGAGGCCTGTGTCCCAGCAGTGGGAAAATTATAGTTCGATGTTGATGATGAATCTAAATAACTATGTACATACATACTAAAATAGATTTTTCATTAACATGCTATTCTCGACCCTACAAACAGCTTAGTTCTAAATAAATAAAACAAAGAAAATATCATATTTTCAGATTATGTATTTCATGACTGAATTCATTCTGATTCTGACTCAGTTTCATGGTTTACGGGCACCTGACTACATCATCAGTTATATGCTCAACACTGTTCACGATATGCATCACATATTCCTTTAGCCTATCCTTGCTATTCTGCAGGTAAAGAAGCACCTCGCCTTTCTCCGCGGCCAGGTTGAACTCCTCGATATACTTGTAGTAGCTCCGGGCTAGATGAGCCAAGGCTTCAAGAGTCTCTAGCTCTTTCACGTACACGAGAGGTGAGCTCTTTATTTTGTTGTCAACGATCACAGAGCAGAAGAGTTCTTTCTCGCATGTCTCTTCTTTCAATTTCTTTAGCTGAAAAATAAAATAATGGTTCATTTATGGCTTCCCATACTCCCAAATAGAACAAATCATCATCATCATCATCATCAGCCGGAAAACGTCCACTGCTGAACATAGGCCTCCCCCTTAGACCGCCACGCCGAACGACAATTCGCCACTTGCATCCATCGGTTGCCCGCGACCCTCACGATGTCGTCGGTCCACCTAGTGGGAGGCCTACCTACGCTGCGTCTTCCGGTCCGTGGTCGCCACTCGAGAACTTTTCTTCCCCATCGGTTGTCAGTTCTACGAGCGATGTGGCCTGCCCATTGCCACTTCAACTTGCAAATTTTATGAGCTATGTCGGTGACTTTGGTTCTTCGCCGAATATCCATGTTCCGGATTTTATCCCGCAAAGAAACTCCGAGCATAGCTCGGATAATAGAACAAAGGCAGAACATAATAGTGACCACCAGAAGCGCTGCAATGAAACTATGAGTACTGGAGTAAAAAGAAGTCGGGTACCATACAATAAATTTCTTCCAAATCGTCCGTTGGTGCGTTTTGAAACACCAGAACACATACGTAAATATTAGGCAGGCGGGGAAGAAGTACATGTGGGTCATACAAATATTTGTTTCGTGCGGGAATTCAACACGTGACACGTAGCGCAGCAGCTAATCGCTCAACCACTGCACCAACCGTTCTCTCAATTGTTTTGGATTTCGGAAAGATGTAGGAAAACATTTTGTAGCCCACTCGGTTGTCAAATTATCAAAATAAGTCAAAAGTTGGTCAACTGTCAAGCGATCAAAATAAGTCGAGTGTTCCCGCGTTTCTTATAAACCGTTAAAAGTCTGTGAAAACTATGCCTGTCTAACTCATACTTGCCCACATGTAGTAAAAGAGACTAGGATGACATTTAGTCACTCAGAACGTCTCTGAATTCTTCCCCCGCCAATGTGGAACGTGTCAAAACCAGTCTTTTCACTTTTTCCTATTCTAATGCTATAAGGTAGGTAATCAGTGGTGGAGTGTCGCCAATGAATTTCACGAAGTATGCTGCATTTGCTGATAAAACTCTATTCTAAAAATTCAACCAAAAGAACCAACCAATGAGAATATATTTTTTCAAAACTTAAAAGTATCATCATTCCTGAGACCTCTTCTCATAAGTGGCGCCCAACGTGGGGCCCTTATTGGCCGAGTATTGGGCCTTTGGGTTGCTGTAAAGTTTTATTAAAGCATATAGAAGTATATGAAACTAACAAAAAAGAATAAGCTAAACAGATGATGAGAAGAATAAAAACAAAGATCATTGAAATTTATCATGGTACTCGTAGGTACTAGACTTACTTTGGTAATGTGCGTGTTTCCTTTTCTTATGTAGTCGTCGATCATGACAGCCACCTTCTCCGCGTTGTTCAGACTATACTTATAGTAGGTTTCGACGGTTTGTAAGTAAACCTGGTCGTAAACTTGGTCGAAACTGCCAATAAAATTAACAGATCAATACTTAAAGATAAAGTGAGACGTGAGACTACGAAACCAAAGGAGAATGAGCGTTCACGGATTCGCTTTTTGAAGCATATGGTCTCTTAAGCAAATCTATAAATAATTTTATTATTTTTTGTTTGTTTTAGCATAAATTCACTTAAAACATGTGTGGGGTTTTTATTTTCAATATTATTAGTAATTATTGTTATATTTTTGTTCCGGTATAGTGAAGGGCTACATTACCAGAATCGATCGATTAAACAAAGAACAAAATCGTAAAACAATTTAAAAATCTACTAGTTTCCCTAAAGACCACCTTAAAAGCCATTATTATTGCTTTTCTATAAACTCTAATATTATTTATTTTATGATAACACATATTGAGGTCTTATAATAAATGTAAACATATAATCGATTATGTTTAGATGTCGTAATTGACTGATGTGTCACAACACTATTCCATGAAATGTCATTTGTCAAAGTCAAACCAGTCAAACTCAAGATTTTTGTGTTTGTTTGGTTTTGATTTCTTTATTACCGGCGAACTATTATTTCTTGCTTTTCTCTGCTAGTAAACTTATATTCATGTCGAGTAGAGTTTTCGGATACCTCCACGTTGATATACATCGAGCAATTGGACTCTTTTTGTAGTGCACTGTTATAGTGAATTTATACGTCTACGTTGATTTCTACTGGATACTGTGTTGTGCTGTGTGAACTGTGTTTTATTATTATCGCATCCACTGCCTAATCGCCAAATAAGAAAGGCAACGCATGCTATGGTTAATCTTTTAATTACATGTTGCATTGTTTTGACGCCAAATAATATAACCTCAAACAAAATCCTGAGTAAGTAATGTTTTTTGGAAAACCCCTCAAAATATCAATCTGTATTTAACTTTGCTTTCATGTATGTCAATAACCCTTACTTGTGTCCAATTTTCACTACTATAAGTGTCAAAAAGGAGCGCAACAAAGTGCCATAGTCAGCTGCTCATTCTCCTTTGTGTCTTTATAAAGGTGGAAGTTCTACTTACTCGGTGCAGGCATTCCTGATGACCGTCGCCAAAGCAACAAGAACTGCTAATAGTGCATCGTATTGGTGCGCGGGGTCGTTTATCGAGGAAGATCCGTTCAACTGCCTGAAAAAATTATAATAATTTTTAAATGTAATTATTTCGTACCTACTCGTAATATTGTCATTGTTGGTCTAGTCTATTTAAGTACTACATTTCTATGAGTTTTACTGATACTACATGATTTACTGTCTTCGGTTCCAAGGTCTGACAAAATTCTAGAGACATTTTCATCAGAAATTTTATAGTGGCGGAGAAGAGAGAATTTCGTGGCCGAGAATCAACAATGAAATTTGCTCATAGCCTTTGTCTAACACAGAAGCAAGAATGACACCTAAGATGGCACTGGACTCTTGCGCATCGACGGACGACACAGTAAAAACGGTTTGGCGTCTGACTCCATCTGGGTGATGGTCTTCAGCCAGGCGACCCTAGAAACGGTTACCACCGCCAGTGGGATCGTTCAACTGTCACCATAGGTTGCGATAGCCTTTGGTGTTATTCCTTGGGGTGGACCGCTAGTAGTTAAAAAAGATAGTGCATATTATGTCTACTTACGTGCGTTTCTTCAGGTACCTCCCAAAATTCTCAACGAGTGCTAGATCATGAGAGTATGAATGTTGATCAAAGATGCTCTTAGAATCCGCATTCGTTTCTGAGTCTGAGCTGTGGTCAAATTCAAACGGATGGCCCTCAACAGCGACGACGCCCTCTCTCGACTGACTGACCTGACGTAAATTGTTGTGGTTCACGGAATGGTAGTATGGATCCAATGCGCTGTGGATGTTCCTTTTGTGATCGAAATAAGGGTCATCAGATCTCTGGTATGGAGCTAGATTAGCTTGAGGGGAATGTATCACAGCAATTTGTGGTACAGCGTTGTTAGCAGCTGCAGATATACTTGAGTGGTCATTGTTGTGGAATACTTCCGGATATACCGCTCGAGGGTGATGGGCTTCACTATAGCTCAAGTAAAGGATTGTGGGTATTAAGTGCCACATTTTATACCTGCAAATATATCATTTATTTATTAATCTACTCTCATATAGTTAAATTCAAAATACAAAAATCAAAACGAGTTTATATAGACGTACTTTACAAATAGTATATCAAAATGAAATTTAAAAAATCAATTATGACACTATTTCTCTAACAAAATACCCAATGTTATAATATTTTTTTTCATTGCGATAAGTACAGGTTACAGATCATAGATACATCTAAGTATTTAATTTTTTATCGTGATAACAGGAATTTTGGAGCCATAATACGTTTGTGTTTCGGTGGAAAATTAGTGTTTATTAAAATGTGTGATAGTGAAAGTGCAGAAAATTTGACGACGCCCGACATTTTAGAGACTGCGACAGCAGTCAGTCTTTATATACTACCAGTAAAGTCAAGAAAATTATACGATAAATGTTATCAAGACTTTTTAGCATGGAAAATGAATAAAAATGCTACTTCGTTCTCAGAAAACGTTTCTCTTCTATTGTTCTTGCATATTTTCAAGAACAGTCAGAAAAAATTAAATTTTCGTCACTGTGGTCTAAGTATTTAATGCTAAAGAGTACTTTACTTTAATTGTGATATACAAAATGTTAACACTTACAGTAACCAGTACCGGCGTTAGGGTAAGGCGCGGTTAGGCGACCGCCCAGGGCGCCGGATATAAAAGGGCGCCACAGGTCTACTTAATTCCCGTAAATGTCCTTTATGAAAATCGTTATGGTGGCAAGATTAGAACGGATAGCAGTTTACGTTACCGAAAATCTTGTACCATAGAGAAAAACATTATCAATTTCTAAATAAAAACTGGTTGAATTTTGTCAAACTTAGCAACTTTGTCAATCGAAAATCGAAATGAAATTGCTGATAACCTCGACCTCGAAGGCTAGAAAAGTAAAATTTTACTAGTTTTAATAAATGGTAATTTCATTATCCTTTTCCTTATTTCATATGGGATTGAATTGCAGTTAGGGGGCGCCGTAGAAATCTCGCCCAGGGCGCTGGTAGTGCTAAAACCGGCACTGACAGTAACCAATAAATAAACTGTGTCAATCTTTATATCTTTTATTTAATATGTTCGTGTTCAATGAGAGTAGATAAAGTAGTATATGAAACTGCACTTATCTAGGTATTATACACTTGTGTGATACTTTTACAATACCCCTCGATATGTACCAGTTTCATAATCTACTATTATACACATACAGCTATCTTTAGGGTCAGTTCAGACCGAGACGTGAAGCGACGCGACGATGCGTGAAGAGGCCTGTCATTTCACGCTGCGTCGCGCTACATCTCGCGGCGCCGCGATGCGCCTCGCTGCGCGACGACGCGAGGCGCATCCAGACGCCGCGCGGTGCAGCAGAACGCGTCTAGATTTTCCACGTGCTGCCGCCCCGCCCCGCGTCCTCCCGCAGTCCCATTTGCAAATGACGGCCTCAGCTACATAGTCCAGGGGCTGGTTGAGATGCAAAATCCGAGGTAGTTGAGTATGCAAAATCCGAGTGACGGCAACTATGACCGAATTCATAAACATAATATAATTATGCGCTTTATCTGTCCCGCAAAATGATGTGATCTGATTTTTCTATAAATTATTACGGAAGTAATCATTAAAATGATTTTAAATCATGTACTCAATACATTCCGTTTACGATTAAGAGAAGAGGGCGAAAAAAAATGAACCAAAAAATTGACCGGCAAGTTCAACATTGTTATTCTTTGATCTTTTCTTAACTTAAATCGGTTGGCGAAATTCGTTACTCACAATTATGCATACTTAGTCACCTCTAGCTCCCGGTCTTCACCTCGCATCGTGAGCGGCCGCGAGCGGCGTCAAGCTGCGCTGCGCTGCATCGTGAGGCCTTGAGAGGCGCAGCGCAGCACCGCTGCTTTGAGATGCGTCGCGCTGCGCCGCGAGGCGTCGCGCGGCGCATCGCTGCGCATCTCAACTTATTCTAAATTCTCACAACGAAATGTGTATCTTTTGGTGTAGAAAATAAAGTCGTATTTTGAATGGCTCTTAAAAGTGTGAGCGCATCGTCGCGTCGCTTCGCGTCTCGGTCTGAACTGACCCTTATTGTCTAGTTTAATGTAGTACTTTTATTAGATTTACATACATAATTAATGATAATTAACTAATGATTTTATTTTATCCAGGAGATGGACACTCAAAAACGTCGAAAAATAAAAAAAACAATTACCAGTACAATAATTAAAACATGCTTACCCAGTGAAAGAAGGCTTTGGTCAGTAAATTGAAATAAAATTTCATCAGTATTTATACGGTAATTTAGAAATACCGTTGGCTTGTTCTTTAATATTACTTGTATGTTATTAATAAAACCAATGGTTTTTAAACTTTTAAACTAGGCAGAATTTAAAAAGTCTTATTACAGTTAAACATGTGTTGAACATTTAGCCCTTATCACGAGTTTTCACTATTTTATTTTATAGAGTCTTTCCAGTATTTACTGCGTTTACTTCTTGTATGGAAAAATGGAACAGCGCCTCTGGTGGACGAAGAAGGAACTAATTTTTTCCTTGTAACTTGTCAATTGAAAATGTCAAAGTTCCAGTGTGCTTAGTGCGAGTTTTTTGACGTGTTGACGTGATAGTAACGTTTAACAGCGTTTGGCGCTCGCATTGGTTGAGAGTTCTCACGCCTTTGGATCGAGCCAATAAGAGCGCCAAACGCGGTTAAACGTTACTATAGCGTAAACGTAAAAAAAACTCGCACTAAGCACGCAGTTTACTTTACGTCACAATAACTGAAAACTCATGATAAGGCCTCAGGTCTAAAAAAGTGTAACTATAAATGACCCTTGTATCAACGTCAAATGCCGTTTTGCCTTTTTTATTATGAGCTTTTTTTATTAGAGAAGTGTTCGACAGATGTTTTACTTTGTTGTAGTAAAACACTAAACGTTTCTGCCCCACGGATAGACTTTCCATTATGGACCGTTGATTTGGAAGTTCATATTTTTTTTTTAAATAGTACTCATAAATAGAAAGCTTTTTACAAATTTTCAAGTTTCGGACGTTCACAGTTTACGAGATATATTTGTTTAAAGTTTCCATACAAATTGGATAACAGCACGCCATTTGTAAATTTTTAGGTTGGATTAATTGTCCTGGTAGACATCAAAGTTGACATTTCACGTTCCGTTGACGACTTCGAGATGTATTTTATTCAATTTATGTCACGTTTTACTTAAATATAATTTTATATTCACATATTAATTTGGAGTGTAAAAAACTTTATACTTTAGTGTTTTATTGAGTGCAAGAGGGAGCGAAGCGAGCTCGGGACTTGGGGCACCCCGACTCGGACTGGTTAGGTTAGAAGGGGATGGCCCCGATATCCGCTTCGTGGTTATTTTTTTATAAACCATTCAGAAGAAGGAGCCCCGCACAGCGGGGCACCGTCGACCTGGCTGAAGCCTCAGCTGCGCCTCGTTTAGTTCGTTCGTTACGTTAGTGGCGTAGGGTACGGTACGTTTACGGTAGAGAGTTAGGGGGCTTCCCCCAACTCTCTCCTCCAATAAATCAGGTTTATAATGTCCAAAACATTACGAAAGCCCGGAAAACATAACCTCAAAATTCATTCTAACCTAAAAACTTCAACAACCATGGATATCTCCATAACCATGGGGCTCCGAGAAGTGGGGATGGTTCAAGGGGGTAGCTCGCTCCCTCCTCCCCCTCCGACCCTTCCCCCCATAAATCAATGGTTCATAATGGAATTTTTTACCGATTGCTCTGACCTACACAATCCAGATATGGGCAGGTATTTTTATCCGTGCTACCTAATAGGCTACTGGGCTTATCCCAGTTGTAATTATGTCTTGTGCCTTTTGGTCTTGTTATTGTTACGAGCTGAGTATTGGGATAAATTAATTAACACCAATTAAAACCAAATAAACTTTATTCACACACGAATCACTAATTAAAACCAACACTTAACACTACTCAACAATTAAACACTTATACACTCACTTAATCACACGTAAAAATCACTTAGAGATCGCTTCCAGTTCACTTCGAGTTGCCACGATCGTAGTCAAAACCAGACTGACTCAGCTCCCCGATCGGCGCCCTTTTTATACCCCGGCCGGACCCACTAGATGTTTCTAGAAGGTGGTCGAATGTTCTGGAAACATCCATAGACTTCGACATAGTCCCATACCTTCTGGAACATTCCAGAACCATCTCAAAACATCTAGAACAGGGTACAATTTTCTAGAAACTTCTTGACCAATCTTCAGTAGAATTGTCGAGAACCTTGTGGAACTTTCGAGAAGCTTATAGATAGGTCTCGCAATTCGATCGACGTAACATTATGTTCTGTCTCCTTCTGGAACCCACTAACCCAGATACTGTCAGAATAGGTGCGGTACTCCCTAATTATTTATAACAACTTTTGTGGGATTGGATAATCATCAAATGACTCTTAGTTCTGTTAAAGCTGAAGGGTGTGTGGAACTACACTCGCGGGAAAAAGTGTAGAGTCACTTAGAAATGGTACTATTTTAAAGGTTTAACTGTTAACTGTGAATTGATACCAAATTCATTTAAATCACACCATTAAACTAAGGTGCTATCCCGGATCAATTCCAAGTGAGTGATTCCACACTTTTGCTCGCAAGTACCTATAGTTTTAACTAAAACAAACTCAGACTGTTGTTTAGATTGCCCTGTGCGTTCCATGGCGTTTTTAAAAATCCCCGTAACTCTGGCGTAACAACATCCATAAATGTCAAACTTCTAACCTAGTCGAGGTTTTACATTTGCGTTAAGTTTTGGTCCCTGATCCACCGTGACGCATTCAAACACCCTTTTATTTTTTTTTGACTTCATCATCATCTCAGCTATAGGACGTCCACTGCTGAACATAGGCCTCCCCTTTAGATCTCCACATATACCGGTTGGAAGCGACCTGCATCCAGCGTTTTCTGGCGACCTTTATAAGGTCGTCTGTCCATCTCGTTGGTGGACGTCCTACGCTGCGCTTGCTAGTCCGTGGTCTCCACTCTAGCA
The DNA here is from genome assembly GCA_950005045.1 of Agrotis exclamationis. Taxonomy (NCBI): domain Eukaryota; kingdom Metazoa; phylum Arthropoda; class Insecta; order Lepidoptera; family Noctuidae; genus Agrotis; species Agrotis exclamationis. The sequence continues at coordinate 4,621,764 of OX465417.1, read as the reverse complement.
CTTTTCGACCCCATCGGCCATCTGCTCTGCGAGCAATATGGCCTGCCCATTGCCACTTCAGCTTGCTAATCCGGTGGGCTATATTGCGAGTAACCCATCGGCTTTAGTTCGTCTACGGATCTCTCTCATCTCATTTCGGATTCGACTTGATTTGACTTGCCAGACTAAAATTGTGGTAGTTCGACTATGCACGATAAAAATTTAATTTATAGCCTCTAGCACTCAGGAATAATGTAAAATTCCTATCAATGTGATGTATCATAAGTTTCTCAGATAATCCCCTACATAAAAACAGTGTGTGTAAAACACACTTTTTTTTCTATTTCTGAACTTCGTCTATTAGGTATAATGATCTCCCATCCATAACCCGATCTCGTCAACTACTGCTTCACCTGAGTGTGTGCTTCATCTGTGCGGCTGTTGTAATAATGCCTTGAATTATTAAAAAAAACTTTGAGAAAGAATTAATTATTTTTGTAAGAAATAAATGGATTCGGAACGTAATAAATTCCTAAGTGTTGAAAAACATAAATTAAATTAGTAACGCGGTAATATAATTTTGGTATTCATTAGTAACAGCTAAGTAGGTACATAATAAAATATCAGAATGACGTAAGTGGTAGTGTTAACAATACATTGCTGTACAAGGGGTGAAAGTTACTTATTGAGGAGTCCCGAGACGGGGTTTGGCGCCCGTAACGTAGTGAGGGCGCTAATAGTTCGAGGGACTAAAAATCTGTATGTGGGAGGTAAGTTTTGGGAGGGGGGGGGGAAGAGGAAAATTAAAAAAAATAATTGAAAACTGCATCGTGTGACATATCAAATAAAAGGTCTTGCTGAGAAGATCTTAAATGTATTTTTTTTGTAATTTTAAATTAAATAGTTTCCAAGTTATTCAAGAAAATAGACGAATTTTCACCATTCCCCCCGCCCCCTTATCTCCGAAACTACTGAATCTAAAATTTTGAAAAAATTACAGAAATTAGTTTTCTACTTATAGATTATAGGAAAACCTATAAGAAGTCCATATCTGTATATGGGAGGTAATTTTTGGGGGGGGAAGGGAAAAATTAAAAAAAATATATTGAAAACTGCATCGTGTGACATATCAAATGGAAGGTCTTATTGAGACAATCTTAAGTATTTTTTTTTGTAATTTTAAAATAAATAGTCTCCAAGTTATTCAAGAAAATAGACGAAATTTGACCATTCCCCCCCCCCTTATCTCCAAAACTACTGAACCTAAAATTTTGAAAAAAATACAGATATTAGTTTTCTACTTATAGATTATAGGAAAACCTATAAGAAGTCCATATCTGTATATGGAGGGTAATGTTTTGGGGGGAAGGGGAAAACTAAAAAACAATTGAAAAATGCATCGTGTGACATATCAAATGAAAGGTCTTGTTGAGACAATCTTAAATGTATTTTTTTGTAATTTTAAAATAAATAGTTTCCGAGTTATTCAAGAAAGTAGACGGAAATTCACCATTCCCCCCCCCCCCCTTATCTCCGAAACTACTGAACCTAAAATTTTGAAAAGAATACAGAAATTAGTTTTCTACTACTAAACGTATAAGAAGTCCATGATATTAAAATAACATGGTAAATCACTCAATATTTTGCGTACCAATTTGGATCAGATTTAAAAAAAAACGTGATAGGTAACATCGTACGGAACCCTCTTCACGCGAGTCCAACTCGCACTTGGCCAGTTTTTTTTTTTAAAGAAGAAGTGTCATCTGTGAGTCTGTGACCCTGCCCCGGCGCAAATGAAATGTATCTCAGTTTTTTCGTCATTGTATATACATCAAATAACAGTTTTTCTTTAATTTCAGTGGCTAACTTAGTTAAATTGCTTAAATAAGCATTAGGAAAAATGTTAAATTTACTAGATGTTCTCCGCGGTGTCTCTGGTCGTAGCGTGATTTTATATAACTTACAGTCTTCCTCGAAAAATGGACTATCCAACACAAAAAGATTTTTTTAAATTCGAACCTGTAGTTTCTGAGATTAGCACCTTCAACTAAACAAACAAACTCTTCACCTTTTTCAACTGGGCGTGGATGGCTATGTCCGAAACTATGAGGAATATCGAAAAACGTTGAAACGAGTCTCGAGGCCGATTTTGAACGAAAACTAAAACTGCATCATTGGATTTTAGAAAATTCAATAGTTCTGGCCAGGAATCGAACTCGCAGATTTTGGAAAAAAAAAACACACCCGTATTAACACCATTTGATAGTGTTGCTAAAAAGAACCAAATTCTGGGAAGTAATCATATACGGCAAACTTAAGGAAATAACAGATTTTTATGAAATTATTGCTATTTTTTTGTTGTTACTTTGCTTCTACTGAGCCTTAAAGATTGGGCAGTTTTTTTTTATTATACGTTTCTCTTAAGTTTGCCGAATATATGATTACTTCCCAGAATTTGATCCTTATTAGCAACACTATCGAATAGTGTAATAATAAGAATGTGATTTTTTTTCCAAAATCAGCGGGTTCGATTCCTGGCCAGAATTATTGATTTTTCTAAAACCCAAAGATCCAGTTTTAGTTTTCGTCAAAATCAGCCTCGAGACTCCTTTCACGTTTTTCGATATTCCTCATAGTTTCATCCACGTCCAGTTGATAAAGCTGAAGAGTTTGTTTGTTTGGTTAAAGGCGCTAATCTCAAGAACTACTGGTTCGAATTGAAAAAATATGTTGTTTGTTGGATAGTACCTTATTTAAGAAGACTGTAAGCTATATAACATCACGCTCCGACCAATAGGAGGCGAGCAGCGGGTGAAACCGCGGAGAACAGCTAGTAACTTTAATATTTTTCCTAATGCTTAATTAAGCAATTTAACTAAGTTAGCCACTGAATTGAAAAAAAAGAAACCTGTTATTTAATGTGCATAAAATAACAAAAAAACTGAGATACATTTCATTTGTTCCGGGGCTGGATAAATTTTGTATGGACTGTGACCCTTCTTCTTTAGCAGCCGTTAGTTGCTAGCGATTCTCCCTAGAACTGCAATGCATAACTTTCACACACTCATCAGGCATGTAAAATGACCTGCTTTCAGAGTATGAGTTATGATAGTAGTGCGGTAAGTTGGTTTTTACAAACGAGTAGACGAATGTAACCGTTACCATAGTCACGAGTTTGTAAATACCAATTTTCGCACGTGTGTCATACAATGTTTTTCAACACATTTGCGAGAAAACAGTACAATATTTAATTAAACAAACTTTATTTCAGTGGGAAAGTCGCAACAATTTTTGAAGTTTCTAATATGAAAATGGCGCGAATTTGCAAATGGCGCCACATGCACGTGGTGAAAATTAGAAGTACATCTTTCGTCTCATTTACTCTTTAGTCATCATCATCAGCCGGAAGACGTCCACTGCTGAACATAGGCCTCCCCCTTAGACCGCCACGTCGAACATAAAGTACAACGTATTGAGCAAAAGCGCTTCTAAGGAGGTTCGATCAGTCAGGTTGTTCATTCGCATAATGTGAAACTCTTTGGTGGAATTCTTATTTTTTTTTATGGAAATTAAAAAAAAAACCGTAAAGAAAACGCACGGTGCTATACAACGGGGTATGCCGTAAAATAGGTACTTAGGTGAGAGTACCTATTTTACCGCACGTTCCGTTGTATGGTGTGTAATTTTTAACTTTCGAACAATGAATACAGGCTTTGTAAATGCATTTTTCGAGCAAATGTGTTCTTTTGTCTATTTTCCCCATTCATACGTCATGGCTACTACTGGAAAAATCCTTGGTGAGTGGGAAATAATCCCAAACATAACAGGCTAAACATGGGAGTACAACTAGAGAACTAGGTACATGTCCCAACCCTTTGGGTATTCACTTATTTTCAAAGTTTCTGTTATTAGATTCTAGTTGATGTCACTGTTTTCTACAGACCGAGGCGAGGGGTCTATAAAGCCACTTTGGAAGAATCGTTATAATTATGAATTGTGAAAGTATAGATTATATTGTGATTCTGCTAAAGTTGGTTATTAGACCAACAGATGCTTCTACGATGATCATGTTGATATAGTTATTTATGATACTAGTGCGGTAAGTTGGTTTTTACAAACGAGTAGACGAATGTAAGCCCGAGATGAAGTCGAGGGCTTACCATAGTCACGAGTTTGTAAATACCAATTTCCGCACGTGTGTCATACAATGTTTTTCAACACATTTGCGAGAAAACAGTACAATATGTAATTAAACAAACTTTATTTAGAAGTTTCTAATATGAAAATGGCGCGAATTTGCAAATGGCGCCACATGCACGTAGTGAAAAATAGAACTACATCTTTCGTCTCATTTACTCTTTAGTATTAAAATGAGACAACGTATTGAGCAAAAGCGCTTCCAAGGAGGTTCGATCATTCAGGTTCTTTATTCTCATAATGTGAAACTCTTTGGTGGAGTTCTTATTTTTTTTAATGGAAATTAAAAAAACCGTAAAGAAAACGCACGGTGCTATACAACGGGACGTGCCGTAAAATAGGTACTTGGTGAGAGTACCTATTTTACCGCACGTTCCGTTGTATGGTGCGTAATTTTTAACTTTCGAACAATGTATACAGGCTTCGTAAACGCATTTTTCGAGCAAATGTGTTGAAAAAGCATTTTACGATTTAAAATACATGAAAATTGACATAAAGATTAGTGTTATTTTCTTTGCAACAAGAGGAAAAACAAACAATTAAAAATGGTCGAAATTATTTAATAGTTTGAAGAAGAACATCATGAAAAAATGCTAAAAACGTAAATGGTGAAACAAATTAATCTAGTTCGTTTTGAGCACTCCTATCTTGTTCGTTGCACCGTTTTTAATTTCAAACGCAATTGAACGGATCTGTCCCCACATATAAATTGATGAGTACAGCCAGTGAACCCACAACATCTTCAAGAGCGTATGGATTTGTTATGACATATTGTACAGCTTCCAGATTGTCTGAGACCGCTTCAAAACTTCTGTTAAGTTCATTTAATTTAGATGCGAAATTACCAGCCGAGCGCAATATTTCCGCTGGATAGTCAAATTCAACAGTATTCTGTTGAACAGTATAAATAAATTGGTTGCAGACTGTGTCTTCTAGTACGCAGGCGTTAGTTAAATCTATTAACTGTAAAAAGATAATTTTTATTTAATTGGCGAGTATAATACAATAGCCGTCTACTACAAAAACGTTAAACATCTGCCGTCGTACCACAAAAACTTTTAAACGTGTGTTGAACACTTGTCTAAAAAAATGTCAAATTATGACGTTGAAATAAGGTTCGTTTTGCAGTCACACTTTTTTTAAACAAGTGTTCAACAGATGTTTAAGTTTTTGTAGTAAGGATGCTGTTGAACACTTGTCTAAAAACTGTCAACTGTAAAACGGCATTCGACGTTGAGATAAGGGTCGTTTTGCAGTTGACAGTTTTTAGTTAAGTGTTCGATTACAGCTACCGACGGCCGGGCACGCCGCAATCGCGGCGGTAAGACCCCTCTTTGAGGAGTGGCTGGATAGGAGTCACGGCGTCCTGACCTACCGCATGACGCAGGTCCTCACCGGACACGGAAGTTTCGGGAGGTACCTGTGTCTAAGGAGAAAGGAGGAAACGCCTGGGTGTCACCACTGCGAAGATCGCCCGGAGGACACAGTAGAGCATACGGTGCAAGACTGCCCAGCTTGGGCAGAGCACCGACGTGTCCTCACGGCGGCGATAGGCGGAGACCTCTCGCGCCCGGCATTGGTTGCGGCCATGCTGCGGGGCGAGACGGAGTGGGAAGCGGTCGCCTCCTTCTGCGAAGCAGTAATGCTCGCGAAGGAGGAGGCGGGCCGCGCGAGAGAGAGGGCAATGTCCTCCCTCCGCCCCATCCGCGGTGGTTGGCGCCCACGGCGTCGGACGTCGCAAGACGATCTCCGGCCGCCGTAGGCGCGGGCATGCGGGCGGCGAGTAAAGGGCAACTCGCAGCCCGACCATGGACCATGCCCGGGTCGACGGCGCGTTGTGTTCCACGCGCGCCTCAAAGAGCGTCAGCGTAATGACGGGGCCCCCTCTGTAGAGGGCCAAAGCCTGCCGGGGTCGCGGGACTTATACCATTACCGTGACCCCGGAACGTAAAGGGCTATTGAAGGACACCGTGGATTTTAGTCAGTACAAGTCTGACAGTCCCTCCCGCCCTGCCCGGGGTGGGAGGACTCATTTGATGATTTTACCACGATAAAAAAAAAAATAAAAAAAAAAAAAAAAAGTGTTCGATTACAGCCGGTTTTCTTTCAAGATAGGATACAACACATTGCCCATCGCTTTGCGCATCCGGTCTAGGCCTGCTACCTTTTCAATCTAACTATCTAATTGAGAAACTAACTATCAAATTCCAATGTTGTGCCCACCCCAGTCTCTGTTGGAAACTCGGTACTCGAAGTTGTTGACTCATATATCTATTTAGGACAAGTAGTCCAATTAGGTAGGTCCAACTTCGAGAAAGAGGTCAACCGCCGAATCCAAGCAGTTGGGCAGCGTTCGGGAAGCTACGCAATTTCTTTTCGTCCGACATACCTCAGTGCCTCAAGACGAAAGTCTTCAATCAATGTGTGTTACCAGTGATGACTTACGGCACCGAAACGTGGTCTTTCACTATCGGCCTCATCTCAAAGCTCAAAGTCGCTCAGCGAGCTATGGAGAGGGCTATGCTCGGTGTTTCTCTACGTGATCGAATCCGAAATGAGGAGATCCGTAGACGAACTAAAGTCACCGATATAGCCCACCGGATTAGCAAGCTGAAGTGGCAATGGGCAGGCCATATTGCTCGCAGAGCAGATGGCCGATGGGGTCGAAAAGTGCTAGAGTGGAGACCGCGGACGAGCAAGCGCAGCGTAGGACGTCCACCAACGAGGTGGACAGACGACCTTGTAAAGGTCGCCGGAAGACGCTGGATGCAGGTCGCTTCCAACCGGTATATGTGAAGATCTAAAGGGGAGGCCTATGTTCAGCAGTGGACGTCCTATGGCTGAGATGATGATGATGATCTAATTGAGGCCAGCTATGCTATTGTCTGTAAGAAATCTCATCGCTGGACTCTGTGGACGATGTGTTCTTAGACGCGACGGCTTCGAGATCGTACAATCGCGTAGCGCAAGTGCTCACCGTTCCCGCCGCAACATTGGATAGTGTCGCTGTCAGTAGCAAAGCAAACTTTATGCTACCGTATCTGTCTCCTGTCGCTGTCTCGCTCGCGAACTGCCGCTCATACATTGCCTGTTAAGTACTGTCGCGGTCTCCTGTCGCTGTCTCCTGTCGCGGTCTCGCGCGCGAACCGGCACCAGTCTCAGTGCGGCGTGACCGCTGCGGTGGTGGCGCGGTCAGAAGGCTGTGTTTATCGAGAATAGGACTGCTGAATCCCTATTAATGACGTCGTCGGCGCGTACTTAAAAGCTATTTCTTACTAAAATATACTACGCGACCGACCGTACGCGATAACGCGACCGACATCAGCGTAGCAGGAAATTAGGCCTAATGAACGTCACACACTACGCTTGCCATGAAATAGCGAATCAATACGACAGACCTGGTCACGTTCCGGCACCGTTTGCCATAACGATCAAGCCTCAAAACGCACTGTTGAAGATCCATAAGAAAATCTTCCCAGTTGAGTTTTCAAATTGATAGATATCTTCAGCATAGATTAAATACCTTTTTTGTATCTTTATTGACTTTGTTGAGAAGTTTCTTGAATTCGTCTACAACCTTTTCTGGGTTGTTGAGAGCTTCAGGTACCGAAGTGTTAAGGTATTCTTGATACACTTTGTAATATGGTTGCACCCTGGAAACAATATTGACAGAGATTAAAAAGTATGTTTATAGTTCCCAGGTGCTCTTCCAAAGGCGACACACGCTATTTTATTTTAGTTTTATTAGGAAAAATAAAGACACTTTTATCTCTTTTTTTGCAAATGTTAATATAAAACTGCCTGTAACTGGCTTACTTGAAATTTATGCTTTGATTGACCGCAGCTGCAAACGGTACCTAGCAATGTCGTTGCAGTTCCTTTCGTAAGTTTCCTTTCAGAAAATTTCATTAAATTCTTTAAGAGTCACATTTAGAAATCTTCGAACGACAAGTTTATTCCCGTCCAGTAATACCCCTTACTGTTACACAAAAATAGTTCAGCACTTCTATTTGAATTTCTCTTAGGCCCGCCATACACGGCCTGCTGGAGCAGTTACCCAGTTATCAACATTATACGGATCGCTCTTGCAGTCAAGAGTCAACAGCTTGAAGCTGCCAGTGATAACTGCTCGAGCAGTTGGTTCAACAGCTCGAGCGGTGGGCAATTTCAAATCAGTAGCACCATGAATTTTGAAGAGGGAGCGCGGGCGGAGGCTGCGCTCGAGCTGTCGACAGCTCGAGCAGTCAGTGTATGGCTGGCGATTGCTTGACCGCACGATGAAAATTCACCGTGCTGTCGACCGCCCGAATCAGTTGCAACTGCTCGAGCGGTTCGTGTATTTACGTCCATAAACTCTGCAGTTCACTGTGCAGTCGCAGCTTGAAGCTGTCGCCCCTGACTGCTTTAAGCGATCCGTGTATTGCCGGCCTTAGTTAAAACTTTTAAATTCGGCTGCAAGCAGGGCTAGAACCTGCGTCTGTCCGGATAAGTACTCGCGTACACTTTACCAATAGGGTTATCGCAGCTTTGCTCGACGAGGCCGAACCTTTCATTCCCTTGTCTGAACGTTTGGCAGTCTAGTTTAGACGGCTACTTTACTTACGCGCAACCAGAGTTCGTGAATGCTTGGAACATGATGACGTGGGCGATCACGGCATACTGGCGCCTGTAGTCGTTCAGTAGTGGAATGTGTCCTTCCATAGATCTAATATACCAAAAGAGAAAGCAAGTATATTTTTTTTTCCTTATCTATCTTTTTTCCTTATCTCCTGGACAATAGAAAGGTCTTTGCTCAGGTCTAGGACAGAGTAGGAAAATCCAGTTCCTCCACTTCTCGCGAAGTTTGACTCCCGACGTATTAAGTAAGATAAAATCTTGCCTCACTATTCCCAAGTCATTGCATTCTATGAAAGCTGCAATGACGATGGCAAATGGCAAACTATCGTATTATAGAAAAATGCCAAGACAATGAAGCCCGACGAATAGAATCAATTTAACAGTATTGGATCCTGCAACGAAATTAACCAGAGAAGAGAAATAAGTAGTAGGATAAACATAATTTATGCAACATTATTGCAGATACATACAACAAATTAGCTCCCAAAATTGCCTCGGCTTCTCGAAGTGCAGCAGTAGCTTCTTTGTATTGTACTCTTTGTACGGCTCTTGCTATGTTTGTCACCGATTCAACCACGACCAAGCCGCTGGCGGCTGCTATCAGGAGTTGTAGAATAATTTTCATCTGGAAACATAATTTTAATAATATTTTTGGAGGGAGTAATATCAGAACCTTGGGTAGGTTAACTATCAAACCAGGCCCTGTAGCCATGTAACAAACGATAAATGCCAAACGCTGAGTAGGCTTTAATAGAATTTAAACTTGGGTATAACGTTGAAGATCTAGTGAAGATTGCTTATCGTTTTCGATCATTCCTATCGCTAACGCTAAGAAATCTTAAATGAATTTTCAACTTTAGGCTCTCGGCTATGAAGTTGAAAATCTATTGGGAAGTACCGGGCGTTTGCGATTATCGATTGCGACTTGGCTAGGGGGGCTGGTGTAGGTTAACTGTCACATGTTAACTAACTGTTAAGGGTAACTGTTACTGGGATAGGCTAACTGACAAACTTTTATAGATTTTTAACTTTTGCCTCACATTCAATTGGGAAAATTCGGCTTAATACCGCAAGCCTTTATCTACCAGTCAGCCTTTTGGGTCAAAAAGAGAAGAACCGTACAAACAAAAACTGCATCAAATAAATACCGGAAACTGCTTTATCCTAAACCATGTTGGTATGAATTTCCTGTCAAACCAACCGTGCTATATAGCATCTCTGTTTCTAAAAACTCACTACCTACACGTACGTCGACTTTATTTATGTTTTTTACTTACTGTAACAAAATAAATATTGTCTTCGTATACATACATGTTAATCTCCAAAACCACACAACCCATTTCAATGAAATCTTGTGAATGTGAAAATGGCAGTGGTCCGGGGGGGGGGGTGGTTTATTTGTAGTCCGGGTTTAAAAATTTAAAGTCTTGTGCCTACACACACACACTTCACCGTCCCCCTACCATCCCGATGCAGTTGCCACGGTGCGCTCTTCGACTCATGTCCGGTTTCCAAGTTTTAGTGATGGCAACCCTGGGTCATGGTCATGTCTTTCGTAGAACCGGCGCGAGAGATGCGCGTAGCCAAATGTAGTGTGGGACGTCCCCCGGCAAGATGGACGGAGACCTGAAGAAGGTAGCTGGTAGTGGTTGGATGAAAAAAGCGGGATATTGTACACTGTGGCGCTTCTTGGGGAGGCCTATGTCCGGCAGTGGACTGCAAAGGGCTGAAATGATGATGATGATGATGATAGGCCCAGTAAGAGGGGTCGGTGTGAAGTAGGGGCCGGTTGTTAATATGCTTACAAGTCGAGAGATGCTTACCTTGGCAGAGTGGTGAACACTTTATCATGAAGTACGAAATGAAACTAATTATATGTATAGTGCTTCTAATTTGTGTCGAATCATGATTAAATGGGCCATTAAATATTCATAATTCTAAAGCGTATTATAATTTCAGAGAATAATTATGAATTGTGTATTTACTTTTCTTTTCATAGATTTGCGGAACGACAGCCGGGATCAACAGCGACTTAGCCAAGCGGCTTGTCCTTGAAGATCGTGAATTCGTGATCAAGGTTACTTCATATTGAAAAAGGTTGGAAAAAATACGAATAAAATGTAAATATAAATGCATTATTTTGTTGTTCATAAATTGACGTATTGTTTAAGATTCGCTCTAAATTATTAAACACAGTTATTGCTTACTTTGAACGTGCGGTAAAATAGGTACTCTCACATAAGTACCTATTTTATGGCATACCCCGTTGTATAGCACCGTGCGTTTTCTTTACGTTTTTTTTAATTTCCATAAAAAAAATAAGAATTCCACCAAAGAGTTTCACATTATGAGAATAAACAACCTGACTGATCGAACCTCCTTGGAAGCGCTTTTGCTAATACGTTGTCTCACTTTAATACTAAAGAGTAAATGAGACGAAAGATTTAGTTCTAATTTTCACCACGTGCATGTGGCGCCATTTGCAAATTCGCGCCATTTTCATATTAGAAACTTCAAAAATTGTTGCGACTTTCCCACTGTTAAATAAAGTTTGTTTAATTACATATTGTACTGTTTTCTAACAAATGTGTTGAAAAACATTGTATTTACCTACAACGTCGTGGCATTTGTCTGCTCGTTTGTAAAAACCAACTTACCGCACTAGTATCATAAATAACTATTGCCATGTAGGTAATTCGCGTTGCCATTTTATTATTTACATTTCTCCATTACATTACTTTGCAATGTGCTGTTGTTATTATGAATTAATCTATTTCAAATTAAAGGTACTTTTTAATTTAACTGTGACCTTGTTTAGTTTCAGTGTTACATCACGCCTTTACTTATCACTCAAAGGAAGGCAGAGTTGTGGACTGTGGGTACCTTTTAAGTATGGCACATTACGCCAGTTATGTTTAACTACTAGGTATTTAATAGGGAGTGAGCCTAATGGTCATCTACCGGGCACAAATCCGAAACCGTGACTGTTACTACGTTTTTTTTTGGAAAATCTTTATGACTTTTTGCCCAGAACGAAAATCAAACCCGCGGGTCCTCTCCTCATGCATAGCAGTCTCATTTACTTGAAGAAGTTTATTCAGAGAAAATCCTTTTTAGAATGCACGAAACGAAAGATGACTTTCGGAAAATTCGTGGTAGATTGTGGATGTGAGTGGTAGCTACATTTTTAAGCAATAACGTAGACACGCGTAGCGCCGCGTTAAAAGGAGGTTAGTTACCTATGCAAAAAAAAAAACAGATTTACTAACTGGCTATTCTGGTGAAAATATAGCAGATGCCATTTAGTTTTCTTTTTAAGTTTATCGTTTTTGCTTTTTTAATGGCTATTCTTATTTTTTCAAGTAAATGTGCCTTTCTTTTATAAAAAGTTGTGTTGATGATGACTCTTAATTTTTAAAAATCACTGTTTCCCTTTTTATCCAATTTATAACAGATGCTCGTGGTGTTGCCTGAGTGCGTAATTATTTGAAGGTGTCGCCACACATGTTGCCTACATTAACGTTTTTCAGGAGCTTTAAAAGTGGGGAAAATTACAGCAATTACTCGTTAATTCGTAATTATATTCCACCTCATTTCATTGTAACCTCATTTTATTTGGGTCAAACAAAGGTTTGTTACGGGTCAATGTATCGAAATAATCATAAAACTTGCAAGATTGGTAGAATATATTTGAGTTTTAATGCTGAGTATTTATGTTATCGAAGAAAAAAGTGACATACGAAGACATTTATAGCAATACCACAATCCCAAACGATGCTATTCGATTCTGTCATTAATTATTACCTACCTATAAGTATAAAAGAATTATATTAGAAACAGTGAAATCTTAACAACACCTGTTTTTAACAGTGACATAATTTGGCTACACATTGTGCTTTTGTCATCATCATCATCATCATCAGCCTATAAATGTTCCCACTGCTGGGACACAGGCCTCCTCTCTGTGAAAGGGAGTGGGCCGTAATCTACCACGCGGGCCCAGTGCGGATTGGTAGATGTCTTCGAATTTTTGGTTCTAGGACATGCCGGTTTACTCACGATGTTTTCCTTCACCGTTTTGAGAGGTGGTGTTGAAATAAATTACACATAGTAATGCGCCTGACGGGGTTCGAACCTCGTAAGTCGAGGCCGATACCACTGGGCCACCATTGCTCAGAGGCGCTGTCGGTCAGAGCGAACATGGTTATACGCAGATTTGCGCGGTGGACTGCAGATGTTAAAATAACACTTTTTAGAGCTTACTGCACTACACTGTATACGTGCAGTCTGTGGACTAACTATACGCAAAAGACATACAGCGCCCTTCGAGTCCAGTTCAACAACGCGTTCAGGATGACCCTCGCTATTGCAGTGCCTCGAAGATGTTTGCAGAAGCGCGCGTGGACTGCTTCCACGCCACTATGCGCAAAAGAGGCACGTCTCTGGTATGGCAAGTGCGGGGGAGCGCTAATGCTAGCATGCTGGCCGCGCGAGCGCGATAGACTGTTGCTGAAATGTTTTTTAAATTTTGGTGAAATCGCTCACCATGTTCATAATTTACACAATCAAGTTTTTCTGGAAAAAATCCAAATGCGAAAACGAATGAATTATTTTTAGTAACATATTAACACCCATACCCACGATCATAATTTTGCAATAGATTTTCAGCAATCTCTTTGTAATTATCACTTTTAATTGCCTAAAAATTTGTAAACGACTTTCAGAAAGAGTTCCCGTCTGCTGCTTTTCTGCCTCGATTAAAAGGGTCTCAAATATTGTATTGTCCAATATTCTCCTGATATAAGGACCCAAAAATGTTGCTTCTTTTAATTTAACGCAAAAAGATTCGGAAATACAGAGCAGAGTCATTGAAATGCAGACTTGGACGTATCCAAAGCTTTGGTAAAATTCTTCACCAAGCTCAACTTTATGTGAAGCAGTGGTAACATTATTTATTTGTACCTGGAACAGATTCATTTTTAAAGATTTTCTTTGGAAAGAAAAATTCGGACGGCGTGCAGTGTTTGAACCCGCGACCTCCGGATTCAGCACATCCGACGCTCTTTCCAACTGAGCTAACGGGGCTCTTACTTACCTACTGCGTCGAATTATTCAATCCATTTCTAACGTCTCAAGGTGTCGCCTTCCATTTTTATCTTGATGTGACACCGGAACTTCAAAATAATGTAAATAGGCTTCTTGCAATGGATTTGTAAAAATTTTGAAAAAACTGTTTAATTGAAAATTTTCCCCGCAAACATAACAAAACCGATTTGGATTTTTAAATAAAAATAAGACTTTCAATGACACAGTTATTTACAAAATAGAACGATAAAGGACTATAAACAATTACGGGTATAAAAAACAAAGAACTCGAACAAGAAACTATCTCAGAATTGTGACGTGCTATTAAAATTAAAAAAATATTTTTTTTTAATTACCGTCCATAGGTTACAATAAATAAAATATGTTTCATTTCAAGGAAACATAATTTTTTGTAAACTAGTGTTATTTGCATAAAACCTTTTTAGGAAATTATGAGGTGTCAAAAACAGGTTCCTACTGGCCATTCTTGGCCAAAAAATATTACGGATGCCATTCGAGTATTGTTTTTAAGTTTTTCTTTTTCAGGTTAAATGGCAGTTCAGATTTTTTTTCAACAATAGCTGCCTAATTTTATTAAAAAAAAAATTAAATTAACAATGTATATGAAACTCTTTGGTGCATTTTTCTATAAAAAAGTTTTATGTTAGTAACCAGTAAACCTTTTTTTGAGAGTAGGTTACCACCAATGTACTCTATGGGTAGGTACCACAGTTTACCAAATTAGTTCTGTTTATGTAATTTGAATAAAAACATGAAATTCAAGACTATAATTATGTCTACAAATGTGAAACACGTATAACAGTGACAAAGCCAATAAAAACAATGAAAAAAGTGCAAATGTATTTCAAACATGGTTTAATGAAAATACACACATCAAAAGTGTCTAGGGATCAAGCATTTTTATGCGGATTTCTTGAGATTGAGATGTGGCTTTGTAATAAATTTATGATTTTATAAATTTATATGGATCCTTTTTGGTGCATTTCATAATTTGAATCAGGAACTGTGAATCAAATTCGAGTAAAAGATGAAAATCAGCTGTCAATATTTTCCCTATAAAAACATACAACGCATTGAAGACATTATTAGTGCTACTGTTTTCCTACTACTGATTAAAACCAACGTTATTATGGAGCGGCGACGTCATTTAAGCAGGGAAGAAATGCTCAGAGCCGTGGGAATGATAGAAGCTGGTTCCCGGCAACGTACTGTGGCTTTAGCTCTGAATACAAGTCAGAGTGTTATCAGTCGACTTTGGACACGTTACCGAAGCACTGGTACCGTGGCTGAGCGCCATGGAGGACGGTATCGCTGCACCACACGGAGATAAGACCGATACATTCAAATCTTAACTCGAAGAGCTCCAACAATAACCGCCATGATGTTAGCCGTGAGGCTTCATCACTCTTCAGGGAACTTAATTAGCGACCAAACAGTCAGAAACCGCTTGCATGAAGTGAACCTTCATTCCCGAAGACCGCTACGGGTACCACCTATAGCAATGCACAATCGTAGGATTCGATATCAATGGGCTCTTGAACACAGAAATTGGGCAGAAGAACAATGGCGTTTCGTGTGCTTTTCTGATGAGTCTCGTTTCGGTATGAGACCGGATACAAGACGTATACGACACTGGAGAACCCTGGACGCCAACAGCGATTAAAATCCTGCCAGGAAGTCCATCCTTATAGTGGTGGAACCATCATGGTATGGGCGGGTATTTGGATCGGCGGAAGAACTGAGTTGATTTGGATCAGAGGCAACCTCAACGCTCAAATTTATGCTGAGACGATTGTATCAGACGTCATCGTTCCTCTACAAGTGCAAATCGGTCCCTTATTTCAGTTAATGCATGATAATGCACGACCGCACACCGCAAGAGTTGTAAGACAGACTCTCGCCGCAGCTAACATCAATGTCCTGCCCTGGCCTGCTCAGTCGCCAGACTTGAATCCGATTGAGCATGCATGGGATATGCTACAGAGAAGAGCTCTGCCGAATATGGAGGGTATCCAGTCGCAAGAAGACCTTTTTTTGTTGTTGCAACGAACATGGGCGGCCATTCCACAGCGTGATTTGGATGAACTCATTTTGAGTATGCCAAACCGATATTCTTGTGTTGTTAGTGTTCGCGGTAGAAACACGGATTATTAATTGTTTAAGTTACCCAATAAAATTTTAAAGAAAACTGTTATTTCAGTCTTTTTTTCGAACTTTTGTGTTAGTGGTTCAAATGTCAAAAATCCCTTTATTAGGAAAATGGCAAATTTCTTTATTAATGCAAAGGTGACTTGGTTTATCGTTACTGTGACAAACGAAAACACTTTATTTGATGAATCCTTAAAGAAAATTTTAATTAATATCAATCAGGAGAAAAGTTATTGCAAAAATATATGTTGATCCCTAGACACTTTTGATGTGTGTACGTTTTTATTATTAAAAATAATCAGGTATCTGTGGCGAAATGTTTCCAGAATCTCTTATCACCAGAGCAATTTCTACAAATAATTAGACAAGTTTTGGTCTGATATATATTTCATAAGCATACACAAAATAGCGTCAGCGCCCAACACGAACCCTTCAGATGGCAACCGGAAACAGCGCATACGACGGTGGCGCGTCGTAGACGATTACTTCCGGCGTCCAGACGCTTCGCCAATTAGATCATCCACAGCCAAGTCTAAATAATAAAGCAAATATTCAAATGTTTTCTGCTGTTTAAAAAATATGGAAGATAAATCAAAGAGCAAGTACGCAGTAAAACTTACACACGAATGTACTTTTTAATTTAATCTCATAACTAGGAAACAGTAGGAACCTGTATGAAGCAGCCTTTGATTCGGTTGAATTTGAGAAAATAATGGCAATAACTTCCTTAATTACCTTAATTACCCCGTCGAAAATAATGATTTCCCTTTTTTGGCCAATGTGGCTATTTTATTATACTTACTTTTACATTTTGAGTGGCATAAACGACGGGTCGCATTGGGTGTTCCCCAAGGTTCATATCTAAGACCATTGTTGTTTCTAAGTTGTAAAAGTCGACTTTGCTGGAAAACGTCAACATATTTGTTTGGATTTACATGAGCCTGAGATTTATAGAGCATAAAAAAATCAAACGAATACAATGTTGTTTCACCATGGACGTCCATGGACTCTTTTTGGTCTTTTTGACAACCCGTCATAAAACCAGTCAAGTCGACACTGCCTCAATGGACGGTACACCAAGGTAGGAAGAATTCACAATAAATAGATTGTTTTTATCGTTTTACGAATCTGAGACAATAAACAGAAGTAATCCTTTCGACAGGCCTGTTGGTCTAGTGGTTAGTGACCCTGACTGCTTTGCCGGAGGTCGTGGGTTCGATTCCCACCCAGGACAAATGTTTGTGTGATGAGCACGATCATTTGTTCTGTGTCTGGGTGTAATTTATCTATAATATGTATGTATTTAGAAATATATAAGTATGTTTATCAGTTGTCTAGTACCCATAACACAAGCTCTGCTTAGCTTGGGACTAGATGGCGTTGTGTGATAGTTGTGGAATATTATTATTATTAATTTTATGAACTAAAACTAACCAAATTCTTTAATCAACCATACGAATACTAGTTTGACTAGTGCATTGGGACCATAGAAATATTAAAAACAGGAGAAGTGGCAAGGGGGCGTGTCGGCGTTGAGCGTTTCGCTCAGCTATTGACTTGTACTACTTTATTAGGGTTCCGTACGTCCGAATACAAAAACGGAACCCTTATAGGATCACTCGTGTGTCCGTCTGTCTGTCGCTTACAGTCAATTATCTCCGAATCTACTAGACCGATTGGGTTGTAATTTGGTACACATATCAATTCCTGTGACCCAAGCACAGAGGTGTGACGTGAATAGATGAAATCAGTATGTGGGAGGTAATTTTTGGGGGGGAAGGGGAAAATGAAAAAAAAAGTTTTGAAAACTGCATCGTGTGACATATCAAATGAAATGACTTGTTGAGGCAATCTTAAATGTATTTTTTTTGTAATTTTAAAATAAATAGTTTCCAAGTTATTCAAGAAAATAGACGAAATTTGACCATTCCCCCTCCCCTCTTATCTCCGAAACTACTGAACCTAAAATTTTGAAAAAAATACAGTAATTAGTTTTCTGCTAATAGATTATAGGAAAACCTATAAGAAGTCCATATCTGTATATGGGAGGTAATTTTTGGGGGGGAAGGGGAAAATTAAAAAAAAATATTTGAAATCTGCATCGTGTGACATACCAAATGAAAGGTCTTGTTGAGACAATCTTAAATATATTTTTATTGTATATTTAAAATAAATAGTTTCCAAGTTATTCAAGAAAATAGACGAAATTTGACCATTCCCCCCCCCTTATCTCCGAAACTACTGAACCTAAAATTTTGAAGAAATACAGAAATTAGTTTTCTACTTATAGATTATAGGATAACCTATAAGAAGTCCATACCTGTATATGGGAGGTAATTTTTGGGGGGGAAAGGGGAAATTTAAAAAAAAATATTTGAAAACTGCATCGTGTGACATATCAAATGAAAGGTATTGTTGAGACAAACTTAAAAGTATTTTTTTTGTAATTTTAAAATAAATGGTTTCCAAGTTATTCAAAAAAAATAGACGAAGTTTGACCATTCCCCCCCCCTTATCTCCGAAACTACTTCACCTAAAATTTTGAAAAAAATACAGGAGTTAGTTTTCTACTTATAGATTATAGGATAACCTATGAGAAGTCCATATCTGTATATGGGAGGTAATTTTTGGGGGGGGGAAGGGGAAAATTTAAAAAAACTTATTTGAAAAGTGCATCGTGTGACATATCAAATGACAGGTATTGCTGAGACAAACTTAAAAGTATTTTTTTTTGTAATTTTAAAATAAATGGTTTCCAAGTTATTCAAAAAAAATAGACGAAGTTTGACCATTCCCCCCCCCTTATCTCCGAAACTACTGAACCTAAAATTTTGAAAAAAATACAGGAATTAGTTTTCTACTTATAGATTATAGGATAACCTATAAGAAGTCCATATCTGTATATGGGAGGTAATTTTTGGGGGGGAAGGGGAAAATTAAAAAAAAAAATTGAAAACTGCATCGTGTGACATATGAAATGAAAGGTCTTGTTGAGACAATCTTAAATATATTTTTTTGTATTTTTAAAATAAATAGTTTCCAAGTTATTCAAGAAAATAGACGAAATTTGACCATTCCCCCTTATCTCCGAAACTACTGAACCTATTTTTTTTTTTAAATACAGAAATTAGTTTTCTACTTATAGATTATAGGAAAACCTATAAGAAGTCCATGATATTAAAATAACATGGTAAATCACTCAATATTGTGCGTACCAATTTGGGTCAGATTTAAAAAAAAACGTGAAAGGTAACATCGTACGGAACCCTCTTCACGCGAGTCCAACTCGCACTTGGCCGGTTTTTCTTTCCTATATTACTTCGACTGTATTGTTTTTGCATTAAATACATTGCTCTTTTACAGCCACCTCAGTCTATCACTGAGTGACTGGACAAGCAATGTAAAACTGACATAACGATACCTCACCAAGCCGTAATGTTGCATGGTGCGTCCGTTGTATTTGAGCGGGAGAGTCGTATCCGCCCCCCGTATCGCGACAACACACAATGATAAGTGTGAGTAAATTATACGCAAAAAATACGCTGTAGTGTAAAGAATTAGGTTTATATTTAAATGACTGAGTTATCGATGGCGCGTGTGTGCAATTATTTGTATATAGTATTGTTTTGACAGAACTGTGTGCCAGGGCTCGGAAACGTTATTCAAAATAACGTTTTTTAAACGTTTAGGACAGTTCTTTGCACCTCATTTTGTTCGGAACGAAAACGAAATGGGAACGTTTTGAAAGGCCTTAAAATACCGGTTATACCCCACAGGACGTCGCGCCTGGGGTGCGGCGACAGAAAAGAACTTGATTCGTTAAATTGAGTACCGCACGGTCCGCATGTATTCATTTCGTTACATCATTCTGTTCGATGCGCTTTTGTCTTGCGTATCGTTTGGGGTTGTGCAACTTGCATTGAGAGAGTTTTGATTCTGATAGTGGTGATCTATACACCGTGTTCTTCACGTTATCCATAAACTTTAGCAAATACTTCTATGGCTTTTACAAATCAAATCCAAGACGAAGTTTGACCATTCCCCCCCCCTTATCTCCGAAACTACTGAACCTAAAATTTTGAAAAAAATACAGGAATTAGTTTTCTACTTATAGATTATAGGATAACCTATAAGAAGTCCATATCTGTATATGGGAGGTAATTTTTGGGGGGGAAGGGGAAAATTAAAAAAAAAAATTGAAAACTGCATCGTGTGACATATGAAATGAAAGGTCTTGTTGAGACAATCTTAAATATATTTTTTTGTATTTTTAAAATAAATAGTTTCCAAGTTATTCAAGAAAATAGACGAAATTTGACCATTCCCCCTTATCTCCGAAACTACTGAACCTATTTTTTTTTTTAAATACAGAAATTAGTTTTCTACTTATAGATTATAGGAAAACCTATAAGAAGTCCATGATATTAAAATAACATGGTAAATCACTCAATATTGTGCGTACCAATTTGGGTCAGATTTAAAAAAAAACGTGAAAGGTAACATCGTACGGAACCCTCTTCACGCGAGTCCAACTCGCACTTGGCCGGTTTTTCTTTCCTATATTACTTCGACTGTATTGTTTTTGCATTAAATACATTGCTCTTTTACAGCCACCTCAGTCTATCACTGAGTGACTGGACAAGCAATGTAAAACTGACATAACGATACCTCACCAAGCCGTAATGTTGCATGGTGCGTCCGTTGTATTTGAGCGGGAGAGTCGTATCCGCCCCCCGTATCGCGACAACACACAATGATAAGTGTGAGTAAATTATACGCAAAAAATACGCTGTAGTGTAAAGAATTAGGTTTATATTTAAATGACTGAGTTATCGATGGCGCGTGTGTGCAATTATTTGTATATAGTATTGTTTTGACAGAACTGTGTGCCAGGGCTCGGAAACGTTATTCAAAATAACGTTTTTTAAACGTTTAGGACAGTTCTTTGCACCTCATTTTGTTCGGAACGAAAACGAAATGGGAACGTTTTGAAAGGCCTTAAAATACCGGTTATACCCCACAGGACGTCGCGCCTGGGGTGCGGCGACAGAAAAGAACTTGATTCGTTAAATTGAGTACCGCACGGTCCGCATGTATTCATTTCGTTACATCATTCTGTTCGATGCGCTTTTGTCTTGCGTATCGTTTGGGGTTGTGCAACTTGCATTGAGAGAGTTTTGATTCTGATAGTGGTGATCTATACACCGTGTTCTTCACGTTATCCATAAACTTTAGCAAATACTTCTATGGCTTTTACAAATCAAATCCAACAAAGGAAGTAGTACTTAAAAAGGCTTCGTTACAAAGATATTTGTAATTTCATTTAATGAAATTTAATTGAGCTATGCAGTGAGAAAGTATCTTAATTTGAAATCTATCAAATACTATTTGCATTTCATTTGTTTCAGCCCGCCAAATGTTATGAATGACGTTGCCAATTCGGATAAAGAGGCATGCATATCGGGTTATTTACGTCTAGGTATTTAGTTTGTATGAAAATTAACAAAAAATTATTAATGTGTCCATAATGAAAAATGCTTACTTCCGTGGTTTGAACATCTGGTCGAAGTTTATGTATATCGTCCGGAACACGGTGTATATCGGCCTATGCTGAAAAACCTGCTTTTCCGCGCCCGCTTCCGCTTACGCTCCCACTCCCGCTCCCGCTTCCGCTTCCGCTTCCGCTCCCGCTGCCGCTTGCGCTCCCGCTCCCGCTGCCGCGCCCGCTGCCGCTCCCGCTTCCGCTCCCGTCGCCGCTCCCGCTCCCGCGCCCACCGACGCACCCACTTCCGCCTCCGCGCCCGCCTCCGCTTCCGCTCTCGCCTCCACCTCCGCTCTCGCCTCCACCTCCGCTTCCGCACCCGCCTCCGCGCCTGCAGCCGCTTCCGCGCCCGCCCCCGCTACCGCGCCCGCCCCCACCTCCGCTTCCGCGCCCGCCTCCGCCTCCGCATTCGCCCCCGCTCTCGCCTCCACCTCCGCTTCCGCGCCCGCCTCCGCGCCCACAGCCGCTTCCGCCTCCGCACCCGCTTCCGCTCCCGCCTCCGCACCCGCCTCCACTCTCGCCTCCACTTCCGCTTCCGCGCCCGCCTCCACGCCCGCAGCCGCTTCCGCTCCCGCCCCCACCTCCGCTTCCGCGCCCGCCTTCGCCTCCGCGCCCACTTCCTCTCTCGCCTCCGCCTCCGCACCCGCTTCCGCGCCCGTCTCCGCGCCTGCTTCCGCTCCCGCCTCCGCGCCCGCCTCCGCTTCCGCATCCACCTCACCGCCCGCCTCACCAACCCGCCTCCGCGCCCGCCTCCGCGCCCGTGGCCAAATCGAATGTTGATAACTATCAGGCTAACTAATTACAGTTAATATTACTCGAAAAAACAACGAAAGAAACCATGCCACACGGTCGTGTAATATTACACGAGCGTGTGGCATGGTTTCTTTAGGTACAAGTTTTAATATTGCAAACATTTAGTTCCCTTGTACCTACGTCTTGAAGCCAAAAAAAAATACAATCGAATTGATAACCTCCTCCTTTTTTTGAAGTCGGTTAAAAATGGTCAAAAACGTAACCGATACTGTAAAGTTCGTAGGCATTTAAGACGAAAACGTTTCGAAAAAATAAACCGTTTTCCGGGCCCTGCTGTGTACGCAATATTAGCGTTATGGAGGGGCAATTGTGGCTTAACCGGATTTCTATACATTTTGAATTCCACGCCGTATCTCCTTCTTTAATATATCTGTGATTGGGACGGGAGGGACTGTCAGACTTGTACTGACTAAAATCCACGGTGATCCTTCAACAGCCCTTTAAGTTCCAGGGTCACAGTTTCCTGGTGAGACAGCCCGCGACCCCGGCAGGCTTTGGCCCTCTAAGAGGGGCCCCGTTAGATTGCTGACAGCTCTTTTAGGCGCGCGTGGAACAAGACGCGCCATCGTCCCGGCATGGTCCTGATCGGACGGCGATTCACCCTTTACTCACCGTCTGCATGCCCGGTAAGCTCCATCTTAGGTCTAATCGTTGCTTCTCAGTTATATTGAACCCAAGAGCAAAAATATTTTAAGAAATCAAAATAAAGTACTTACCCGTGGAACGATCTTCGACATAAACACGAGTGTAGCCGCGGGCGAAAGCTAGTACAGTAATAAAACCAGACTGTGATCCAATTACTTAGTCTATTTCTTATCCGCTGCACCGTAATTCCAGGGAGGATCGCTGATATGCTGGCGTAGAAATTGAATTTGTGCCGGCTACTTACCACTGGCCGCGACTGTACCACCATGAGTAATGAAACCACGAGTAAGAAGTAAGTAAATAAAGTAAAATCGAAGTAATTTTCATGAAAGGCTGATTATTATGTACTATTAATAGTATAGGAGAAATCTAAACGTCCGTCAGTTAGATTTTATCAAAAAATATTTTTCATTACTAATACTCTGAAAGTAGGTCATTACATGTCTGATTAGCCGTTTGAAAGTTATCCATTGCCGCCCTAGGGAAAATCGCTTTCAACTGACACCTGCCAAATTTAAGAAAAAAAAAACTAGTTCTATTTTGACATTTCTATTGAACCATGTTCAAACTTTTATACAGCCACGAAATTACAGAGCGATTTAAAATTAAAATAACATAAAGTTAAGTATTAAGAATATAAATAATGACTTTAAAATAATTTAGTTTCAACTATTTCACTAAAATAATACAGATTTCGAAAAATCTTTGTCAATTTTAAATAATGAACATGAAAAATCCTGGCTGTATAGATGGACGACCACAGCACAAAAATTAAAAAAAAAACAAGCGGCAAAGTGACAATCCGATCTACACTCATTTTTTCTTTAGCTAAAAATGTTGTTAATTTTACTTTCCTCGTATTCGTAATGAAAAGCACAGTGTTTACCTCGGGTAAATTACTTATTTAGTCCCTCGAACTATTAGCGCCCTCACTACGTTACGGGCGCCAAACCCCGTCTCGGGACGTAAATAAGTAACTTTCACGCCTTGGATAACAATGTACTATTACCGATATTTTTTCTTTGAGTTAAGCAGTCGCCCCATGTAAAATATTGATATTCAGCTGCATCTGGTTCGATTGGAAGCCGACCCAATATAGTTGAGAAAAGGCTAGGCAGATAATAATATAACATTAGGTGTACTGAACGGACCTCCACAACCCTCTAGTTGTCAGACTTTTAGAGGTTCTGACTAATAGCGGCCATACACCATACTGCCTATCGTACAATCGGCATGACGCTGCCGATTTGATCAGTTAGATTTGACCGTGTGTGGGCGTGGAATCCATCAAATTGGCATAACAATAGGCTTGATCATGCCGATTTGATCAAATCGATTTGATCATGCCAATTTGATCAAATCGATTTGATCAAATCGGAATGATCAAACTTCAAATCGGCAGCAGTGATACCAACTTAGCAACTTTATAGCTAGATCTAGCTAATATTCGGTAGCTACTTTTTAACCGACGTAAAAAAAGGAGGAGGTTCTCAATTCGAAACGTATATTTTTTTGGAACGAAGTTCCTTATGGCGCGTTGCGAAAGGGGGCTAGGCGGAAAAAATTGTAACGACACTTTTTACAGACTGCGATGGAGTGGAGTGGAGTGGAATGGAATGGAGGGTCGAAAATCGCCTGAACCTTTTTTTAACTTGCTATCGTTAAGCAAGTTAAAAAACAGGTTCAAGCGATTTTCGACCTTATTGACATTCAAAATTTAGTTTGTTTTTTCTCACATTCTCGTTAGCTAACATTGCTCCTTCATTAAAATCCGGTGTTTGCATAAATGTCAATAAAGTCGAAAATCGATTGAACTCACTTTCACTTGTATTACCAACTGATTCCCACTAGTGGGATAAAACAAGTCGGTAAAAAAGTAGCTAAAAAGTTAAGCCACAAGTTTTATAAAATTGTAGCTGTCTGTCACCGAATAATAGCTAGATCTAGCTATAAAGTTGCTAAGTTGGCATCACTGCTGCCGAATTGAAGTTTGATCAAATCGATCGTCATGCCGATTGTACGATAGGCAGTATGGTGTATGGTGTATATGGACGAACTGCCAATTTGATCAAATCGATCGTCATGCCGATTGTACGATAGGCAGTATGGTGTATGGCCGCTATAATAGTAACAACTGTCAAAGATCTACAAATGACAGCCGGGATTAACGTCTTTACGTGCTTTCTGTGGCACGGAGGAAACTCACAATGATAGATGGTCACCTATCCACAGAACAACCTCGGCAAGCGCGGCTCAACCCGGAAGATCGAATTATTTAGCCACGAGCTCACACCTAATTCTATACAACATTATTTTTAGTATATGCAACACCTGAATATAGTTTGTTCAGAATCAGTAACTGATTCGATTCCAATAATTTTTACACCATGTTATTTTTTTTCAAAAATACACACATCAAAAGTGTCTAGGGATCAACATATATTTTTGCAATAACTTTTCTCCTGATTGATATTAATTAAAATTTTCTTTAAGGATTCATCAAATAAAGTGTTTTCGTTTGTCACAGTAACGATAAACCAAGTCACCTTTGCATTAATAAAGAAATTTGCCATTTTCCTAATAAAGGGATTTTTGACATTTGAACCACTAACACAAATGTTCGAAAAAAAGACTGAAATAACAGTTTTCTTTAAAATTTTATTGGGTAACTTAAACAATTAATAATCCGTGTTTCTACCGCGAACACTAACAACACAAGAACATCGGTTTGGCATACTCAAAATGAGTTCATCCAAATCACGCTGTGGAATGGCCGCCCATGTTCGTTGCAACAACAAAAAAAGGTCTTCTTGCGACTGGATACCCTCCATATTCGGCAGAGCTCTTCTCTGTAGCATATCCCATGCATGCTCAATCGGATTCAAGTCTGGCGACTGAGCAGGCCAGGGCAGGACATTGATGTTAGCTGCGGCGAGAGTCTGTCTTACAACTCTTGCGGTGTGCGGTCGTGCATTATCATGCATTAACTGAAATAAGGGACCGATTTGCACTTGTAGAGGAACGACGTCTGATACAATCGTCTCAGCATAAATTTGAGCGTTGAGGTTGCCTCTGATCCAAATCAACTCAGTTCTTCCGCCGATCCAAATACCCGCCCATACCATGATGGTTCCACCACTATAAGGATGGACTTCCTGGCAGGATTTTAATCGCTGTTGGCGTCCAGGGGTTCTCCAGTGTCGTATACGTCTTGTATCCGGTCTCATACCGAAACGAGACTCATCAGAAAAGCACACGAAACGCCATTGTTCTTCTGCCCAATTTCTGTGTTCAAGAGCCCATTGATATCGAATCCTACGATTGTGCATTGCTATAGGTGGTACCCGTAGCGGTCTTCGGGAATGAAGGTTCACTTCATGCAAGCGGTTTCTGACTGTTTGGTCGCTAATTAAGTTCCCTGAAGAGTGATGAAGCCTCACGGCTAACATCATGGCGGTTATTGTTGGAGCTCTTCGAGTTAAGATTTGAATGTATCGGTCTTATCTCCGTGTGGTGCAGCGATACCGTCCTCCATGGCGCTCAGCCACGGTACCAGTGCTTCGGTAACGTGTCCAAAGTCGACTGATAACACTCTGACTTGTATTCAGAGCTAAAGCCACAGTACGTTGCCGGGAACCAGCTTCTATCATTCCCACGGCTCTGAGCATTTCTTCCCTGCTTAAATGACGTCGCCGCTCCATAATAACGTTGGTTTTAATCAGTAGTAGGAAAACAGTAGCACTAATAATGTCTTCAATGCGTTGTATGTTTTTATAGGGAAAATATTGACAGCTGATTTTCATCTTTTACTCGAATTTGATTCACAGTTCCTGATTCAAATTATGAAATGCACCAAAAAGGATCCATATAAATTTATAAAATCATAAATTTATTACAAAGCCACATCTCAATCTCAAGAAATCCGCATAAAAATGCTTGATCCCTAGACACTTTTGATGTGTGTATTTTAATTAAATTTTATTACCAGTTAATTACAACACAATCACCGTACGGTTAGGTACCTATTGCCAAACTATTATCACGGGTGTATACACAGGACACACACATACATGTACACAGGAGACGCGGTTTACGTGGGTGTACCGCGTAATGAGCATGTTTTTGTACGGACAACCAGGACACAATCATGCTTTGAACTTTGTGATTTTTTATGATACGGTTTTAAAATTTTGTACATAGATTCTTTACACAAAAATATTAGACAGGTGTATCGGGTTTCGCATAAACAAAAAATAATGTTGTTGTTTAAAATAATGCAAAAAAGTATGATATTCGTGAAAAAGTAACAAATAAAAAAACAAACTTACTTTCGCATTCATAATATTGATTAGGATAGATATGGTACTATTTATTTTACCGGAACCACGTAACATCCAAGTTCTCTACGAATCAGCATTTATAATTGCGCTCGTTTATCTTATTAAACCGTTGAATGAATACATAACTAGAGAGTCTAGTTAAGACTCAGTTTTAATGATTGAATTTCAACAACATTTCAGTTCTGAAATCAGAGGAAATTGTATTAAAATCGTGACGTTTCTAGGTAGTACTAGTTGTATTGTTTTTAATCCGAGTTTGTGTTGGTAATTAATTGTAGCCTAGCTAAGTTATTATAAAAAGAGTTGAGTCGAATATCGTGATTCGACTTTTATTTTGTCTCAGTTTTAGAAAATCTGATGTGTTTTTAGTTGTTGTAGCTGATGTTATTTCAGTAATTTGTTTTTCCAACCGAATGATTTTTTTATTATTTACATTTTCTTATTAGGCTCATGGAGTCCGAGTGCCCACCAAGTTTATAAGAACTTGCTAAAAGTACAGTCGACTCTTCCGGTGTTCGGAGGGGTGGCCTTTTTCTTAGTCAAAGAATCACCATTACCATCCAAAACGTGGCAATGTTGCCAGCGTTCTGGGCACTTATCCTGCTGACAGCGATGTGGATGAATTTTTTGGCGGTCTTTGTTAGTTACATTACATTACTTATTATAAGGTTAGTTAATGAAGTATTTCAGTTTATTTACTACGGTATATTTTCGCTGAATTCAAGGTGTCTACTTGTGGATTTTAAAACTAGGTTTTGTTTTCCCTTTAGAATTAATCACATTTCGCCAAGAAAAGTAAGCATATTCATCCAAATGCAGAAGTACAGACTTATTTATACGTAGATATCACATGTTGAGAACCATAATCCACATTAAAATTAGCCGACTTGTTGGTTTAAAACAAGCACATTTGCTTCTAATTAGAGAAAATGTTGGAAGTTCGCGTATTAAAATGTTTACGTCATATTTTTATTTCGCGACGACAGAGCGTGGCTGCTACCAAGAAATAATACTGTTGAAAATTTTATAAATTCCAGGAAAATAACCGAGCGGGCTTTATTTCCGTGAAGTTTTAACCGGGTCTTGACATCCGGATTTGATATCAGACTTAACAAAGTATTAAAGTATTTGTAATCATTAAAACAGCTTTTAATTCCTAGAATTTGTTATTAAAACTTCAACACAAAGAGCTTTTCTAATTGATTTCACTTAAACTGCAATTATAAAGTTTTGCTACAATTGTTATTATATCCGATTCTCAATACATTTCAGAATTTCGGGGCCTGGATACAAAGGCCATAAATTCGTAACTAGAGAAGAATTTGTAATGGCCTCAGTTCGTTTTAGGACTTTGAGAAATGGCCTCGACGTGGACTCGTTTCTGAAGTTTATATTTAACAGGATATTGTTAAAACTTAGTACAAAGCTGAAAGCTCTTTCAAGACAAATATACTTGCAATGATTTAATGGAGTACGTATTTATTGTTTGAAAAGAGATATAACAAGCTGAGTTCTTAAAGAATAAATATCTTTAATGTATGAGACGAGTTTACAAACTGTGACGAATTAACTTTGTGACGATTACATTTTGACAACCCACCCAGTAAAATCAATAATTGAATCTTTATTCAAGGAATTTTTTCACGAATACGAATATGGTTGGTATCAAAAGGTTAACTATTTAAACTAACACTGCTTTTCTTAATCGAAGCTAGACACCGGGCCGACATAAGATCTTCGGAATTTACCTCACAAATTCCGCTTTCATGTTTCACAGCCTCCCATAACCAAGTAACTATCTACTCGTACTTAACAAGAAACTATCTTAAAAAAGTCATAAACGGCACCTCATAAGAGCCGAGTCTCGTAGAACTAGGACAGATATAAGGCTATGTAGGTCAGAACATGATTATAAAGATCTGAGGACCCCGGGAAAAGGCGACCTTGCGAAGTTTTGGATTACGGTCGAATTATTGTATAGGGTATCCTATCTGTTGTATTTTCATGTTTCTGTTTTTCTTTGCGAGGTTCAAAAATGTTTTTGGATGATGGTGTCTTTTTTTGATGTTTTGTGAAATAATTTGTGTCCCACCAATAATTTGTGTGCAGGTAAAGGCATGCTTTATATCGTTTTAAATAGCTACTATTTTCCAATGTCACCAAGCACTAGTCGTAGCAGTGCTTGTATAGATTATATCTTTATTAATTTGCTATTAAAGTAAGAACTGACGTGACGGGTTTAATATTTTCCGTCACATATTATCTCCACTGTATGGAATCACAAAAAGTTTCTCCAAATAATGCTTTCAATAATACACCATTTTGGTCAGGACCAGACTCAAATATACGAACGCGCCGACCTTGCAAATCGCAACTCTGTAACTTTCCAATTGAGTTACACTTTATCACAGTACACGAATAAACAGTAAAACAACAAAGAAAAACTTTAATCGTACTCTCATTGGTATTGTCTTGTTGAGATAAAAGGGATACTTTGAGGAAAGTTTTAAGTATGTAGGTACCTACGTCTTTTATTGGCTGTAAGAGTAGATAAGTAGCGAATATCAATAATAATGGATGGATTATATGAAATAAAAGTTAACTACATAAATATAATTATGTATTAAGAACAGCTAAGTCATCATGTTTGGACCACGCCTAGGTCGACGGCGCGGCGGCGCGTTGTGTTCCACGCGCGCCTCAAAGAGTGTCAGCACAATGACTGGGCCCCCCTTTAAAGGGCCAAAGCCTGCCGGGGTCGCGGGATTAATGAATACCTGACCCCGAAGCGTAAAGGGCTATTGAAGGACCCCGTGGATTTTAGTCAGTACCTACAAGTCTGACCAGTCCCTTCTGCCCTGCCCTGGGTGGGAGGACTCATTTGATGATATTACCACGATAAAAAAAGTCATAACGTTTTCTGCAAAAAAGAGAAGAAAACTTTCAGCTGAAGCAACAAGAGCGTTTTTAAAAAAATGCCTGCGCTAGTTAAGTATCCATCTGGAGCTGCAAAAACTAGGTGACGAATCCAAAACAGTTTTATACTTTTTATCAATCATTGTGTCAATAGTTGATATACTTTGACTGGAGGTACCTATTAAAATGGCGATCGATAAGAATCAGCTAGTAAATCGAGCACGACTTAGAGTTGAAATACTGTTCCATAGTTCTACTGTGACATTGTCTATTCAGGTCCTACATATAAGTCTAATACTCTCATTCCCCGTACATACATGTGTGTGTTACTTCTGTTCGTACACGACTAATGCATTTGTCTTGTCCTCCGTCCAACTAACGTGTCCTTACAGTTGTCACTACTGCTGTTAATAACTTAGCTATTGTAATAGAAACTAAGTGTGTGTCGTTATTTTTAAGGATTTAGATGAGGTCGTATTGGTTTTCAGATACTTCTGTTTAGTTGCTTCAAAAATGTTTTTGTTGAAAATCAAGTTTGTGGTCAGCCAAGTCTCAGTCCCTTCCGCTTTACCCTGACTGACAAGTGCGTTCCATGGCCGCGGTGACATCTAAAATACCTTCAGAGTGCTTATAAGGCAGTAGTAGTAAGTTTTATCGTAGCCCCACATAAATATTATAGAAGAAATTGGTGCAATCCATAGCGTCACTACAAGAAACTTTACCTAGAAAAACGGTAAGTAAAACTCGTTATGTAAAACTTGTTTATGCCAAATACAATTTTTATACTTTATACATAGTAATACCATTTGCAGATTTGTAAAAAAAACATTGTTTTTGCAAAACAATGAAGCTCAAATTATGTTACAACCATTCCTTTGTATATTTATTGTACGTTTCTAAATTAGATTCCCACATATCCACTGACATTTATTTGTCTTTATTTTATGTAATGTCCAATGGAAAAGTACCTTTTATGAGTGTGAAATAATGATTCCCCTCGGCTCAGGGTGGAGCGGAAGTCAGACAGACTTACTATTGAATAAAACCGGCCAAGTGCGAGTTGGACTCGCGTGAAGAGGGTTCCGTACGATGTTACCTATCACGTTTTTTTAAATCTGACCCAAATTGGTACGCAAAATATTAAGTGATTTACCATGTTATTTTAATATCATGGACTTCTTATAGGTTTTCCTATAATCTATAAGTAGAAAACTAATTTCTGTATTTTTTTCAAAACTTTAGGTTCAGTAGTTTCGGAGATAAGGGGGAGTGAATGGTCAATTTTCGTCTACTTTCTTGAATAACTTGGAAACTATTTATTTTAAAATTACAAAAGAAATACATTTAAGGTTGTCTCAACAAGACCTTTCATTTGATATGTCACACGATGCAGTTTTCAAATTATTTTTTTTTAATTTTCCGCTTGCCCCCCAAAAATTACCTCCCATATACAGATATGGACTTCTTATAGGTTATCCTATAATCTATAAGTAGAAAACTAATTTCTGTATTTTTTTCAAAATTTTAGGTTCAGTAGTTTCGGAGATAAGGGGGGGGGAATGGTCAAATTTCATCTCTTTCTTGAATAACTTGGAAACTATTTATTTTAGAATTACAAAAAAATACATTTAAGATCTTCTCAACAAGGCCTTTTATTTGATATGTCACACGATGCAGTTTTCAATTTTTATTTTTTTATTTTCCCCTTCCCCCCCAAAAATTACCTCCCAGATACAGATTTCATCTATTCACGTCACACTTCTGTGCTTGGGTCACAGGAATTGATATGTGTACCAAATTTTAACTCAATCGGTCTAGTAGATTCGGAGATGTAGATGTGACTGTAAGCGACAGACAGACGGACACACGAGTGATCCTATAAGGGTTCCGTTTTTGTATTCGGACGTACGGAACCCTAAAAACCTTCCCGTTCCTTGGCATTGCAAGGCGGTACTCTGATTAAGTGATTAGACAGCACCTGTAACAAAAGTTGTACTTATGTTTCAGAATAGTATTTGTTTGATAGATTAAAAATGTGTTACGCCATTAGTACTGTGTGAATTTTCGCTACAGTAAATTGTCCCGTAGTCATGCAGTCAGGGAATTAGTTGATCTAGTTGCCAATTACGGCGAGCGGTAAGATAAAATGTATATAAATGTTTGAAACCCACCACGAGGTGTCGCCAGTGGCGGATTCGCGTCATCATCTTCATCATCATCATCAGCCAATAAATGTTCCCACTGCTGGGACACAGGCCTCCTCTCTGTGAGAAGGAGTGGGCCGTAATCTACCACGCAGGTCCAGTGCGGGTTGGTTGATGTCACGTGTCTTCGAATTTTTGGTTCTAAGACGTGCCGGTTTCCTCACGATGTTTTCTTTCATCGTTTTGAGAGCAGTGGTGATGAAATAAATTAGACAAAGTAATGCGCCTGGCTGGGTTCGAACCTGACGACCAACAATTCGTAAGTCGGGGCCGATACCACTAGGAATTCGTGTACTTCCATTTAATTGATGTCTTACATTCGCATCACCCGTCGCTCCGCTCACCTATAAGACCAAACTCGTGAACGTAAAAAACATAAGTCCACCTTTAACCAGACTGACCGCGAGTTGACCTTGACAATTAGCCGGGGTCTACCCAAACAGGCCCGGATGACCTCTGACCTCGGGCCTTCAATAAATAATAAGCAGTTCCCGATAAGTGCGCGGCTGGGTCCAATGAAATAACTGAAATGTCCGGGACAAAGGCCAGTAGAATATTATTTGTATGACAACAAATGAGGGCCTTGTTTTAATTATAATATTGTAGTCTGAAAGATAAGTTCGTTAATTAACATAAAAACAAATAACATTTCGTCCGGATAGGACTGCCTCCTAGTGTCGTGGTCGCAAGAGCAGAGGTCCGGGGTTTGATTCCGGTGCTACGCCTTTGCCCAACCCTTTGAAAATACCTACCAGGCGTAATGTTTGTGTGAAAACACTTCTTTATTTGATCGTAAAGTCACCCAATTCCGTCTTGGGTGCGGGCAGTGTTTTTATTTTAATGCCATAATAACTTCTTCCAAGCATCCCTGGATGGGGTGCAAAGACAGGAAACCTCCACGTGCGCCCGTGGACTGGAGTTCCCTCTCGGATACGTCCGTGGGGAGACCAGTTTTTCGGGCCGGTGCACCCTGGGATGTGGGCAAAAACTCTTCTTAGGCACACAGTGCCTAAGGGGTCTCTTTGTCCGTATGCGAATAGCCTGACGGGTGGACGCTCCAACGCGTGTCCCTCTGAATAGCAGAGGGCATCGGTGGCGCGTCGTGTTTCACTCGTCACCGAATTTTCTTAATCCAGGATACCGTGGCCCCGGAACGTAAAGAGCATCCGAAGGAACACGGGTGGATTTTAGTCAGTAAGAGTCTGACAGTCCATTCCGCCCCACCCAGGGCGGGAGGACTCATTTGATGATTTTGCCACCCAAAAAAAAGCATCCCTGGATACGCACCCACTTGTTTTTACTAATTAATTTTAGTACGCGATGTAAGATGAAAATTCATCGTTTTCGGCAAAAACATGTCTGGTTTTAGAATAAATAAATAAACTGAAACAATAACTTACGAAACATATTTGGTTTATCCAATATTATTATTCCACTGAAAATATAATTTCACACTCAATTTCTTTTGACTACATTATTATTTTGAAAGGTTATTTGCCTCCTCAGACATTATCTTAGATGTAAAACTTGAGGTTTTCATCGTTTTCCACAACGGAAAGATTATACAGTGGTAAAAAATGCCTCGTTTTTATTAAAACTGTGATTTTAGAGCTGAAAATGTGTAACATACTTATACTGAGGAGGTCATTTATGCATTCGAAAATTCTGGTATTCAGTTGCATTCGAAAGGAACCGTCAGGAGTGTCCTTTACGGATTCCAGCAGGCGTTTGGCCTCGTCGGTTTGCTGATAGCTCTTTGTGGCGCGCTTGGAACACTACGCGCCGTAGACCAAGGTCAGAACCTTGATCGGACGGCAAGCTATTACTCGCTACCCCTAAGTCTTGCTATGATGGCCGAAAATCGCACCGATATGTCATAGCTTCAAACACTGTTTTAAATATCGGGAACTCAAAGAAATATTTAATCACAGAAGATATTTAGGTATATTTAATCACGGTTGGCATAGTGGTTGTGTGATCGGCATCTGCGCAGCGTGTCGCGGGTTCGATGCCCGTACGGAACAGTTATTTGTAAGACCTGCAACTAGTTGTTGCGGGTCTGGGTTTTTGTGTAGGTATGTGAGTTTCTACGTTTGTAAAAAAATATCCTATTAGTGACATGGTCGTGAACTGGGCGTAAACTTTACTCGCCCGGTAAACATTCAACTTTCATTCTTAAGCGCTGCAACTGTTGGACTTAAAATAAAGATATCTTTTCACTGCAGTTCCGTGCCAGTGTACCCCGCGGTCGCCATTTTATCTGATAAAGCATTAAGACTGTCCAAGACCTTTTGTGGTTTGTACGGCCAGCATGAAAAGTCTTAACATTTTTATTTATTTTTCGTGTGAGTATGCGGCCGATTGTTTTAAAACAGTGTTTAAACCAGTTCGAAATTAAACAGTGTTTTTTATTACCCGTTTCAAGTACTTTTCAAGGCGGATGAATGCATATTTAATGAAAATAAATTCATATTCAGGAGTCTAAATAGCTTGACATAAAACCATTTGAGTCTAATGCCATTGCTATGTCATATTTTTAACTTAGGCATTGCAATGAAATAAAACTTAAAAATATTAGAAAAAAACATCACATGTTTATTTTCCATTGATAATTTTTCGTAAAAATTTTATTACAAAGGGCGAATTTGAAAAGATATAGTAAAAAATGAAACATAATTGATTTATACGTTTATACATCAACAAATAAGGTGGAATTAATTTGAAAAAAAAAGCCAGAAACTAAAAAAATGTTTAAAACAATTTGAACTGTTTGTTGTTTTATAAATTTGAAAAAAAAAACTGTTTTTTTTTCCAACTCTGGCGGCCACCCTCAGGTGTCATAGTTAATTAAGCCGCCTCTGGGAGTACCACAGGTCTCTGACATGGCTTTATAAGTCCAGGTTTTCTCACGATGCTTTCTTTCACCAATGTC
Organism: Agrotis exclamationis; assembly: GCA_950005045.1. Taxonomy (NCBI): domain Eukaryota; kingdom Metazoa; phylum Arthropoda; class Insecta; order Lepidoptera; family Noctuidae; genus Agrotis; species Agrotis exclamationis. Next base: position 4,586,325 of record OX465417.1, on the reverse strand, counting down.
AGTGATGTCCAAAGATAAACTTAGAAAGTACATATATGTATTAAAAAAAACACAATGTTACTTGCCTGACTTTGAATTCGCAAACTGCATTGAGCAGCAAAGTACTAAACCTCCTTATTGGGATTTGGACACTTTTCCAGTGAAAAACTCTCATAGCTCAGCGAGTTCGCGAAAATAACAACGGTAACTCTAGTAGCCTAGTCTAGTAAAGGATGTATCAATGGATTGAGTACCAAATTTTTTTTATAAGTATACTCGTAATATGTACCAATTGACTTTTTATGCTAACCGTACCTGTCAGAAGCAGATTAAACGCACCCTCGCGCACCCTCGAGTCGCTGGAACCAAATTGCAATGATTCACCCTAAAATTTACTTCACCCCACCAATTACAAGAAGAATAAATGATGACATAAGTAAAAGATAAGCAGTTATTTCTTTATTTCAAACATATATTTTTTTTGAAATACAATTATTATTTACGTCAACTTGTGAAATTTAATAATTCAACCATTGTATTTTAGCAAGCGCAGCGTAGAACGTCCACCAACGAGATGGACAGACGACCTTATAAAGGACGCCGGAAGACGCTGGATGCAGGTCGCTTCCAACCGGTATATGTGGAGATCTAAAGGGGAGGCCTATGTTCAGCTAGTTCAGCAGTGGACGTCCTATGGCTGAGATGATGATGCCTTCTAATTTGTGAATACCAAATTCATTCAAATATTTACGAGTAGAATACATCCATACCATGTTATGGCAGGACATGCTGAAACAAATAATGTACCATATCCATAGTTATATGACTACTGCGCAGCTTGTTGCAGGTTCGATCCCCGTACGGAACAAATATTTGTATGATCTGCAGGTAGTTGTTTCAGGTTTTTGTGTTTGTGTATAATGTGAGTTTCTATGTTTGTAAAAGCGCCCACGATACAGGAATAAATTCCTATTGTGGGGTAACGAACAAATTAAACAAATATATGTGACTCCATGTACTTTTATTGTAGTCAAATATTTTTTTTTATTTCATTTGATAAAAAACGATTAACGTAAAAAAAAAACTTGGGAGGAGTCAAGGGACACCCGGATGGAACGAAGTTACTGTATACACTCAACAAAAATAATCGTCGCGACACGACACTGTTCAATGCGAAATAGAAAGACGAAACGAAAATATCTGGCTTGCTTTCTATAAGAGAGAGAGAGACAGACAGAGAAACATGCGCACGCCGCTCGGCTTACAATAGCTTACTATAGCAAAAAGTGTCGTTACAACTTTTCGTCTTAATTTTTTCCGTCTAGGCCCCTTTCGCAACGCGCGATAAGGAACTTCGTTCCTAAAATTACAGACAAGAAATTCACCTTCAACCATTATTAAAAAGAAAATACCTGCATTTGTCATGAACTAAACAGGACTGAAATAGTTATTTGTGCAACAAGAGAGCAAAGCCGTTTTTTGCTGCGAGTGCTGATTTTGAATCCTGAGCAAGCGAAGGATTCAACGATTGAATCACGAGCGTAGCGAGTGTTTCTAAAGTTGAATCCTGAGTGTGGCGAGGGATTCAAAGGCACGAGATGCAAAAAACTTTGCTCTCGTGTAACACACATAACTTTTCACTTCAGCAGCGAGAACACTTTAGGAGATATAATAATAAACAGGAATAGATTTAAATAACTATTAACTTATTCAACTCTTTAAGCCAGCCACGAAATTTTATTCCCGCTCTTTTATTTAAACTAAGGCGTGTTCGGAAATTATAGCACCCATGATATTTTATTATTCAAAATATTTACGTAACATTGTTGAAACTAGAAATAAATATTTACAGGTTAAATATCAGTTTTATTTGCAGTAAATACTTATTTTCGTTTAAATACTACGTATACATATAAGTTAAAAATTCAATAAATTACACTAAGTCATAATTATCTTTTTGCAAAATTTCTTTAGTTAGTACAAACCGAGCGTGTTTGTCTTTGAGGTCGAATTCAAAATCGGAATTTCGAAAAGGCTGGTCTTTATCCCTCTCTCTTTCTAATAGCGGGAAAGAGATGGAGTGTAAATGTTTCGAATTATATGATTAACCCAAGGCTGAATAAGAACTTCGCGGCTTTCTGAAAACAAAAATTAAAAAGTTACTTTGTCTCACTCAGTGAGCAAAATCCGATTTTGCTCACTGATTTCAGGCAGCAAAACCTACATGTTTGAGCTACTGAAGTGAAAATAAACTTTTCAAAGTAATGCGCCTGTATTTATGCAGTTTTTCTTTGTGCCAGTGTTTACGAGCCAGCCTGTGGAGCCGACGCTTAAGAGAGTTAATGCCAGTTGAAAGTTTTTCAGCTAGCGGCCCATTGTACATACAAATTACAAATACAGTACGAAAAAAAGTAGCTATTAATACAACGGGTTGTTTATTTAGTGTAATTAGCAGAAGTTATTGTCTGTGAAGAATGTAGAAAGCTGATTAATTTAATTTTATGACGACCAATAGATTATGGAAGATAGACATAGATTTTTATTTTATTTTATTTTATGTATATTTTGTGTTTTTGTGTTTTTTTATGTCTGTGTTTGTTTTATATTAATCTTCATTTTCTATTTTTTTTTTTTTTTTTTTTTTTTTAAACAGTTTTAGTTTATCTTTTTGTGCCTTCTAGTCACGGTTGGGATGTAATTTCGAATTGATGTATGATGTGAATGTTCTATTAAATTGTATAATATCTTGGTTCTTCTAACCGTACAGACAGATGTGTTGCTGGGGAGTTTGTTCCGCCACTTCTTCTTCCCAGCCAAAACACTAGGAAGTGTCGAAGGGGGGGCGCTTTGGGGGACTGTCTTATGTAAAAAATTGACCTTCAAAAAGTGCTGATAAATCAGCCTAATTTGAATAAATGACTTTTGATTTTTTGATTTGATTTTTTTTGATTGTGATAAGAACTGATTAAATGAAACTGGCGATTTTCCCTCTTTATTCAATGAAAACAAAAACAATTCATACTTTTTTAACGATATTTGTTTATCAAAAACTCATGTTATAGACCAACAGTATCTATTTTTCCTTTCAATTAGGTAATTGTAAAACTCAAAAAATTACGGCCAGAAGTTTTTTTCTAAGAAATTATCTCAAATCAGTAAATACATCACACACTTTTGACAACCCACTTGAACAAGCCAGTCGACTGGCTCAAGTAGACTCGTACAAGTAGCTGTCTAGATCAAACGCGCCCCTTCCTGTGAGACAGAGGGTGGAGGTCGTCGACCCCGCCACGCTAGAGACGGGCAGACATACAGTAATGTAACATGTAATAAATCCCACTTTACTTATAAAACTCGTTTGTATTAAAATCACGTTTTTATAAGGTTTTTTTAAAGGTGGATTTCAATGATTTTCATAATTATAAATTCCAAATAAATTCCACAACTATCACACAACGCCATCTAGTCCCAAGCTAAGCAGACCTTGTGTTATGGGTACTAGAACACTGTTAAACATACTTATATATTTCTAAATACATAAATAATTATGGACAAATAACACCCAATGTAAAACACGAGCCAAATTCTGCATGAACTAGTTTTCAGACCCTGATTTACGTCGTTGATTTGTAAATCCAAATATTGTTAGAAATCAATTAAAAATTAGGTAATACTATAAATAACAAATCGCCCCATCGTTCTAGTACTCAAACTTACTATCTACTAGAATGATGGGGCGTTTTGACAACTAGGGCGTATTACCTAGTTTTTCCCTATGTATATTAATGCACTCACACGATGATGATGATGACAATGACAATGATGACAGTGACAGTGGTAACCTCGATTTTGGCTTAAACTCGGTTTCCGTTGACGAAATCGCGTTCCTATTCATCAGTGAAATCCACCCTTAGTTGGACGTGTGGAAAACTTATTAATGTTTTCTTTTTTTCAGTACTTATTAAATTCTAGCTTTTTTTGCTTGTTCATCGCTTACTAATGCTTTGTCCATTATTCATTAGTACTAATAGTCTGTCCATAACAGTCCATTACTCAAAATGTTGTAGAAACAAAAGAATATTTAATAAACATTTTCTTTTTTTTTTGTTTGGATGATAACTCATTTTCACTTATACCAGTTTGAACTTTGTGACAACTTCTTCTTCTTCTTCCTGCCCTTATCCCATTCCACTTGGGGTCGGCGCAACACGTTTTCTTTTTCCATTCTCCCCTAACAGACGTCACAGTATCATTTACTTCTTTTTCTTTCATATCATTCCTTAGACAATCCATCCATCTTTTCTTTGGCCTTCCTCGTCCTCTCCATCCATCAACATTCATACTCATCACTTTCTTAGTCACATGGGTGTCATCCCTCCTCATCACATGTCCATACCAAGATAGACGATTCCCTTTCATTTTTTCTGTAACAGGCGCCACTTTCAAACTTCCCCTTATAAACTCATTCCTTACTTTATCCATTCTTGTCACTCCACACATCCATCTCAACATCCTCACTCCGCTACATGCAATCGGTTCTCATCCATCTTTTTCACAGCCCAGCATTCCGATCCATACAATACGACAGGTCTAATCACGGATTTGTACTTTGTGACAACGAAAATAACAAAAACGTCAAAAACCCCCCTTTGTCAACGGCCACTTCAAAACCTACCATTCAGTAGGGGTTGGGTTCCGACCCCACATGTAGAATAATTTTGTTGACAGAATTCAGCCAGCTACCTCCCTTTTAAGTTTGTACAGACCAAAACTTGACACATTGTAAAGAAAACAATAGATTTGGTTTCAAAATATATACGAGAGAAGAAAAAAAAAGTTATTCATGCTCATTAACTCTTTGGTTGGTTAGGTACCTATCGTCTATGCTCAACAAATAGGGGAAGACTATCTTTGAATGTAGGTCATTTATTAATATCCTTTTTTATACCTAACTAAAGTTTGTATGATTGGCGCTTTGGAATGGGCAACTACAGTGATTCCAAAAGTTTTTTTTATTATTAAATTTTGTGCTAAAGCGACAATTTTAAAGAGCTCGTAATGTAGCTGAAGTAATTTTGAGCTTGCGTTTCAGACACGAGTTACACGATTTTTTCTTGGTTCCTTAGTTAGTAAAAGTTATTCACAATGACTTCTTCTATTTTCAACTATTTCTTATTATCTTATAGAACTGATTTAAAATGCAATTACCAACAACTATTATACCTCCGTGAGCTATTAAAGTGAACCCATTAAGTCATGGTCAATTAACATACATATTTAAAGAGCTGAAAGTTTAACCAGAAATCCATAATAAATGTAGCGTCAATGGAAAATCGTTTTATTTTTAAAAGGCTCTGGATTTGGTTGTGGTAATGAGAGTACCTATCGGTTTGTGAACTTTAGTCTGTGGGCTAGGTTATATTTTATTAATTTTGTGGTTTGTTTATTCTCTGTAGAGTGCTCACAACCTTTTTCTTTTAAGGGATATATTTGGGGACTTGTTGACGATTCCCACTCCCAAGGACTGACTTTTACCATTCCCGAGGCAACGCCCCCAGTCTCTTGGACACATTATATACTAGCTGAAAAGTTTAGTTTTATTGTTTGTACTTTGTACTCTATTATTATTATTCGAATAAGTTATATTTCGAATTATGGTAACATTCGTCCAAGTGTTAAATTGTCCACATGTCATTATGTAAATAAGTCAAAAGTTTTGTTATAAAGATCAAGTGACAAAATGTCCATATGACATAAAGTGAAAATTATTTTATATCTACAAATTAAATTGTTTAACGACAATGGAACGTAAAGGGCTATTGAAATAATAAATAATGTTTTTTTTTCCATTACTTACTAAAAAATCCAGGCGTTGTCACAATACCTAGCATTTTGAGACATGCACATTATGACTTTTGGACATTCTAACACTTGTTGATTTTAGCAAAACTTCATTATAACCAAATATAAATATAAGTGTCTAAACACACTATGCCGAAGTTACGCGACCGAAGTTCGGCGGCTGATTTCACGTTCCGACGTTATTGGCTGATACGACACACCATAAGTGCCGAACTTACGCGGCAGAAATTCGGCGCGGGCGGCTCCCTGCTGCTCCCCGCCCCCGGATCTTCGTCGGTAATCGAACCGAACTTCGGTCGCGTATAATGTGTGGTCACAGAATAAGTTGCCGCTGAACTTACGCCCGACCGAAGTTACGCTGTACGCTATGACGCGACGTAATTTCGGCATACTGTGTCGTCAGTAATTCAAATAGCATTGCAGGCGTAATTGTGCCGAACTTCGGTCGCGTAACTTCGGCATAGTGTGTTTAGACACTAACATTGTGTTATTATGACATGTGGACAATTTAACACTTGGACGAATGTTACCATAATTCGACTTTGGGAAAAGGAAAACCATAGGCGAGTTTGTGTTTCATAGTAAGATGCTCGTTTTTAGGGTTCCGTAGCCAAATGGCAAAAACGGAACCCTTATAGATTCGTCATGTCTGTCTGTCTGTCTGTCCGTGTATGTCACAGCCACTTTTTGTCGAAAGTATAAGAGCAATCCTGTTGAAACTTGGTAGAAAGATGTATTATGTGAACCGCATTAGGATTTTCACACAAAAATCAAAACAAAACAAATTTTGGGGGTGCCCCCCATACTTAGAATTGAAACTCAAAAAATTTTTTTTCACCAAACCTATACGTGTGGGTCTTTAAAAATGATATTGAGGTTACTAACATCATTTTTTTCTAAACTGAACAGTTTGCGCGAGAGACACTTCCAAAGTGGTAAAAAGTGTGTCCCCCCCCCCCCCGTAACTTCTAAAATAAGAGAATGATAAAACTAAAAAAATATATAATGTAAACCTCAACCAAAACTACCAACGAAAATTGGTTTGGATGAGATACAGTTAGCAGTTTTTGAGATATAGTACATTTTCAAAAACCGCAAATATAACTTTGCCATTCATACAAATACTATGAAAAACAAAGTTATTTTTATTGTTTGTGTATATTACTTACTAATTTCAATATAATTATATCTCTTATCTATGCTTGCTGCTACGGAACCCTTCATGGGCGAGTCCAACTCGCACTTGGCTGGTTTTTGCTTCTAAACTTGAGTAGACTTCCAGCCTAAGAACATTTATACATGAATACCAGTATTTTACACAGATCGACTCACAATGACAAACGAACAGACAAAATTAAACATCACTATTACAAATGATTGAAAAATAAAAGAAAAATAATATTGCTTCAAATACGAGTACCCAACCTCAACTAGAAAAATTGAAATGGATAAAAATATAAGCAGTAAGAAAAATTTCCAATGAACCGTCGCGTCGCGATCTACGAGATATCAGAATAGTCTTGTTTGAGATCCTGTCTGTCTATTTTTGCTGTCGACTTCAGAAATTCAGACTGGATATTGGATGAGCCTGCCTAGATATGATGTAGTCGTAATCCAATAGATTTTATTTTCTGTTTATTTGTTGGAAAAATGTTGTTTGATATTTGGGCATGTTCTTTATATTTGAAATGTTCAGGATCGCTTGCGTATCTTGAGGTTGTATATCAATAGTCAGATCTCGATAAAATTGATCTTGAATTTCTGAAACAATCTAGGTAGAAGGTTCCTAATTTTTACCGACTTCAAAAAAAGGAGGTTATCAATTCGACCCGTATGTATGTAATATTATCAGAACTGCCCAGTTTTCATATATGTTAGTCTATATCAGCGTCTGAACAAATGTGCCAAATTTCATAAGTGTATGTATGTATGTATGTATGTTTTTATGTTTGTGCACGCATATCTCCGGAACTATAAGTTCGATTTAAGTAATTCTTTTTTTGTTGTACTTATTGTTCAACTTAGGGTACACTGCAAGTTTCATCAAAATCGGTTCAGTAGTTTTAGAGATATGGATTTTTTATGTTGTGACGGATTACAAGATTAGTGCATATGTAAGAAAATTTTGTATTTTACAAGTTTTTGGGTTGAATATGTAATAAATAAACTAAAAAGGGTAAAATAAAAACTTTTTTTAAAAAAAGTACCGACTTCAAAACAAATACAAAAAAGTTTAAAATAACTTTTCTTTCGGAAGTCGGTGGCTTTGTTTTGTTGTGTCATTGACTATTGCCACCGACTTCCGAAAGAAAAGTTATTTTAAACTTTTTTGTATTTGTTTTGAAGTCGGTACTTTTAAAAAAAAAGTTTTTTTAATTTTAATATTCTTTTTTAAAGGCTTCTTGTCTGGGTTTTGGCGCACTCCACATCGCTATCAATGTGACGACGCAATCGATTGTCTGGACATCATGTAATTAATCTAAATATCACTTTACATTATGATATCGTAACACAAATAAAATATATGTGGATGTGCAATCGAATAGTTGCGTCCCCACAGAGCGCGCAGCCTCGCGAGGCATTTTCCGCGCGAAGCAGCTCGGTTGGTGTGGACGTGTCTCGGGCGAGGCAAGTGACAGCGCTGCCGTGGTCGAGCGACCGAGCGCCCGAGCCATCCAGTGTCGGCTTTTCTTTTGCTCGCGTATTTTGTTTCGTGCCTCAGTCCACACAGAGTGAGCAGCCTCGCTTGTCAGTTTCCTCGCGCAGCTAATGCCTCGCGAAGTTGCGCGCTCTGTGTGGACGCACCTAATGAATTACTTGAAGAATGTTTTTTTTTATAATTACACGTTCTCACAAAACCGACAAATTACATGTAGTAGCTTATTATTTTGGCTGCTTATTTTGTTTGGGTGTCAAAATCTTAAATAAAACAATTGAATATGAGTGAAAAGTATCAGCTAAATAAAAAAAAATAAACAATAGATTTCACGAATTTTCACACGCGTTATGTCGAAAGATACTCAAATCAAAAATCCTGCTTACATTCAAAAACAGACCTTATTTCTTTCCAGTATAAATATAAAAATCTAGTTCATCATGCTCATATGTTTTATTCTTAGAATTTAATCTCAACTTTTCAATATCCATATTACACGCAAAGGAAACGTCTGAGATGAACTTCAAAAGATTAATAAGTAGAATATGTTTCGTACATCTGTTCATTATTTCCGCCGTCAATTTTTGTAACATCCTGTTTACATGAACAGGTACGTGTTGCTGACAGTACGGAAATAAAGACATTTTGAAAAATGCCTTATTACGAAAAGAAAAATATAAATACGAAAGTTTGTGAGGATAGATGGATGTTTGTTTCTCTTTCACACAAAAATTGAATCAATTTGGATGAAAGGTACACAGGTATACTCGTATAACCACAGAATAATTAATAGTACTATACGTACAGAAGGACTACTCCAAAAAAAAATCAAACAAATGTAAAATCTATATACGAGAGAATAAAGTACATTTTAACTGGCAGCCGTACCGCCCACCTACTTTTATAATAGCCTAAACTTCCCGTGCGCAAGCAAAAATGTACTGAATGGTTACGCCCGAGAGTTTATTTTGGTTTATCTGACGCCAACGACATTAAAAGGTTACTATGGGTCAAGCTCAATAGGGTTGCGACTTGCGAGTTTAGGCACAAATACACACATCAAAAGTGTCTAGGGATCAAGCATTTTTATGCGGATTTCTTGAGATTGAGATGTGGCTTTGTAATAAATTTATGATTTTATAAATTTATATGGATCCTTTTTGGTGCATTTCATAATTTGAATCAGGAACTGTGAATCAAATTCGAGTAAAAGATGAAAATCAGCTGTCAATATTTTTCCTATAAAAACATACAACGCATTGAAGACATTATTAGTGCTACTGTTTCCCTACTACTGATTAAAACCAACGTTATTATGGAGCGGCGACGTCATTTAAGCAGGAAAGAAATGCTCAGAGCCGTGGGAATGATAGAAGCTGGTTCCCGGCAACGTACTGTGGCTTTAGCTCTGAATACAAGTCAGAGTGTTATCAGTCGACTTTGGACACGTTACCGAAGCACTGGTACCGTGGCTGAGCGCCATGGAGGACGGTATCGCTGCACCACACGGAGACAAGACCGTTACATTCAAATCTTAACTCGAAGAGCTCCAACAATAACCGCCATGATGTTAGCCGTGAGGCTTCATCACTCTTCAGGGAACTTAATTAGCGACCAAACAGTCAGAAACCGCATGCATGAAGTGAACTTTCATTCCCGAAGACCGCTACGGGTACCACCTATAGCAATGCACAATCGTAGGATTCGATATCAATGGGCTCTTGAACACAGAAATTGGGCAGAAGAACAATGGCGTTTCGTGTGCTTTTCTGATGAGTCTCGTTTCGGTATGAGACCGGATACAAGACGTATACGACACTGGAGAACCCCTGGACGCCAACAGCGATTAAAATCCTGCCAGGAAGTCCATCCTTATAGTGGTGGAACCATCATGGTATGGGCGGGTATTTGGATCGGCGGAAGAACTGAGTTGATTTGGATCAGAGGCAACCTCAACGCTCAAATTTATGCTGAGACGATTGTATCAGACGTCATCGTTCCTCTACAAGTGCAAATCGGTCCCTTATTTCAGTTAATGCATGATAATGCACGACCGCACACCGCAAGAGTTGTAAGACAGACTCTCGCCGCAGCTAACATCAATGTCCTGCCCTGGCCTGCTCAGTCGCCAGACTTGAATCCGATTGAGCATGCATGGGATATGCTACAGAGAAGAGCTATGCCGAATATGGAGGGTATCCAGTCGCAAGAAGACCTTTTTTTGTTGTTGCAACGAACATGGGCGGCCATTCCACAGCGTGATTTGGATGAACTCATTTTGAGTATGCCAAACCGATGTTCTTGTGTTGTTAGTGTTCGCGGTAGAAACACGGATTATTAATTGTTTAAGTTACCCAATAAAATTTTAAAGAAAACGGTTATTTCAGTCTTTTTTTCGAACTTTTGTGTTAGTGGTTCAAATGTCAAAAATCCCTTTATTAGGAAAATGGCAAATTTCTTTATTAATGCAAAGGTGACTTGGTTTATCGTTACTGTGACAAACGAAAACACTTTATTTGATGAATCCTTAAAGAAAATTTTAATTAAAATCAATCAGGAGAAAAGTTATTGCAAAAATATATGTTGATCCCTAGACACTTTTGATGTGTGTAGGTAGGTACCTATGCGTATTTTATGCATTTGCTAAATTACATTATTACCATAAATACCTATGTTCCTCAAGGAATTTTGTTTTTATCATCAGCCTATATCTTTTTGGTTTCGTCATCGATTACTACATACATTATTGATTGTTAGCACAGAATGATAATAGTAGGTACCTACGGCACCTTACGTGAGGAGTAATATTTATAATAATATTATCTTTTCTACCTATTATTGTTATATTTTTGAACATTTATCTTACAAAAAAAAAATATTTAAAAGATTTTTATCGTCTATGGCAAAATAGCCAGTCCTTATTATTTTGCACTCAACCTAGTAACCGACCAATTACTATCGCATACTGTCACAGGCCCCGCGTTGCGTGTCTTTGTAGGTAGGTAAAAAAGTGGCGCAGCGAATTACGACCGCTGACCTTGAATGCGTAGTGTGGCCATTTTCTGAGTTAGAACTTTTAAACAACAACGCAAACATCTTTCTACTTTCTACCGATCTTAATTCTTAGTACTCAGCTTAAGGTGAGTGAGAGTGTCGTCTTTTTATCTTGGTCGTCCAGTAGGCTCACCCCCCCCCCAATTAGTATCTCGCCTCATTTCCAAACTTGTAACCTCATGATTAGGTATCATGATCAGTTAAGCCCATACTTCACAAGCAGGGAGATAATTTTGTTGATAATTACTAAATATGTACTATATATTTTTTTTCTTCATAATAATATTGTGTTATTAATTTACCAAAAGCCCCTAAAGCAAGAAACTTGTGCGTAACTACACGTAACGTAACAAAAATATTAAGGAGACGGAGCGCGTGCGTAACGGGTGGCGCGTGGCAGCCGTAGTGAATGGGCCACGACATAATGGCCCCGCAACTACTTGCAGTTTTATGCCTACACCGCGGAGTGAGACAGGCCTGGTATAACCTGGTTTGACACATTTTTTTTAGCGTGGTAAAATCATCAAATGAGTCCTCCCACCCAAGGCAGGGCGGGAGGGACTGTCAGACTTGTACTGACTAAAATCCACGGTGTCCTTCAATAGCCCTTTATGTTCCGAGGTCACGAGGTCACGGTAATGAGATAAGTCCCGCGACCCCGGCACGCTACCTGGTTTGACACATAGGATATTTTTATCCCGATTTGACGGTTCCACAAGGGATAATTATCGAAATTTACGAGGGCAGCGCTACAGGCATAAGTTAGTCTGGCAGTAAATATGGCGCTAGTTCAAAGCTCAAAGCTTGAAATTAAATAAATAAATTAATTAATTTTATCTGCTTATTTGTAGTGTTATTTTAGAATTTGTAGAAAGTTATTTATGTAAAGAATTTTGATCTTATGATTGAAGAAGAATTATTTATGTAAAGAATTTTGATCTTATGGTATGTTTCTTAACATACCTAATTAAAATACAACTATTATCATCACTTTTCTTTGTAGCCAGAGATCATAGTCTCATCAAAAACTTTGTTTTGGAAAATGGATATTAAAACTTACTGTTTAAAAACTTCCAGACACTTAAAAAAGAAAAATAACAAAGCCTTAGAAACTAAAAAGAACAAAGAAACTTCGTAAAATTGAAGAACATCATTGTCAAATAGAAGACTTGCATATTTTTAAATAAATTATTCCGCTACGTTAGGACACGGCTAGACATTTGGCAAATAGTCTAGATTAATGTTGTGACAGGGACAGCAGTCTGGATATAAAACCTCTCGTTACAAACGGGAGGAGGGACCAAGAGGATTTATTAAATGTCTATAGGTACCTTAGGCAGAGACTGCTGTGAGGCTTCTCATTAATGTCAGATTTGCTAGTCAAGCTTAGGTTTTACAACGGAAAGTAAGGATTACTATAGTACAGTGCAGCAGTGAGTTGGAGTAAGACGTTTTAATTAATAATGTGCAGTGAAGGCTAGCTGTGCCTGTAGTCCGATGAAGTAAGACTTCAAAAATCCAATAATCAAAAATGAATACATAAAGTTAGGTTATAACGGATTTTGCTTTTAATTATACTCGGGGTTTTTAGGCTACGTACCTCAAAAAAAGTTACTTTAATAGGATCACGTTTTAGTTCGTCTGCCTGATCGTCTGTCAAAACTCGTTTTCTCAAGAAAGGTGTCAATATTTTCCATTTTTTTAACGTGGTAAAATCATCAATCAAATTAATGATTCCTCCCACCCAGGGCAGGACGGGAGGGACTGTCAGACTTGTACTGACTAAAATCCACGGTGTCCTTCAATAGCCCTTTACATTTCGGGGCCACGATTACCTAATAAGACAGTCCCGCGACCCTGAAGTCTACAACCTTGGAGCAGAGAAAATTTCTAACTTCTAACTAAACCAAATAGGTTCTAAACTATTGTTAAAATTCTAGAAACGAGGCTATCTAGGTCAAATATATCTAGATCATTGATATCTCTTCACAGGACATATTTGTGGCCAGGCCAGGAGACCACGATTCACAAGTTATGCCACGTAGACTGAACTACGTGGCATACCGCTTGTTAGAACCTAGCTTGTCTCATACAGACAGCTAGGCGAAAGCGATACTTAGGTATCTGAGAAAGTGTCATTTAAACGATGCAAGAAATTGCATGAAAGCCACATGCGGGTTTGAATACATTGCGGACTAGCTTAGGTATATTAATGTAAGTACAGACGTCAGCACATCAACCTCTCAATCTCAATCTGTCAAATTTCTTTAAAAGATTTTCAACCATAGTACAATAGTGGAAAGTTAATCTTTGATTGGTAAAATTTGACAGATTTGGGTAGGTTGTTAATTCAGTTGATAAAAAAAATATCGCACTGTAGTAAAATTTGTAAAAAACTTCTTGTAGCGTGTAAATGAGAGATACGCTACAAGCTGTGGTGGGTGAACCAAGTGTTTATACACCGCAGTTTGTTCAAATGGGTAATGTTAGACGAAAACCTCACTATTTTTTTTGTACCTTATCTTCTTCACATAATTTGTCATTTTCTCGAGCTATACGATAATCATACGGGTCTTTTGTAATGTCGCCATAAAATGGAAAATTCTCTTTGCTTATCAATTTGAAGACATACTCGTATATGACATCTACCAACCCGCACTTTATTCACTCAGAGATGAGGCCTGTGTCCCAGCAGTGGGAACATTATAGGCTGACTCTCTCAAGATGTACTTTTCGATTTAGTATGTGATTGTCAAATCAGTTCTCGAAAACCATTTTCCATTTTTCTTTTTAATTTTGTGGTTCTCATGATTCACAAGATCTATCACTTCTTTTTTTTTATGTAACCTCAAGCAGTACATTAGACATTTTCTGTAAACACACTCTCGTGAGTTTATCGCTTGTAATCGCTTCGTTTCGCTGTGTATGTGACGTAGACTTTACAAACCGCAACGCGGTTTTCAGAGCAGCTGCGCTGCGGTTCACAACGTTGGACGAAAAAATGTTCAGTGAAATATCAAACATTCGGTTTGCATGGAATTTGATAGGTTGTATTTTGGCGTGAATTTATACTTTTAGATTCTTTAGTATAATATTAATACGGTTTGGTAGTTGTGATACCTAACCAAAAATGTAACAAGTACGATTTTTTTCCATTCGGGGTTTCTGAAACTTGACCGAAAAAAGCTTTGTGATAGTAGGTAATGAAGAATCTTAATTTATATCAACATCATAATATACCATGGTCTAATTAGCTGAATATCAGTATTTTACATGTAGCGATTTATCTATCAGACCTCAAAAACTAAGTGTCCTCACGCAGGCGATAGGTGACGAGCTTTCGCGCCCGGCATTGGTTGCGGCCATGCTGCGGGGCGAGACGGAGTGGGAAGTCATGCTCGCGAAGGAGGAGGCGGGACGCGCGAGGGAGAGGACAGCGTCCACCCCTCACCCACGCCGTAGTGGTAGACGCCCACGGCGACGGACATCGCAAGGCGATCTCCGACCACCGTAGGCGTGGGCATGCGGGCGGCGAGTAATGGGCGACTCGCTGTCCGACCATGGACCATGCCCGGGTCGACGGCGCATTGTGTTCCACGTGCGCCTTAAAGAGCGTCAGCAAGATGACGGGGCCCCCCTCTAGAGGGCCAAAGCCTGCCGGGGTCGCGGGACACACGTATACCGCAACCCCGGTATACAAAGGGCTACTGAAGGACACCGTGGATTTTAGTCAGTACAAGTCTGACAGTCCCTCCCGCCTTGCCCTGGGTGGGAAGACTCATTTGATGATTAAGGTATTACATAGTAAATTCCTACGTTTTATTCAGACCGAAGGATTCTTGAGGATTTCCGTACGGAAATAAACTACTTAATGTAATGGCTATTCTGTATTTATAAACTACGGTTTTTGACACCGAATAGTCGGAAAAACTTCGTTTATGAGGATGGAAGGTTAGATGAATTAATGTTTACTACTCTTTCATGCAAATACATTTGTATAGGTAAGTATAGGATATGTATGTTGAGCGTCTCCTAGAACCTCTATTAAATACCTATCATGGCGACTATTTGACAACCACTCTCGGGCAAAGCTGCAAGCAAAAGCCGATAAAATAATAACATTAAAACATTACGAATGCAGAATCGTTGTATACTTACATATGAGGAGTGGAAGAGAATGTCAGACTCGTACTGACTAAAATTCACCAAGTTCCTTCAATCACCCTTTACAGGCCAGTATCACGGTTACCTGTTTAGGCAGTCCAGGCGTTTGAACCCCTATGGCCCCCCCCCCCCCCGTCAGATTGCTGACTGCTCTTAGAGGTGGGGGTGGAATACGACGCGACGCGCGTCGACACTGGCTTGGTCCCTATTCGAGCGGCGAGCTAGCCATTACTTGCCTTAGTTTATCAATTTTATTATTTAGGTACTTTCGCTCAAATTATCTCAGTATACATTGCGGATATTGAAGAGTATATTAATAAAACCTTGAATACCAATTGATGGTGAACAGATGGTAATATTAAAATAAACAGTTGATGAGGCGCTAACGTGTGGCCATCATTCAATTCATCACACAAATATTGTTACAATTTGCGGTGAATCTGAAAGCTATGCTGTGAAAACTTCAGGTCCATCAATGAATTTGTTTATGTTACAGTTTATAATGTGTTATGTCTATAATTTCAATGAGATATATGATGAAGGAAGGATGGCAGTAATACAGGAATAATTATGGGTTTAAATTGTTACTGGTTTGTATGAGCATTGCTCCAGAAATGTATGGCGGGACATTTATTGAGAACGGGTCGATAGATTCCGGTGCTATTTTACTTTAGTTTGTGTTTTCCTTCATAATAACTTTGTCGATTTTGCCGTAACGCACTTCTTATTATTTCATAACTTATTATTTTCATTAGTAAAAATAAATAATGTTTTAAATTGTTGCGGATCCGTATCCGGCTTCCAGTCGAACCGAATGCAGCCAAGGGCGGATCCAGCTTTTGTTTCAGGGGGGGGTCACCATGTCGCAGTCAGCTAGTCTCCATAGTCTAGTTCGGATAGATATAACTATACTTTTTTTTATCGTGGTCATCAAATGAGTTCAGGGCTGGGCGGGAGGGACTGGAGGAGGCGGCCCGCCTCCTCCTTCGCGAGCATGACAGTTTCGCAGAAGGAGGCGACCGCTTCCCACTTCCCACCGTCACGCCCCGCAGCATGGCCTCGCCCAATGCTGGGTGCGAGAGGTCTCCGCCGTCGTGAGGACACGGCGGTGCTCTGCCTAAGCGGGACAGTCCTGCACCGTATGCTCCACCATGTTCTCCGGGCGATCTTCGCAGTGGTGACACCCCGGTGTTTCTTCCCTCCTTATCCGACACAGGTACCTCGCAAAACTTCCGTGTCCGGAGAGGACCTGCGTTATGCGGTAGGTCAGGACGCCGTGACGCCACTCTTCAAAGAGGGGTCCTACCGCCGCGATTGCGGCGTGCCCGGAGCTCGGTTCAGTCGTTCCCTCCAAACTGCCTTGAGATCACACCGGAGCTCTTCCCGCCGCACAGCAGGGATTCACCCCGGGCGGCGCTGTGCCTCCACGCGCCACTCATATTAGACGCGCTGGAGGACAGTCGCCTCCAGATGCCAGGGCAGTGATCCGGCAAGGAGGTTGACCGATTCGCCGGCGATCAGATATGTTGTTTGTCAATTTTTCACGTTGAAACCGCTAAACGGATAAGATTTCATGGGGTCGATTGCATTGGTACTCCATTGCAGCGAAATTACCTGGTTGCGGTCAGAGTCACCGGAAACATCTAGTAAATAATGCTTTTTGTAAACAATAGTTAGGTGCTGTATTTACCTATTATGCAAGGCTGCAATGTTTTTTTTTGGCGCTAGTATTTGAATTGAAGTTTTCAAAGGTACGAGACGCAGAATAACTTTGCTGCTAGACGCAACACACAACTTTTCACCTCACTACAGCAAGGAAATGCAGTAGAGCCGGCTCGAAGACTTCGCTAGCGCGCAAAATGAAGTTTTGCGCTCAGATTTCGAATGACAAATCTTTCCGAGCCTGTGAGGTGAAATAGTTATTTGGGCAAGTCTGCAAAGTTATTTTTTGGATCGAGGGAGAGGGAGAACTCGCTTCACTCGCGGTTCAATCTTAGGATTCTTTCCTAAGATTGAACCGCGAGTGAAGCGAGTTGAACGAGGAAGAACATTATAAACTTTGCTTCGTGCCGCTCGCTGCTGCGCCCGCCATGCGGCGCGATAGGACAATAATAAGCACAGCGGCCACGCTGCGCGGCAAACTTGAGTGATTTTATTCGATATTTTGCACTCTATAATAATATAACCAATAACAACACAGAATTTTATTATTATGATTATGTGCATCTTCCTCTATAATTTATTTATGTTTATAAATAAAATTAGATAAAATTGCAGTGGTCGCCTATGACCCAGCCTGTCGCCCAGGGGGGGGGTCATGAGCCCCATGACCCCCCCCCTGGATCCGCCGTTGAATGCAGCTGACTACCTATCGAAATTTTCTATGCAGTGACTGCCTGTATGACCTCCACAACGCAATAACTGGCTAATACGGTGGTTCCGTATCAAAATAACTACATTCATTAACTAATATCGATATAACTACGGTGAAAAGACCTACCGGTTGGTATAACTAATGGTCGTTTCACATAAGTTTGTTATAACTAATGTACGAAATACCTAATGGATAATTCACCTACGGTTAACTCACCTACGGTTAATTCAACTACGGTATATTTAGCTACAATTAATATCCCTGTTACGGTATGTGTGATATCATACAAAAACGTCGACGGAGCACCGGTGCTCCGTCATTCTCCTCAATAAAACGAGCGCGTTTTATTTCTTAAAAATAAGTACTGGAACGAGTCGGCCATTAGGTATTTCAAACGTAGTTAAAACAATCAATATCTTAAAAGAACATTTACACCCCCAGATCAACAAAGACGTAAGTGCGAATACGTCAATTTTTTTTTGCAGTTTTGGATAGTTTAAGTAAAGATACATACGCTCAATTTTTTCCGCGACAGTTTGACTTAAAAATGAGGATTTTATAACAAAAAAAAAAAAAATTGGCGACAATTAAGTTCAATAATTTGTCAATTAATGAAGTCGATAAACCAACATAAGCATGTAAAATTTCATTTAAATACACCTAATCATGCTTAAGTTTTTATGGTTCAATTGAACATACTGTAAAAACCGGCCAAGTGCGAGTTGGACTCGCCCATGAAGGGTTCCTTAGTAGCAAGCATAGTTATGGGATATAATTATACTGAGATTAGTAAGTAATATACACAAACAATAAAAATATCTTTGCTTCATAGTGTTTGTATGAATGGCAAAATTATATTTGCGGTTTGTGAAAATGTACTATATCTCAAAAACCGCTAACTATATCTCATCCAAACCAATTTTCGTTGGAAGTTTTTGTTGAGGTCTACATTACATATTTTTTTTAGTTTTATCATTCTCTTATTTTAGAAGTTACAGGGCCCCCCCCTGGGGGGACACAAATTTTACCACTTTGGAAGTGTCTCTCGCGCAAACTGTTCGGTTTAGAAAAAAATTATATTAGTAACCTCAATATAATTTTGAAAGTCCTATCCATAGATATCCCACACGTATGGGTATGGTGAAAAAAAATTTTTTGAGTTTCAATTCTAAGTATGAAAATCCTAATGCGGTTCACATAATACATCTACTTACCAAGTTTCAACAGGATAGCTCTCATAATTTCCAAAGAAAGTGGCTGTGACATACGGACGGACAGACAGACAGACAGACAGACATGACGAATCTATAAGGGTTCCGTTTTTGCCATTTGGCTACGGAACCCTAAAAAAGCCCGTATTTAGACTTAATACCATATTTTAGTTTTATGTTTTAACAAACAAAGCTGTAAAAGCGTCATACAATTCGATATGTAAAATCAAATTAAGCAAAAAAGGCAGGGGCGTAGCTACCGCCGTATCTTCCGTATCAATTATACGGGGCCACAGGGGCCCCCAAAGTGCGTAAACAAAAATTAATAAAAACTTAATGACTTATTGAATAAAATAGTTATTTACTTTTACACAATTTATTTGTCTAATCTATCTCTGGTGTTTTTTATTATTATTATTATTTATATGTAATACTGTTTTAAGCACGAGATTGTCTATTAGAAATCCCGGGAAGATCCATATTAATATCAACATTTCGATGCAAGTATTAAAATAACTCTACCTAATTCCGACCTCTGAACTGATCAGTCGCATCCTGAATTTTTTTGATGACCTTTGTCCAATTTTTTGTTTATATTTCGGCGTAGATACAGAGAAATGCATTTTTTTTCTTGAGTGATAATTCTTTACCCTACCTAAGGGCCCCCAAACAAATTTTTATACGGGGCCCCGCCAAGGCACGCTACGCCTCTGAAAAAAGGGCTTAAACAGTACTTAGCTCCTGTATTTTATCATAGTATAGAACTTCGTAACAGACGCTAGACGTAAGCATGAGTAGTTACAGTTTAAAAAATATTTAGAAAGCTAAGATTGGAATAAAAGTCATTACGTTTGAGGATTGGTCTTAAATAAATAAGGAAAACATCTGTAAAACATTAAACATTAA
This sequence comes from Agrotis exclamationis, assembly GCA_950005045.1. NCBI lineage: Eukaryota > Metazoa > Arthropoda > Insecta > Lepidoptera > Noctuidae > Agrotis > Agrotis exclamationis. Next base: position 4,566,119 of record OX465417.1, on the reverse strand, counting down.
ATATTGAATACCACGATAATTTAAAGTGTTTCGAATATAAACAAAAAAAAAAGGTTGAATTTTTTTACTATTTTTTGATATAAAACAAAAGATCATAGAGTCAAAAACTAAAAAGATACACCTAGTTAAACAGTTTTTTTGCTCTCCTGTAAAGTTAGTGAATTCCACTTACGCCTTTATTGGCCTGGGGGTGCGATTAGATAAATCGTTCGTTAGTGCAATCAATTTTAGTTCAATCAAAATTATGTCAGTCGAACAGTTAAGTAGTTGAGTCGTCCAATATGTGTCTTGAACTTACGTGAGTCAACCGTAGCTACATCGGAAGTAGTTTTTAGTTATTTTGATACGGAACCACTGTTGCATCTTGCGGAGCCTAATAAGTTTGAGATTATAATAAAGAAGAACTTTTAAAAACTAATCGTGTTTTTATATTGTGTGCTGTATCCTGAATGAATTTTGAAGTTAATCTTAGGTATTCTTGGCATATCAAAGACAAAAGGTTTAAATTGGCTGATGAGGATAAAGCTTCAAATATTCATTTTGCATACTTCAACAAACTTGATAGTAAAGTATTCCAAACATTTACTACACGAGTTATTATACTTTAAACCCTAGAAGGAACAAACAGCTCATAGCTATTCGTAAAACTTTTGAACTAGAATTTTACATACAGAAGCGGTGTATAACTTACAAAGTTACCTAGTACTTTAACTATTTATGCTAGCTGCAAACTTTGACTTGAGCTTAACTTTGAGTAGCGATCTGACTAGCTGGGTCATCTCTGGTATAGAATAAATAAATACTTCAGCTATTGTAATGAATTTTTCAACACATTTGCAAGAAAACATTACAATATGTAATAAAAACAAACTTTATTTAACAGTGGGAAAGTATATAAGCAACAATTTTTAAAGTTTCTAATACGAAAATGGCGCGAATTTGCAAATGGCGAAAATTAGAACTACATCTTTCGTCTCATTTACTCTTCAGTATTAATGTGAGACAACGTATTGAGAAAAAGCGCTTCCAAGGAGGTTCGATCAGTCAGGTTGTTGATTCTCATAATGTGAAACTCTTTGGTGGAATTCTTATATTTTTTTTTGGAAATTAAAAAAAAACCGTAAAGAAAACGCACGGTGCTATACAACGGGGTATGCCGTAAAATAGGTACTTAAGACGCGGACTGACTACGATTTTAATCGCTTATGACCGCGTAAACTATTGTCACCACTATGGAGCGTCAATAAGATTGAAAATTGAAAAAATGACATTTGTGTTGAAATGTGACGTAAGCTGCGAATGGGCATTTATTTTACTGCTTTTCTTTAGATTATTTAAAATATAGACATAAAATTAAATAATGGTTCGGTTAAAGTTTTAAAAAAATGGAAAACCTACTAAATTCTTAAAAAAAAAAACTGTTGTTATCGCTGGAAATACAGAGATCTTCGACGTCAAAGTTTATTTTTGTGCTACAACTTCCCAATTTTTATTGGGAATATCAAACTCTTATTTATCATTCTGTTCGGTTTAAATTCTTCTTTATACCCTTCTCTGTTCACTGTATTTTTCGCGTTGCTTATTTTTATTACATTACGTCATACTCGACGTTCTAAGAAACCAATTTTTGGGAATATGAGATAAGACCGCGCCTTAAGTACTTATTTTACCGCACGTTCCGTTGTATGGTGCGTAATTTTTAACTATCGAACATACACAGTATACAGGCTTCGTAAATGCATTTTTCAAGCAAATGTGTTGTAAAGCCTCGAGCAGACACACACGATTAATCGCGCGGGGCGACTTGTCGCGGTTCGTTCGCAGTACATTTAGAGTGGAAATTAGCTTGGCTCGTTGTCGAAGCGCGATTAATCGCGTGTGTTTGTTCGAGCCTTAAATTAATATTACATTAGCCTAAGTAAAAACTTTCTTCAAAAAATATTGATGTAGTGAATACGTTTCCAAGCAATCGGATATTTTAACCATTTCTGTAGACTTCCGACTTTCTGAGTGTGGTGACAGGATTATTCGAAATTTCGTGTAGGGGCTTAACTTCCGGACAGACAAAGTACGAACACGAGTTACCCTTGAAAACATGTAGATATTATATTATTATCTTGTCCTTGGCAAGTCCGACATTGCATACCACAATCGATTTCTATTATTCAATAGTACTTACCTATTTACACAGCTTTTGAAAGTTTTGAGAATTAATATATTTATTATTTTATTTATTTATTTTACTATTTATGTACACACAAAATACAACACAGGATAACTAAAAACATAGAACTCAGAAAACATAAAACTCATAGAACTCAAAAAAACATAGAACTCATATAATGAAAAATCGAGCGAAGTCAGCTTGAAAATGTTAATCCCTCACCTCAGCTCTGTTAACTTAGGTTATAACTTTGTAGAGTTTGAAGGAAATAGGAAATACGAGACCGAGCGAAGCGAGCTCGAAAATTTTATAAAACCGGCTTCTTGACCATTTACTTCAAGAACACAGGTCTGCCATACCTACCCCTCTCTAGGTACGCAAATGTTTACCATAGTGTTCCTTGTTCCTTTGTAACTAAAACTATTAATATTCATAAAACTACCTTTTAGTTATTTATACCGCTATGATACCTACGCCCTTCAGCTTTATATTTCCTAAATGTTTTTATAATATGTACGTAAATGATGTTGTGAGAAATAATGATAGGGCTAGGCTAGGGACGTCATAATATCATCGTTTTTAGGATATAGACAGGTTAAATTATTGTGTAAATATTATGATAGTTTGGTGACATTAAGGTGTGTGTGATATGTTTATGGAGTATGATTGATTTATGGGACGATTTGAATATAAAAAGAAATGTCCAAAGATCAGCAGACCTAATCGTTTCATTCAAAAGTCAAAGATAGCTGTAGGTACTCGAGCCTGATTTTGATTGCAAAAATAAATATTGAAAATAACTTATTTAAGAACCCCGATTGATAGGCAGTCCTAGATCCTAGTTAAAAGAGGAACGGGAGCACAAGAACCTGCTTAATCTTCTTTTCAAATGATATTAAAGGCTATACAGGGTTATTTGAAAAACACCAACCACCTCTTAAGAGGTCATTCCACTCATTATAATGAACAACTTTTATTATGAGACCAAACAAGAAATAACGAAATAAATAAATATAGGGAACACCTGATTTTTTATTCACTATTTCGGCTTTGGTCCCAACTGCTGGATCAAAACTTTTTTTTGTGGGGAATTATTTTTGTGGCGAACTTACAACAACCCAATAATTCATTATTAGGGCCTTTAATAAGACATAAACACCTACAAATAAATAACAGCACAGAGTCTCATAATCTATTACAACGACCATTAATTGTAACAGTTCCTCTGTAACGTAGTAAAGTAACAAATGCGTGTAGATAACATAAATTAATGGCCCCCTAGTGTATTGCTTGTCTTGTAGTTACGATGTCTTGCTTCGCACAATTATTGCTGGAATTATGTGTTGGTAATTTGATGTTATTAAGTTTATTTTGTGATCAGGAAACGTAGTTATTAAAGTAATATACAGGGTGGAATTTTGTAATGCCACCTGGAGGGAAAGTACTGCAGATAGAAAATTTTACTCAAAGGAAACATTCCTTTATTTTTGAATAGAAAGCAAACTGCATTCAAAGATTTTCGAAAATTCTCTTCTTCCACACCCGGGAATCGAACCGGCTAAAATCTGAAAAAATTATACCCTGTACTTTTATTGCATCGATCGTTAGGGTCAATTATAAGGATGAAATCTCTCTAACAAACATGATAAATTAAATGAAAGGAAAACCAGGAAATCTTAAAATAATTTAATTATTTACAAAAAATGGTAAACTAACTAATTAGTTGCTCGAAATGGGCTCCATTCTCTTGGAATCTTTGAATGCAGTTTGCTTTCTATTCAAAAATAAAGGAATGTTTCCTTTGAGTAAAATTTTCTATCTGCAGTATTAAGAGTACTTTCCCTCCAGGTGGCATTACAAAATTCCACCCTGTATATTCAAATCGTGGCTAAATAATCGCAGATCGTAGCTACGAGTAATAATAACAAAAATCTGTTCATCCACCTACATACCAACGTCGGCTCAGAACTGCTTTTCGTATCTTGATGAGGATCGGATATAAGTTAAAATCCGAAATAACCGTTTATTCCGCTAATAAATAACAACAGTTTGTTCCGTAGGTACCTCAGAAAGCACGTAAAGCCGTTGGTCCCGACTTTTTTTATTGCGCCAATCTCAGCGCACTATTTCCAAACCACTGCAACTCCTGAAAGGCAGAATCAATAGTGGCAACCACCAGAAAAGCGCCGAGACAATGAAGCTCGACGTGTCCCGGAGAATGAATTTACCTGTCTTGGATCCTGCAACGCAAATCAGAAAAGAATAGTGGAGGAGTAGGAACCTACGTAGTTTCTTTAATAGTCGTTACTGTTAGGGCTGATTTTACAATAGTCATAGATCACTTTTATCTGAGGAATAAAAATGGCGGTTTGACAGCTTATCTATAGAAAATATGTCAACTCGCTATTTTTATTCCTCAGATAAAAGTTATCTGACTATTGAAAAATCAGCCCTTAGTCAGAATCTCGAAAGTCTGACAACCAGTCTTACCATGGGGTATTGTAATACCCAGTTATTGAGTTGTGGAGCCGATAGGCAGTCGCTGCGTGTAAAACATCGATATGCAGCTGCATTAGGTTCGACTGGAAGTCGACCCCAACATAGTTAGGAAAAGGCAAGTCACCAGAGCAAACAGCTTTTAATAGAGTGAATAGTTCGTTAAACCATTTTTGGTCTACCAAGGTCCAAAACAACTAATACAAAAATCAATAAGTTAAAGGGCAATTCAACCCTAAAATAGCGCAGACAAACGTTAACACTTTAAATATGTATAAATTACCTGTGGACTGTAGAGTATTATATCGATTCGTCCGGAACCGTTCGTTCCGGTGACATGTGGTGAATTACGGTTAAATATTTAGTTTACGAACCAAATTGGAGGGTAATCATTATGTTTTTGGTAAACATTACCTATTATGACTTGTTTGGATTGAATAACTTAGTATAGGTTTGTTGTGCCTTACACATAAACACGATACGACGTCGCGTCGTGGAAATCTACGATACGTCGTCGCGTCGTGGAAATTTACGATACGACGTTGTGACTCACGATACAATCCTGCGCAGTTGTTATTCGAAATTCAAAGATGACGGATGGTATTGAAGTCGATCATTTAATTACCCTAGTCGAGCAGCGTCCCGTACTATGGAACAGAATGCGATTAGAGCGGTCCATTTTTCGGAATGAGCTAAAACACCACCCCACTGTAACGATGCTCATCGTAGATTTCTACGACGCGACGTCGTATCGTGCAACGACGCCGCATCGTTGTACAACGCGACGTCGTATCGTGTTTATGTGTGGGAATCCTTACTTTTTTTGATACATCAGGTCTCTCATACGTTGGCGGGACAGTATAAAAGCATGCCGTGGCCGTGGAACGCACATGGCATCTGAAGGAAAAGGGTGGATTTTTAGTCAGTAAGAATGTGACAGTGTCTTCCCTTTTTTCCAAGACAGGAGGACTTATTTAAAGGTTTTAATAATAATAGCCTTTCATTTCCGAATTTGTTAGAGTATGTCACGAAGTTCGGTGTGCTTCTTGGTATAGGCCTCCTACAACCCTTTCCATTGCGCTCTTTCCAGTTTTTTTTGAAGATTTTACCAACATAGAAAAACAGGCTTCTCATACTATTACCTACTATGTCATAACTTAAAAACCACTTTTGGTTAGTTTTTTTGAAAACATCGTCTGACGAATCGAATCGTTTATAGGTTTGACCATGAATAGAGGAATTAATGTCCATGAAAATATTTTTCTTGTTCACCTTGTCATCGTTTTTTTAATAAGACTTTTTTTTTGTGTTTTGCTTAAATAATGGCCTGCGTATTAGTAATACATGGAATCATGTGGCTTTTACCTGACGTCAAAAAAAGGAGAATGTTAGATGTTCCACGTGTATGTATTTTTTATTCTGAAATTATGTTGCATTTTGTGCAGCTGTCATCTGGCGTTTTCCACCCTTGGGGTGAACCTTGTTATTGCTCGTAGTCAATTATAATATTTTGTTTGTTATGCTGGTTTTTACTACTGTTATATTATGTTTGTTTTTACCAACCTCTTAATAGTTGAACGATTATACAAACAGGATCGTTAATTTATTAATTGCGATAACAGTTATTATTATTAATTGCGATTTTTTGTTTTTCCCACTCTCCGCTTTTATTTCAACATTTGGTCTTCGTCTAATTTTCCATACCTACTCCAATATTTTACTTTGATTGCCTTTTTATCATCCCTCCTAATCACAGCTTCTAATATCAAACAAGAGAACAAGAGTACAGTAGTATGACTTAATAATTCTTGTCTTGAGAAAAACAGGCATTTTGAGATGAAATCTACTGGCCCTAGCAGTAAAAGGGTTAAAATAAAACAAATGTTAAGTTCGTTACCGTTATTATTGGATAATTTAAAATGCATTTCCGCACCATAAGGTACCATTTACATGTCTTTATCTAAACATACATTTAGATTCGTAAAGATTCGTTTATAATAAAATTATACCCGTTTTGGAAATACAAAAAAAATAAATTATAACAGCTCATTTACAAGTAAAAAGTTACAAAATAATTTATTATGCTAAAATAAATAAATATGTAAATTTTTGTACAGTATTGATGACTCTATTCCTTATTTAATATTTAAACAATATGTGTTTAAAAAAAATTGGGAAATGTAAAAAAAAAATATATAATAATTTGGACTTTCATAAATTCACACAAGCGTGTTCAAATCAAACTCAACCAGAGTTTGATTTAGATTTTATTAAATACGAAATTGATTTGTTATCATATTTCACAATTAACAGAAACAGACCATCTATACATATAATAAAACTGTAGAAAAGAAGTTTTTGTACATTAAAAAAAAAATTAAAAAATATAGCCAGGGTGTTAAAGGACAACCAGTAGAACCGATTTCCAGCATTTTTAGAATTTTTGTCTGTTTGTCTGTTTGTCTGTTTGTCTGTTTGTATGTTTGGTTATTCGGGCATCACGTAAAATGTACGAAATCAATGTAGATAACTTTTATACACAACGATTAAGCGTAGCTTGAAGTAACATTTAGTTTTTGTTTCATTGCAATCGGTTCAGTCCATCAAAAGATATTTGAATTTAAAGTGATTCAGAAGTAAAATATTACGGTCAGTTCACACCGCGACGCGCAGTTCAGTAGCGCGATCTAGCTTCGAATAGAAAAACTACATATTTAAATATAATTCATCTAAACCAACGATAACACGGTAGATGGCATTAAAAAAAACCTGGAATAGAGCTGTTAAATTGAAGTAACATTACGTTTTTTATTTCATCGTAATAATCAGTTTACACCTTACAAACAAAAAATGTAAATTAATTAAAGCGTTTTAAAGGAATCATAGGATAGGATAGGATGGGATAGGATGGGATAGGATGGGATAGGATGGGACAGGATGGGATAGGATGGGATAGGATGGGATAGGATGGGATAGGATGGGATAGGATGGGATAGGATGGGATAGGATGGGATAGGATGGGATAGGATGGGATAGGATGGGATAGGATGGGATAGGATGGGATAGGATGGGATAGGATGGGATAGGATGGGATAGGATGGGATAGGATGGGATAGGATGGGATAGGATGGGATAGGATGGGATAGGATGGGATAGGATGGGATAGGATGGGATAGGATGGGATAGGATGGGATAGGATGGGATAGGATGGGATAGGATGGGATAGGATGGGATAGGATGGGATAGGATGGGATAGGATGGGATAGGATGGGATAGGATGGGATAGGATGGGATAGGATGGGATAAGATGGGATAGGATGGGATAGGATGGGATAGGATGGGATAGGATGGGATAGGATGGGATAGGATGGGATAGGATGGGATAGGATGGGATAGGATGGGATAGGATGGGATAGGATGGGATAGGATGGGATAGGATGGGATAGGATGGGATAGGATGGGATAGGATGGGATAGGATGGGATAGGATGGGATAGGATGGGATAGGATGGGATAGGATGGGATAGGATGGGATAGGATGGGATAGGATGGGATAGGATGGGATAGGATGGGATAGGATGGGATAGGATGGGATAGGATGGGATAGGATGGGATAGGATGGGATAGGATGGGATAGGATGGGATAGGATGGGATAGGATGGGATAGGATGGGATAGGATGGGATAGGATGGGATAGGATGGGATAGGATGGGATAGGATGGGATAGGATGGGATAGGATGGGATAGGATGGGATAGGATGGGATAGGATGGGATAGGATGGGATAGGATGGGATAGGATGGGATAGGATGGGATAGGATGGGATAGGATGGGATAGGATGGGATAGGATGGGATAGGATGGGATAGGATGGGATAGGATGGGATAGGATGGGATAGGATGGAATAGGATGGGATAGGATGGGATAGGATGGGATACGACGGATATGATTGGATACGATGGGATACGATGGAATACGATGGGTCACGCATAGGTACGACCTGTTTCCTTGAAAGAATGACTTTCGCCCATGTCTGCTTACGTCCTGGGGCTGCCAGCGCCGGTAAAGGCAGGAACGGGCAGGCTCCGGAGTCCGCCCATACTACTTCTTCTCTTGCACCAGCATGCGGGCGGCGAGTATGCCTGGGTCGACGGCGCGTTGTGTTCAACACGCGCCTCAATGTGTCATCACAATGACGGGCTATCGAATTACCTTGACCCCGGAACGTAAAGGCCTATTATAGGATTTATAGGACACCGTGGATTTTAATCAGTACAAGTCTGACAGTCCCTCTTACCCTGCCCTGGGTGTGAGGACTCATTTGATGATTTACGTAGGTTACATCATTCTGGAGCATATTTATGTATGCTCCAGAATGATGGTTTACAGCTTATGTTGTTAATAAAGAAGCACTAAAAAATACATTGTTAAGTTCCGACATCCACGCGAACGAAGTCGCGGGCACAGCTAGTGCTAATTAAATTTAGATCAAAATGTCGGATTTATCTTTTAACTTCGATGAGCCATTCAAATGAAAATAAGATTTTGATGAAATGTTAAAACTGAGTCTCGAGTTGAAAGCTTTTCACATTTAAAAAGGCATTGTAACACAAGATAGTGATAATCCTAATAATTTACAATAATCTTTGTCTTAACAAAATCTGATTTTAATTAATTTGGATAGGTAGTTGCTTTTCGAAAGAGCGACAAAGAATTATGAATACAATGCTCACTTAATTTTGACAGAAAATGTGACGAATAGGTACATTATGTATTTTCAAGTTATCTATTATGTTTTAAAGGTCGGTTTAACTGGCGTAAACAACACAGAAAGTTCTCTGGGCGTGGTACACTTATAGAGTAAATTTAAGGGCTTTTGTACACACACGGTTTTGTCGTGATTAATTAACGTCTAATTCACCTTGCATAGACAATATCGTCAGTGTATGAATCCGGTGGTTTGTCGTATCATGAACCAGCTCACACGTTTTTTCTACGGCACGTATGTAACCGTTACTATCAAAAAACCGTGTGTGTACAAGGGGCTTCATGAAGGTTTCCATGTCCGGAACAAAGTCCACAATTTTCCGTGTGTGATCCATTAGGGCGTGGACCCATGTCTACGGTGCGGCGCCGTTTGCCGTGCAACGGTACGGCACTGCCGCCGGCCGGCAGATGGCGCGGCGCAGTGCCGCGCCATGGTTGGCGTACCCAATATTGCGTTACCCAATATTTTCGTAAATTTTGTTTTTTTCTTCATTTGTCGATGTCTTAACAGCAACAGAAGCAGGATACGTCTTTCGCGGTCCATATAAAGAAAAACTGTAATTTTGGTATACGTGCTGAGCAGGTAAGTACACGATGCCATGCTGCGGCACGGCGGCGCGCCGCAGCACGGCAAACGCCATCCGGCGGCGGTGCCGTACCGTTGCACGGCAAACGCCGCCGCACCGTAGACATGGGTCCACGCCCTTACTGGCCAGTGAGCACTCTGTAATAACCATGGCTGAAGGTAAGCAGTGACATCTTTTTCTTTATCATTATCTACTTTGATAAGTTTAACATCGATCTTAAAAAATGTTTTCATTAGAATCACAATAAATACAATAATTTACTTTTGTTTGTCGAGTTATTTTCTGCTTGAATAGAATCAGATAAGGCCAATATCTTTAACATTAACTGAGTATTCCATTTCAGAGATATATTATTATTTAGTTCGGTACATTTGATGTAACTTTTGATTTATTTCTATCGAAGAAATCAGCACCGGTTTTTACATCATGGGTACTTTTGAGACCTTTTATTTGCCTGATTACAGTAATGTTTCAGGCAGGAAATAACTCGAGTCACGCCTTAATATAAGCACTTTGGAATCTAATATCTATACTTTACATAGCCATTACAACTAATCTCTACATACACTTAGAAAATCTACATAATTACAAACATTTTCACTAAGAATCTAGACTTTTTGAATTTTTCAGAGATCTAGTTTGTGGTACAGGTTTATTCTTTTTATTCTTATTATCTAAACTGAAGGTGTCACTGGTGTTCGAGGGGGGCGTGCTGAAGACTGAGTTTTTGGAGCCAGGCACACTGTTCCCCGGCGAGACCCCACTGTCCGTACTCACGGACGCGGGGCTCGGACTGTCACTCACGCTATTACACACCGTCAGCTCCTGACCAGGGAGGGACACTATCTGACCTATCGGCTTCTGCCTGACTAGATTTATGCTTTGGCACACGTTATTCTTCACTTCACCGTCACCCGGCTCCTTCTTGTGGTATCTCGTCAGGGTGCCGGCGGAGCCTGCTGAGTTTGGCCGGTACATTGGTATGAACTGCGACTGTGGATAGTATTGCATCTCTGCTGGAGCCTGACCTTGCACCCACGGACCCATTGTCGAGACTACAGGAGGCATATGCGTCCACATTGGCATTTGGACCATGTGGGTACCATCAGCCATAGGACTGAACCCAGGAGCGACCGGCATTGGCCTCACAACACCCACAGGAGTGGGCGCGCTGTGCGGTCTCATCGCAGGATGTGCATACTGACCCACAAACTCTTGTCCCTCATACATTGTATTTGGAGGAGGATTCTGCGCGTACTCGACATTCGGGAACACGGTGTGTGGACTTCTCTGAAGATATGTGAACATTTGTTGCTGAGCTTGTTTCATAGCGACGTACTGCTGCAGGTGCATGGCGGTCTGCTGCCTTTGCTGAACGATATCCTGGGCCATCGCCGCCGTTGTGTTGCCATGTATGTAGTAGATATGTGGTTGAGGGTTCGGTTGAGTAACTGGTGACTGTCTCTGGTTGTTAATTTTGCTATTGTCTACGACGTTGTTTTGAGGATCCTGGTATTCTTCTGGAGGTGCGATGTATTTGGGAGGTGATGGCGGCGTCACCTGCTGTGACATCGGGTAGCTTATGATCTGCGCTATGTACGGCTGCTGCGACTTAGCCGAGTGTGCTGGACTATGTGTTTGGAATGTAGGGTTGAATGTTATCTGTGACATATCTTGACCTGGCCCCTGGCCTTCCTGGTTATTGTGGTTACCTCTGTATTCATTTTCGTTTTTCCTAGGCTTTTGATTGTAAGGTGCTACTTTGGGATTGTTTTTCCAGTTAGCTCCAGCGCTCTGTGGTCTTTTGACTGGAGATTTCGTGGGGTCATTGTTCCAGTTGTCTCCATTGATTTGTCTAGGGTCGGGTGGATGGTGGGATTGCGCGCTGTGGGATCTTCTTGGTGGCGGTGACATGCCATCGGGCACATGTTGCTGTCTGTAGCACCGTCTGCCCGAACCTGGACTGTTCTGCCTCTCTGGGGGAGGTGGCATTGGCCTCGGGACCCGTCTCCTGGCCGGCGTGGGCGGACTAGGCTGCGATGGTGAGGAATGTGTGGATATGGACGCTGACCGCCATTGATCTATTAGTATCTTTCGCCGCTCGTGCTCTAGTCTTATTTCTGTTTCGCTCGAGGAATCGTAGTCTCTGCCCTGTAGGCAAATAAAGGAGTTTATTACCACCGAATAATTATATATGTTTACTATTATTTATTAGATAATAATAAGCACCTCACCTTCTCAATTTTCTCGTCCAGCATCTTGAAAAAATCCTGCTGACTGGCTGACACCTCACTGCAACAAGGATTCAACTTATTCTATTGTTCCCTCTCTTTCATTTCCTCCTCCTGTATATAATGTCTTCTCCTCTGGTATATTATGTACTTACACGATAGGCTGGTGGTTGGTGAGAGGTAAGATGTGCTTGGTCTGCTCCTGTTCCTCTTCGTGATCCTCACCGGGCGGCGCACCTCCTGCCGGGCCCTCCTCCTCGTCCGCTTCCTTGTCTGCTGCGCCTGCGCAATGAAGAGAAAACATAATGAAGATAACGGCAGTTGAAGAAGAGCCCTTGCTGGATTGTTACCTAGTGGCGATAGAAAAGTGTTGGCTGATGGGTGGATTATATTCAGTAGTTCGCAGGTAAAACCTGGGTAAGAATTGCACACGTCAGGGAATATGGCACTAAAGAGTAGTGCCAGTGGGTGCAAAAAGGCATAAACTATTTAAATATAGTACTTTATGGCGATTAAGACAAATGAAACAGTAAAAGGAATATTTTTTCGCAGCATACTGAACAACTGTCCTAGAAAAACAGCAATAGCTTTCAAAATGTTCCTTATTTCAATGAAATAACGACTTTTATCAAGATGAATAAACTTATCAGTAGCTACTATTAATCCAATACTTTTCGTATTGATCAGATTATCTCTTTGTCTACTGCTCCCCGATTCTTCTGGTTCTGAAATTAATTAAAACAAAACTTCAACTGAAAGACTGATTTACTTGGAATTACTTGGCTGACCAACATCTATTTGAAGAAATTATACCTATCAATACCGCAATATTTCAACTTGTCCTTCCCAATTTGCCAAACAATTTAATTTTCGTTTATTGCTTTGCCACATTTATTGTTCCTAGAATTTGGCTTTACCGATTCAATATCGTAGTTATTGTTGAAGAAATAATTTATAGGTATAGGGATGTCAGCTTATGTTTGGTTCCCTACCAGATTTGTTTTGTGTATTCTTACTTTCTTTCACAATACTTATTTATTTGATATTTAGAACGCATGTTATCGATTTTTTCGGTTTTCGGACATGCCGGTTTCCTCCGATGTTCTTTTTCACCCTTTTGAGAGCAGTGATGATGAAATAAAATATACGAAGTGCTGGCTACTTAGTGAGGGTCAAAAAGTGTCGTTGGTAAGTGTCAAGAGCTTTTGAAGTTTAATAATTCCTTTACAATTAAAAATTAGACATGCAATAAACGGTTTGACGAAGAGAGGTATTGCACATTGGGCGCCTGACACCTGCGAAACATTTTGACAGGACCCATCGCAAAATGTGCACTTGACGCAAAATGTGCATTTCGCAAAACAGCCAACAACAACAATTAGGTCATCTTTATAAGTAAAAGCTTTAGAAACACACATAAGTATAGCAAACGAACAACAAACAAACAGATTTAGATCTAAGTAAGTATAACAAGCAGCTGTTACGAAGATGTTATGTTCAAAACTTTGGAAGACAAGACTTGCGCATGTCATCACAAGAATTATTGCTCGGGCCTCGAAAACAGCGGGCGTGGATGAAAAGGAAAGTGGAATATCGTAACTTTTGAGGTCTGATTTGAAGGATGAGGAGTGACGTACAATGACTGTTATAACTAGCTGTTACCCGCGGTGTCATGGGGCAATGGGGCATTTACACGATTCAATGTTCCGGTCGATTTGCCTGATGACTAGCCGTGCGACCTGCCTTTCGACTAATCACACGTTCGAGTTTCACCACACGGCAGGCAGAACGGTAGACCATAGAAAGATCGACCCGTGTAAATGCCCCATAAAGGACATTCCCCTTCGCCCCACTCAGGGCGGCAATCTCTAAAACTTCTCTCCAAAACAGATATTCAATACTATAAGCAATTCTTCAAACATTCATTCATTGATCAAGACATTCCCGGATGTCTTTTATTAGTCGTAAGATGGGTTACCGCCATAATAAACACGTACTACGCACTTTAATGGCGTCTGAATCGTTTTGAGCTACGTTTTATGTGCCGGCGCAGGTGTGAACCTATTTGTTCATAACCTCTTTTGTGATGCCCGTAGTAGGTTCAAAGGGGGCTGAATGAATAGGCAATGTTGCGTAGTTAGCATTGTATTTAGTTATTGCGTCTTATTTTATGGTTCAATGAAATTGTAAGGGTCCAGGTGAAACGCTTTAAGAATCCATTTAAAAGATGTTAAAATTTTAAGGACCTTGGATAAAATACGGTTTTTTGATGTTTACTTATAAATAGGGAATACGGCAGGTCACAATGAAGGGCTATAATTTTGTTAAACGATATTAAACAGATATAAAATTCAGAAAAATACGTTTATTGCAATACATAATTTATAACAGATGACCTACTTAAGGGTGTTTTTATGAAGAAGGTTGTCGGTACGAATCGGTACAGGTATGTGCAGGTAAATAGTGAGTTTCCATCTACAGACCAATTGAATAAAAAGTGAAGTCTCGAATAATCTTTAATATGCACATCATGCGAATTACAAGTATTAAGACGTAGAATATATTGGGTGACACAACAGGCAGTTTGGATGAATTTAAAGAAAAGGGAATAACAGTACTGATATATATCACTTTCATAGAAAAAACATGATTTTCTTAAAATTACTCTCGTAATGATTAATTAACTGTCGAGAGATAATTACACAACACAAAACCTCACTTTGTCAAACCAATGCTCACTCGACTTCAATCTGACCCTGTTCCACTGTCCAGCCCGACTTCCATTCAGACTTCCACCCCATTGTGTTGTCCCACAAAAGGCCCCATGGTTCCGGCTCGCCATATGACGGGCACATTCCCTATTCACGGGACAAATGTGGGACAAATAGACGCCTATGAATTATGGAGGCCATTGAAAAGTTGCGACAGACGTTGGTATTGTGGACAGTTCGTTGTTTGTGCTTGTAATATCGTTTTTTGTTGGCTCTGTATTTGATAAGCGATATTAGCATGTGTTTTTGGAAAGCGTGCGATCCTTGCGAACAGCACGAAACATGTTGGCTATCTAGCTATGTGTTAGAAGTCGCAGATTGAAACGGGTAGTTTTACCGACAGCGTTTTTAGAGGTTCTTCGCGTGAAATCATTGTATAAAATGTATTTAAAAGACCATTTTTATTTTTTTCGTATAGTACGAAAACTAGCTCATATGAAGGCACTAGTATAAACAAAAATCTGTGAAATATAAATTAAAAAAATATATATAAATGTCCGTTTCTCAATAACGGTGGTATGTCCGTGATTAACTTTTAAGCGCATTTACCTCTTTAAATATGTTGGAATGGAAATTTGGTACTTAAATTGAACATGATTATGTTGGTCTATGCATAAAGCAACCATATTGATTACTTTCTTTACTTCTGTTGTCATGCAGACATCAGGACCATTGTGATAAGGAATGTCCACGCCAAAAGTGCAATATCGGTGTGTTTTGTTGAAACCGATCTATAACGTAAACAAGTATATTCTAACGAAATATCTCCTTACGCACACGGAGGCCTAGTCGTGCTCTTGCGTTCTCGCAGTAGTGATGTGTCCGATCCTGCCGAAGTTTCGCGCCAATACATAATTACTTTTTAAATCTAAGAGGGAATACGAAATTATGCAATCTCGGTGGGTTACTGTACGAATGAATGTTATTTTTTACGGTATGGTACGCGAGTATGTTATGTGTTAATGGGTACCCCTAGCGACCATACATTTTAAATGACTGAAGCATAAATAATTTTGTTTTTATTTAATTTTTTCATTAAATTTCATCATGATTGTTTCTAATTTCGGTGGTGCAATATCGGTGGTTTCGGTGGTAAGTTTATTGCCACCGATATTGCATCAATACTAAAATGGCTGTGGGTTCATGTGACTTTGGTAAGATATTTACACCTGAGAAACAACACAATTAATTGGACAAACTTTGAAGGGTAGCATTGTAAGTAGGTGTCCCTTACACCCAGTATTTTAGCAAAACATTTTTCCCGAATGTGTGAAATTTAAAAATTCAAACCTGAAACTGATTGGAAGAAAGATGGCAAAACTGAAAGAAAAAGGAATCATGATTAGCTTCAGCACAAATTAAGACCTACTTATATTAAAAATGACTCTTACAGTGATTTGAATATCTTTTGATTTTTTACCAACTTCAAAAAAAGGAGGAGGTTCTCAATTCGTCGGAATCTTTTTTTTTTATGTATGTTCCCCGATTTCTCGAAGACGCCTGGACCGATTTGGAAAATTTTTCTTTTGTTTGAAGGGGAATACTTTCCAAGTGGTCTCATCATCAGGTCAGGATCTGATGATGGGATCTCAGGGAAATTGAGGGCAACCCTCAAATTTTATAGGCACGCACACCGTTTTTCGCAAATTTTAAGAAAAAATTTAAGTACTTGCGCATGATAATCATCATCTCATGTAGCTGAGCTGATGATGGAAGGTACAACTCCTTAACAGTAAGGAGTAGGCATCGACTGATTTAGTTTGTGTTCGCATATCTCCGGAACTGCAAATCCAATTTAAGTAATTCTTTTTTGTTGTACTAGGTATTGTTTAACTTACGGAATACTGCAAGTTTCATCAAAATCGGTTCAGGAATTTTTGAGATAGGAAATTTTATTAGCTTATTGTGCACCTGAGCGATGTTGTTACCGGTGCTACGGATAACAAAATTTTAGTGCACATACATGTAAGAGAATGAATTTGACAAGAATTTGAGTTGAATATTTAAAAACTAAAAAGAGTAACCGCCTTCAAAAACAACCACAAAAAAGGGTAAAATAACCTACAAAATAACTTTTCTTTCAGAAGTCGGTGGCAAAAAAGACAATGAAATGAAAAAAAAATAAAGGCACCGACTTCTGAATGAAAAGCTATTTTGTAGGTTATTTTACCCTTTTTTGAAAAAGTTTTTTTTTCTTTTGTTCACTTAAGATTTTTGAGATTTTATTATTTTATGTTTGTTTACGAATTGAAGAAAAACTAAATAAAAAAACCCCTTATTATTGGCTCGTGTTAATTAAACGAAGATCTCATCAACATATCACATTTAGCAGAACTAAAGCTAATTTCATAAAAGTGCAAGATGTGGTCTATGACCCATTTCAAAAGATGCAG
Source organism: Agrotis exclamationis (assembly GCA_950005045.1). Taxonomy (NCBI): domain Eukaryota; kingdom Metazoa; phylum Arthropoda; class Insecta; order Lepidoptera; family Noctuidae; genus Agrotis; species Agrotis exclamationis. The sequence goes on along the minus strand of OX465417.1, from coordinate 4,548,712 downwards.
TTTCAAATACAGACAAATAAACGTATTTTAGACCTGTTGTACCCGCTTGTGCAGCCGCTATACAATGTTGCCAACGGCTAAGTTGTTCTTTGTTTATAAAATAACTGTCATGGTACAATACAAAAATTCCATTTTGGTGCGATGTTGCAATTTCGGAGTAAGATTTGCAATTTCGGTGCACAATTTTCAATTTCGGTGGGATGGCAATTTCGGTGGCCGTTATATTTTCAAAACAGCTAAGTACAGTTGTTTATTTCCTACTAAAACATCTAGAATACTAATGTGTTCTAGTATAAAACAAGTTTATTTTTCCATCCGAAAACCTACAAATAAAAAATTCCACCGAAATTAGGAAAAAATTGAGCCTGCGTGAAATGACCCAAACAGTGGATGCTGACTGCCTCAAGCAGTAGATACTTACCTGTATAACCTTATGCGTCTACTACTCGCGCAAGCTTCACCACAGTTCTGCCTGCGCAAGCTTCTCGCATGAAAAAACAATACACAGACGACAATATACAAACAGCAGACGACAATCATTATCGCTCAGCAGTCACTAATACATTTTCAACTTTATATTCCAGCACGTAAAGTTGAAAATATATTGAAGTTAGTATATTGAAGCAATAACGAACGAAACAAACGAAAACGATCCTGTAGGATCGTTTTCGTTTGTTTCGTTCGTTATTGCTCAGCAGTCTTTGATAGATTTTCAACTTTATGCGCTAGTGTATAAAGTAATAAAGTTGAAAATGTATTACATTCAGCCGCGATCAAATTTTCCTAACAGACAGTAAAGCAGTACAACTTAACTTCTACTAAGAAATTAAAAGCAGACGATCACATTCAGGTCTAGCGCCGTCTCCATGTTGCAAGATGATTTGGTTACGTTTTATTTCTAAGAACTGAAAGAGTCAAAGAGGTCTCGCCAAACTGACAATCTCATTTGGTATATATGTTATAGGCAATGTGTATAATCCGGCATTGTATAGAATGCCTAGGCATTATATATATTGCCTAAAACGTTCAGGCAATGTATATAATACGATTCATTTCATACATTGCCTAGGTATTGTATAAAATGCCTAAAGCGCATCAGGCAATGTGTATAATGAACGACCATGAGAAGGAGACACGTGTGTGCGGTGTGCGGGACTAGCCCGTACAGCCCGCGCCAAACTTTGTGACCGCCTTGAGTATAGTCGCGAGTCCGAACTTGCGCATGATACAGTCGAGTGGGCAATACGTAATCAAATGAAATGTGAATGTTTCTCTTCGAATCTAACCTGTCCGTGTCGGGGTGCACCAAGTCCCGAGCTCGCTCTTGCATCCTAGGTCAACTAGGTCACTGATTACTACCTACCAAGGTGGCTCGACGGAGCCCCGCTTCGCGGGGCTCCTACTTTTGGGTGGTTTAAAAAAAAATAACCACGAAGGGGATGGCGGGGTCTTTCAGACCCCGCCATCCCCTTCTAACCTAACCTGTCCGTGTCGGGGTGCCCCCCAGTCCCGAACTCGCTTCGCTCGCTCTTGCATCCTAGGTCGAAAAACTGATTACTACTTATCAAGGTGGCTCGACGGAGCCACCGCTTCTCAGATGAGAAGAGATAAAATGTAAATGTTTATCCGAAGGCAAGTGCTATGTGAGAAACGCTCTCTTCTTATCGCTGTCTGCTAATGGAAGTTGAAATTAGGATTAGCTCTCAAAAGATTAGTACCTATCTAACTAAATCATAGAGAAGAAAAATCGATTACATACATTGCCTGTACTCCAACTGGCATTCTATACAATGCCTAGGTATTTTATACATTTCCTAGGTAAAGTGTAAAATAGTTTAAACATTGAACATCATTTCATACGTTGCCTGAACGACCCCGGCAATCTATACATTTCCTAGGTATTGTATAGAATGCCTGCATTATACACATTGCCTATAACATATATACTCGTAGATGGCTTGTGGGAACCAAGCCATCATCTTACAACAAGGTCTTGCACGAGCGGCGGAGGCAAGTCATATTTTTTGGTCTGAAAGAAAAGGGCCTTGCAATAATAATTGCATCTTGCCCCCTCATCCACGGTGTCCTTGAATAGCCCTTTACGTTTCGGGGCGACGTTTACTCGTTAGTCCCGCGACCCCGGCAGGCTTTAGCCTTCTAAGGGGGCCCCAATGATTTTTATAATCCTTTACATTATAGGTACTTTATCACAAAAACCTGGCCAAGTGCGAGTTGGACTCGCGTGAAGAGGGTTCCGTACGATGTTACCTATCACGTTTTTTTAAATCTGACCCAAATTGGTACGCAAAATATTGAGTGATTTACCATGTTATTTTAATATCATGGACGTCTTATAGGTTTTCCTATAATCTATAAGTAGAAAACTAATTTCTGTATTTTTTTCAAAATTTTAGGTTCAGTAGTTTCGGAGATAAGGGGGCGGGGGGAATGGTTAAATTTCGTCTATTTTCTTGAATAACTTGGAAACTATTTAATTTAAAATTACAAAAAAATATATTTAAGATCTTCTCAACAAGGCCTTTTATTTGATATGTCACACGAAGCAGTTTTCAATTATTATTTTTTTAATTTTTCCCTTCCCCCCCAAAAATTACCTGCCACATACAGATTTCATCTATTCACGTCACACCTCTGTGCTTGGGTCACAGGAATTGATATATGTGTGTACCAAATTTCAACTCAATCGGTCTAGTAGATTCGGAGATAATTGACTGTAAGCGACAGACAGACGGACACACGAGTGATCCTATAAGGGTTCCGTTTTTGTATTCGGACGTACGGAACCCTAAAAATAAAGTTCTTCAAAGAGTTTCATAAACATTCTAGGAGGCTTACTTCAAGATTACAAAGTCTTTTAACAAAATTTCCTTCGAAACTGATCTCTTTTAACGTTATTGACTTTATAGGCAGTTTCATTTGATAAATCTTTACGATTTTCTACTCTGTTGCGAGAAATTTAAAGTTAAATCTCGCTCGCTTTAGATAAATCTGCCGATAGGCAAAATCTTTGGATTTCAAGTCGTATTTTAGTTTCTGAAGTATTTGATATAATTTTGTAACGTAATCTTCTTGAGAATACTTATAATAGTGATTTATAGGTCTTGGTTAAAGTTAGACTTTGGGAATGTCACTAGGTATTATAAATTATAATGTAATATAAATAAGAGTCACTTTTCGTGACTGTACTGTACTGTGATACATGGACTTCTCAATCATAAAAATAAATTATCTCTTCTTCTTCTTCTTAGTCGTACACTCCTGTCGGAGTGGTCGTGGTCATGGATAGTCTGCTTGGTAGATTGCGGTTTTAGCGAGTTTTCTCCATTTCTCCCTATTCGTAGCACTGCGTGTACGTTGAGGGTAAGTAAGGGTACACTGTGTAGATGATTTAATGAGATCTGTCCATCTGGTCGGTGAGCGGCCGCGAGAACGTTGCCCTCCCACTCTTCCTTGTATCACCAAACGTTCCAATGAGCTTTCGTTGCGGATGATATGTCTAAACATTTTAAGGATTCGCACTTGAACAATCGACGAAAGTCTTTGTTTGCTACGAAGCTCTTTCAGGATGGAAACGTTAGTGCGGTGAGCAGTCCATTTTATCCTCAACATCGTCTGCAGCACCACATTTCGAGGGCGTCAATCTTCTTACGATATTTTTGCTGTATCGTCCATGTTTCAGCTCCATAAAGGAAAATAGGAAATATTAGGCATCTCATTAAGCGAACCTTAGTGTTTTTAGTAATGCGTGATGTAAAAATAAATTATAATTATCTTAAATAAGGTTGACGTGTACAACACTATTGTAGTTATGTATTTAGAAATCTTTTTTCAGTCATAAAAACCGCGTGAGTTCCATTGATTATATTAAAAGGATGGCGAGTCTTTGACACATAATATATTATTAGAGGAATGATTTGATTGTTTATTTGTTTTAGTGTTTGTTTAATAAACAGATTTTAATAAAAAAATTCTTTGCAGCTCAAAATCATAATTAATACGTTATTAATTTAAACCTCTGTAGATATTTCTTGAACTTGTCCATTAAAATTATTTTGATTCTATTTTTCTTTACAAGACTCATTTATGTACCTATCCATAATCTATGGTAAATTTGATTTACGATGTCTTCAAATAGAATATCTCACGGGTATTAAGCTTCGCAAAAATCGTCCGGAAACCAAATAGTTTGAGGCAACTCCCCGTAGTAAGTTAAAATATTATTTTTTCCTCAAACATGTTGTTTTATATTTTTATCGAAGGCTTTGCCCAAAGGAATATGAGACTGGACTTTCCTAACTTCGTCGTAAAGTGTAATTGTTTTCTTCAATAGACATTATTTAGTTGAAGACAATACTGAAATATTACAATACTTTACTAGATTTTTTAGTTGTTGTAAAATCAAATGAATCCCCGACCAGGGTGAAGCGGATGAGACTGTTAGACTCGTCATCTTCCGTCGCTTGCCCTTTCCGTTCCAGGGTCCCGGTACTCTGCTTAAAGTCCTGCGTAGCTACTAGATTAAGGCGAAGGTTTGACACTCAAAAAAGGCCCAAAGAGATCGTGTTGAGGTATTGAAAGTATCCTATGTGTTTGTGTTAACATACATCGTAAAATATCTGTGTGCCACTTTAGTTTTTGAGTGAAGGAGTAACAAACATCATGATCCTCAAAACATATCAGTAAGATTAAGATTAAAGATCTACAAATGGCAATTGAGGGCAGAGGCTTAAAGAGCTTTCCAAAGCAGGAAGTGTCTCGATATGTGATGAAATGGTTACTCATCCACAGATCTCGGCAAGCGTACAACTTAAGGCCGCATAACCAGAAAGTTGGCAACGTCGCAAATGGCTGTCAAATATTTACAAGTTTTATTATTCTGGCAAATTTACTGTGTATAAATTTTAAGAAATATTGCTCTGTAGTGCACTAAAAATAGATATGATATACACTGAATTTGATGTTGTAACCGTTTCAGGTGTAAAAAATGCATTTGACAAGTTTCCAAATACTTTTTTTACATCTAAAACTATATATTCGGTGTTACGATATTAATTGTTGCATTCCCTTATCAATTTTCTAGTGCACTACAGAGCCATATTTCTTATTTCCATACAGTAACATTGCTAAATTAATTAAAACTTGTTAATATTTGACAACTATGTGCGACGTTGCTAACATTCAGAATATGCGCTCTTAACCCCGATTCAACTATGCAGTATTTAGTTGCTGGCTCCTGCACCAGAATTGACGGATATACGAGTAATAGTGACAGATTATCTAATAGCAAAAACGCTATACACTATAGTTTCAGTTATTAGCACTTGTATAATAACTTTCTGTTAAAGATAGGTAGGTATAATCAGGTAATTATGTTACTGTTGGGACACAGGCTTTAGCTATAGAGCTCCATAAGCTATTGTCAAACAGACAGGCGAAGCGAATGCGATCCGAATCCTGGCATATAGAAAAGCGAAAGTGATCCGATAGTCTATGTGACAGGCTTCAAACAATTCCATGAATTACATAAAAACGCTTCGCTTCGCGTTCGCTTCGCGTTCGCTTCGAGTTCGCTTCGCCTGTCTGTTTGACAATAGCAATAGGGAGACTAGTCTGTAATCCACCACGCGAATACAGTGCGGGTTAGAGATGGCATGTCCCAGAACCAAAAACTCGAAGACATGTTACATCTACCAACCCGCACTAGGAGCGAGTGGTAGATTCTGGCCCATTCCTTCTCACAGAGAGAAAGCCTGTGTCCCAGCAGTGGGAACATACATAGACTGATGATGATGAAGCTGCGGGAAAAAACTAATACCTAACAAAATAAACGTGTCTGGATTCGAAGCTACGACCTACAACCCGTAAGCAACCACACACTACTACCGCACCTCTAATGCTCTCTCTCCTTTTTAAAAGCTTCATCAAAACATTTAATACATAATCATAAGTATAACAAAGTTATCGAATGAACCAATTTGTCCATTACACACGATTTTCATTACACGGGGCTCACCACCATTTTACAGTGGGTTGCCAAATTAATAGGGACACTCACGTTTTTTATCAATTTCTTACTTTGGATGCACTTGACTGCAGTTTTAAGTGGTGTTAGTGATGCAGGAATATTTTATTTATGTTTGCCTGTTGTTTATGACTTATTTCATAAGTGGTTTTGTGGAGTTAGATGGTAAGATTATTTTCTACAAATTTTTAAGTTAAGTGAGTGTTACAGTTTGCTGAAGACGCGTGTTAGTGGAAGTTGAATTTTAATATTCTAAACAAAGTTATTTTGGTATTTAGTGCCTCAAATTAATTGTAAATGTAAGTATTATTATTTTATGTTTATAAAATTTATTTTTAGTGCTTATTATTGCAATAATACAATTTTTAAATATTTTTTTTGGGTTTCAGCATGGGTAGAGGTTGTGATTTGACCCCAAAAAAGAAAAGCGAAATTAAAACACTGCTACAACACACCAGTCATTCCCAAAGGCAGATAGCAGATATTGCTGGTGTTTCTAAGTCAGCAGTTAACAAAATAAAAATTTCTTTGGACCTGGATCAGCCAATAACTCCTCAAAGAAAAGGTCATTGCGGACGAAAACGCATCACAACCCCACGTACAGACCGAAAAATACGGGATATCTGTTTAGAAAATAGAAAGAAAAGTGCTGGATTGTTAACCCAGATGGTTCAGGAGTCAGGAATTATGATATCCAAAAGAACTGTACAGCGTAGGTTGGCAGAAGAAGGCCTGACAGGACATCGTCCCGCAAAAAAACCAAGGCTGACAGAGGCAATGAAAAAAAAACGTCTTGCCTGGGCTCGTGAACACCGCCATAAGACTGTTGAGGACTGGAGTAAGGTCAGATTGTATTAATATATTGATATTTTCTACAATTTAAAATACCTAAATCCAAAAATATAAGCAACTTTTCATTTTTTACAGGTGTTTTCTCAGATGAATCGTCATTCGAAATTTTAGCCGACAAGAGCAGCTTTGTCAGACGACGCCCAGGTGAAAAATACCACCCTGACTGCATTGTAGAGAGGGTAAAACACCCTGTTAAAGTAATGGTGTGGTCAGTTATAAGCGCCAAAGGGGTTGGGCGCCTCTACATCGTCCAGGGAACTATGAAACAAGACCAGTACAGGCAAGTTTTAGAAAATCGCTTATTGCCGATACTTGAAGAATGGTTTCCGGAGGGTGAAGAATTCGTGTTTATGCACGACTCAGCACCGTGCCATAAAGCCAGGAGCGTAACCAAGTTCCTGGCAGACCACAACATCCCAGTTCTACCTTGGCCTGGCAATTCTCCTGACATGAACCCCATAGAAAATCTATGGGAGATCACCAAGGCAGAAATAGCCAAGGAGAAGATAACCACCAAAGTAAGACTCATTGAAAAACTGATTAATGTGTGGCACCATAACCCTAATATAAAAGAAAGTGCAAAAAAGTGCATAGAAAGTATGCCCAGGCGTATAGCAGCCCTGATTGAGGCAAAGGGAAATGTCACGAAATACTGATTTATTTGTCTGCATGTTTATTTATTTTTGTATAAAATTTATTTTTTGACATTTTATTGTAGAATTATTATTTTATAATTCTTAAATAGTTGTATTATCATATTAAAGCTTTTACCATATAAAAAAATGTGTTTTTATAATTAATTTAATTCAAATACTTTAGCAATACCGTGTTTTTGCAACTGTCCCTAATAATTTGGCAACCCACTGTAATATCACGAGATGAAATTAATCAATTTAATATTATGATAATGGCAATGTCCATTAAAATTTGCAGACCGTTTTTAATAGACTACCGTCAATATTAATTAATTAATGTAATGATGGGTTTATGGTATCTTTAATTAAGTGATATTATATAGAGGTTATAAGCGTATCTGTGTTTCGATACTAACATTTCTACCGCATTTACATTTTTGGCACAGAGCTGTAAAAATGTAAAGGCTCGAACAAACACACGCGATTAATCGCGCTGCGACAACGAGCCAAGCTAATTTCCACTCTAAATGTACTGCGAATGGACCGCGACAAGTCGCCCCGCGCGATTAATCGTGTGTGTTTGTTTGTGTGTTTGTTCTGTTAAATCGTCTGCTGCGTTGTGGGTTCGATCTCTACACGCAACAAATATTCATATTACCTACTAGCGGTTTTTCTGGGTATTGTGGTATTGTGATCTATTTCCATCCAATACCAAGAGCTAATACCATTTGGTATTAGTTTATTTCCGAATTTATGTTCTACTAGCTTCCGCCCGCGACTCCGTCCGCGCGGATGTCGGTCTTCGCGTGGATGGTTTATTTCTCCATTTTGAGTAACTCTGACAATGACATCTTATAAATATCTATTGGACCGAAATACGACTAAGCCTATAATAATTAAGGAGATCCCTCTATTGAGCTACTGCTGTTGAGCTCGCGTTCTGTAGTAAGTATTTTTTTCATAGTAATTCCGACCTTGTATTTACAAATAACTGATCGGAACAGTAATCAAAAAGGTCGCGCTGAAATCCACGGTTTAAAATTACACGCATACAATATTAATTCCACGGACGACCGGACCGCTCGCCACACTGGACACGTCCGCTCGCATCAAAATTCAGAATTGATATGCATCGCGCGGCGCGGAACGCGGCTCCTTATATAGGAGTCGGGGAGACGTGGCCCGCGTGTGCCGTAAACGGTTCAAGCCAAATCCGACTTTCGGCGCTACAGGTTACGGCGCTGAATCTACTGCGGGTAATGCAACGTGTGTTCGCGGTTCTACAGAACAACGTCTATGAATAAAACTGAAAAATAAGATTTTTTTTCTACGTATTTTTTCAGGATAAAAAGTATCCTATTTTATGCCCAGGATAATAAGGTATAATTATACCAAGTTTCATCGAAATCGAACCGTTAGTTTTCACGTGATGCCTGCACATACAGACAGACAGACAGAAAGACAGACAAAAATTTTTTTAATCACATATTTGGGTTTGGTATCGATCCAGCAACACCCCCCGCTATTTATTTTTTCAATATTTTCAATGTACAGAATTGACCCTTCTACAGATTTATTATATGTATAGATTCCCAACGAGTACCACATTTCAAAACTAAAAAAGTGTAAAAATGACCTACTATAGTTTCAAAGACCATCGACGATATCTTAAAAAGTCCGCTATACCATTTATGTCCAAACCTACCAAGGTAGCTCGACGGAGCCCCGCATCACGGAGCTCCTATTTCTGTTTGCAAGGTTTAAAATAACCTAACCTGTCCGAGTCGGGGTGCCTCAAGTCCCGAGTTCGCTTCGCTCGCTCTTGCATCGATAGTATGTAATTTGTGTAGCTGAGTGTACAAAAAGTCACGTTTTGGTATTCGATAGTAATAGATTTTTTATTAATTAAAAAAAATGTGGTACTCGTTTGGAATAGAAAATAAATTCGAAAATAAACTAATACCAAATGGTATTACTAGCTCTTGGTACCTATTGGATAGGAAATATAGGAATACACCGTAATTGTGTATGTGAGTTCCAATGTTTACTAACAGTACTTACGACACGGGAGAGATTCGTAATTTGGGTAAAGTTTAAAAAACCACAGTAATGATGAAAAACGTAATTTAGTTTTAATTGTGATGAATTCTGTCACCAAAAGAAATAAAAAAAGACTTAATTAAAACGTAGGCAAACATATAAAACAAGCAAATCTGCCTACTTAGTATTCTACAAGAGAATTTCACATAGAAATCTTCATTATTAAGCATATAAACGTACTCGCTAAAATTTTTTGTAATCCAGTTCAAAACGTCGGATAAGCGAGAGATAAAATTAATTCAGTGAACATAGCAGGTAGAGAGGAGAATCGGCTAATTTTCATATTTTTGTGAATGTGTCCTAAGCTTTTAACTTTACTGTTTTTCATGAACGCTTTTAAATAAGCAATTTTTTTAAGGTTAACTTTGCTGGTCACTAACTACATCTCCTGTCGTGGAAGTGATTTTTTTTATTTTGTTTTGACACACCAATAGCCAGACCCGAAATACCTATAGGCCATAGAAATATTTTTCCGTGCGGGAATTGAACACGCGACACACAGTTGATCGCTGCCATTGCGCCAATCATGTCGTTAATTTACTTTTTTATTTTTTTGTATGATAGCTCAGTACTGACTAAAGTTTTCTGATCCTGAATTCTAGTTATTGGAAGGTAAGAAAATGTTTATTTAAATGCGATTTTATGTAAAACTAACACCATGCAAATAACGCAACCATTCGTAAAGGTACAAATAAAAAAAATAAAAAAAATTTATAAATACAATCTCAAATAAAAATCATAAAATTCTAAAATTTAACAGTATTTCTGCGAACCCTACAGTACTTAATATCCAAACAAGGGAGCAATACATTTCAAAATATTACGATGAACATGGCTGTTTTGTTGTAAAATAAAGCAAAAGTTTTCAGCAATAGAGTTCGTTTTACTAAAACGACCGATAAATTCGCACTGTTTGTTAATTAAAGCCAAACATTTCGCCACTTTTGGTTTGTATTCAATGTAAAATATTATTTGAATTTGAGATTCAATTCTTTTTTGTTGTCGTAAGTAATGGAATTCTCAATTAACTCGGCTTGTCTAGTACATTGAGACCTTATCTGAATTGCTTTGGAGTCGTGGGTTCAGATCACTCTCGTCACAATGAAGGAAAATATCGTGAGGAAACCGGCACGTCATAAAACAAAAAAAAAACGTGTTGCACGCAGTAAAATTATATTTATTTATTATACCTATTTATTACTGTACTAATTAGGCTATGGTCAGCCACGTCAATCAAGTAAAACGTCAAGAAACGTTCTCCTTCTCCTCCTCCCTCTCCCTCTCCTCCTCCTCCTCCCTCTCCCTCTCCCTCTCCCTCTCTCTCTCTCCCTCTCGCTCAATTAAATTGCCCCTTGCTCAATAAAAGCATGCTTTCGTGCTAGTAATGAGCACGTCTGTCCGTACTTTTATGAGCACGTCTGTCCGTACCTTTATGATTGCCGAAGTCTCCCGAACTGAAACGACGTTAGACGATGCGTGCTGTCAAATGTGGTCAGGAATTTTCCTTAGGATTTTTCGTTACGTTTTTCGCGCGCGCCGAGCTCAGAGCCTGCGATAAAAGCTATGCAATAGCTTAAAATTTAAAACATGTGACAGGCCAAGGTGGTGGACTAGAGCCTATTTTCTCTCATAGACAAGTGGCCTGTGTCCCAGCAGTTAGAATTTTAAAGTAATTTGCAGTGGCGTTAATAATTATGTTCATTTTATTGGCTGTCATAGTTTTCGAGCCGTTTTGGGTTGAAACCCCAGATTTATTCGTGGGGCCCGAATGCCCCCGGTGTTACCTACTCGACTCTCATCATCGTCATCAGCCGTAAGACGTCCACTGCTGATCATAGGCCTCCCCACTTCAAACAGGACCGGTGGGAAGCGGCTTCCATCGACGCTTCCCGTGACCAATTTGTCTTGCTAGAAGCTAAGCGTTGCCACCGTCTCAAATCAATGTGGTATCACTCAAAATCGAAACTTTAAGCTCATCTATTCTTGTCGAATTGAAAAGGCAATGATTACAAATCTGCCCAGATCTGATATATCTCGACAGGATGCTTATTTTGATGTTCATCCAAGCCACGTGGAAGGTTATAAATACCCGTGCTGCCAGTTAAACACAATGCCTAACAATGAAGTCTAGACAATAAACTGGATTTGTTTGTGGCGCTAACGACCCGAGCGCCATCTGTTTAACGTTTGCTTACTTCTTCCTGTCTACTACGCTCCTGGTACTTTATGATATTGATTCACAATTGATGATATTGTTACTGTTCCCATAAAGTTGGCAAGATCAACGATTATTGTTAAATTATTGTTAAATTATTGTTGGAGTGTTTCTCCATTCATGAAATCGTGAAATTATGAAGCTGGGAATGATTTGTTTTGTATGGCTTCATACATTTATTATTATGTAAGTAGGAGGAGCTTACGTCAGATGTGATGATAACTAGAAAATTACAGTAGGTAGTGCCTACACATTTAAGTAGATAAATATACGCATTTCTCGTGTAATGTCAAGAGAAATAAAAACTGTCGGTAGCCAGTCTGATTCTGCCTTTTTCCAAAAATTTTTGGTTCTGCTCCCAGTAGAATCATTATTATTTAATGGATCAGCTGTTCACCTGACCTCGATAACCCAGTAACTGGGTAGAAAAATACCTTAAAGATTCATAGATATTTCTTTATTATGTTTGAAATAATTTACCAAAATAAATTATTATCTGAGTAGTAGCGAAGTCAGGATCGAAAAAAAAAATACACAAAACGCGGCTTTAACATAGACATTTGTTATAGAAAATACTCTATAAATATTCGCTTAAAAATATTTTGCAACACCTAACAGCACAAAGAGCTTTTCAAACCAACATATCTTATTTAACAATAGTTGTACTTGTACATTGCATTCCTTGTAGAACGTATGTGGCAAATAATCGCGCAAGGACTTTGTCAAGATTCCTTAACAATAACATTGTATTCCGGGAAACCTTCAAAGGAAAATGCACCTTATTTCCCGCAATTTCTAAGAGAAATGGGTCAGTGGTGTGAACGTAGGTGTTATAGTAAATGGAACTTTGTGTTACAGTGTGGGAATGTGTCGGTTCTGTCAGTTTTCATTTGTTGAACGCAGTTTGTTTCGTACGTCATCAAGAATGTTGCAAATGGAGTTGCACAAAACCTTTTATAACGAAGAAAAGAAATCAATGATAGTTTTATAGAAAGGTTTTTGAATTAATAATAATAGTGTCTGCTAACTACCGTTATACATGGGACTCTCCAAATGTTATCTGCTACTTGAATTTATCCAGTTACTGACTAAACAGGATACTCGGTGTTTTCTGGTCAGTAAAAGCCTGACAGTCCCTCCGCTCATTTGATTATTTATGTTTACCCAACCTAAAAAACATTACAAAGAATTTTCCTTGATAAAGTTCAATTTTTTTTAAAATCAGTTCATTCTAGTGTTCACAAACTTTTTAAATGTGTGAATGAATTAAAAATGATAAAATAATTCACATTAAAAAGATGTTTAAAACAACACAAAATCTCCTAACTTTTACTCACAAACCTTCAATCTTCATAAAGACTAACAAAAAACAAAAAACTCTTACTACACCAAAAGTGGAAATATCTTGTACAATTCGAAACATTTCCGAGCAAGTTATGCATTATTTACTCAGCGTAGTCAGTTCAAAGGCTTCCTCGTTACTTGGGATAAGTTCCATCCTTTTGGTCCGAACTTTCGGATTCCGCTGGCGCAACAAATTATCGGGTTGGTATAAATCCAACATAATCCCGGTTGAGGTTTCCTTGATTGTGGTTTAAACTTCTAATAGCCTTGAATCAATATCGTGACCTCCCCGTGCGTCACACAAGTAACTCTTCTGCATTTCGTCTGCAGATATGCGGATGAGCCCGTACTAATTGAAGGATTGTTGTGCCAACAGCTGAAGGACCTACGGTGTTAACACATTTCATCGAAAATATTGTCTTTTTTTATTAACTGTCGACACAATGTTACGTCCTACTTTCTTTGCACCTCAAAAAGAGCATGAGAAAGTTGAAAGGTCGGCAACGCGCAGTCGATAAGAGATAATATTATGGTACACCATCTTCTCTAATCCTCTTAGTGTTGTCAGGTCCAGTGTGTCAAATTTTTGAACGTAAAGTTCAAATACTCGAGACATTTGGTGTTCCAATCAAAACAATCTAAAGTGAGTCGGGACGTGATACAAAATCCCTGAAAATCTGGACGCCCAGCAACAATAACCCCTTTGTTGTCAAATATTCAGCTTTGTCTATCGAGCGCATTCATTGCATGCGTCGGTTATTGCAGGTGTCTGTTGCATAGGGTGATCGTTTCCTTGTTTGTCAGTCATCAAAGGCTTTAATATAGAATCTACAGGAGAATCCGATCGCCAGTAAGCGGATAACCGCTTACTGGCGATTCGGCCGGACGATGGTGGCGGCAACGGTGATTCTATAGCGGTGCACCGCGCGGAATGGCGGAGAGAGTAGCCTATCCGCGCGGAGAGACGGTTTGCGTCGCTTATGCGCACGAAAAGGCGGTGAGTGTCATTTATCCACGTCTGGGCGAGGGGTGGTGTATTTCATGCAAGCCAAGAGTGAGGTCCGTTGTACTGTCCGACTGCGCTGACAAGCATTGTTGTATCGGAATCTACTTATTGTTATTTAAATAGAATAGAAGCCCGTGTGGTTATAACCCACTCCTTCTCACAAAGAGGAGGCCAGTGTCCCAGCTGTGGGAACATTAATTATAGGCTGATGATGATGACGATACTTTATCTTACACCAAAATTGTAACACATATGTTTCAAAACGTTGTTAATTCTATGGCTAGTTATATTGTAAAAGTCCATCCTTATAACACTTGGATGGGAGGGTTAATGTTGACATAGACAGTAGACCCCCTTCAATGTGAGACTGACTAGCCTGTAATCTACCACGCGAGTCCAGAGAAACTCGCAAAAATGCACCTTCTAATAATGATGCAACAACCATGCAGCCACTAACCCCTGTGTTGACAAGTTAAGTAACGATGACATCGGCACAAACGGACTGGTCGCACGGTTCATAAATCATGTTGAGCAACAACACAGCTTGGCTAACGTCCAGATTTTGACTGCAGTAAGCTTAGTTTTAACACGACTATATACAAGGGAATTAGGTGTGACTGTACTGGAGATATTGACGCGATTTGACGCGTAGACACAAGTCTGTTTCCCGTGGTCTACCCAGGTGGACTATTGACTAAAAGTTCCGTGGGGTTTCCTGCTGGAAACTCTGGATCTTCTCAATAGAAAATACCAAATTTCGAAATCTGCTCTCAGTTGTACACTTCTTTGTGTGAAAAAGTACACACGTCTGATGGTAAGCGAAGATGTGGTCGACGATGAAGCACGCCTGTCTAGAAGTAACTCTTAAGTTGAAGACCCCAAAGTTGCAGCTATCAGGAAACACAGACCCTGGAATTCCACTTTTTAGTTGTGCCCAGAATTAAAGGATTGGCAAATTGCCTTGTATCTAAGGGTCCACCAAGGTGTGCCATATCGGGTACAACCGTATGACAGTTTTCTGGAAAGGCCATAACGCTATTTGACGTAGTATTCTCATTTGCTTAACAATTAATATCCCGAGACTTTAATTGATATTCAGAAGTGCTCAATATGCGTCCCGGAACACTGCAATCATCACCTCTATTGTCGATCTCCACGCTTTGAAATGCAAACAATTGCCGCGTTTCTCTTCGCAGGGTAAATTCTGCGTAGCTCAAAGAATTCTCTTTCGAGGAAGGTGAATATATTGTTAATTGTCGGCTCTGAGCGTGAAGTAGGTAGGTAAACTGTTGCCCATCACGGCTTTGCTCGCGTTCATTTAGAATTTGACAATCAATTCGGATCGTACATGTGTCGCTGATGTTCGTCGACCCACAACACAGTTCATTGACACGCTGAAAATTCTAGAACACGTATTACGTTTTAACAGTATTCTGTATTGATTGGCCTGTTTTATTGTACAATGGCATATAATTCAATAAAATATTTCCCGGAATGTCCAGCTTTAAAAATAATATTCAATATTATGCATTCAGCAGAACGGTAACGTTTACAATATGAATAAATGAAGCTGCATCGGTTTTCCTCGAGTATATTATTTCTTAGTAATAGTCCGGGGTCGGGACAGACGTTATATTTAACTATTCAGCAAACATCAAAAGTAACTTATTCAAATTAGGCTGAAAATCTGTTTTCTTAAGGTTTCACCGGACAGCGATCTTGGCGTGGGCCGACGTTAGCGTGGCGTTTTCTTGGCGTGCTTACTTACTGCGAAAATATTAAGTCGTCAAACAAAACATGCCACGCTAGTAACAAATGATTTCAGTGTGTAACAATAATATATTACTTACGAGTATTAATAGTAAACTCTTTAAATCTCTAGATCACAACCAATAATGGATCACAAACCATCTATCCAATAATATTTTCTGATCAGATTACCATATTTTATACATGTCGACATACATCACATTCAATCTTCTCACATCAAGATGTTGAACACGTGTAACCATTGTATGCTGACCCAGTTGCAATGCAATGCAATATAACATTCCCATTTAATTGAGTCCGCCCGATGTTCCCCGGGCATACCCGGGTATCCGTGCTTTAAATTGCAAATATGACTATATCCGGATCCGTGGCATTTAGTGGGCGTACCGAGCCTTTATTAAAATAACTTTATTCATTTTGTAGATGCTGGATTGGAAACGGAGATGGAGCAATCAGATTTCTTTTATTTTGCTATTTTTGCTTCTGCTGGTATTTACATCATCGTCATGTAACCTGCCTTATTTATACTGCTATACTGAGTAGTTTACCTGCCTATCCTATATGCAGGGTAGGGTAAACCACTTACCCTTACTCTTTATTATATTTTATGTAGGGAGTAATCTCCGGAAGTAATGATCCTAAATTATTCTCGAGTGGAATACATAATTATTATGTAAAAATTTTATTTATATCATTCATATTAATCAAGCTGTTTAAATTTTTGTGTAGGAAGTTGGAAAGAGTGTCATTCCTCCTCATGAAAAGTAATATGTACTATGTAAACATTATTTTTTTGCCAATGCAAAAAAAAATATAAATGTATTTCACCGAACTACTGAACTATTTGACTTACCTCCACAACTTAGTAGCCGACACAATATCCCTAGGTAGCTCTGATTAATTTGATTTTCGAGTTTCTGACAATTCATAGCTGCCTGGCCTTAAATAAGAAAATTAAATCTTTTGTCTGTATGGCACGTGTCTGCCAAAAAGAAGGCTTATTTAATCAAGGCAGAGAGTTATTTCGATTCGACTCGGGGAAATATAAATTAAGTTTATCAATTTTTATCTATGTACAGTGCGTACCAAGAACATAGGAATATGTATAAGCCGGAGCAATGAAGAAAGGATTCTAAAATGGCGGCTTGTACTTGCGTTGACAGATAGTACAGTCAGCATAAAAGATTTCAAGTTAAAGTTTTTTTCAAATTAAATTAATAAAAACAAGACTGGGTCACAATCATTTCTCAAACTTAACCTAACAATAAAACAAAATTCAACAACAATAACAAACAGGTAACAACGAAAAAAATAACAGAAAACTATAGCAAATATTCGTAAAAAGGATCACTGAGCGCGTCAAGACATCAAGACTAATTTTTTTTCTGCTTACGCTACGCGCGTGAGTAAGTATAGACGGCACTAGTGCGCGCGCGCGAGAACACGATAAGCGCCGCCATTTTAGAATCCTTTCTTCAATGCTCCAGGTTATACACAGTCAGTTTCTTCATATTCCTTCACCTACATGTGGGTAAAAATATAAAAGATGTGATTATCTTTGAGAAAATTAGCTACCTGAAAGTAGTTCGGTATTCGTCAGAACAGTACTGATCAGCCCAGGTAAAATTGTATAAAAAAACTAGTAAAGCGATTTTTGGATCTGGCACCACTGTGCGTTTGGTGCCGTTGCTTGTCGCCTCCTAGTGTGGCTATTATGTCTTACTGCAAGTAACCAGGTATTCAGTTACTACACCGTGGCACTGGAAGGCAAAGGACAACCGAAAGAACACGGTGGACTTCTAGCCAGTATGACGTTGATAGTACCTTTCACTCAGGCTCCACTCAGGACGGGAGGGCTAAATGATGTTTTTAACACTCCAAAAAAGTCACTACGATCTACACGCTCAGTAAAGCACTATTAGTAGCTAATTGTATGGAGTAATTATAACTCTATGAAGTTTCATTTTTACTGAGGACTGTTGGTAAAAGTAGCAATAGCTAGTTCTACACAAACGTCAAGCAAAATCGTCTTTAGAATCTTAAAATTGATTTATTACTAACAAAATAATAAATGTAACCTTTCCCAAGATACAATAATTTATGAAATCACTGAACATTACATTAATTTCAATCTCATCACAAAGCAATTTATCAAATAAACAATAAACGAAACAACACAAGTCCATTTCGGCTCGAGAGGAAATCCCGGGACTCGATCTTAATTTTTAATCATTCCCGTAATTCCGGGATTTTCATATCGGGAAATCGTTCACAGAATAAATATTTAGGGGCGCCCGTTAAGCATCTGTCACGGCTTAAATTGACGTATTTTTTATGACAATTGTTAATATCTTCTTGCTCGAGAACCTTCCTTAATATTTCTTCTAAATTTCGAGACATAACTGAGGTAATAAACTCAATTTTAGGTCATCATTATTTTAAAAGGGCTCCGTAAGGATAGGAGCTAATTTGATTAAAAACCCTTTTTAAATCTTTTGATAAGTTTATGTTTTCCATGAAAATGAAAACTTGATCTTAACTCATTGCCAAAGGGAATCTACCTACTGACATTTTGACTATGACCTTTTATTTCCATTCATAAAAGATTCTATACCTATATGTATAAAACAGAAAAAAAAAACATGATCAAAGGATTTTTCTTCTTCAGTACTCGCAAAATTGGCACGAAACAAATCATTTCGCGTTTGTTCACACAATCGTAAGTACATACGTCCTTGGTTCGTATTCGGGAGGTAGATAAGCTTCAGGGACGCAGGTGTGACGGAAGGCTCAGTTGACAGAAAGACAATTTGAGTACCGTTCTGTGAAGAGCTAAAATTATGGAGATATCGATTTTTGTAGGAAGTTCTACCTACCTTATTTTGATTTTGTACTTCTACGAAATTGGGCGCTTTCAGAGAAACAATACGAGACTGGCAAGATGTGCTCTCTCGCTCCTTTTCCCTGCAAACGCATGAAACTATCAATCCCACCTATGTATGTATATCGTGTCGCAAGGTACCGTTATTCTTTTAAGTGTGGGCGCCTACACTTGCTGGGCAAAATTAATGAGTTGATCCTCCTTACCTGCCATACTCACAAAAGTATTACCTACTAGTGTTTGCGTATTGTTTATTTTTTTATTTGGGCATGCGGGCGGCGAGTAATGGGCGACTCGCTGTCCGACCATGCACCATGCCCGGGTCGAGGCGACGGCGCGTTGTGTTCCACTCGCGCCTCAAATAGCGCCAGCGCCAGCGATTTTACCACGTTAAAAAAAAAAGAAAAAAAAGTTTGCGTATTCATTTATTTTGAAACCTGTGTGGTAATGAGGTAACACAGGTTTATTTGTAACGCCTTCCATTGAGTCAGTTTAATTTCAACAGATTTTACAATTCAGTGCTTTATTTACGTTGTGGAGAAGACGAATTTTCAAAAAAAAAAAACAATGATATCTTTCAAAATCCCTCCAATTGTGGTTGGAAGTTAGTTCCAAGATTTGGAAACTGAAAACCCAAAGGTAAGAGAACATCAAGCTAAGCAAGCGAAAATAACCTCTCTACATAAAATTCCTTCATCATTTAAGCTCCCGAAAACTGGAAACGTTATTTAATTAATTGGTCTAAAAATGTAAAAGAATATTTCACAAAGAAACACTTACCTGAGGCAAGGTAAGACAGGTCAAAGGATTTAAAGGTACCCACAGTCTGAGTTTTACTAATGGACGGTTTGGGTGAATTTTACAACTTTTCTTTTGTAGGGTAGTTGTGAATAGCGCTTTTTGAACATCCTGTGAATTATGTCAGTCTCAGTCTTTTTGGGAGAAAGTTGCTGTAAATTATGCCTGGATTCCTAAAATCTCATTTTATGCTTCCTATTGTGTAGGTAGTATAATGCTAGCCATACACGATTCAGTTTACCGTCAAATGTCGTGTCCGGTAAACTTGACATTGTATGGCAATCAGTCTGCATGACAAGTCTACTTGACGGTAAACTACATCGTGTATAGCTGGGATAAAACATTGAAGACGTGTCTGTCCTTTTTACGGTAAAGCGATTGGAAGTTTTTCATAATAGACCAAAATTCTTGTGAAATTGATATACTTCCCCTGGTTAAGATTCTCCAAACGAATCGCTATTGAATTGAGGTAAATTCTTCAATTGCTCTATCAACCACGACCAATTTAAAAAGTATTCAAAAGTAACTTAGATTTCTCGCTTCGCTCTCATCACGCTTACTTCTTTGAATTTGGTCTTAGTATTACAAATTATGTTTAACTGTAGTGGTTTCACTTACGTAAGCAAGTTGATCCGCCTACATAATCCAATAGTAATATCGCATATCAATTAGCGACGTAACTAAAGGTTGGACTACACAGGCGCGACGCGTTTCGCGATACTTGTTTGTTATAAGTAATCAAGCAGTTTAATGCTCTTAAAAAAATATCTGTTCCGCAGTGTTATGAGCGTTTTCATCCGTATTTTTAAAAGTAGAGTCGTAGTAAATAGCGCAACGAGATAAACGAAAGCAATGACCAAGTATGCTGATTGCTCGGGGATTGAAAGAGCTGTGAGACATGGGAAGGGGCCTTTCTCAACACTGGTATGGTGACATACTCGTATTAGAAACAGTTTCATAGTAGCAGCCCAAACTCAAGATGTGTGCCACTGATAGCAATAAGTTAGGGCATCTAACAGAAATATTCGGATAAACCGTACACTCTGCCTTCGTATCGTTATCCGCAAAATGTTTTACACCCGGTTATTGAAAGGTTAATACAATAATAACAAAGATCTGAAATAAGAGGACAATCCAAGTTTCGCAACCGTTTCAATAATATAAGTTTACAGAAATCGGAGTCAGGAGCCATGTCTCATCTGGGTAAAGGAACAGTCTAAAAAGTTTACCACGGCCTTAGAACTACAAAAGGGCTGAAGAACTGAAGGTAGAGGTCGGTTTTTTTTTTCAGTCAAGTCTGACAGTCTACTGCATCTAGGATGGAAAGGCTCGTTTGATAGTGTGTCATATGATGTCGCTGTGCATCGCTTCAACTCGCGCCTGTATGACGTAGCCTTAGGCCGGAAACGCACAGGCCTTCTCTGGCTTAGCGCCTAGAGCCTAGCGAGTCATGTACATCTAATACTATAATCATATAATCTGCCAAATTTCTTCAATAGATTTTCAACCTTATCGCAATACTGGAAGGTTAATGTTCGATTGGTAAAATCTGACAGTTTCGGGTAGGTTGACCTGCTGGCGTCTGTACAATCGAATATGTTCGTGAACGGCGCTTGACGACTAGCTATGGGTGTCAAGCGCGCAATGCGGCCATTCACGAACATTTTCGAACGTTCGTTATACTAAGGTGACTCGCTAGGCTCTAGGCGCTAAGCAAGCCACCGGCCTGTGCGTTTCCGACCTTATAGTGTGGGTGGTAGACCTTTACTCCCACTTACCATTATAGACCGCTAAGTCCCTTTGATGAGCAAGGTCAACTGATGGCATTATTGATGGCTTTAATAATTTAGTGATTCTGTGGTAATGCACTGGCTTAAGCAAGACATGTCTATTAACTCTGTGTATTAATTAGGTAAATGCATAGCGTCTGAGGGGTAAGACAGGGAGACGTCATTTCTCCGAAACTGTTTACAAACGCGTTGGAGGACGTTTTCAAGACGCTTGATTGGAAAGGACGGGGCATAAATATCAACGGTCAGTACATCTCGCACCTCCGATTTGCGGCTGACATTGTCATCATGGCGGAATCTCTGCAGGAGCTGGAAGTAATGCTGAACAGCCTAAGCGATTCTTCAAGGCGTGTGGGTCTCGGAATGAATTTAGACAAAACCAAAGTCATGTTCAATGGTCATGTCAATCCGAGACCTGTAATCGTGAATGGTGCTGCCTGTTATGTGTATCGGAACGCAGTTCCCGCGGAATCAAACGTCATGGGTGACAGATGTCAAGAGGAGGATCATGAGTGGAAAAAGACACACGCATTGTAGAATTATGATTATAATAAATACTTTAATAACATTATACAGTCTTTAAATAATCAACATGGTGTCAGGTTTTACGTACCACGCGTAATTATAAAATTGTGAAAATAAAGAAAAATATACGAGAAATGTCGGACAACGAAAACACCTCCACTGTAAGGTTTGGGAAACATTAGTCCACTTAAGATCACAGGTAATAATGATTGCCTTGCATAGAAGAAATGGTATCAGAAATTCGAACTTTTTCTGATTGCAAATGAACTCCAATGTGCAAATGATACGAGGAAAGTTGCATTGTTATTACACCTAATTGGTGACACTGGATTAGACATTTTCAACTCTTTTAACATTTCGGAAAAGGAGAAAAGTGAAAAAGAATACTTTGAGAGAGTCAAAAAACTATATGATGAACATTTCATCCCAAGGAAAAACGTAAGTGTTGAACGTCATAAGTTCTTCACTAGAATTCAAGGTCCTTCAGAAAGGTTTGAGAGTTTTTTGACCGATCTACAAAATAAGAGTCTTTCTTGTGAATTTGAAGAACTGCGGGAGAGCCTAATCAAAGACATGATTATTATTGGCATAAATAATCTTACCATAAAAGAGAGGCTTCTAAGAATGGAAGACTTAAATCTCAATAATGCTATTAAAATATGCAAGGCATCAGAGTTATCGCAAAAACAACTTGCTGAATTCACTGAAAACAAAACGGAGGAGGTCTTAGCAGTCAAATCAACATCAACACAGTCACTGGAAAACAATGTAATGGCAGTCAGTAATAACTATCAGCAAAAGCAGTGCTACCGATGTGGATTCAAGAGATGGGATCCATCACACAAGTGTCCTGCAATTGGAGCGATTTGTCAAAAGTGTAAAGGCCGGAATCATTATGCTAAAATGTGCCGTAGTAAAAAAAATCAGTATGCAAAGAAAGTGGCACATGTAAGAGAAGAGGAAGAGGAGACATTTTTCATAGGAAGCGTTCAGGCTGAATGTGAAAGTGAGTGGTTTGAGTATATATACATCGGAGGAAAACAGCTTAAAGTTAAGTTGGACACAGGTGCACAAGTTAATTGTATGTCTTTTGACACATACAAGAGTCTAGGATTAGACACAAAATTCATAAAAAAGAAGCGCATTAAATTAATCACATTAGATAATAAAAATATTTCAGTAAAAGGACTATGCACTATAAAATGCTATTTAGAGAATGGCCAAACTGATAATGTAGATTTTGTGATACTTACTTCTAATAGTACAACAATTTTGGGCCTAAAGTCTTGCATTACTTTGAAATTGATTCAAAGAAATCACATAAATAAAGTATGTGCTGTAGAATGTGCAGATGTTAATTCTATAATTAAAAAATATTCAAAATTGTTTGAGGGTATAGGATGTTTTGATAAATCATATAACATTAAATTACAGGATGGTGCAATGCCCAGAGCAGATCCACCTCGCCGAGTTCCTATTGCTCTTCGTGAACCATTGAAAAATGAGCTGGATCGGATGGTACAGCAAAATATAATTGAGAAAGTAGAGGAACCTTCGGAGTGGGTCAACTCTGTGGTAATTACTAAAAAAGCTAATAATAAACTTCGTATTTGTATTGATCCTAGGTATTTAAATAATCATATAATTAGACAACACAAACAATTACCCACGGTGGAAGATATTTTAGATAAATTGTCAGGAGACTTGTATTATACTAAATTGGATTGCAACAGTGGGTTTTGGACTGTACCTTTAGATATTGAAAGCTCAAAATTATGTACATTTTCAACTCCATTTGGGAATTATAGATACAAAAGGTTACCATTTGGGCTTTCAGTATCAACTGAAGCATTTCAGGAACGCATGGAAAGTACCTTCAGTCATATACAGGGTGTGGAATTTTATTGTGATGATTTAATAATACATGCAAAAACTATTGCTGACCATAACAGAATATTAATTGAAGTCTTGGAAACTGCTTTGAAAAATAATGTTAGATTTAATAAGGAAAAATCAAAATTTTTACAAAAAGAGGTTACATTTTTAGGTACCATTGTAAGCACGACTGGAATTAGACCAGATCCTTCAAAAATCAAAGCTATAATTGAGATTAAATCCATTAAAGACAAAAAAGATTTAGAAAGATTCCTTGGCATGACAAACTATTTATCCAAGTTCATTGATAACTACTCTACCATCACTGCTCCATTAAGAGAACTTCTAAAAAAAGATAATTTATTCCAATGGAACCAAGCCCAAGAAAATTCATTTAATAAATTAAAGGAAGTACTTACCAATGCTCCTACATTAAATTTTTTTGATAGTAATAAAGATATCACAGTCTCAGTAGATTGTAGTTCTGAAGGAGTTGGTGCATGTTTACTTCAAGATGGACATCCAATTGCATATGCATCAAAAGCATTAACAGACTGTCAAAAGGGTTATGCACAAGTAGAACGGGAAATGTATGCTATTGTTTTTGGATGCACTAGATTTCATAAGTACATATTGGGCAGACATGTGAATGTAGAAACTGATCATTCCGCCTTAGAGATTTTATTTAAAAAACCTTTAAGTAAAGTACCTGCAAGATTACAGAGAATGATGCTTAAAATTCAAGGATATGATATTAGTGTAAAATATGTGCCAGGTAACAAAATGTTTATCTCCGACTTTCTGAGCAGGTCTTATTTGCCCATTGTGAATAAAGAATCAGATAAATTTGATGAAGAATTAAATAAAGAAATAGTTTGTCATGTACAAGTGTCTATAGATAGTTTACCTATATCTGAAACTAAAAGAAATTTGATTAGAGAAGAAACTGGAAAAGATCAAATATTGCAAAAATTAATAGAGTATATTCAAGTTGGATGGCCTAATCACAAAAACAGTATTAGTGACTTAGTAAAACCCTTTTGGAATTTTCGATATGATTTAGAGGTTGTAGATGGAATTATTTTCAAAAACAATGTCATTGTTATTCCTGTAACTTTACAAAAAATGATGATTAAAATAATTCACGAAGGTCATTTTGGTGTTAATACTTGCGTAAGGCGTGCAAAATCTGTAATGTTTTGGCCAAATATGTCTTCACAAATAAAAGAAGTTTGTTTGAACTGTTCAGTTTGTGCAATTCATAGAGTCAACAATTGTAAAGAACCAATACAATTCCATGAAGTTCCAAATTTACCTTGGATAAAATTGGGGTCAGATTTATTTGAATTCAATAGAGAATATTTTTTGTTAGTTATTGATGATTACAGTAAGTACATAGAGATAGCAAAGTTAAATGATTTATCAACAAGAAGTGTAATAAGTCAAATGAAGTCCATAATGGCAAGACATGGCATTCCTTTAGAACTTTTCTCAGATAATGGACCACAATATAGTAGCAGAGAATTTGAACAGTTTGCAAAAGAATATGGTTTCATTCATAAAACTTCTTCTCCAAATTATCCAAAATCTAATGGCTTAGCTGAGGCTGGTGTCAAAATTGTAAAAACATTATTGAAGAAATGTCTTTATGATAAATCTGATCCATACATTGCTCTTCTAAATTTGAGAAGTCAGCCAAAAGAGGGATCACCTTCTCCAGCAAACCTTTTATTTAATAGAAACTTAAATACGAAATGCCCTGTATCAGCAGAATATCTTCAACCAAAAATATTTCAACGTGATCCTTTATCTGATCTACAAAAACAAAATAAAATTAAAGAACATTATAATAAAGATGCAAAGATTCTGAAGGAGTGTAATGTTGGACAAAGAGTTACATTAAAAAAAAAAAGTGATGATAAATTGTGGATTCCTGGAAGAGTTATTAGAAAGTTACCTTATCCTCGTTCTTATCTAATTGAAGACGATCAGGGTAACACATACCGTAGAAATAGACAACATTTAAACATATTTGAAGAAGCAAATGATACATATTCAGGAAATGACAGAGAAAAGAGCGAAACTATATATGTAAGTAATGATAAGTATGATACTCATTGTGAAGCAGAATTTAAGGAAGAAAATAACAAGACTTTTGTAAAGAATAATGATACTGTAGAAAATATTGTAACATCTAATTCTCATGATAATAATGTTAGTGATAGTGTGTTAACTGATCATAATTATGTAACTAGGTCAGGTAGAATTATAAAACCTCCTACACGATATTTGTTTGATGATTAAGGAGGGGAATGTTATGTGTATCGGAACGCAGTTCCCGCGGAATCAAACGTCATGGGTGACAGATGTCAAGAGGAGGATCATGAGTGGAAAAAGACACACGCATTGTAGAATTATGATTATAATAAATACTTTAATAACATTATACAGTCTTTAAATAATCAACACTGCCCTCGAGGTTGTGCAAGAATACATTTATCTAGGCCAAACTATACAACTGGGCCGGCACAACTTCGAGAAGGAAACAACCAGAAGGATACGCTTGGGCTGGGCGGCATTCGGGAAGCTGCGTCATATCTTCGAATCATCGATCCCACAATCCCATAAAACCAGGGTTTATAACCAGTGCGTCCTACCCGTAATGACTTACGGAGCCGAAACGTGGACACTTACCATAGGCCTGGTCCACAAATTCAAGGTTGCTCAGCGTGCAATGGAGAGAGCAATGCTCGGAGTCTCTCTGGCGGATAGAATTCGGAACGAAGTCATTCGCCAGAGAACCAAAGTAATCGACATTGCGCGTAGAATAAGCACGTTGAAGTGGAAGTGGGCCGGCCACGTCTGTAGACGGACCGATGGTAGATGGAGCAGACAGGTGCTAGAGTGGAGACCGCGAATAGGCAAACGTAGTGTAGGACGCCCTGCGGCAAGATGGGTCGATGATTTGAAGAATGTGGCTGGCAGCGGATGGATGCGGGCTGCCCAGGACCGGGAGAGTTGGCGCTCTTTGGGGGAGGCTTACGTTCAGCAGTGGACGGCAATAGGCTGATAATATAGCGTCTACGTAAGATGTAGTGCGAAGTTACAAAGGCAGCAAGAAGATGGCTGTAATACAAGACATTTAATTTTCTTTTTAAGCTGTTATAAAATAAAGCTGCTTCCGTGCCTGTCAGTACAATCATGTTGTTTTTATTTATTATGTACAAAACAAATTATGTCACTTTAATTAAAACTATCTTTCAGAGAATATTGAGTTGAAGCATTTTACTTCTTTCAAGATCTATAGGTACGTATATGCAGTATAAATCATCCAAAGATCGCACCAGAACTTTCACTTGTAACATAGTTCCGCAAATCTAATGAACACTATCCTTTGAGGGGTCCACGCGACTCAATCCAAACTTGGCGGTCTACATTATACGAGTAGTTGTTGGTAGCCTCAGGGACCAACGCGAGTTTGCTGACAAATTGGCCCCGGGGAAGTTTACACGCGGAACTGGTTAGTTAATGTAGTTTTTACTTTACTTTAAAATCTCTTGGACAGTTTTTGGTGGATAAAAGTTTGTACGGTTTTCTTATTTGAGTGAGTCTTAATGGCTTAGAGAAGCACGGAGAGATAGGCTATTAGAAATCATTACATGTTCTCTTTGAAAATTTCGAAGCAGATATAATGAGGTCTATATCAAGTGCTGCTACTTTATGGCTGTTGACTGGGCACGCGGTGCTATATGGAAGAGGTTATGCTATTGTCTATGGCAACAACCGCGTCGCATACGCACCTATTTGAACCCTTCTCCTAAATCACCATCTGTGGAGGTTTTCGTGTCTTTTTTCCTGTGTCTGTTCCATCGACCGTCTGTCCATCTGCAGACATGGCCGGCCCACTTCTACTTCAGCATACTTAATTCAATACTTTGGTTCTCTGGCGAATGAAATCGTTAATGACCCCGAGCAATGCTGAGCTCTCCATTGCACGTTAAGCGACCTTGAATTTGTGGCAGTGATTCTACTCAGGCTAAATTGAGCCTACCAACTTAACATTAAATTATGCTTTTATGCTACATTTTGGTACAGTTTCCAACTTTGAACAGACCCAGGAATACTTCAGCAGTTGAATAATACTCCGGAATATATTCAAAGGCAAAGTGTTTGGGCTGCCACTTATCAATATTTAAGAGGGTGTCGCTACCCGGGCACCTGATACAATCCCTTGCCCGTCTGTTGTGACAACCACGGAAGGTAAATAATAATAACTGCTAGGGTCGCGGGACTTTCTCATCAGGTAACCGTGGCCGTGACCCTGGAACGTACGAAGGATCATCGTGTATTTTAGTCAGTACAAGTCTGAGAGTTCCTCACGACCCGCCCCGGGTAAGAGGACTCATTTGATGATTTTAACACGATAAAAAAAGATAATAGCTATTTGAGTCCATTCTTGAAAATGGTTTTGGTATTTTTTTCTGAAGTTTATTGAATCTTGGACTTAGAATTCCTTCTTCCAGTTCTGGTGGAACCTATCCAACTTGTCGAAGAAGAGAAGAAGTGGAGTTTCCTTTGCTATGCAGTGGTACAACATAGGCTAGAAAAGAGAGTGTTGATACTTTAATTTTAATTTCATGGGTTTATCAATAAAGTCGACGACTATCGGTGGAGTCACGGACGACTTACTAATCTCAAAATTAAATGCATTCAGATCCAGAAGCATGAATTTTTGCTTTAGAATTTCATAACGGAACTGAGCACTAATGAAGGAGTTTTGAAAGGTATGCATATTTATTTAGAACGGACTAAAAATTCAAACGGAAATTATAATAAAATCTCATCAGACTGTCAATTTTCTTTAAAAAAATCTAGCTCCGAACTAGACATTCTTCCTGTATCGTGGGTGCTTTAACAAACATTTAAACTCACATACACAAACAATGAGACCTGGAACATATCTGATCACATAAATATTTTGTTCCTAGCGAGAATCGAACCCGCGACAAGCACTTCAGCAGTCAGTCGCTTAAACACTGCTATTGTTTTGGTTGTTAAAATCATCAAATGTGTCCTCCCATCTCGGGTGAAGTGGATGGGTCTGTCAGACTCTAAAGGTGCCGATTCGCGCACGAGACCGCGACAGGCGACCGCGACAGGAGACCGAGGCAATGTATGAGCGGCAGTTCGCGAGCGAGACAGCGAAAGGAGACAGATACGGTAAACAATCTCCGGTCGCGGGCAGTGTCGCGGTCTCCTGTCTCGGTCTCCTGTCGCGGTCTCGCACGCGAACCGGCACCTCTACTGACTAATAATCCACCCTGTTTTTTCAATTGCCCTTTTCGTGCCGAGTTCCTGAAAATATCATGAAAAGGTTTAGTAATGATAATTCTGTCTACAAATTGTAAGGTAAATACTGGTATTATCTCGGCAGACGAGAAATTACTCAAATTATAGCTTGAGGCGATCCGTCTGGAGTCTCCGTGGAAAAAAGTTTGTCTGTCTGCTGGCATTGAATATGAGAACCGACGGAGACAACCTTGGACAATTGTCTGAGACATATTTACAATTTCACATACATTCATAGAAAATGATGATGGTTTTATGTTGCCGTTTAAAAATCATCTGTCAGTCTCTTACTGACTAAAAACCACTCCTTTCCTTTACATGCCCTTTGCGTTCAAGGAACGTGATGCCGAAACCCAAAAATGTTGTATAAAGTTGGAAATCGGATGGAAACCTTAGCTTTTTTAACTCAGATTTGCCCATAATTAAGTTCAGTGAACTGAGAGGTGTTACTGATTGAGAAGTGGTTCAAAATGACAATTTATTTTCAAAAGGTTTAGTACTAATATAATAAAGACTGAAACTGACTGAGAAATGAGACACTTAAAATGCCACTGCACTTATTCAGATGTGCTATGCACAGTAAAAAAAAAACAGAAAAGAAAACAAACCTAATCAAACACATTTACTTTACAACTAAATTCAAGTACGGAAAAATTCACCTTGGCAGCTTTTTAACAAAGTCGGCAAGCAGGTCTAATTACCCTTATCTGGTCCAGATGATCACCACAGGGGTGAGGGGAGGGGTAACCACGGCTTTGTGTTACTTATCGTTTGTTTTACCCCATTCTTGAGGGCAGACGGCCTTCAAGGGATCGCCCTTTCAAAGTCAGCCCTTAACAAAGACACTGGAACGAGAAAAGTCAATTTTGGTCGGTGATAATTATGTCTCCGTAGGTTTGTCTTGTAAATATTACATTTATTAATTAAATTATGTTTGATTTTAGAAATGATTCTGACTGGGTTTTGAATAAGTAATTTAACAATTTGCATAGTGAAGCTTTTACTGTATTGTATTACTTGCGTCTTGGTTGCTGTTATCTTCAGTGCTATGCTACGAATGCGCTACGAGTGCTACGCTACGGGTGCTAGGCTACGAATGCTACGCTACGAGTGCTACGTTGTGCTACGCTGTAATTACTCTTCAAGCTTCGTTCTCGATATTAGCATTATCACACATGTAGTTTCACTTACAGACTCGCTATTTCGCACTGAATTTAGGAGAAATTATTCAATAAATAAAAATCTAACGTAGGGTAGATTGAAAACTTTGTTCTTGACTTTGACATAACCACCTACCCAGCTCATTCACGTATCAGTGCTTCGCTGTTTCGTATCTTTTCTTTGTTCTAAATTAATTAAAGTGTATTTTTCTTTGTTATATTTAAAGTTATTACGTAATAATGCCGAAACGAAAGAGTGACAAGCGCGATAATTATAGTTACTTGAGTAAAAAACTTAAAAAGTTAGAACGTGAAATAAAACGGCGACGTACTCGCCAGGACAGTGAATCGTCATCGGATGGTGAATTTTCTACGCCTTATAACCTGCAGGGTGAGTCATTGACCTACTTATTTCGTGTTTACAGTTTAGTTTGTTACTTTTAACATCGCATCTAGGTGGATTAAAGGGCGTGGATAAAAACCGTTACATAAAATTGTTGACGTGATTTTAAATTCATAACGGATTTTATATATAGTGTATATATACATATAAATGGAAAATCGGATTGTCCTTTGGGGGCCTTCCACTTCCACAATTAAGTACTTGCTGCTCGGATCTACCTGTGGGGTTTTTCCATAGCATGTACATTATCTAGAGGTATAAAAAGGTACTAAACCGCCTATTGGGATTGCGTGTTTCTCACAAGGAGTCTCACTTCCCACCTAAAATACTTCCCACGGAATATTTAAGCAAAATGTTTATTTTGCTTGCAGAGTGCGAATCAATCCCAATCGATGACGATTGTGCTATTTACGGCGACACGGATCCACAACCTGGATGCTCGTACTGGCAAGCAGTCCCAGCTGAATGTAGTGATGAGGAGGAAGTACCGGTCGCGACCGTCACACAGTCGCCTGCCGCCGACAACACCACGGCACAGGTGCATACACTGCCGCCGAGCGCCCCTTCCGACGCGCTGCCCTTCGAGCAAGTACTCACTACGCCTGCCGTGGAATCGACTGCCGTCATTGTGGAGCAAGCTACCGATCCTACGATTACAGCTCTTGATCGAGATGTTCCCGAATTAGATCCAGATTTAATGCAAATATTAGGCGAAGATCCCACCTCCACTAAAGAGTACGGCGGTGAAATTCAAAAGGATTTGGCAATTAGATTAAACCATATTGCTACCTCCGGCCTCTCTAAAGAGAATCGCAAGGAATTAAAAGATAGATATTTGGTGCCCGTAAACTGCAAGTTTATAAAAGCGCCTACCCTCAATCCGGAAATTCGAGCTTCCTTAATTGAAACTCAAGCAAAGCGAGATAAGGGCATAGAAGGTAAACAGGTATTAACATCCTGTGCTTTGTCCTCCATCAGCGAGGCCATCACTACGCTGCTCTCATCAGGCCAAAAAAAACCCTGAGCTTCTCAAGCTGTTGATGGATACAGCTCGAATCCTCGGCGACATACAGTATACGGACTCAATCTCTCGGCGTTCATTCATTCTTTCAACTGTCAAGAAGGAACTTAAAGAACAATTAGAAAGAACAAAA
This sequence comes from Agrotis exclamationis, assembly GCA_950005045.1. Classification (NCBI taxonomy): domain Eukaryota; kingdom Metazoa; phylum Arthropoda; class Insecta; order Lepidoptera; family Noctuidae; genus Agrotis; species Agrotis exclamationis. The sequence continues at coordinate 4,516,812 of OX465417.1, read as the reverse complement.
ATAGATGAAATGCTTTTTGGAAATAATCTATCTGAAACATTAAAATCCGTAAAAACTATTATAAAATCTGGAGCTGATATAAGGTCTTCAATAATGCAGTCTACGGCTCATAAACCACCTAAAGCTGCCAACAGGCCTTTAAACTACCGAGGCCCCCCGGCGCGTCGCCGACAGTTCCCACCACCGCCGCCGGGGGGCGCGAGATATGCGCGAGCGCCATTATCAGCTCAGACTCCGAGGCAGCCGACGAGGACGACGCACAACAACGCTTCCAGGACATTGTCACGTCAGCCGCAAGCAGGTCACCGACGTTAGAGCCGGTAAGCCTCGCGGGTCGTCTTTCGTTTTTCTATGAACAGTGGAGTTTATTAACTAGTAACCCTGTCATACTCTCTTGGATTTCTGGTTATAAAATTATTTTTTCTAATCCAGTTGTTCAGATAACCGTTCCATCAGAGCCTGTTTATTCGCAATCCGAATACAAAGCTTACAATGCATCAATACAAGATCTTATTAGTACTGGGGCAGTGTCCTTATGTGAACCATGTAAAGGGCAATACATATCTAGTGTATTTCTTGTTCCTAAGCCGAACGGTAAACAACGATTTATATTAAATCTTAAACAATTAAATAAATTTATACCAACTCAACATTTTAAACTTGAAGATTTAAGAACAGCTTTGAAACTAATATCAAATAACTGTTTTATGACAACAATTGATTTGAAAGATGCATATTTTTTAATAAGCATACATCCTGAATCAAAAAAATATTTAAGATTTCAATTTAATGGCAATCTGTACGAGTTTAACGTGTTACCGTTTGGCTTAAACACTGCACCGTATGTTTTTACAAAAATTCTCAAGCCTGTCGCCAATTTATTGAGGTCTTTGGGATATTTATCCACATTTTATTTGGACGATCTGTTGTTGATTGGCCAATCGTATAGCGACTGTTTACAAAATGTGAATTACACAAAACAGTTATTAAAATCATTGGGGTTCATTATTAACACAGAAAAAAGTTCTATGGTGCCCACTAATTGTTGCAAGTTCTTAGGAAATTATATTGATTCAAAAAGATTTGAAATTAGATTACCTGATGAAAAAAGAAAGAAAATTGAAACAGAATTGCTTAAAATTAAATTAATTAAACGATGTAAAATAAGATATTTTGCTCGCTTCATTGGACTTTTAACATCGGCTTGTCAAGCCGTGGAATACGGCTGGCTTTATACCAAAGACTTTGAAAGGTGTAAATATCTCAATCTCAAGGATGATGGAAACTATGATAAGTTTATGAACTTACCAAGTTATTTGTCCCCCATCTTTGACTGGTGGCTTAATGCAATACGAGAATCCGTTTGTAAAATTAAGAATGACACATATTCCTTGGAGATATTCAGTGATGCCTCAACAACGGGGTGGGGCGCCGCCTGTGGTCACGAGACTGCATGTGGTCCCTGGAGTATTCATGAGCAATCTCTGCATATCAATTATTTGGAAATACTCGCAGCTTTTCTTGGGCTAAAAACTTTTGCAAAAGATTTAACTAATTGTCAGATTTTGCTACGTATTGACAATACTACGGCAATATCGTACATAAACAGAATGGGTGGCATACAGTTTCCACATTTGACAGATATTACGAAGCAATTGTGGAAATGGTGCGAAGCGCGTAAAGTAATGGTTCATGCGGATTACATACGTTCTTCAGATAATATAGTTGCAGACACTGAATCAAGAAGAGTACATCCTGACATAGAGTGGGAAATTTCTCAAATTGCTTTTAATAAAATAACGCAGCGCTTCGGTGTCCCTTGTATTGACTTGTTCGCGAGTCGAATAAATCATAAGTGTGATATCTATGCTTCGTGGCATAGGGACCCTGACGCTTATGTTATTAATGCGTTCACTATATCTTGGACTAAATATTACTTTTACGCATTTCCACCAATTTCAGTTATCTTAAAGACCTTGCGTAAAGTTATTAACGACAAAGCCACGGGTGTTGTCGTCGTACCAAAATGGCCAACACAGCCTTGGTACCCTCTTTTTAAAAGATTGCTTACCTCGAAGCCACTAGTTTTTAAATCTGATGATTTAATTATTTCTCGTTGTAGCGAACGTGCAATTCACCGACAAATTACACTGGTTGTCGGGAAGTTGTCCGGGCATCGCTTCTCCGAAGAGGAATCCCACAGTCATCCATACTCATAATGTTAGCGTCTTTATCGGACAACACTGTTAAGCAGTATGATACTTGCCTGAAGAAGTGGTTTGCGTACTGTAACGATAATAGCATTGAACCCTTCAGTGCTTCGACATCAAATATTCTTTGTTTTCTTACGCATTTGTTTGATTCCGGAGCTCGGTATGGCACTTTAAATAGCTCTCGATCCGCTTTATCGTTGTTACTTGGACACGATAAAGTAAATAATGAATTTATACACAGATTCTTCAAGGGAATCTTTCGGTTGCGGCCCACTGTTCCTAAATACAATTTAACGTGGAACACTGATCAAGTTTTAAATTATTTGGCAGAATTATATCCCAATGAAATTTTAAGTCTTGAAAAGTTAAGTAAAAAGTTAGTGACCCTTCTAGCCCTGGTAACAGCCCATAAAATGCAAACTTTATCTAAAATATTTATTAAAAATATAACCAAATCTGATTCAGGGTTTATTATTAAAATAACTGATTTAATCAAAACTTCAAGAGTGGGTTCCTTACAACCAGTGTTTTCCTTACCGTATTTCTCACAAAGGCCGCAAATATGTCCTGCTAATACTCTCCAAGTTTATATCGATAGGACCAATCAGATACGCCAAGACTTGCACCAGTCACTATTTATTTCATTTAGAAAACCATACCGAGCAGTAACGTCGCAAACTTTGAGCAGATGGGTTAAGAGCGTATTACAAGAAAGTGGTATTGATGTTTCGCTGTTCTCTGCCCACAGCACCAGGCACGCAGCCACTTCTAAAGCGTATAGTGTAGGAGTTAGCCTGGATGTTATACGTAAAACTGCCGGGTGGAGTTCAAACTCTTCCGTATTCGCTAAATATTATAATAGAATAATATCAGACGATATATCTACTCAGGGTGATTTTGTAACAAGTGTGTTAAATGCATAATAATGTATCACATTACTTACAGTATTGTAATCATCAAAAAATAATAATAATAATTTAAATACAAATTAATAATAGTGAAATACAGTGCATATTTATTTATCTCCCTTACTTAAACTTATAAAGCAAAGATGCAGTATCCACTTACTTATGTAACTGATTATATTTCACAACACTATCTCTCAACATCTACATGTGTGATAATGCTAATATCGAGAACGAAGCTTGAAGAGTAATTGATGATTAAACGAACTTACCTGTACGTGAAGTTCAATCACAATTACTCGAAGAGCTTCGTTCGAAGATATTAGCAACCCTCCCTCCCAGTCATGCTAAACCCCCTAGTTGTGAAATAAAAAACAGCTCAGCAAACCTCCAAACTAAATGAGCTGGGTAGGTGGTTATGTCAAAGTCAAGAACAAAGTTTTCAATCTACCCTACGTTAGATTTTTATTTATTGAATAATTTCTCCTAAATTCAGTGCGAAATAGCGAGTCTGTAAGTGAAACTACATGTGTGATAATGCTAATACCTTCGAACGAAGCTCTTCGAGTAATTGTGATTGAACTTCACGTACAGGTAAGTTCGTTTAATCATCAAGTGTGCTACGAACCTCAATTTCAATTTCCTACTAACATGTTTTGATGATATTTTTACATAATAATATTTCTAAAACATCCAAAAATAAAGTTGTTAGTATGTCGTTTTCTGTAAATAGGCTATCCACAGTAACTTAAACTATATTATTATTTGAAGTGCTTTAAATAATTTATTATTGTAGGTCACAACACCCACGTCTGTATTTACGGTATTTACCGACCATAGGTATAAATTTCACATAATTACAGGGCATTTTCATTCCGGTAATAGACACTAAAACTATAAAAGATGGGTGTGGGTAGTTTGATAATAGGTTGAAGCACGTCACCAGTCGTCACTGTAAGTTGGTAAAAAACCGGCCAAGTGCGATTTGGACTCGCCCATGAAGGGTTCCGTAGTAGCAAGCATAGATTAGCGATATAATTACATTGAGATTAGTAAGTAACATACAAAAACAATTAAAATAACTTTGTTTTTCATAGTGTTTGTATGAATGGCAAAGTAATATTTGCGGTTTTTGAAAATGTACCATATCTCAAAAACTGCTAACTGTATCTCATCCAAACCAATTTTCGTTGGAAGTTTTTGTTAAGGTCTACATTATACATTTTTTTTAGTTTTATCATTCTCTTATTTTAGAAGTTACAGAGGACACACACACATTTTACCACTTTGGAAGTGTCTCTCGTGCAAACTGTTCAGTTTAGAAAAAAATGATATTAGTAACCTCAATATCATTTTTAAAGACCTATCCATAGATACCCCCACACGTATGGGTTTGGTGAAAAAAAAATTTAGTTTCAATTCGAAGTATGGGGGGTACCCCCAAAATTTGTTTTGTTTTTATTTTTGTATGAAAATCCTAATGCGGTTCACATAATACATCTACCTACCAAGTTTCAACAGGATAGCTCTTATACTTTCGACAAAAAGTGGCTGTGACATACGGACGGACAGACAGACAGACAGACATGACGAATCTATAAGGGTTCCGTTTTTGCTATTTGGCTACGGAACCCTAAAAATGAGGTTTTATTTACTTTAAAACTCCAGGTGGAATTCTTGTATCATCATCATCATCAGCCTTCAATGTTCCCACTGTTGGGATACAGGCCTCCTCTCTGTGAGAGGGAGTGAGCCATAATAATAATTATATAATAATAATATTCCACAACTATCACACAACGCCATCTAGTCCCAAGCTAAGCAGAGCTTGTGTTATGGGTACTAGACAACTGATAAACATACTTATATATTTCTAAATACATACATATTATAGATAAATTACACCCAGACACAGAACAAACGATCGTGCTCATCACACAAACATTTGTCCTGGGTGGGAACGGACCCACGACCTCCGGCATAGCAGTCAGGGTCACTAACCACTAGACCAACAGGCCTGTCAAATACTTACACTCATTTTATTTTAAACAATCTGCAAACCTACGTTACATTTGAAATAAAATCCACCAGTCAATATTAATAGCTTTTTTTCAGATTTAAAAGTCCATGAAATACTCGGGTAGCTTTTACGAAGAAAAATATTCGTTGTCCTAAAACAACATGCAGAGATTAGCTTTCAGTATCTCAGTTATGATAACATTGGTACACGATTAATAAAAACAAAATAATGGTTTAGCCAGGTAAACAGACTCTGGTAGGCATAGTGTAGGTACTTAATAAGTAAATAAAATATCAAATTTGATATTGCGATGTGACCCTGCTTCACTTAAGGCTATTCATTTATTTATTCTTGCCTGTCCTTTTGTAGTATATGCAGACGCATAAATTCATTTTCATATGATGTGATGTCATGTGATGACATATGGCTCTGAAACGTGGTCTCTGACTGCTGGCTTTTAGAGAGACAGAGTCACTCAACGTGCGATGGAAAGTGCTATGCTCGGAGTTTCTTTGCGGGATAAAATCCGGAACATGGATATTCGGCGAAGAACCAGAGTCACTTGATCGAAGGACATAGCTCATAAAATTTGCAAGTTGAAGTGGCAATGGGCAGGCCACATCGCTCGTAGAACTGACAACCGATGGGGAAGAAAAGTTTTCGAGTGGCGACCACGGACCGGAAGACGCAGCGTAGGAAGGCCTCTCACTAGGTGGACCGACGACATAGTGAGGGTCGCGGGCAACCGATGGATGCAAGTGGCGAATTGTCGTTCGGCGTGGCGGTCTAAGGGGGAGGCCTATGTTCAGCAGTGGACGTCTTCCGGCTGATGATGATGATGAAATTCATTTTCACACCCCACACTAGTGATTTCTCCGTGTCGTGGGTGTGTTTACAAATACAAAATAAACTCACATACACAAACACCCAGACCCGGAACAACTACTTGCAGATCATATAAATATTTGTTCCGTGCGGGGATCGAACCCGCGACACACAGCGCAGAAGTCGATCGCTTACCCACTGCGCTAACCGTGTCGTCTCGATGATAAGATTGTGATAAGTACCTATTGAGTCCAAAATTATTCCATATATATATATATTTCTTTGTGAAACTGTATTTTTTTTATATACAACATTATTTTTTGTTTATGCGAAACCCGATACACCTGTTTAGTATTTTTGTGTAAAGAATCTATGTACAAAATTTTAAAACCGTATCATAAAAAATCACAAAGTTATTAGCTTGTATATTACCTGGTGGTCCGTTCATGAACATGCTCATTTCGCGGCACACCCGCGTAAAACGCGTCTCCTGTGTTATACACTCGTGATAATAGTTTGGCAATAGGTACCTGACCGTACGGTGACTGTATTGTAATTAATTGGTAGTAAAATTTAATTAAAATATTTTTGAAAAAAATATAACATCGTGTAAAAATTATTGGAATCGAATCAGTTACTGATCCTAAACAAACTATATTCAGGTTTCGCATATACTAAAAATAATGTTGTATTATCAAAATGATTCCAAAGATTAACATGTCACAACACCTGGCTTTTAAACTTTACTTATAATCGCCGAAAGGGTTAGAAACCTACCTACCTACACACCAACTTTGGATCAACTTAGCAAAATCACTTAGTAATATTTCTTCTAAGCTGAAACACAGAACTTCCCTCTGTAAGTATTAGGAGAAGGCCGTTATCCCCTGTGTGGGTTGATAAATGTCACATGTCACTGACTTTACGGCTTCAGGTTAAGCGGTGACGAAAAACGTGACGAAATCGACATACAGTTTTCTTAAAACGTTTTTAGGGTACGAAGTCGTAGCGGACTGCAGGTGGCAGCAGCAGATGACGCTTCGCTGCGAAAGTAGAGGTTCCTATGTATTTCTATGAAATACCTTCAACAGCTAGCGACATATCGTCGGACTACACGTCGTACGATCGCAGACGACGAGACTTCAGACGATAAGTAGTCCAAAGACACTGCAGCGACTAACTGCAGTTGGGTTCGGAATCATAACTTCAACGAAATTGACGCTGTGACATATCGTGACTACGGCTTCTGCTGCTGCTGTTTGCAGTCAGCTATGAAGTTGTACCATTACAAACCGGTTTAAGGGCGGAAATAACACAATGTTAAGTGCCTGTCTGAGTCCAAACCAACGATCTAAGATGTCTCACAATACTATTATAATAAACCCGGTCGATGTGCTGAAAACCGCCCCATAACTAGTTCTAATGCTAGTTACGACAAAACTTTGCAGACAAATCGCTAACATTTCTATCTGTATATTAAGCTTAGTATTTTTACTACGTGTTTGTATGAACACTGAATGAATGGAAAACTTCTTTGTTTTACACATCGGTTACCACAAATAAAGGAAAAGTTGGTATTTTTATAGTAAAAGTTTTGTTGTTTGAATTTTGTACAAAGTTTTCAGTTCAAAACATCGTGAACTCCGTTAACTTTAATTAAAAAACAGGAACATTATGTTTAAACTTAGCATAATTTGCCTAAAAAGTTCCCACCGCTGGGACACAAGCCTGTTCGCTATTAGATTAGTGGGCTGTATTCTAAGAGTGTGGGTTGGTCTTATGACACTATAAAATTAACAGTCAAAATTATAAATTTAAAGAGGGTCTCAGCATACATAACGCCAGATAGCACTACAAGGTCCACCTGACGCTGATTTTCAGTTGCATCCACCGAGTGTCATACGCCCGAATCAGTAATACATTATTATAAAATAAACTGACATAAAAATGATAATTTAAAGCGGATCAAGCGATACATTCTAAAACGAGAAAATCGTATGGTACACTCGCTGTGCCCCGCTGTTTCACTCACTGCTCGGTGTCTTTTGGGGTATCCCTTTTCGTCTCCTAAAACTGTTTGTCCGAAAATCATTATCCATAACACGTTTGCTATAAAATTCAGAAATCATAATTATTAAAAATTCTAAATATAGTTTTACATAATTATTTTCACTTCTATCGCTGTTCTGACATAATATCGAGTATCATATTAATTGAATTTCCTAATTTTGTACGAAATAAAGTCATATTATTATGTCCTAAGTATTGTATTACATAATGTGTATTATTCCGAATGTTCAATTAGGTATAGTAAAATTGATATTTCATTAAATTGTTTAGGTTTCTTTAAACCCCTCCTACAGAAGTCGACCTCATATTCGTGACCAAATTTTTATGCTCTGTGTAAAGATAAACAAAAGTATGCCGTATTATTTAAATAAAAAAAAAACGGGGAACTTGGGATCCAAGAGCGAGCGAAGCGAGCTCGGGACAGGTTAGGTTACTTTAAACCTTGCACGCAGAAATAGGAGCCCCGCGAAGCGGGGCTCCGTCGAGCTTCCTTGTTGGGTGGTAATCAGTAACAAAATAAACAAAATGTTGAAACGATGATGACGACAACCCTAAAATGTTTTGGTACTTTATGAAATTTTTTATAATTTTAATTTAGGACTTAGAAATTTTATGGAAAAGGGTTTTATGTATTTTGTATATTATTGATTGTTATATTTATGACAAACGAATTTAGGACATAAAGTGTTTAGGAATTTCAATGTTCTGGCATGTGATATTATGTGAAATAAGTTCGGGTAAGTAATCATTCGGACAAATGATGATTAGGACAAAAAAAAATATATGGCACATTATATTATGGATAAAAAAGTTAGGTAACACAATAGAGAACCCTCTTTTGGCCATAGAGTAATGTTATATAGCCTATAGCCTGCCTCGATCGATAAATAGACTATCCAACATAAAATGTTTTTTCGATGCGATCCCGTAGTTTCTGAAATAAACGCGTTCAACCAAACTAACTCTACATCTTTAAAGTATTGATTTTATCTGACCTAGGAATTGAACACAGAACACAAACCTTTTCAACACATGTCATTTGCTCGAAAAATGCATTTACAAAGCCTGTATACATTGTTCGAAAGTTACAAATTACGCACCATACAACGGAACGTGCGGTAAAATAGGTACTCTTACCTAAGTACCTATTTTACGGCATACCCCGTTGTATAGCACCGTGCGTTTTCTTTACGGTTTTTTTTTTAATTTCCATAAAAAAAAAAATAAAGAATTCCACCAAAGAGTTTCACATTATGAGAATACACAACCTGACTGATCGAACCTCCTTGGAAGCGCTTTTGCTCAATACGTTGTCTCACTTTAATACTAAAGAGTAAATGAGACGAAAGATGTAGTTCTTATTTCCACCACGTGCATGTGGCGCCATTTGCAAATTCGCGCCATTTTCATATTAGAAACTTCAAAAATAATTGTTGCGATTTTCCCACTGTTAAATAAAGTTTGTTTAATTACATATTGTACTGTTTTCTCGCAAATGTGTTGAAAAACATTGTATGACACACGTGCAAAAATTGGTATTTACAAACTCGTGACTATGGTAAGCCCTCGACTTCGTCTTGGGCTTATATTCGTCTACTTGTTTGTAAAAACCAACTTACCGCACTAGTATCATAAATAACTATAACAGTCACGCTTGCGATTACTAAACCAACGAGACAGTACAGTCAATTACTTCAAGTAGGTATACTTTATTATAAAACATCCATAGTAACATTTACTACCAGCAAACACAATACACAACCAAATAAAGCAGAAGTAAATAAAATAACTATAAATCGTCGCGATAATCTAGCTCTAGACACGATTTAGGGCTTAAGTAGAGACCTAAATAAGATTCCAGGTCTAAATTGTGACGACAGACGATGAGGCTATTAGTGAAAGTAGTTAGTTACTATTGTCTAGAGACACTTATTTATTTATACAGCTGTTAGTGCGAAGTGATATTAAGGAATTGTTAATTTTGCGACATAAATTAGGCACGTTATTTAATTGTCTGTAAGTTTTAAGTGCTGCGGGGTACGTGTTTGAAAACAGCATTTATTATTGAGTAGATTATGTCTCCGGTTTCGTCCTCGTTAAGTTGGTCATTATTCCACGGGGTTGTACTACTTAATACCGAGATGAAAACTTTCTCTACATATTACTTTATTACTTACTACTGCTGTAGTAAGCTTAAACTTAAACAGCCTTACTACAAAAACTTAAACATCTGTTGAACACTTGTCTAAAAAAGTTGTGACTGCAAAACGGACCTTATTTCAACGACATAATCTGACATTTTTTTAGACAAGTGTTCAACAGACGTTTAAAAGTTTTTGTGGTACGACGGAAATTGTGTAGAGCAAATTAAAAAAAAGCATGAGTGTTGTTATTACTCAGCCATTTGAGCACAAACTAGTGGTCAAAATTCAGTAATAGTAAAAAAAATAAAATAGTTTTCGGCACTCCGTCTACGTACCTATAAACATTAATCTATACCTTTCATACTTCTCCCTCCGCGTAATTATCGTAAAAGGGATGCAAATTGCTTCACGTTATAACAAAGACCATCGTTTTAACAAAGTTAAAAAAACACCATTCTATACACACATTGTTTGTATGCAAAACTTTTAAAACAGAGAGTCACTGAAAGGTTCAATACCATTAGAGTGGTGTCGACAACATTCGAGCCACCTCGTGCTCGCCAATCAGCAAATTGCATCAACTTTCAACGTGCTTTCACGTTACTGGGCGGGGCAGGGGTGTCGCAATGAAGGTATTGTAAAATGGAAATAATTATTGTAAAAATTAAATAATACAGCATTTGTTTAGCATCATCTGTACTGTCTATTTCTTAATATATTGGAGTTAGCTTCCAGTCTAACAGGATGCAGCTGTATAACAATATTTTATTGCATTATTTAACATCCTTTACCATCAGTATCATAGTGGTCAAACGCGAAACTGTCCTTAAATTAAAAAAAAATCTCTGATGCAGTTTTCCAATTCAGGAAATTAATCCTTCTGAGTTTAACTTTCATTTTGTGCTTTGTTGCAGTCGATTTATTTTCTGGATTTTAGGTTTAAGTGTACCGATTGATACGTAACGTAAAAAGTAACGTCAATACTAAAGTTAATTGATAGATATGACTTGGTCAGGTTCGATTCACGGAATAAATATTTCTATCACCCCTATTATAGTTGTTGCGATTTGGCTGTTTTAGTATGTGCATTTAAATGTTTGTCACGATAAAGGAGAAATTCCTAGTTTAAAACAACGGTTTACCATTACTATTTTACTAAAAAATAAAACACTAGTGCGAAAGATAGATTTTTCAAAAAATATTTGATCCGTAGTTTTTCTTTTTTGACGTAAACCAAAATTGGCGAAGATACAACATTTTTAAAAATCACAAAACGTCACTCGGTCGGTATAGTTTTAAAGGCGTTACGACGTCACAAGCCCCCACTCCCGAATTTCGAAGCGTTTTATCTACGTACGTAGTCATTATTTTTCAATACTCTCTGACGGACTGAACAGATTTTCAATTTATTTATGCAGTAAACTACCCTATTACATATCTAATTATCTACTAAATGACAAATGCAGTAGCTGCCCTAACTACTATGATGACAATTTATGTTACCATAATCGTGGTGGCACCCCTATTTATTCCACAAAATAAACTATCCACCTATTTATACCCAAAAAAGGCTCCACTACTGAAACACAACCCCGCATCACGCTTTTAAAACCCTGATTGGATTCTCCCCGTTGTCCCCAAATCCTCATTTTTTTGGCACCCCTGCTCCGATACTAAATGGATCCAGGAACGTGCTGTGTTGCAATTAGGGTAACCATTTTGAAAGAAAAGACTTGATAAAAAGCCTGACTGTTGCAAAAGAGCATAGTTATTTAACTAATCATGCTTTAGCACGTCTTTTTCGTTCCGAAAAATATCTTGCTAGTACTAAATTCCGAAAACATGAAAGAAAGAAAGCAAGCTTGTTATCTGACCGTGTAATTTTTCAATACTTTTTGTCGTTTCCTCTGCGACCGAAAATTCGAATATGACAGGATGAATCCGGAAAGATGGTTACCGTAGTTGCAATTCTAATTGGTTGAAAGGTATTCCAAATACGATTATGTTCCGATTGTAAAGTAAATAAGTAAAAAGGTAGTTTCTATAGTCCCCGCCAGATGTCTGGAATAAAGGTCATTGATCCTAATAATGCTTCGTTCGAATTTCATAATACCATCGTTCGAATTTCAAAATTAAATATAAGGTCAAGATCGCCTCTTACCATGATACGTTTGTTTTGATCGTGTTACGACACTACATTCTTTCATTTCATTCCTTCTTCAAATTTTTTCGTATCGTTTTTAATATGGTAATACATTGGTACACGGGGGTCAGCGAATTTTATTCCAGACTCATCTGGCGGGGACTATAGTGAAGGTATTGGAGGCAATTTTTATTATATTTTGTACATTAAACAAGTAATGGTAATTTGTAATATATTTTCCTGCCACGGATTTCAATTGGTCAACACTGAGTTAATAACCCGACTTCACATAAAACTGATTCGAATTCTTCTTCTTCCTCGGTCCCTCAATGCTGAGGATCGCGACCACAACAGCGAGCTCTCCATTCGCTGCGGTTGTTGCAGCTGTGGACTGCCGTCTGGATAATAAACATGATTAATATTTTCGCATACAACTGTCAAAACTGACAGTAATTTGAATTTGAATGACAGTTAAGTCAGTAGTTAAATAGGTAAGCAACTAAGTAATTTGCTTGGCATAACATGGCATAAATGTAACGCACGTTAGTTTTGTGTCAAATAATATAAACTGAACAAAGGTTATGTTCCATTTTCAAATTCCTCCTGAGCGAAGTCAGAACGGGTTGCTAGTCGTAAACATAAAATCATTACTAAACATGCATTCGTGTCGAAAAATAATCGACGAAAATATATCAACATGGTATAAAAACATTTTTCAAAATAGGTATTTGCTCTTTTTTTTTCGTTGTGTACCGAAAAGTAAAAAAAATCATCATCAGACATCGATAATAAGTTTGCTCGCCGAAAACGTATTCCCAAAGCTTCACAAATTAATTTGTAAATGAAAATTAAATATTCCACGTAAACACAATTTTATATTTAGTACGAAACTTAATTTTGTGAATACCGAGAAATGTTTGAGTAGGTAAATACTTCGTATTGTTTGAATACATTACGAATAAAACGGAGACATTATAATACTCGAAAACGATAAAATAATAGAAGTAAATCTGTGAGGGAGGAATTAAACTAATAAATATGTTGTTTATTCTGTAATTTGAATTTTACAATGACTTTTACGGCAAAATGCTATTTTACCTGTATTAAACTCCTAAAAATAAAGACATAAATATTTAGTATATAAATATTCATGTCTTTATATTTAGGAGTCTAAACTACCCGCCTCTTTAGAGTGGGATAAGCCGAACCTTGAAAACCGCTAGGCCAATGCCCGCTGGACAAAAGTGTCCAAGCAATGGGAGCTTGATGATGGACGAAACCACTGAGGCATGCATAGAAAGAGGTGGTAAGACGTCCTGGACAAGTGGACATGCGCGGGGAAATCCTTTGCCCAGAAGAGGCATTTAAATGGCTAACAAAAAAGTGGCTGATACCGACTATGTTGAAAAAGTGTCCGATACATAGAAGAACGATATAAAGTCATGATCAACTTTTGTTTCAATTAGAGCATGTAAAGGCATCTTTAAATGCAAAAAAAAATTACAAGAAATAGTATTTATTCTACACTTATTCGCAATATTAAAACAAAAAATTCTCAGAGCTGGCAGAAATGAGAAGAAGATTCTTATTTTTCAATTGGCAGGTAAGTTTCTGTAGGTATCTACCTACTTAAGAAAGATAGATGGATGAATAGTGTGAATTAAGCCAGGAAGGAAATGGTAAAAGCCGAAGATACTGCGCGGACCTCACATAAATTGGAATAAGGTAGGGAGAGATGACAAAGTTAAAAGAAAAATCTGACTAATAGGATCTTAGAGTCTGGTTTATGCAAAACTCGCGCTACTACTTAAATAAATCATGAAAATGAAGGTATTTAATAGGCCTGTTGGTCTAATGGTTAGTGACCCTGACTGCTATGCCGGAGGTCGTGGGTTCGATTCCCACCCAGGACAAATGTTTGTGTGATGAGCACGATCATTTGTTCTGTGTCTGGGTGTAATTTGTCTATTTATGTATTTAGAAATATATAAGTATGTTTATCAGTGGTCTGGTACCCATAACACAAGCTCTGCTTAGCTTGGGACTAGATGGCGTTGTGTGATAGTTGTAAAATCATTATTCTAAAATCTATGAACACAGTTACCAATTAAATTAAAATATAAGAACAATTTTCAAAGAACGTTTAATTCTAACTAACTGTAGCCAGCGGCTTTGCCTGTTACAACTCGAAAATGGTGCCATAGGAACATAAAATCGAAATAAAAACTATCCTATGTGTTAATCCAGGTCATCAACTACCTGTGTACGAAATTTCATCCAAATCCGTTCAGTCAGTTTTTTGTGAAAGAGTAGATAGCAACCATCCATCAATTCATCCTCACAAACTTTCGCGTTGTTTAAAAAGAGATGAAAACGGTGGAGGAGGGAGAGGATCTGCCCTTAGTACCCCGTTTCGAAAATCTGCTCTGTATACGTTGCCTGCCGGGGCCCCTCTTAGAGGGCCAAAGCCTGCTGGGGTCGCGGGACTGTCTCAGTAAACCGTGACCCTGGAACGTAAGACCTATTTTAGGATCACCGTAGATTTTAGTCAGTACAAGTCAGACCGTCCCTCCCGTCCCACCCTGGGTGGGAGAACTCATTTGGTGATTTTACCACGCTAAAAAAAAATGCTACTGATTCAATTTTAGCACCCATCCGTAGCAGAAAAAACACTGACTTTTCACGTGTCGACGAACGTATAAAATTGAGACCGCGCATGACCTATCTACCCAGATACCAGATTAAACGGATGAAGCCAGCCTACGGGGATTACCTACGTATCAACTCCTGAATTTCAGGTTCGAAGTGCGTTAGCGTGTAACTGACAGTATTGATTTGCGTTGAACACAGTTTTAATAATTTTGTAGCCAGTGATTTGTTGAATCCATTACTATGTCTGTCTGTAAGTTAGCTTTTAACGGCTAAACGGATTTTGAGAAAATTTGACAGACAGGCATATCTGCTTGAAGGCATATAATTATGTACCTATGCATGCATGACAGCTAGCTTCAGTAGGAGGCTAATTTTACTTTATTCTGGTAGTACAACTTTACATTTTATCAATAAAGTACACAGAGATAACATTGAAAGTCAACGCAGACAAAACTTGTGCTAAAATCATCATATCAGTCCTCCCGACCTGGGACGAGCACACAGAAATATTAAAAACAGGAGAAGTGCAAGGGGGCGTGTCGGTGAAGCCGTGGTGTTGAGCGTTTAGCTCAGCTACTTATCACTTGTACTACTTTATTCTTGTTTTCCTATATTACTCCGACTGTATTGTTTTTGCATTAAATACATTGCTCTTTTACAACCACCTCAGTCTATCACTGAGTGACTTGACAAGCAATGTAAAACTGACATAACGATACCTCACCAAGCCGTAATGTCGCATGGTGCGTCCGTTGTATTTGAGCGGGAGAGTCGTATCCGCCCCCCGTGTCGCGACAACACACAATTATAATTGTTTGTGTGAGTAAATTATACGGAAAAAGTACGCTGTAGTGTAAACAATTAGGTTTATATTTAAATGACTGAGTTATCGATGGCGCGTGTGTGCAATTGTTCGTAGTATTGTTTTGACAGAATTGTGTGCGCAATATTAGCGTTATGGAGGGACAATTGTGGCTTCATCGGATTTCTATACATTTTGAATTCCACGCCATATCTCCTTCTTTAATATATCTATGGACGAGCGAAAGGCACTTTCAGACTCCCACTAACTAGGATCCACCCACCATGCTCTTTCAATTGCCCTTTACGATCCAGGATCAAGATAACTAGCATGGAAAGTCCCGCTACCCCGAAACTTATTCGAATATCAAAAGTATGTTTTTTGACCGAGTGCTATAAAGCAATCTACCTACAATCCATGTTTTAAAGGAACTGCTTTGTAATAGATCTGCTTTGAACGCCCAATTCCTGGGGCAGGGTTTCATACTGATTTGGGCATCTTTCTTTAGTGCATTATGATTGGTTGACGTAATAGCAAAACAGTTAGTAGATGACCGTTTAGTTAATTGAAAATTATTATCTTTGAGTTTAGATAGTTAATACAAGAACTAATCAAACTGATTACAAATCATAGCTGTTACTGTTAGATCGTAAACCGTTCGGGTTCGATCTGATTACCATATGGCCACTGTTTCTGTATACATTGGCTTGTATATGCAAATCCTGTACATAATAATTATCTAGAATTAATACATATAAAGTTGTTAAGGGTTTCGGATGATAACATGTTTCTAGATTCGACACAAAATTACCTATTGTTTGTGGAAGGCAGCCGAGGGCTTAAGCCTACATTTATAAAACCAACTTAGCCTAAGTTCAAACTTAGCAAAGTTACGTTTCATCCGAAAATAAACTTTGGGTATGAAGATGAGTTGCATGTCCTACAGACGACTGTTAGCAAACTTATCATACTAATAAATAGTTTATAATAGGGTCGTAAGGTTAATTATTTGAGGTAATCTACCCATTACTCACCGTCTGATCAAGGCCCAGAGACGAGTCGGCGAGGGCGCGGCAGTGCGTTCTATTCCCCGCGGTGGCGCGGCGGTCACAGGGCCCAATGGGGTTACTCGCTGGCATAACATCATGCTTTTTAACTTAATTTTTATTTCAACCATTTTATCATAAAAGGCATGTATGGTAGAAATGTCGTTTTTTGTTTATTACATAAACTTAGGGACGAAATGAATACTAAAAGCGTCAAACTAAAATCAAATTCTGAACTAACTTATTATAGATTGCGTACAGAAGAAAAATCGAGAACCTTTTACCTCGATGTTTTCTACTTGACATTTTCATAACCCTGAAAGTACCTAAGTCCTTCCTCCCCCAGCTTATTTTACATATTGTACTTACCCTTAACATAAGTACGACCTTATGCATACGAAACTAAACAAGTAGCGACACCAAGGCCGTATGTACTTGACAAATGGGATAAGTATTGGGATCATGAACCTTTTTTCGGACCAAGGATGACTATTGGAAAACACTTAATAAAAGGGTTATGTACATTTTGTATGGTGAGAAGTGAGATACGCTTCAAGTTGACTAAAGTGGACTTTAAATAAAAACAAGTCTTTGATATTGTAGTAGATAGTGGAACAATTTAAATTGATGTATTAATTGATAAGTGTAACGTGTTTTGTTTTATTATAGTCCTGTTTTTTTTAACTTTTTAACTATCTGTAATCCGTTTAGATGTTTTTGTGTGTAAGAGTTACAAACATACATCCATCACACCTCACAAAGTTCCGCATTTATACCATTAGTCAAAGTCAAATCATTTAGTTAGCTCAATTAGGCCATCAAAGAGGCACTTTTTTTTGCGTGGTAAAATCATCAAATGAGTTATCCCACCCTGGGCAGGGCGGGAGGGACTGTCAGACTTGTACTGACTAAAAGCCACGCTGTCCTTCAATAGCCCTTTATGTTCCGGGGTCACGGTAATGAGATAAGTCCCTGCGACCCCGGCAGGCCTTGGCCCTCTAGAGGGGGGGCCCGTCATTATGCTGACGCTCTTTGAGGCGCGCGTGGAACACAACGCGCCGGCGTCGACCCGGGCATGGTCCATGGTCAGGCAGCGAGTTGCCCTTTACTCGCCGCCCGCATGCCCGCGCCTACGGTGGCCGGAGATCGTCCTGCGACGTCCGTCGCCGTGGGCGTCCACCACCGCGGGTGGGGCGGATCAAAGAGGCACTTGAATGAATGAATGTCGAATATTAAAATTAAAGGGGATGGGATGGGATTGATTCTACATCCATTCGCAAGGACCTGAATGCCCAAAGAACGGGCAAGAAACTCCATTATTATTGAAAACTGAGTGCCTACCTCACCCATGAAAGTCCATACCTACCGTTCGCATTAGATCAATACTTCTTAGAAGATAATTTTATGCTTGATAGAATAACATTGGAACGCGAGAATTATTATGAGTCGTCTTTTAGATTGATTTACGTTCTAATTAATACTAATTAGGGTGTTTCTAATTATTTTATTACACTAATAACGGCGATATCCGATATCACTTAATTATTCACGTTTCGAAGAAGATTGGCACACAGGAAAAGGTATTATGTAATACTAGCTGTGCCCGCGACTTCGTTCGCGTGGATGTCGGAACTTAACAATGTAATTTTTTAGTGCTTCTTTATTAACAACATTAGCTGTAAACCATCATTCTGGAGCATACATAAATATGCGTAAGTAAATCATCAAATGAGTCCCCACCCAGGGCAGGGAAAGAGGGATTGTCAGACTTGTACTGATTAAAATCCTCGATGTCCTATAAATCCTATAATAGGCCTTTACGTTCCGGGGTCAAGGTAATTCGATAGTTCCGCGACCCCGGCAGGCTTTGGCCTTCTAAGGGGGGGGACCGTCATTGTGATGACACATTGAGGCGCGTGTTGAACACAACGCGCCGTCGACCCAGGCATACTCGCCGCCCGCATGCTCGTGCAAGTGAAAAATCTACGTTTAAATGCCTCTGGAACCTGAGTAGTATGGGCGTACTACGGAGTCTGCCCGTTCCTGCCTTTACCGGCGCTGGCAGCCCCAGAAACAGGTCGTACCTATGCGTGACCCATCGTATCCCATCGTATCTCATCGTATCCCATTATATCCCATCGTATCACATCGTATCCCATCGTATCTCATCCTATCCCATCGTATCTCATCCTATCCCATCCTATCCAATCATATCCCACCGTATGCCATCGTATCCCATCGTATCCAATCATATCCCATCGTATCCCATCGTATCCCATCGTATCCCATCGTATCCCATCGTATCCCATCGTATCCCATCGTCTCCCATCGTATCCCATCCTATCCCATCCTATCCCATCCTATCCCATTGTATCCCATCGTATCTCATCGTATCCCATCGTATCCCATGCTATCCCATCCTATCCTATCCTATCCCATCCTATCCCATATTATCCCATCGTATCCCATCCTATCCCATGCTATCCCATCCTATCTCATCCTATCCCATCCTATCCCATCCTATCCCATCCTATCCCATCCTATCCCATCCTTTCCCATCCTACGATTCCTTTAATTAATTTACATTTTTTGTTTGTAAGGTGTAAACTGATTACGATGAAATAAAAAACATAATGTTACTTCAATTCAACACCTCTATTCCAGGTTTTTTTTAACGCCATCTACCGTGTTATCGTTGGTTTAGATGAATTATTTGAATATGTAGTTTTTCTATTCGAAGCTAGATCGCGCTACTGAACTGCGCGTCTCGGTGTGAACTGTGAACTGACCGTAATATTTTACTTCTGGATCACTTTAAATTCAAATATCTTTTGATAGACTGAACCGATTGCAATGAAACAAAAACTAAATGTTACTTCAAGTTACGCTAAATCGTTGTGTATAAAAATTATCTACATTGATTTCGTACATTTTACGTGATGCCCGAATAACCAAACATACAAACAGACAAACAGATAAACAGACAAACAGACAAAAATTCTAAAAATGCTGGAAATGGGTTCTATTGGTTGTCCTTTAACATCCTGGCTATATTTTTTTTATTTTTTTTTAATGTACAAAAATTTCTTTTCTACAGTTTTATTATATGTATAGATATAGATAAGTATGTAATAGATATTTAACTTTCTTCTTTCGAGCGTAAGGTTGAAAATCTATTAAAGACTAGAACACAAAGGTCCTCTGCTGAACACAGGTCCTGGATTCGATTCTCGGGTCGGGTAAAGACTTTACTTTTCCTCTCTTCTGTGATATATATATTTATTTATATGTGTATTTGTATATTTATATATTATAGTATTTGGTATGTATTTGCTTTTGTAGTAATATTACTTTATGTTATAAACTTAGGTTAAGATATTCACATAGACATTAAGCTTTTTATTCTTGTTACACACTATTGTCTACATTTCTTTCTCATTTCTCCTGTAGAGGGTCTGCTGGCAGAAATTTCTAAAGAAATAAGCAGTACCTTTGTACTTTAGTAGTATAATTACGTAATTTCCTGTAAATTAATTGTGTGTACATAAATAGTTAAATAAATAAAAGAGTTATGAAGTGTTTCCACTAAGACTTTCTCAGTAACAACCAAGGAATAGCGTTAGCTGTGATGGCTCTATATTGAAGCTTGCACTAATATAAATTAATAGATGTAGGTATTGTTACATAATTTAGCTTTTTTTTTTTTTTGCGTGGTAAAATCATCAAATGAGTCCTCCCACCCCGGGCAGGGCGGGAGGGACTGTCAGACTTGTACTGACTAAAATCCACGGTGTCCTTCATTAGCCCTTTATGTTCCGAGGTCACGGTAATGAGATAAGTCCCGCGACCCCGGCAGGCTTTGGCCCTCTACAGAGGGGGCCCCGTCATTATGCTGACGCTCTTTGAGGCGCGCGTGGAACACAACGCGCCGTCGACCCGGGCATGATCCATGGTCGGGCAGCGAGTTGCCCTTTACTCGCCGCCCGCATGCCCGCGCCTACGGTGGCCGGAGATCGTCTTGCGACGTCCGTCGCCGTGGGCGTCCACCACTGCGGGTGGGGCGGAGGGAGGACACTGTCCTCTCTCTCACGCGACCCGCCTCCTCCTTCGCGAGCATGACTGCTTCGCAGAAGGAGGCGACCGCTTCCCACTCCGTCTCGCCCCGCAGCATGGCCGCGACCAATGCCGGGCGCGAGAGGTCTCCGCCTATCGCCGCCGTGAGGACACGTCGGTGCTCTGCCAAAGCGGGGCAGTCTTGCACCGTATGCTCTACTGTGTCCTCCGGGCGATCTTCGCAGTGGTGACACCCAGGCGTTTCCTCCTTTCTCCTTAGACACAGGTACCTCCCGAAACTTCCGTGTCCGGTGAGGACCTGCGTCATGCGGTAGGTTAGGACGCCGTAACTCCTATCCAGCCACTCCTCAAAGAGGGGTCTTACCGCCGCGATTGCGGCGTGCCCGACATAATTTAGCTTTGGAAAACTTGATAAAATAGCGTAAACAATAGAGTTTAATTTCAGATACATATCTATTAATTTTACTCATTATAAATGGATAATGACAGAGGATAATAGACACATGAATATTCGATGAAGATTTATTATGTTAGTTAAAGGCTAGTTATCACTATAAATATCGTATTCAGCTTATAATGTCCACTGCTGGGACACAAGCCTCCTCTCTTTGGGAGAGAGAGGGAGGTGGGAGTGGCCAAAATATAGCCAGGTCTTCGACCACGGGCACGCCGCAATCGCGGCGGTAAGACCCCTCTTTGAGGAGTGGCTGGAAAGGCGTCACGGCGTCCTGACCTACTGCATGACGCAGGTCCTCACTGGACACGGAAGTTTCTTGAGGTTCCTGTGTCGGATAGGGAGGGAAGACACGCCTGGGTGTCACCACTGCCAAGATCGCCCGGAGGACACAATGGAGCATACGGTGCAGGATTGCCCCTCTTGGGCAGAGCACCGCCGTGTCCTCACGGCAGCGATAGGCGGAGACTTCTCGCGCCCGGCATTATTGGTCGAGGCCATGCTGCGGGGCGAGACGGAGTGGGAAGCGGTCGCCGCTTTGTGCGAAGCAGTCATGCTCGCGAAGGAGGAGGCGGGCCGCGAGAGGGAGAGGACAGCGTCCTTCCTCCGCCCCAACCGCAGTGGTAGGCGCCCACGGCGACGGACGTCGATCTCCGGCCACTGTAGGCGCGGGCATGCGGGCGGCGAGTAATGGGCAACTTGCCGCCCGACCATGGTCCATGCCCGGGTCGACGACGCGTTGTGTTCCACGCGCGCCTCAAAGAGCGTCAGCAAGATGACGGAGCCCCCCGGGTCTAGAGGGCCAAAGCCTGCCGGGGTCGCGGGACTTATTCCATTACCGTGACCCTGGAACGTAAAGGGCTAATAAAGGACACCTTGGATTTTAGTCAGTACAAGTCTGACAGTCCCTCCCGCCCTGCCCTGGGTGGGAGGACTCATTTGATGATTTTTTTAAAAAAAGGTCTAAAACCAGCAAAGTCGGCTGGTCATGGCTGTCACTTGACCAAAAACAGATGTTGGAGCAAATAAGACTGAAAAGGTGGCTACTGTGGCTAGGTCAGATTGGGTGCGGAAGACAACACAGGTACCTATATAGGAAAGGTCCAGAAGTGTTTCATCAAATTGATTGATGACTGCTGCCTCGCATGCCTCGGTTTCGATTACCGCCCAGAACAAATATTTGTATGCCATGCAGGTAGGTAGTTCTTCTAAGTCTGACTGTGTACGTGTAGGTATGTGAATTTCTGTTTTTTAAGCGCACTCAGAATAATAAAGAAACCCCTAGTTGTTTAGGGTTCCGTAGCCAAATGGCAAAAACGGAACCCTTATAGATTCGTCATATTAAACCGCATTAGGATTTTCACACAAAAATAAAAACAATGGGGGTGCCCCCCATTCTTAGAATTGAAACTCAAAAATTTCGTTTTCACCAAACCCATACGTGAGGGGTATCTATGGATAGGTATTTAAAAATTATATTGAGGTTGCTAATATAATTTTTTTCTAAACTGAACAGTTTGCACGAGAGACACTTCCAAAGTGGTAAAATGTGTGTCCCCCCCCCTGTAACTTCTAAAATAAGAGAGTGATAAAATTAAAAAAAATATATAATGTAGACCTCAACAAAAACTTCCAACGAAAATTAGTTTGGATGAGATACAGTTAGCAGTTTTTGAGATATAGTACATTTTCAAAAACCGCAAATATAACTTTGCCATTCATACAAACACTATGAAAAACAAAGTTATTTTTATTGTTTGTTTATGTTACTTACTAATCTCAATATACATAATTATATCCCTAATCTATGCGCTTGTTACTACGGAACCCTTCATGGGCGAGTCCAACTCGCACTTGGCCGGTTTTTTTTGTTTGTACGTTACTGTCTAACTAAAGTTAAACATCGGTTGAACACGTCAAAAAAAAAACTGTCAAAATAGATATGAGATTAGCACTTCGTTACATAAACACGGACAATAATGTTGTCAGCTTGTATGATATAACACAACTATGCCAAGATACACATAACTCTACCACATAGTGGTTATCATACCATTTACATAATATAATTAGTTCCAGCGCCAAATATGCTTGTGATTGCTTATATGACCGTGTCACGTAGATGGTAATTACTAAGAGAACCTAGTTCTGTTTAGAGATGGGTTTACGGCCTGGCCATTTTCGGGGCATTGAATAAATGCCCGCCGTAAACGCTGAATCCTTTTACCTGGGCTTTTTGCCCAGTTATGTGTCTGCTTATTTTTTATTATTAATAGAGATAGAATATATTTTATTGCACACCAAAATTTTTTACACAACTGTTTTATAATATTGCTAATTATAAGGTTACAATGGCGGTCTTATCGCTAATAGCGAAATCTTCCAGACAACCTGTTTAATGGTCTACGGAGATAAAATAAAAAATAATAAACGAATCAAAGTTATTAGTTTTTATATCCAGTGACCGGGCATTTAGTTGGGCGTTAACTCATTTGTGCCCAATAAGCTAGGTTAAGCCCATTTTGTTCATAAAAGTTTTTGCCCTCGACCCAACTCTAGCTGTGTTTAATGTATGAATTGTCTGGCTGAAATTATTGCAAGTGTGGGTACTTCAGTTGTACTAATTGGATGGAAGAAAGATGGGCGGTGTCCGTTTTGTGGGTAAAGTATTATACAAAATTGGGTGCATGGTGGTAAAGGCTGCAAGCATGAAGTATTTATTGTGTTAAATGCTCAATCTGGGCTAATTGTTAGTATAGTAAGTTTTTTTAGAGTTTTTTAATAATCTTGATAATCGTAAACGCATTCTTGATGAATAAGAAAGTTCAACCGTATTTATAAATAGTTTAAAAACCTTCAATTTTAATATTTCAAGAAAGTTTTAATAAAAGTCGGAGTAATTTACAACTTCGCAATTTAGCACGTCAATTAAAAATATTAAGCAACAAGCTGTCAACTTGATGTAAAAATTGACCTTTACAAATTAATATAAAAAGTTATTTCAGAAACTAATATATAATTTCAGTTTCACGACTACAAAAATAATTTGCGATGCCTTTTCTTGAGGAGACAACTTTCGTTCTAAGGAGATGCTTTACCTATCTTCCTATAACCTATATACAGTTACTGGGTTACAGGAGACATCAGTCCATAGAAAACAAAAAAAAAATCTATTATGTGGCTCTCTTGGCTATTGAACAGATTTTTAAAAATGGAAGAGTTGTTGGATTCGGCCAGCATGTGTACAAAAAGTAAAACAATAAAAATCATAAGAATTTCGTAAGTTAACTTTTTTTTTGTTTGTTTATTAATTTTAGAATAAAAGTTTTTTTTTTAAACGGAATGTTTTACTTTTCTGGATCGATGATTTGAAGAAGGTTGGCAGTGGATGGATGTGGACTGCTCAGGACCGGGATGGTCGTCGTTTTTGGGTCCCGGCTTGCGTCCTCTAGTGGACGGCTATTGGCTGACGAGAGAGAATTACTTTCCTAA
This sequence comes from Agrotis exclamationis, assembly GCA_950005045.1. NCBI lineage: Eukaryota > Metazoa > Arthropoda > Insecta > Lepidoptera > Noctuidae > Agrotis > Agrotis exclamationis. The sequence continues at coordinate 4,491,972 of OX465417.1, read as the reverse complement.
CCTAAGTTTGATTCAATCAAACCAATGGAATAAGAACTAAAGTTTGTAAAGTTAAGATGGAAGAAACTTAGAGAATGTTCTAAGGAACATTTACTTGCGGAAAACAAGCCAAACCGCGGCCTAAAGTATTACTGAAATTAATTGCCTCTTACAAGGTAAATAGAAACAAATTGAAAAGGCCTCCCGAAACTTTTGTAATTGACATCAGAACTCTTGTCTAAATATTAGAAAAAAATAATTGGTTTATTGTGTAACAATAGATTTTTGTACAGGGTCAAGTTCCTAGTAACGAGGAAATTATGAAAGCTTGATTTTTGAAAGGAGCCGTATAATTAATGTTTACCTATTGTACCAGAAAACAATAGATATTAATAACGGACAACAGGTACACTCAACATTAATAGGACAGCTAAGATATTAGCTAGAGTGTAGCATGACCAATTCTGTCTCTCATCATCATCATCATTTCAGCCTATTGCAGTCCACTGCTGGACATAGGCCTCTCCCAGGGAGCGCCACAGCGCACGATCTCCAGCTTTTTTCATCCAGCCACTGCCAGCCACCTTCTTCAGGTCATCGGTCCATCTTGCCGGGGGGCGTCCCACCCTACGCTTACCTACACGCGGTCTCCATTCGAGAACCTTCCTACTCCACCTATCGTCGGTTCTGCGGCAGACATGACCAGCCCACTGCCACTTCAGCTTGCTACAGATTTGGACAATATCTGTAACTTTGGTCTTATGCCGTAAGACCTCATTCCGGATTTTATCAGCCACAGCCCGACGCTAATGACCTAAGAGCCACGCTTACACGCCACTACACAGACGATCTCCCAGACGTAGAAATAGATGAGATTGAGACGGCCCTTGGGCAGCTTAGTAATGGGAAGGCTCCCGGCGAAGACGGAATTACCTCCGAGCTTCTAAAAACTGCGGGCCAACCTGTGCTCGGAGAGCTTAGGAGGTTGTTCAACTCCGTCATAGCCAGTGGGACTACCCCGGAGGCGTGGAGCAGGGGCGTGGTGACATTGTTTTTCAAGAAAGGAGACAAAAATCTCCTCAAAAACTATAGACCAATCACGCTCCTGAGTCACGTCTACAAGCTGTTTTCGAGGGTCGTCACAAATCGGCTTTCCGCTAGATTGAAACATTGACGCTAGATTGAACTGTCTCTAATCTAAGAAAATTCAACATATCTTTGGCCCGACCTTGGTATGACCCATAGACCAGTGAAGAATAGAAACATAACATTACTACGTTTTAAATATCGCCGTGATTGGGACGATAGAAATCTATCTGCATTTTATAACTTTGTTTATTCTTCGAAGAATTCGCTTGAGGTAACAAAAAATAATAATTAAGAAAACAACAGAAATTATGAAACATTGCGTAAGCAAATTTTTTTATAGAAAAACGTCGGCTCCTAGTTTGATCTCAATATTCTATTAAAGCGCGTATCATATACCTAAAGGTATACGTAAAAAAAAAACACAAAATGTCGGAAAACAAAAAACTGAAAAAACAACAAAGTGCCACATTAAATTCAAATCGTGGTATGTAAACAACAAGCCACAAAAAGTTGTTACTGAATTCATTATAAGTGTTTTAACATGTGTAGCTTCCTAGCCCTTTAGCCCCCAGTCTGCCGGACAAAAACAGTAAGGGCGCTTGTAGGTATACGTCCGTTTTTTTGACCGGACAACGGACCGTCAATAAACGGCTATCCTTGTATACATATATTTTTTTTACCGGAGAATATATTAAAAAAAATAGCTATGCAATAGCATAAAAATGTTATGCAATAGCTTCACCGCGGCAGTCTCCGAGTGTCACATGTATTTTTTGTTTCTAGGATATGCCAGTTTCGTCACAATTACATATTTCCCTCACCGTTCTAAGAGGCTGTCTTATCCTACTGGAATTACAGGCAAATTAGAATGCTATTCATGGACTTCCTCAACACAGAGCCATCAAGCAACCTTTGAAACAGATACCAGAACAAAATGTTTATCCATTTCAAGTAGTCCGCCCAAACGAGAGCAGAATATATAAACAAAATTAATGTAAACGAGGGATCTTCATAAAGCATTAAATCCAATTACATTTCACTGTGCTTAACTCCCATATAATTAGAGTTCTTAATTAATTGTTGCGTGAAACAATGGTTTCTCTTATTCCGGACAAGTTTTGGACTTTCTTCAAACGGGGCCATGAGGTGAGCGGGTTTGTTTGACGGGAAAGTTTACGAGCTTTATTTAGTTTGAAAGACTTGATAAATGTTTGACAAAATTGCATTTTTTCAGTTATTACTTTTGAAATGGTTTTGATTATAGTTCCTGAACGAGTGGTTGAAAAGTGAGTCTGAAACAAATACGGACCACAAATCTAGGATCCTTTTGTACGTTTGTTTGTAATGGAAATTAATGCCAATGTTCAAATTATGCGACTGCCACAGCCCTTAAGATTATTTAAGAAACGTTTGCCAACTTAATAGTTAGTTGACATTTTCACAACATTTCAACAAACAAATATTAAATTAAGGAAAAGCACCACTTTATAAATAAAATAAATAGTATTCGTAAACCACTTGTTGGTAGGTACTAATCAGGTTTGAGGTTCCTCGTGATGGATGAGAACTGAACACGCGAGCTGGAAAATTAATGTCCGTTTGAAATAATTTACTTATTACTAGAACAAGAAATGTCTGTTATTAAATATTACTTTGGAAGTGAAGTGAAGTTGGAAAATTAAATTTATTAATAAGTATTTATTAAATTCACTCTTTAGAAAACTGAGGAGCTCGTCGCTAAATAATTACAGCCGCACAGGCCGATCTTCCGGGTTCAGCCGCGCTTGCTGGGGTTGGTCTGTGGATGGGTAACCATCTGTCATAGCGAGTTTTCTCCGTGCCTTGAATAGCACATAAACCCGTTGGGCCCGGCTGTCATTCGTAGATTTTTAACAGTCATTACTGTTAGTCAGAAGCTCTATAGTCTGAAAACCAGTTCTACCATAGGATATCATATTACCCAGTTACTGGGTGGAGGAGATCCTATAGGCAGTCTCTCCATGTAAAATACTGGTATTCAGCTGCATCTGGTTCGACTGGAACTAATATAGTTGGGAAAAGAATAGGCAGATGATGATTCTGTAGAGAACTGTTGTGGAGGGACGTGGAGGAGGCCTTTGCCCAGCAGTGGGATATCAATGGGTAGTAAAATAAAAAAATCTGTGGTAAAAAAAACTCCTTCAATTAATTTACGTTAAAAAAAGAGTACCTAGGTATGAATGGATTGTCCTTTTGATAATTTTCGTAGTTCAAGGCCAAAAATATCATACTACCAAATGTTACATGAGTAGGTTCTTCATGAACTATACAGTTATGAATAAAAACATGGAGATAACTTCAACTATTAAGCAAACTTGGACTGTTTCAGAAATCCCTTCAAGCTGTAATCAATAACACAAAACCAACAGATACATTAAGCTAATCCCTAGGTTCACATATACATCAATTCATAACTAACGCTGAAATTCCACGCAGCGTCAAAAGGCCTCACCGCACCCGCTTCCGCCACGTTCCAGGCTACAACATTACGGATCATTCACGACCTCAGGCGACACGACAAGCTCCAACATCAAGCGAGACGCGCGTGTCACTTGTTTCCCTCGTGGTACTGCCGTCGCGCGTCGTGACGATGCGCAAGTTTTTTCGCAGATGCTGGCGTTTAGGAGTACGGTTGCGGAATCGCTTGAGCGTCTAGGTCGTGGCCGAACCGTAACAGCTCTTTTAACTCATGAATATTTAGGGCACGTCGGCGGCTGCCTTTACCGTTCTCTCCCCGCATACCTCGCCTTATCAAATATATAAAATAAAACTTCAAGCCAGGGTTTTGGAAGGTAAATTTACCTTTGAGCGCGTCTAGGTGAAGGTATCAGTTCCCGAAGGAGATTGCTTCAATATCACTGTTGTCTAAGTCAAATGTTTGCGGAGATTGATCTTATTTTACACACAAAATAAGACCAATCTCCGCAGTATGTAAGTTTTATAAAAACAGAAAAACGTGATTTTATAAAAAAAAATATAAAATCAGATTTACCTGAACTAAATTCAGAAATGTGTGGCTGGGAAGTTTGTTCCACCCCTTCTTTTTCCCAGCCATAGAACGCGTAGCATGTTATCGTAGAAACGGGTTTATTCGACGGAAGAATAGACAAAATGATAGAAGGTAGAAAAACTATCGTCGTTAGCATGGCGATGTTTAAAACATACAAAATAAATGTTTCTATTCTTCAGTCGTTTACAGTTCGTGCCATAATCGGGCAAGAAAAATGTCGAAATGACTGTCTTTTTTTGGTAGAATTGGTTATGGTACGCATGTAGGAAATTGTGTAGGGCGGATGTTTTGAGGGACTGTCTTGTGTAAACACGTTCAAATAGGGCTGATTTATTTAAAAATTTGAATAGATTTATTAACACAAATTACAATAATATTTCACGCATTGATAAAACGAGGTTTTGGTTGTGAAGAAGAGAAAACGTTTAAAAATTGAAATTCAAAAATCCAAAAGTAATTGATACAAAGATCGAAAGAATAGAAGATAATCTTTGAAAATATACTTTTTGCTCACCTGACTTTTTGGCACTGTTTCCTTTGCCCCCATTTTTGTTCCGCCTCGGATAAAGATTAATTTTACTCTGGCCACACCCCATCACAGCAGCCGAGCTATTCACATGTCATCACTAATCACTTGATCATCTTAATTATTTCATCACCAAATTAGGAAAAACCAAATAAAATTTTGTGTCTAAGAATATTTAATTACACGCACTTCCACTTAATTTTATGTTTTTTCGATCTATACGGGCATACACTTCGCTCCATGATTTGTTTCCTGAAAAAGAGATAAAAGAAATTAAAAAAGCGGTATTAGGTATATCAACAGGATAGGGTATTTGGACAAAGCTGGAATAATACAGGATGTTTAAATAATCCCAAGCAAATAATTATGGAAATTGGACCGCGAGGGGAACATTTACAATTCGGGGTTGAAAATACTGAATGAATAAATACGCAGCTATAGAAAATGACCTTGACTCGAAGGTTATGTTGCGAATCGTACGATGAAATAACATTTTCAATGAAAAACAATAAAGCCGAACTGTTTCCTGTATTATTATGTTTTGCTTTGATGATAAAATCTACGCCCTTTGATCGATAGCGATAAGGCCGTAAGTATATAAGCAAATATCAATAATATTTCAATACAAACTTAATGAAATTCTGTTTATTTATCTGATATATTTAAAATAGAGTGTACTCAAATAGAGTAGAGAGTTACCTATCTATCAATTTTATCTATAGTTTCACTGTGTCATTACTTTTTATAAATAAAAACTTTTATAAACAATAATTATGATTTAAACATCATTTCAACCCGGAATGACCCACTGCTGAATATCAGGATCCCCTTTTTTTGAAATTCTTGATTCAACTAACAAAAATAATATTACAAATTCATAAAGTACCCTCAAATAACATTATTTATACCTTAAAACAAAGGGTTCAAAGGTAACACAATTTATTAAAATTCTAAACCTTAAAAACGTGAATGTTTTTTTGGACTGATGTGTGATTTGTTACTCTTTCACGCAAAAAGTACTGAACAGATTTGGATGAAATTTGGTACACAGTTGTGATTAACACATAGGATAGTATTTATCCCGATTTTCCCTTGGGATAATTTTCGAAAACGCGGGCAACAGCTAGTTTTAAAATAATTATAATGCAGGGGAAAGCGCTACATGTCATGGCTTGATAAGCTCCTTTCAACATTCACTAAATGACCAAACCTTAAGGGGTTGTAACAACATGACTCAAATAAAATACAGAAACAATGGTGTCCATTCTGTAGGACGTCGACTAAACTGCAGTCATAGAATGCTGTCTTTATCCAACCGTAATGATCAGAAAGAGATGGAGAAATATTTAGAGCTGTCAAGTTCATTTGACAGCTCTAAGTGAGCTGTCAAATTAATAGTAGCACACGTCATAATTATTTTTTAATATTGCGGCCAAACTCGAGGGAAATGCTGTTAATTTTCAGAATGTTGTTCGTTTAGGGTGAGGCCAAACGAGCGTAATTTTTGAGTTGTGAGTCGCAGAATTTCGGTCGCTTTCATACAAAACAAAAGACGACTCTCTCACGACGCAAATTTTTCTATTAAAACGACCGAAATTCTGCAACTCACGACTCAAAAATTACGCTCGTTCGTCCTCACCCTTATGCGAACTTTTAGGAGTATATTATTATTAGCGAAAATTAACAGTATTTCTAGTTAGTTTTCCTCCGCATTTTTGACATAATTGACAATTCTAAAAGTTTTCAATAAAAGACAGCACTTTTTAATTTAATCTAGTCGATGTCCTACATATTAAGAGCCATTACTAATTTGATAACACATTGACGATTGAACAGCAGGAATACTTTTGTAGCAAATGCAGACACTGCACAAGGGTTTAGGCATGGTTTAGGAGACAGCAATTTTAATTATTTAGTATTTAAATTTTTATTTACTAACCTCTGCTACATTTTAGCACTTCTGACTTCACTATTATCCAAATAAAAAAAGGCGACAGTGCACAGTAGTGTTAAAATGTTGCATTCTTAAAGTAAATCCGGATATTCCGAAATTTTAAAAGTATTCGTTTTATTTACATTTCATTTTGCCCGTTGGAATGGATTCATAAAAAACTGTTAAACAGTTTGTTCAGTCCCAATTTACCGACTTTATTTATTTAGTAAATTAATTTTACTGTTCTCAGGACAGTTTTATTACCATCTAGTGTATATTAAAGTACTGGATGAAACGTTTATTGCTGGCGTATTCAATTTATCCAGATAGCGGAAAAATAATTACGTATTAAGAAACGTGATCTGGATAATATTAAAACTTTATATTTTAGGCGCCTAATTTTATATCATCGTACAGTCAGCATCAAAAGTTGCTGACCACATTCAGATTTTCAAAACCGCTGTACGACGTATTTATTACGGTGTACAGCGATTTTAAAAATCTGAATGTCGTCAGCAACTTTTGATGCTGACTGTACAATCATCAAAATGAGTTCTTTCACCCATCTGTCAGACTTGTACTGACTTAAATGTACGGTGATCTTTCAAAAGCCCTTTACGTTCCAGGGTCACGGTTACTTGATGAGACAGTCCCACGTTTTGGAAGATATGCACGTACAGACATATTATCCGGTTTGATACAGACCAAACCGGATAATTTGGATGGCTAGTTTTACATATTAATGGAAGTAACCATCGCATTTTTTCCCCACTCTATGTATTTCTCCAGCATAGAATGCGTTTATAGACCTTTCATGCACAAATTCTGCGTATTGGTAATGAATAGCAAATGTCATCGTTATCAGAGCATAATGAACATTTATCGCTGCAGCATTGTGACATTCCATAATGATTTGCCCACTACCCTTTGTGACAAATCAACCGATGTCATTGTGATGTGTATTGATGTGAGATATTAACATGAATGTATCGTGTTATGAAACCTGATGGTTTTATTATACTCAATTAATTAGATATGTTGGTGTTTCGTCGGCTGTTTCAGTCGGCAGGGACACATGCGGGCCTGAATTTCCTTCCATGTCAACTTATTACAGTTTTAAAATAGCTTGATGGACGTGGTCATCTTAAATAGTTAATTAAGTCGCCATTGGGAAATGTGTCAAAACACGCGAAACAGTTTGATAAAATATTAATAGTTATATTTGTTGTTACTTTATTTATAAACCAGCAAAGAAGAAGAAATCGAAACATCTACAAAAACATGTACAAAACATCTTTTTTTTTTATGGAAACGGCCAGACTGTACAAGGAAAATGCCTAAACTAAGACATTTTCTAGCGAAAAATACATCGAAGAACAAAACTATCAGAATAGTCTTCGTCTAGATAATCTGAGGATTTCCAGGCCATTGTTCAACTTTAACTACTTTAGAGCCAAAAGGCCAACTTCTTCTTTAGTGAGCAGAATTCAGCGGATTAATGTTTCTCGTGAACACTGGTATTTTACATCTTATTTTAAAAGTAGTGAAAGTCATTTTTTTATGGTCGAAACTTCACTCGGATAGCGGTCGAAAGTTAATCAACAGGATACGTCGTATAAGTATTACGAGTAGTCTATGACACTCACTAGGTGCGTCCACACAGAGCGCGCAGCCTCGCGAGGCATTTGCTGCGCGAGGAAACTGACAAGCGAGGCTGCTCACTCTGTGTGGACGCGTCAATTGTTTTTCGACCGAGGCCACGAATCAATATACGCGAGCAAAACAAAAGCCGACACTGGATGGCTCGGGCGCTCGGTCGATCGACCGCGGTAGCGCTGTCACTTGCCTCGCCCGAGACACGTCCACACCAACCGAGCTGCTTCGCGCGGAAAATGCCTCGCGAGGCTGCGCGCTCGCTGGGGACGCACCTATTAGAACTCACGTAGTGTAGGACGCCCTGCGGCAAGATGGGTCGATGTTTTGAATCATGTGGCAGCGGATGGATGCGGACTACCCAGGACCGGAAGGGTTAGCGATCTCTGGGGGAGGCTTACGTTCAGCAGTGGACGGCAATATGCTGATAATATATACTTACTCATAGAAAATGTAGTTCTAGTCAAGGCTCTCTCTAGAGAGGAAGCTTCTAACATACGCGCCGTGTCCAAAAGTACTGCTTTCTGAATCAGCAGCTTTATTAATAGTAACTATGGTATTTATGACGAGTTATAACGGAATAGCATGACGAATTGTTTTTTAGCACATTGTATGTCTGGTGTACTCAGTTATCGTTTCGAAATTAACGTAAGTAGGTATATTTAGAACTTCAATAACGAGTTCCAAGGTCGTGAGATTTACAATCTTCATTGTTGATTAGTAAGAAAACTACGTATTGTATTAGTCGTGTGGTTTTTACCGAAGAACCCAGTAAAAAGAAGACAGTCTAAAATCCGAAAGTTCTTCGCTTTTTTAGGTTTAGTAAGTTTAGCTTTAGATAAAGAAAAGTGGCTAACAGTAGGAGACCTATCCTTTTTTGGACTATCACTTCCACTTTAATAGACTTAGACATAAACTTTTTGTAAGCTTAGCCAATCAAATAAAAATAGTAACATGGAGTTCTGTGCTTCTTCATCATATAGTTTCGTGAATGGGTGTTAGAATCAAATCCATTATTTTAAATTATTAATTGTCTTTTGAAATACATTTTTAAATACAGTATAACGCTCGATTATTAGGTACTTTGTTTTGCTTTTCTGTTTTATTACCATTCAACCTAAAAAAAACTGCATCTTGTAAATTCTTATAAGGAGATAGCACAGCTTTTTGAAATCGGTTTAAAAGAGGGTACCTAGTTAGGTTGGTACTCCACCTTTTCTTCCTTATTTATTTATCATTATCATGACCCTCACCCTCAATTCTTTCATTGGTGAGTATAAGCCTGCTTTTGCGGCAACATCCACGTTCCTGTGCCAGTAATATCCAAGTATTTCCCTCGATACTAACAATGTCGTCTGCCCATCTTAGCACACTTCACTAGATATACTCGTATATATAACTCTGTTTCATATTCCGTAAGGAACCCGGTAATAACATCGCACGTGTCTTTAAAACGCTGCAACGGGATACGAAGTCAGACACGGATCCCTTTGGGAGCAGAAATATAGGTCGTCTTTACTGCACACGCGAACTTATCAAGTTTATTGCAGTTCTTCTTTATGGGAAGGAGTTTGTGTTCTGTGTGGCAAAGCTTGGTGGTGTAGAAAGTTGAGAGATTTTTTTAATTAACGCTCTCATGTTGATAAGAAACCTAAACTGGGCGCGTGTGGATTATGTTTGGCTCACTCCTCGCCAGTCCTCGCTCTCATAGAGTGATTTCTAGGCTCAGTACTCAGTAGTAAGAACGTATAAGGCCGATGGTGGTTAAAATTTGAGAGTATCAGCCCTGCTTGGCACTGCTTGCTGCTATGTTTGGCTGATTTTCCATGAACATAATTATGAGCTTTTAGGGTGCCGAAAAAAAAGAAAATAGACCCATTTCCGAAAATGAATTTAATTACGTAGCACAAGCTTGTATGGTTACTGTCCGAATGACTCATAGATGTACACCATAAGTTTGAGGTGGAAACATGTAGGGAAAGTAATCGCAATCTGCGAGCAACCATGAAGAGGTACGGAACAAAACAAGTATTTCGTGATCGTAGTACCATTCAGCAGTTTCTGTCATTTGCACAAATTACAATAAGAAAAGACACGAGTTTCTATACTTAAACAGGTTAATTATACTCGCGAGAAAATGTATGGAATCACTTACTTGGAATTAACCCGTGATAGCTCCTTAAACAATGCCGTGATTTTAATGAATTTGGTATCAATAATAGTAATAATAATAACACTATTTTTTAAATTTTTAAAATATTGTTTTTTATATTTAATAATGTTTAAAAATTTAAATAACATGTAACTAAATGAATAAAGAGATAATAATAATATTTTTTTTATATTTTTAAATGTTTTTTATTTAAAAATATGCAAAAATGTAATTTATAAGTAAAAAAAAAATGAATAAAGAAATAATAATAATAATATTCCACAACTATCCAACAACGCCATCTAGTCCCAAGCTAAGCAGAGCTTGTGTTATGGGTGCTAGACAACTGATAAACATACATACTTATATATTTCTAAATACATTCATATTATAGATAAATTACACCCAAAATCAATTTAAAGTTAATACCTAGTTAAACTTTTAAAATGGTACCATTTTTATTATTCTTCGTACTCAAGATCGCGCGGGATCTGTGTCAGTGACACTATACTTTTGCTCCGAATGTATAAGGGTTATAATATAAACCTTTTTAAACGATAAAGTGAAAATATATGTGCTATCGATCATAACAAAATCTTTCACATCTCCATCATCGCTAAACAGACCAGATCCAGTTATTATCCATAAAGGCCTATTCCAATTTGCTTTCGTCAGAAATGGTCCAATAGCTGTATTTATTAATATCGCCGGGAACAAAGCAGTCTGCTCGAATGGGCCATTGTGTGAGCACATTGTTTTTTATACTCGCCCAGGGATATACACCAATTATTTTTACCCGTTTTTCTATAGGATTTTAGGACTTGTATGTGTGCTTGGCATTTTTCATCGAGTGTGTTGCTAGGTCTTTATCTGGAGTTATTTTATTTCCCCTATGACCGTTCTGTTGTCAAGAACATTACTCTTTTTGAGTTGGTAAAAAGTTGAGTAAAAAGGAAATTGCCATCGTCCACGAATAGGATACGAGTTTACTGTATGAATAAATTGAAAGTCTATTCATATATATTCCGTCTCAGTTGTAGTATTGAAAAATACATAATATAATATTTTTTATAAATTAATGAATATTGGCAAAGATAAAACTTTCGAAATTCGGGAGTGGCGGGTGAGGCTTCATAAAGCCTGTAAAATTATACCGACCGAGTGACATTTTGTGATTTTTAGTGATAATCTAAGTATATTTCGGACTAATTAATTTAGTTGTTGTTGTTGAGGAAAATAGCCTATTTTGACAAAAAAAAAATGTTTTGCATAAATATGTAGAACCATATTTATACGAAAATTTATGTATTTCATAATTTTCAATTATAACCTAGTAAATACGGTACAAATAAAACGAAATTACTTAGCACTCTAATCAAAAATCAAACAGTTAACACAACTTAAAACCGTTCGCCGTTTAAATATGGCCGTGTTTATCTACAGTAGTCACGAATACATGATTTGTTTACAAGCACTTATTTTTTACCACGCCTGTATTTTACATACATATGAAAAATTCACATAATATTAGGAGTATCAGATTTACAATTTAATTAGTGAAATTTTCATTGGCAACCCTAATTTCAGCCATCTTATTTACAAGTATTATACCTATGTAGAAGATAGCTGAAGCGATCGTGCACCGAGTAAAATGAATGAGAACTATTTCTATTATCTTTTACTAGCATATAAGATAAAGAAAAACATAACGTTTTAAAACTTTCAGTTTGATTCAAGTTAACAAAACGCACGTCACCAAAGTTCCTATTTTGTCAAAATAATAATAACTTAATGTCATATTAAGTTATTATTTGACAACTTGAAAGTGTTGCCATCTCTAAATTACAATAACCTTATTTGGGTTTGTTGATGAATGAAGCTGTATAAAGTTACAGAGACTAATATTAATTGTAGATGATTTGAATTGGGCTTAAGTTAGGCTGATGATGATGATGAACTTGAATAATAGCTTAAATTGTCTGTTTTCAAATAACACCGTCTTCCATCATGTCAAATCATGAATAACAAAATGTAACCGCCTTCAAAAACAACCACAAAAAAGGGTAAAATAACCTACAAAATAACTTTTCTTTCAGAAGTCGGTGCCTTTGTTTTTTTTTTCATTTCATTGTTTTGTTGCCACCGACTTCTGAAAGAAAAGTTATTTTGTAGGTTATTTTACCCTTTTTTGTGGTTGTTTTTGAAGGCGGTTACATTTTTTTTGAAAAAGTTTTTTATTTTACTCTTTTTAGTTTAAATATTCAACTCAAATTCTTGTCAAATAAATCATTCTCTCTCAAGTGCACAATAAGCTAATAAAATTCCCTATCTCAAAAACTACTGAACCGATTTTGATGAAACTTGCAGTATTCTGTAAGTTAAACAATACTTAGTACAACAAAAAAAGAATTACTTAAATCGGACTTGTAGTTCCAGAGATATGCGAACACAAACTAAATCAGTCGATGCCTTCTCCAAGCCGTTGAGGAGTTGTACCTTCCATCATCAGCTCATCCACCTGAAATGATGATTATCAGATGCAAATACTTGAACAGCTTTAGAAAATATATGAAAATGGTACTATGTGCCTATAAAATTTGAAAGTTGCCCTCGATTTCCCTGGGATTCCATCATCAGATCCTGACCTGATGATCATGGGACCAATTGGAAAGTATACCCTTTCAAACAAAACAAAAATTTTCCAAATCGGTCCAGGCGTCTTCGAGAAATCGGGGAACATACATAAAAAAAAAAAAAAAAAAAGATTCCGACGAATTGAGAACCTCCTCCTTTTTTTGAAGTCGGTTAAAAACAAATGAAATGAAAGTCGAATAATTTCACCTATGGAATTTTAGCGTGGCAACATCACCCTAGATGAACTTTTAAATGGGTCAAAGGAAGCGTATAATTATTTAAAAACACGCATGTTTTGTACGAAGTAAGTTTATATATGTGCATAGAGGAATAAATAAACGTAACAGGTGTGCCGCATTCACGCGACGTTCATAGCTTCTAATTCTTCTTTTATTTGTCAGTTTTGTGTTTGTGTGTAAACAGAGGACGATAGTAACATTTTTTAATTGTACTGTAAATCTTTTTAGCGATTTCCATGATTTTATGTGGTTTTCTGTAGTTGAATTTTGTGTAGGCCACAAAGAATTTGCTGAATGTTCGTAGGTTGTTTGGAGAATCGGAAATTGAGATAATTATTCTGTACTAGGCAAATTGTAGAGCTTAGTTGCAACCACGAAGCTTTTAGCTCAATTGAGCTAGCTACTTAGGTGTATGAAATATGTAGAGAATTTGTGAATTTAACTACTAGATATCTACAGTCACAGGTGGTGGACTTTGAATGTGTTGTCCTAATTTCTGTAATTACGTATGTATTAGGTAATTATTTATTTTAGTACAAGGAAGAATTACAGCTGATAAATACAGACAAAACAAAAATACCAGAGAGCCAAAATTACAAGTTACGAAAGAATTAGGTCACATTTACACTAAATTCTTATTCTTATTAATGGTCATGCAAGTATGATACCTTACCCCGGGTAGCCAAACATAATAAATCACATTCTCATTTTGAATCCAAGATCAAACATTCAGTTTGGTCATACGCAATGATGGATGCAAGTACTGCGCTCATTTGATGAGTCTCTTACTGACTAAAGGCCACTATGTTTCTTCAACTGCCTTATACGTTTCAGGGCCACGGTTTCCTTCAAAGATGGTCTCACACATCGACACATTAGTGCAGTGTTTTTTTTCTATCATTGTGTCTTTTTACCCGACTACGGCAAAGCCAAAAGGAGGGTTATGATTTATCATTATTTATCAACCTTATCTGCCATTTATTGGTCACTTTTCTTTCACATTAGTTTTCTTATTTACACATATTAATTCTTCAAAGATTCTCATTGATCTTACATTCCGATTCTCACGAAGAATCAAACTTTACTCATTACAGTGCAAATCTCGATCAAGCAATTCGAACTGGATTACATAAACGGTAATATTTAACTGAAAATGATGAACGCCGCGGGGCAAAGACGACTAACTCCAAAAGTTTCGTCTTTAAGACGTCCTTTCGACCAATCTTAAGGCAGCATAATAAAGTCGTTATCGTAAAAGAAATATAAAGATGCAAATATTATTTTTTAGTAGTTCTGATCTTTTTATTTTATGATAGCATTTTGCATTACCTACCTACTTACTCCTACAATACTTAATATCCTCATTGTTTTTATTACTGGCTTCAGGACAATTTATTTTCGTTTAGATATTATTTGTTTATGCATTAATGATTACCTACACAATATGTTTTTATACTTTTTACGCATTAACGCCTGCGGCGCGAATCGTTTAAGCTCTTTTAAGTAGGCTATCGCAGTCCTACCTGCAGTTGGTATAGCCTCTGAAGTATTTTTCGAATGGAGTATTTTGGAGAAGGGCACAGGTTCGAGTCCTCTAAACGTTACTATTTTAAATACAAACATTAACCTTGAAACGACAAAAGTAAGTATTCTTTCTTTAATTTACTTATGAAGACAAGTTTGGTGGAATGATCGAGCAAGCCAGGTTCTAAGGGTCCAAGGTATGGGTACAAAATACTGTCACTGGCAGTGTAATTATTCTGTATAAATACAAAAAATCAACAATCAAATGATAAAAGTACCCTAACTCGAGCCTTAACTAGCTCCCTCCTTGCGGCTCTTATA
The DNA here is from genome assembly GCA_950005045.1 of Agrotis exclamationis. NCBI lineage: Eukaryota > Metazoa > Arthropoda > Insecta > Lepidoptera > Noctuidae > Agrotis > Agrotis exclamationis. The sequence goes on along the minus strand of OX465417.1, from coordinate 4,476,873 downwards.
CGATTACAAAACAAGTATTTTTCATTGTCCCTCAAGCGGCTACATCCTACACACACACACACACCCACAGTTAGTAGTAGCCTAAACAAGGGGCGTCTGATTCGCGACCTCTCGACTACAAAGGTGGTTCTCTCGATAGCCGTGAGAGGAGGGCTCGGAGGGCCCTCCTGCCACTTAGACAGGGACTCAAGTACTCGCAACTATGCCTGCTGGTTTGTTTTCATTTTAACACGCACGCTTATTTTGTGTGTGTGTGTGTGTGTGTGTGTGTGTGTGTTTGGGGGTAACGCACACATTTAAACAAAAAATGGGTTATAAGCTTTTGTACTGAATTAACGGATACAATTAAGAAAAAAAGAACTGGGTGAAATTCGTTAAAGGTCATGGAAGACTGACTCACAGGTTCTATTCCCACACGGAAAAATATTTGTATGACCTACGAGTAGTTGTTCTGAGTGGCTGTCCGTAAATGCACCCACAATTACAGGATAAATTCCTAGTGCCTGCCGCCGGAACACGCTTTTTTTAACGAAAGAAAAAAGTAAATACAGAAGCGTTATGCCCTCTTGGTTACTGTACAGATATGGTAAGAATAATATTATTTTGTGATTATTTTGATAATCAGACTGCAACTTTTAGGTATCACATGAGCCTCCTGCAGACACACGCGATTAATCGCGCGGGGCGACATGTCGCTTTCCATTCGCAGCACATTTAGAGTGGAAATTAGCTTGGCTCGTTGTCGCAGCGCGATTAATCGCGTGTGTCTGCAGGAGGCTTTAAAAGGTCCTAACTCTAGTTTTAAAGAAAAATTAAATTGCTTTTATTGTTGAATTTTGTAGCAAAGGTAGCTAAAAATGAATATATTTTTAAAAACCAGATACAGTTTCAGCAGCTTTTTCAAAGCTATAAATCAAAATGTTTGATGAACACTAAGCTCAAATGTTTAGATAGCTCAGTTTAAACAATACCCACTCGGCTTGTAAATAAAAAAATGATTCATAACAATCATAACACAACGATTAGGTACGACTTTACTTTGCACGACAAATAAACATTCAGTTTACAGGGACCGTATGACCGTAGATTTGATTTAACGGAGGTAGTTGGAACTGTTGCATTTTTTAGGGAAATCTTGCAATTTTAACTTGAATACAATATTCTAAAAGGGAATTGCTTTTAAATTAAAGTTTATATTTTTAATGTTTTATAGATATTAGATATTTCTAAATATCATTAATATCTAATACGAAGCAGAAGGCATTAAATAATAAATAATTTCGTTATTATGCATATGGACAACTGAAATATATCAAATTTCATAATATTGGTTCCAACAGTTCCATCAAAAACGAGAATCCAAGATCACTAAAACTTTTCAAAATATACCTAAACCAAAAGTTAACAAGATGGCGTTTCATCCCTTACCTCCCCACACCATAGCAACACAAACGTTTAGAAACATCACCCCTCGTTCACAAAGAGCACCTTTATAATTATACGTGAAGCCAAAAGGATTAAAATTTTATTCTACGTAAAGGCAGACAAAGTCAATGCATCCAGTGTTGGTAAAATTGAGGCTTTGGCCACGACTTACACCTACAAGCGACAAGGCTGTTATACTTTGACTACAGAGAAAATAAGTGAAAGTAATTGTTTAGCAATTTGTCAGAAGTAGTGTTCTACGACTCAGTATGACGACTTGGAAAGCGATGGTCCTCACGGTGGCACAGAAGTACTGCGAAACCAATCTACTGACCACTGGACGGAAATCGCGTCGCCATCGAATCGCAAGGTATGTTGTCAGTCACATCAATCAATGGTAGAAGTCGCTTTGCAAGTCGTGTCGCGCGTCGTGCCTTCAGTAGCGCTTAAAGTAAAATCGCAACGCAAGTTCACGTCGCAAGTCGTTCCGCAAATCGTGTTGCCAGTCGCGTCTCAAGTCGTAACGCAAGTCACTACGAAAATCGTGTCATATGTCGAAAGTCGTATGCCTGCAAGTTGTGTCGCTAGGTCGCGTCGCAAGTCGCATAGCCTGAGGTTGTATGTAGAGCTTACAGGCAACAGATAACAATATAGTCTGTGCATCGGCAAAACGTGAGGCTGTTATTTCATTTTGCTTTACTACTCTCAATATAACAAAGAGCTGCGAGGATGCTTCCGTGAACACTTGGAGCGTACGTTTAGCGGATAAATTGAGGTTTAGGGTTGCAATTTTTGTTGAAAGGATTTTAAAATGTCTGTTATGTATTTGTCAGTCAAAATAAGTTCTTCCGTCTTGTCCTACAAAGTTTAAATTCATTTAAAGAAATTAAATCCCAGAAAAAGTGTTCCGGGACCACCTGGATGCTGCATACCATGAGGGCTGGTTTGAGCTGGCCGACAAGACTTCTTCTTTTTTTTACGTGGTAAAATCATCAAATGAGTCCTCCCACCCAGGGCAGGTCGGAAGGGACTGTCAGACTCGTACTGACTAAATCCACGGTGTCCTTCAATAGCCCTTTACGTCCCGGGGTCACGGTAATTCGTAAGTCCCATGACCCCAAAAGGCTTTGGCCCTCTAAAGGGGAGCCCCGTCATTATTGCTGACACTCTTTGAGCCACGCGTGGAACACAACGCGCCGTCGACCCGGGCATGGTCCATGGTCGGACAGCGAGTCACCCATTACTCGCCGCACACATGACCGCGCCTACGGTGCCTGGAGATCGTCTGACGTCCGTCGCCGCGGGCACGAGACCTCTAGGAAAAACTTGGGGTGGTGTTTGCCCATCCATGGGACAGCATGGGGTAGATTTTATCAATTTATCATCCAGGTATTACCAGGCTTAAGAATGTAACCCTCATGAACCCTCTCAGAAAGTGGACGCTCGTGTCAAAGGTTGATTATGCTATCCAGGTATCCCAGCAATTCAAGATTTGAACATTGAGAATTCGAGAAGAAATTGAATGACTGGATTTATTTCAATTAAATAGACCGTTGATTCCAGTATCAGATATTATTTGAAATTTAATTTGAGAATCTTTGAGATTCTTGCCCCTTCTTCTTCACAAAAATCTGTATTTATTATGGAACAGACAACTTTCTTAGTAACCGAATCTTTGATATTTTAAAACTTTAAGTAAATCATCTCATTGAAATAAATGTTCAGACTTTGACTTTCAAATTGTGTTTACCTTCATAAGTTATGAAAATATTTTCAGGCTCTTTTCAGAGCTTTCTGTCGTTATAAATACCTTCAAAATTTTAGGAGTAAAACCTCTTTTCCCTCCGACTTTCCTACATTATGCGGAATTATGTGGCCCTCAGTGTGATTAAATATGCCGCGACATAACAAGGCTTAAGTGTGTTATGTAATTAATACATGGAAAGAATTTCAATTGTGGGTAGCTTTACGACGTAATAGATTACACGAGTTTGACGCTTCAGCCTGAAAGACATTCCAGGATTAAAGACGTACTTTTGTTGTTTAGGAGTGACGGAGCTTCTAGAATATTTCAGGAAAGGTGATGCTAAGCTGAGCTTGAATGTCGCAAAACTAAGGCCCTTTGAGCTAGCCACGGTACCAGCACACCAAAGAGAATTATAATAGAACGTTGGATTATCAAAAAACCGGCCAAGTGCGAGTTGGACTCGCCCATGAAGGGTTCCGTAGTTGCATACACAAACAATAAAAATAACTTTGTTTTTCATAGTGTTTGTATGAATAGCAAAGTTATATTTGCGGTTTTTGAAAATGTACTATATCTCAAAAACTGCTAACTATATCTCTTCCAAACCAATTTTCGTTGGAAGTTTTTGTTGAGGTCTACATTATATATTTCTTTTAGTTTTATCATTCTCTTATTTTAGAAGATACAGGGGGGGGACACACATTTTACCACTTTGGAAGTGTCTCTCGCGCAAACTGTTCAGTTTAGAAAAAAATGATATTAGTAACCTCAATATCATTTTTCAAGACCTATCCATAGATACCCCACACGTATGGGTTAGGCGAAAAATTTTTTTTTGAGTTTCAATTCCAAGTATGGGGGTACCCCCAAAATTTGTTTTGTTTTTATTTTTGTGTGAAAATAATAATAATAATAATAATAATAATATCCCACAACAATCACACAACGCCATCTAGTCCCAAGCTAAGCAGAGCTTGTGTTATGGGTACTAGACAACTGATAAACATACTTATATATTTCTAAATACATACAAATTATAGATAAATTACACCCAGACACAGAACAAATGATCGTGCTCATCACACAAACATTTGTCCTGGGTGGGAATCGAACCCACGACCTCCGGCATAGCAGTCAGGGTCACTAACCACTAGACCAACAGGCCAGTCAAAATCCTAATGCAGTTCACATAATACATCTACTTACCAAGTTTCAATAGGATAGCTCTCATACTTTCGAAGAAAAGTGGCTGTGACATACGGACGGACAGACAGACAGACATGACGAATCTATAAGGGTTCCGTTTTTGCCATTTGGTTACGGAACCCTAAAAATAGAAGAGGGCGCAACTTTGGTAGACGTGAAAGGACCCTTTGAGTTAAAAAAAGTGTCTAGCACTTAAAATTATCAATCTTGTTATAAAAAAAAGAGAAATAACATTAGAAATATTGAAAGACAAATAAATACCTATAAAAATAATGCATTACAAATTGCAACACAAAGCCTCCAATGAATCCACAAGAGCTCAATCATAAATAAAACATTCCAATTTCAAATAGAACCCAAAAAACAAAAGAAAAAAATCACGAACACAAACCGAATCTCCACAAAGAAAATAACACATGAAACAACGGATGAATCTAAAAATATGACGTTGTTTATGATAAAGGGAGTAATGAGGAGCTATTTGATAGCTCAGGATCAGTTTATCGGCAATGTAATCGAGTTTAATGAGCCAATCATTGAGCAAGCATATTGTTGCTATAAATATACACTGGGGTGCCGTATGTAGGAGAATAGTTATTTGTGCAACAAGAGAGCAAAGTCGTTTTTTGCTGCGAGTGCTGATTTTGAATCCAGAGCAAGCGAAGGATTCAACGATTGAATCACGAGCGTAGCGAGTGATTCTAAAGTTGAATCCTGAGTGTGGCGAGGGATTCAAAGGCACGAGATGCAAAAAAACTTTGCTCTCGTGTAACACACATAACTTTTCACTTCAGCAGCGAGAACACTTTAGGAGATAAAGTAATAAACAGGAATAGATTGAAATAACTATTAACTTATTCAACTCTTTACGCCAGCCACGAAATTTTATTCCCGCTCTTTTATTTAAATTAAGGCGTGTTCGGAAATTATAGCACCCATGATATTTTATTATTCAAAATATTTACGAAACATTATTGAAACTAGAAATAAATATTTACAGGTTAAATATCAGTTTTATTTGCAGTAAATACTTATTTTCGTTCAAATACTACGTATACATATAAGTTAAAAATTCAATAAATTACACTAAGACATAATTATCTTTTTGCAAAATTTCTTTAGTTAGTACAAACCGAGCGTGTTTGTCTTTGAGGTCGAATTCAAAATCGGAATTCGAATTGTATGATTAACCCAAGGCTGAATAAGATATTCGCGGCTTTCTGAAAACAAAAATTAAAAAGTTACTTTGTCTCACTCAGTGAGCAAAATCGCATTTTGCTCACTGATTTCAGGCAGCAAAACCTACATGTTTGAGCTACTGAAGTGAAAAAGTTTGATTAATGTAGGTGAGGTAAAACATGGATTAAAGGCTGAAGTTTTGTGTTTATGAATTTTTGATATACGTAGATTTTGTGGATATCGTCCTCCATAAATTTTGGCTTGACTCATTCACTGGATCGTAAAGTAGAAAGTTTTTTCGCTCCACTCTAAGAATTTCTCCTATATTGTCCCTCCTTTATAAACTCGCAGAAACAAACAACACCCAGACCCGAAACACCTACCTGGCCCTGCCGTTCATAGATATTTTTGTTCCGTTCGGAAATCAAATCCACGACACGCAGTGCAGCAATCGAACAAGTCAACCATTGGCGCCAACAGAAAAGTTGAATATGAAGACTTGACCTGCGGCGTAAGTGATATTATTACAAAATGGCCGCTTTTCTTCACGAAGATGTACGATCAATCCAGGAGCAAAGAATTTTATTAGCGTTGTTCTCACCTATTTGAGAACATAATTCAAAACTTCTAAAACAAATTGCTAGACAGATCATCAAACATTTCACACTAGAACATGTTTAAAAGCTTAAGTGGATCCATAGATCACTTGCACCCATTTCTCTTAGAAAACACATGGAATTCAATTTGTTTTATTTCTTTGTATGCATTATCCACATTGTAAGGATCGCGACACACCTGCGGAATGTACTGCGACGAACATTCGGTTGAATACGCTCGTATAATTTTTCAAGATCCCTATGACACATCAGCACACGTAGCCTGATCTATTATTATCATCATCATCATCATCAGCCCACAAATGTTACCACTGCTGGGACACAGGCCTCCTCTCTGAGAGAGGGAGCGGGCCACAATCCATCACGCGGGCCCAGTGCGGGTTGGTTATTATAATATAATTATCTTAATTCTACCAAGAATCGACAAAATTATTTCATCGTTAATTCTGTGGCACGCTTGACGCTCGTTATATATCTTATGGCACGATCAGTATACGATTGAATAATAGAAGCATTTCTTTTCTATATTTTGTACTTTGCCATGCAGAAAACATTATAAAATTATAATCATTATACGTTCCGTCATTTTGTCTTCTCTTCCGACGACAAAACCTGTTTCTACCATGATACACGTGTTGAATGCGGCGTAACTTCGGCTGACATGTGATAGGGAACTTGAAAAACACGTATTCAAACGAACGTTCGGCACGGTATACGTTGTGAAGATGTGTCGCGACCCTAACAACACGTCCCGTCACTCCGTCAGTGTCTCAAACTGTCCCTGAGCATTGGACAGTAAAATGGTCACGTTCTTCAAACGACAGTAGATTTGTCACGGTGACATTTTGTTTCTGTTTCAAATGGTCGGATTAGGCAGGAATGATCGGGAAAACTGTTGAAAATAAATATTGCTTTTCTAAAATCGTGGCAATACACAGGTAATCAAAGACATTATTATGCACCCAGATGACAGACTGACAGAGAAATAACCACTACACTGGATCCGGACGTCATATTTAAGTTTCATGTAAAAGCAGAAAATCTACTGCCTTAAACCAGCTAGATGTAAGTCCTATTAGCCTTCCCCAAAACTGAGAAAACAGAACTCGGACAGAACAGCTTATGCTCTGTCCAATTGTTTTTTTTTTAATTTAGTAATGGGGTGCATAAGCGCCAATTTCTCACGGTAGGTGGCGTCTTGACGTTGGTACCTGACGAACTGTCAAAACAATCAAATCTTTTGAATGATTACATTTTTGCACTAAAAAACTAACAAAATGCCGCAATGCTGTGCTTATAATTGTAAAAATAATGGAATTCATCGTTTTCCTAGAGAAAAAAAATGCTTGCAATCTTGGTTCAAAGCAATACGTCGGAAAAATTGGAAGCCGACTCAGACTTCGAGGTTATGTGCAAAACAAGAGCACAGAACAACAGTTGAGGACGGCCGAACGCTGAACAATATACAAAATTAAATGTATTAGGTACATTACGCTGGACGAGTAGGTACCAACGACTGTCGCGCCATCTGTAATTGACTTTGCCTTCGCCACCCCATTGTTTTTACAAAAGAGTTCTGTCTTTAAAATGACCGTGCACACACAACAAAGTTTTCTTCCTCATTGACGCTAAGAAAACCTTGATTACAACCAGCCAGCGCGGCAGCGTTTTAAAAAAAGAAAAAGCACACTATGGTCAGCCGGTGCGGGCAAAGAAGTGGACTCCGTAAATATTTACTGCCAGACCTAAACAAATGCGAGTCCTTTCATTGCAAAGAATAAAACGAGTCTGTAAAACATTTTTTCATTTTTCTTCTACGTTGATAAAGCGGTAAAATGAAGGCATAAAATGTAGGAAACTGGTCCAGTTTATCACACTTCCTTCTGCTCGTGAACGGCGTTTGAAAAGCGCTATTACTTTCAAACAAGGGCTAGAAATTGAGCATCGTAAAGTCCGAACTCAACTCTACCATTTTTTTTTCTTTTTTTTATCGTGGTAACATCATCAAATGAGTCCTCGTACCAATACTGTCAGACTTGTACTGACTGTTATCCACAGTGATCCTTCAATAGCCCTTTATGTTCCAGAGTCACGGTTTCCTGATGAGACAGTCCCCACGCGCGCCGTCGACCGGGCATGGTCCATGATCAGACGGCGAGTCACCCATTACTCACCGTCCGCATGCCCGTACAACCCTACCAAAAAATAAAGTATGGAAAGTGAGTTTATTTGTTCCCATTTCACGACTACATCGCTGATCCGATTTTGATGAAGTTTGATACAGCAACCTATGACAGGGTGTAATTATACCTGATTGCATAAAACTTAGAAGGGTAGGAATTTGGAGAAGGAGTTATGAACTTATCATGTCCAATTTGCTTTAAATGCAAACATGGTGAGGAAACCGGCATGTCCTAGAACCAAAAATTCGAAGACATGTGACATCTACCAATCCGCACTGGGCCCGCGTGGTAGATTATGGCCCACTCCCTCTCACAAAGAGGAGGCCTGTGTCCCAGCAGTGGGAACATTTAAAGGCTGATGATGAACGGGCAGAGCGGGGTAATAACGCAACACACTGCCAGTGGTTATAACATTTATGTTGACCATCAAATATGTAATTTTGCAACATTTATAGTTCTGAGAAGATATTTTTTTCAAAGACAGATAACAATGGGTAATCCATTGTTATCTTTAAAAAAATAAAATTGTATCAAACAGTGTCATAGATATTGTAACATGCGTTTTTCCAAACACGTAATTTTCTAAAAAATCTCAATCAAACCATAGAAAATGTATTTTTCTTAAAAATATCTGTGAAACCCTTCTTTCTTACAGAATAATTACAAGTCAAAACATTTGCTTGCTCCTCAACGTCGAATATTGTTTGTTTTTCTTTAATATTGTTTCATAAAACGCTTTCCCCGCTCTCCTTAATGAATTTATCGCAAGTAATTTGAGGCGAAGCCGTTCTGCGTCCGGCCCGGACTTGTGCAAATTATAGTGTAATGTTCTTGTGGAAAATGAGGCTTTGAGTAATAAACTCAAACTACACAGTTTATAGAAAGGGTGAACTGAGTATAAATGGAGTACTTGTTACGGTGTGGTTTTAATTATAACTTTTACAAACTAATAGCGAACTCTTAGTAGTTTTCTAACTGATATAAATATCAGAACTGGATGATTTAATCTATTTATAACGAGGAGGTTGATTTTCAAAGTTAAGGTGAATGCTCCAGGGTAGCCCGCGAAATTCAAAATTTCTTGGTTTTTTTGCAAATTGCAGGCCAGTGCTAGGTTGTATGTTGATTAAACGCTCTAAGTTCATAAAGCTTCAGGAATGACTTTTTATGTTATTTTTTTGGTTCCTGAAGCTTTATGAACTTAGAGCGTTGTATTGATGATTTTGTTGATTATAATTCTGTAACTACATACGTCTTACAGCCGCGATCAATATTTTAATCAACATACAACCTAGCACTGGCCTGCAATTTGCAAAAAACCCAAGAAATTTTGAATTTCGCGGGCTACCCTGGAGCATTCACCTTAAGCTGCACTTATCTAGACCAATTCCTGGATGTTTTCTGCACGCTTTGCTGTTATTCCTTGTTGTAATTTATTTGTACATGTTTGACAGTCGATACAGGTTCGAAAGTCTGACAACCAGTCTTACCGAGAGGTTGTCAGTGGATGAGAGATATAGGCAGTCGCTCCATAAAAAAAATACGTGTGGCACTCGGGGACTGCCGCGGTAAAGCTATTGCATAGCATTTTTTATCAACTTAGGGGAACAGTGTATAAGACGGGGACACGAGGTATGATGGGAAATCACACACATAAGGCAAACTTAACACAAAACTAACGTAGCACAAGCGCCAACAGGACGCCGTCTGGCCGCTTGCAAATGACGTCCTGATGGCGCTTGCTCTACTTTAGTGTTGTGTTAAGTATGCCTAAAGAGTGTATGTCCCCATTATACCTCGCGATTATTAACGTCCCCGTCTTATACACTGTTCCCCTATGCAATTATAATTATTTATTTATTATATTTATTACTGTACTAATTAGGCTATGGTCAGCCACGTAAATCAAGTGAAACGTCAAGAAACGTTCTCCTCCCTCTCCCTCTCCCTCAATAAAAGCATGCTTTCGTGCTAGTAATGAGCACGTCTGTCCGTACCTTTATGAGCACGTCTGTCCGTACCTTTATGATTTCCGAAGTATCCCGAACTGAAACGATGTTAGACGACGGTGTCAGGTATTTTCCTTGAGCTTTTTCCTTAGGTTTTTTCGTTAAGATTTTCGCGCCGCGCCGCGCTCAGAGCCTGTGATAAAAGCTATGCAATAGCTTAAATACCGGAAGCGTAGCATGACCATAGTCTTTATTCTTCAATTTGACTTTTTTTACCCGAGTAAGGCACGACTAGAAAGAATAGAAACATTTTTTTAATTTCTACCGTGTCATGCTAAGCATGCTTGGTATTGAGCTGGTAAGATTGGAAACCGACGCGACGCCAAGATAGTAAAGGCGGCATGACGATATTAATAAACGCGTCTCTTTGATCTCACGCCTTAATGTTATTTCCAACATTCTGTAAACAATTTCCAAGAAATCATAATATTATATTACCAACATTTATTAATCCTTTACTATACTATGTGTGGTTAATGATGAAAATTCAGTTTCATTAGATAAGTCTGTTATGATGATGATGATGACGCTTTCAAGTCGTTTTTGACTACCTAAAACTACTGCATTAAATAACGCTAAGCTTAGTGTAGCTCAAGATGACGGGGCCCCCCTCTAGAGGGCCAAAGCCTGCCAGGGTCGCGGGACTTACACCATTACCGTGACCCTGGAACGTAAAGGGCTAATGAAGGACACCGTGGATTTTTCTATTCCTACTCCTCCACTATTCTTTTCTGATTAATTTCGTGCAGGATCCAAGACAGGTAAATTCATTCTCCGGGACACGTCGAGCTCCATTGTCTTGGCGCTTTTCTGGTGGTTGCCACTGTTGATTCTGGCTATCAGGATTTGCAGTGGTTTGGGAATAGTGTGGTGGGTTTGTCCCAAAAAAAAAACACCGTGGATATTAGTCAGTACAAGTCTGACAGTCCCTCCCGCCCTGCCCTGGGTGGACTCATTTGATGATTTTACCACGCTAAAAAAAAGCTTTATGCTTCTTCTTCATGTAACCTGTATATTCATAATTCATTTTGAGCTGAGAATTTTCTAGACGCACTAAGTAGATATATGTGCTGTATGTGGTGAGCCCGTAATGCCTGCGTCTGTGGCCGGGAACCATGTGATTGCACTTTCACAACGATAGTCTTTCCATTTTTCCAGAGTGTAACTGTTAAAGTTGTGTTTTAATTTGCTAATGAGAATTTGTGAACCCATTTTCTTAAAAAGCGGGGTTTTAGGTTATAGTCCAACCTACTGCAGCGAATTTGTTTGAAATGTTCGCCTGTCTGGCGCCACAGCGTGAGCGGCTCTCCCTATTGGTCGATTGCCGCGCCATTGGTGGTGTCATTCGTGGCGTGTTTTAATACTTTTAAAGAAACTTATTATAGCGCACACGTTTTATAATGCTTTAGAACTTTATTTATATAATATTATTTAATTATTGAATACACTACACGTATCCTTACACACACGTATTATTGTTTATTTTATTATTTCTATTTTTCTTTGCCTACCCTCGTCCGTGTGTCACTGCGTGGTGCCAACTGAAAACCAGCGCTGGGTGTCTTTCACCCAGCAAATGCTGAGTTGGTAACCCTTTTGGTGTGGACATGCTCAGCAAAATTCTTATTGTATTTTCAATTGTATGTTTTATTATTATTATTTCTGTGTGTGTGTCCTATATCAAATAAATATATTTCTATTCTATTCTTCTATTCTATTCTATATCAGAATTCGTATATATCTATACATATAATAAATCTGTAGAAGGGTCAATTCTGTACATTGAAAATATTGAAAAAATAAATAGCGGGGGGTGTTGCTGGATCGATACCAAACCCAAATATGTGATTAAAAAAATTTTTGTCTGTCTGTCTGTCTGTCTGTCTGTCTGTATGTGCAGGCATCACGTGAAAACTGACGGTTCGATTACGATGAAACTTGGTATAATTATACCTTATTATCCTGGGCATAAAATAGGATACTTTTTATCCTGGAAAAATACGTAGAAAAAAATCTGTAACAAACCTTATTATGGAACCACTGGCGACACCTATTATCAAGTAGTAGTATTATCAACATTACGCCACGCCTGCCTCCATTGATTTATAAAAAGGTTCCATCACTCACCACTAGATGGCGTTGTGCCTATGACGCGCATTTCTGAATCGCGGTGTTAAGATTCTCCGAGAGTTAATGACTACCGACTTGCGACTTTATTATTTTTCTGTGTGACTCAACTAGCAGTGCACTTGCGGGCTACGTCCTAATTGGAATAGCTACACAAGACTCCTCGGCTACTAAGTTTTATCATAAAGTTAAACAGTAATTCAAATTTCAATTCTGTTATTTTTGGTTTAGAGGACCAAAAACCCTCCCCCCCTGTTCCCCCCTGTTCCGATCAGTTATTTGTAAATACAAGGTCGGAATTACTATGAAAAAAATACTTACTACAGAACGCGAGCTCAACAGCAGTAGCTCAATAGATCTCCTTAATTATTATAGGCTTAGCCGTATTTGGGTCCAATAGATATTTATAAGATGTCATTGTCAGAGTTACTCAAAATGGAGAAATAAACCATCCACGCGAAGACCGACATTCGCGCGGACGGAGTCGCGGGCGGAAGCTAGTCTAACATATAAACTACAATCATGAAGCATCGCTATCAAATACCAAACTTATAATTGAGCTTAAAACAGTGAAAATTCTTCGTTGCGAGAATTTCCTGTTTTCCGGCAGATTTTGTACACAGACTGTGCTTTTCCATGTTTAATATAACTGCCATAATCTGTAGAACGAGAAAAAAAAAATGATTGTAGAACCATCTGTCTCTATCCTGTATGATTTAGACATTTTTTTTTTGATACTGTTAACGGAAGAGAAAGACATAACACAATTGTATTTATCTCTTTCTAAAGAGTATGGGAATGTTAATCAGATAATGCTCAGTCCATGATATAAGTCTATGGTTTTATGTATGTACAAACCGTTCTTGCAAAGTCTCGGCACGATTTGACACAGAATTTAAATAGGTCAACGACATCAATTTATCTTAGACTGCAATCTATCAAAGACATCTCATATTAATACTAATACGAGCTCTGCATATCAAGTACGGTCATCAAAAGAGATTTGTGTCCAGGCAACAAGTTTTAACGGTTTTCTTGTATGGTATACGCTACGTTCGAAGTCAATGGTTGAGGACTATCAAATCGATAGCAGCGCGCGATGTGACACAGGCACCCACGGAGTGAAGTACCTACGTAACAAGTTTAATGTGAACCACAATCTGTTTAATTAATTCAATCTACTTTTATAAGTGTTTGTTAATAGGTGCGTCCACACAGAGCGAGCAGACTCGCGAGGCATTTGATTCGCGCGGCAAATGACTCGCGAAGCTGCTTGCTCTGTTTGGACACGCAATTGTTTCTCGACCGAGGCACGAAACAATATACCCGAGCAAAACAAAAGTCGACACTGGATGGCTCGGGCACTCGGTCGATCGCTCGCGGCAACGCGCGCACTTTCCTCGGCCGAGACACGTCCACACTAACCGAGCTGCTTCGCGCAGCAAATGCCTCGCGAGGCTGCTCGTTCTATGTGGACGCACCTAATGAAGAACAAAGCGAACATGTCTAGTTTGCAAAAAATGGCCGATATCATGGCCCCAAATAATGAGGCCACAAGGAGGCGCTGTAGTCGCGCACATAGCGTATATACATGCTACCGTTTATTTGCTATCTGTCTGAGACTTATCTCTTTTGCCGATTGTACAAAGAGTACTTCCAACATTATTTACAAGTATATAAACATTATGTACCTATATGAGTTGAAGGTAGTGCCGAGTTACAGTTTAATGGTGTTAAAGTACCACTAAGTACTAATGTGGAGCTACTTATGCTATAAACATTCCTCGGGTTGAAACTACTTATGTCATAAATATGACGGGTTTAACGTATACGTGGCATACATAAAATTATTATATAACAGGCTAATAAAAGGGGTGAGATTGAATACGTAATAGGTAGACAAATGCACCTAATGAAACTGTAGGTACCTATATAATGTAGTAGCGGCATCTACCAACAGTAGTATTTTCTACCAACACGCACTGGGCCATGGTGGTAGATTACAGCCGACTCCCTCACACAGATACGAGGTTTGTGTTGGACCACACATGACAAATCGAAACGCGGAATGTTCACGGAAATCTATTGAGCTGACAACATCAGCCATGCATTTAAGAGTTTGCACATGATCAAGTATGGCGATCAAGCAAAGCCTTTGTGGGACTTCAACAGTTAGTTCTTCCTCTTAGTTGCTACAGTCTTGACAGGGAGATCGTGGTTGTCACATCAGGGTTGGTGGCACTCACAATACGCAGACTCCCACGCCGCTGCCTTCCTGGTACCTACTTTCATGTAAGGAACCATTCAATGCAGCCTTAATCTGGTCTTTCCAGCGCATAGGTGATTTGCGTCGAGCTCTCGTTATAATAATAAAAAGATAAGCAAATCAAGTTGGGCAAGAAAAGCGGTGATGAGTTGAGAGTGGGGCAATTTGGGTATGGGCAACGGAACCCTAGGGGACAGAGGCTGGCCGACTTTCTGGAGAAAGAGGAACTCTTCATGATGAACTCTTTCTTCCAGAAGCCGCCTCACAGGAAATGGACCTGGTTCAGTCCCGATGGTTTCACGAGAAACGAGATAGACTTCTTCATGACCGACAAGAAACGGATATTCAGTGATGTCTCTGTGATCAACAGGGTAAAAACCGGTAGTGATCACCGAATCGTAAGAGGCTCGCTGAATATCAATGTTAAACTTGAAAGGTCCAGCCTGATGAAGTCTACGCTCCGACCTACTCGGTCCCATATTCAAAACCCCGAAAGCTTTCAACTCGAGCTCTCTAATCGCTTTGCTTGCCTTGAGAACTTAGTTTCAGTGGACGAGATCAACGACGGGCTAGTGGAAACTGTCCGCACGGTAGGCTCTAAGTTTTTTAGACCCTGCCGTAAAGATAGACCTCAGAAATTGACCGAGCAAACCTTAAACCTCATGGCTGAACGACGCTTGCTACAGCTGCAGTCTTCCGATGACGCGAAGTCATATAGGCAGCTCAATAGACGTATATCTAAGTCCTTGCGACACGATCTGCGTCTCTTTAATACGAATCGTGTTAAAGAGACCATACAGCGAAACCAAGGCTCCAAAGTGTTCGCAAAGGACAAGTCTATTGGGCAAAGCCGGATGACAAAGCTGAAACGGGAGGATGGCAGCATAGCGTCGACCAAAGCAGAGGTTTTAGGCGAGATCGAGAGGTTCTATGGACAGTTATACACTTCGGTCGCAAAGCCCGTTGACAGCTTGGTAAGAGATCCAAGAGCCAAGCTGTCCCGACATTATACCGAAGATATCCCGGACATCAGTCTGTACGAGATTAGGATGGCCCTGAAGCAGCTTAAGAACAACAAGGCGCCGGGCGAGGACGGAATTACTTCAGAGCTTCTGAGAGCGGGTGGAACACCGGTACTTAAAGTCCTCCAGAAACTCTTTAATTCCGTCCTGTCCGAGGGCAAAACGCCTCAAACGTGGAGCAGGGGTGAGGTGGTGTTGTTCTTCAAAAAAGGTGATAACAGCCTATTGAAGAACTACAGACCCATCACGCTTCTGAGTCATGTTTATAAGCTGTTTTCAAGGGTTATCACGAACCGTCTCGAACACAGACTTGATGACTTCCAGCCTCCCGAACAAGCCGGTTTCCGAAGAGGCTATAGTACCATAGACCACATCCATACGCTGCGGCAAGTTATACAGAAGACCGAAGAGTATAACTTGCCATTATGCTTAGCGTTTGTGGACTATGAGAAAGCCTTCGATTCGGTGGAAACATGGGCGGTACTTGAGTCACTCCAGCGATGCCGTATTGACTATCGGTACATCGAGGTGTTGAAGTGTTTGTATAATAACGCCACCATGTCGGTCCGAGTACAGGAGCAGAGCACGAAGGCGATTCCATTGAGAAGAGGCGTAAGACAGGGGGACGTTATCTCCCCTAAACTGTTTACTGCCGCAATGGAAGACGCCTTCAAACTCCTGGAATGGCAAGGACTTGGCATCAACATCAACGGCGAATACATCACTCACCTTCGGTTTGCCGACGACATCGTAGTCATGGCAAAGTCGATGGAGGAACTCAGCATGATGCTCGATGGCCTCGACCGAGTTTCACAACGGGTGGGCTTGAAAATGAACATGGACAAGACGAAAATTATGTCAAATTCCAATGTTGTGCCCACCCCAGTCTCTGTTGGAAACTCGGTACTCGAAGTTGTTGACTCATATATCTATTTAGGACAAGTAGTCCAATTAGGTAGGTCCAACTTCGAGAAAGAGGTCAACCGCCGAATCCAACTCGGTTGGGCAGCGTTCGGGAAGCTACGCAATGTCTTTTCGTCCGACATACCTCAGTGCCTCAAGACGAAAGTCTTCAATCAATGTGTGTTACCAGTGATGACTTACGGCACCGAAACGTGGTCTTTCACTATCGGCCTCATCTCAAAGCTCAAAGTCGCTCAGCGAGCTATGGAGAGGGCTATGCTCGGTGTTTCTCTACGTGATCGAATCCGAAATGAGGAGATCCGTAGACGAACTAAAGTCACCGATATAGCCCACCGGATTAGCAAGCTGAAGTGGCAATGGGCAGGCCATATTGCTCGCAGAGCAGATGGCCGATGGGGTCGAAAAGTCCTAGAGTGGAGACCGCGGACGAGCAAGCGCAGCGTAGGACGTCCACCAACGAGGTGGACAGACGACCTTGTAAAGGTCGCCGGAAGACGCTGGATGCAGGTCGCTTCCAACCGGTATATGTGGAGATCTAAAGGGGAGGCCTATGTTCAGCAGTGGACGTCCTATGGCTGAGATGATGATGATGAAGCAAATCAAGTATCTTGATTTGGCTCGCGAGGTTGTCGATATGTGGGATGTGGATTCAGCTATCATTGTGCCGATAGTCGTGTCGGCCCATGGCTTAATTGCCAAGAACCTCGACCAACACCTAAGGAGGCTCTCGTTAGGCAGCTGGATCAAGGGCTTGATTCAGAAAGCAGTTCTTTTGGACACGGCGCGCATTGTTAGGAGGTTCCTTTCTCTGGAGCCCTGACTGCCGGTAGCTTGGACCCTGTTCCCGATACCGGTGGGCCACTATTATTTATATTTTTAAATGTTTTTTGTATTTTTTTTGTTTTTGTGAAAATATTTAAAAATATAATGTAATAAGGCAAAAAAATGAATAAAGGACGAGAGTAACAGTAAATAATTATTATTCATATCAAGAATGGTTATTATTAATTGCGTATATCAAGCTTCTATTGTGTGGCCTGGAAAATAGCGACGTACACAAGCGACACGCTGTTTACTGTGTGTCTGTATGTCCGTCTGCGTTGCCTCAGTTTGAGAGTAGCCAGGAATATCCGTTGTTTACACCGAGCGGCTTTTAAATCCGATACTAAAACGATTGATGAAATGATGTATTGAAAAACGAAGGAAACCGGGGGAAAAGTCGCTGTTTATTTGTATTTCGATATAAATTCAGCTTTCTAAGGAATAATGTCTTTGTTCAAACGGTTTTTTCTGAAGGAAAGTCTTTGTAGTTTTCGGTTTTTGTTGTCTAGTTTCGTTCTTTCTATCCAGGTCAATCGGTCTTTTGGGTAAACCGACATCAACTACTTAAACTTGGGTTACTCGAAGAATTTTATAACATAGATTACACTTACACTTTATTCCAGAGGCCCTATTACTACTTTTCCAGTTTTTGTGACGTAGGTAAAGTAAACTGGAAATGTGATGTTAATTTGAAGGAAAAAATTAGTTCCTCTTTCGTACTTTAGAGGCGGTTTTTCATTTTTCATACAATAAACGCAGTAAATACTTCAAGTACGTTGTAAATAAATTCTAGATCTTGTTATTAATGCCTCTGATTAAACTAAGTAACGAATAAAATAAAAGGTACATAGGAAAAGTAACTCCAATCCGTACATGTCTCATGCAAACTCTCGCAGGATGAACACCCTTAAGCTGCACCAAAATAATGTCCTCCATTTTTCACTAACTCTCGCCTTTGCAAGCCCTACAGTGGGATAAGCCGAAAAATCTTTAGAAACACTCTTGATAAGCCTGCAAGGTTGGGTCATATTTCAAGGATGAAACTGATGGTGATGATCACACAGTGGGTAACCGTAACTGTGGCAACTTAAACCTGTCTGTCACGGCATAATTATCGATAAGGACTCATTCCCGATTGAGATTCGAAAATTGCGACAAAATAGGCTAACAAAAAAACTAGTTTGAGTAAAAGTTAATTAAAATATACAGGGTGTAAGAGACATCGACGCAAAAACGGATACCATGGGTCCAGGACATGATTCTGGACCCCTGGAATTTTTCGTCGGATTTTTTCTAATTTTCTAAATTAAAAAAAAAATGGAGTTTTTTTTTTACTTTAGACTGTTCATAATCGTTATTCTTACCTAACCTAATGAGATTTTTAATAAAAAAGTAATTAATTCACTACTTTCACTAAAAGTAGCAATGTAAATAAAACTAGAAATGGTGTCTTCTTATTAGATGTTTATAATGAATGGTCATCGCATACCTAAATACTGTGTCCACAGTGCCTGTAGTACTTTAAGCGCGGCTCACTAAAAAAAAAATAGGAAAAAACCGACGAAAATTCTAACACAGGAGGATCCAGAATCATGTCTTGGACCCATGGTATCCGTTTGTGCGTCGATGTCTCTTGAAACCTCTTACCCTGTATACATTTTCATCATGTTTAAGGAGCGACAGCGACAAGCAAGTAACTTCGTCCGCGGATGCGAGAAGAGCCAATTCTTTTTAGCAGAGTCGGCAACGCGCAGGCGATACTTCTGGTGTTGCAGGCGTTTATAGACGACGCGACGGTGACCGCATCAAGCAAGCCGTATGCTTGTTTTTCAACTATATTGTCCAACATAGTTTGAAAATGTACAGTAATTATAACAGCCAGAGCCCTTATTACGAGTTTTCACTATTTTACATTACAGCGTCTTTCCAGTATATACAACGTTTCTTGTATGGAAAAATGGAACAGCGCCTCTGGTGTACGAAGAAGGAACTACACGAAGAGTCACTACTCACAGCGGCAAGGTCGTGAACGGTTCGTTATGGGCCTACCACACGCACAAGCTTTACCACAGTTTTACCTGCACAAGCTTCCCGCATGAAAAAAACGTGTGGCACTCGAGGACTGCCGCGGTAAAGCTATTGCATAGCATTTTTTATCAACTTCGTCATCAGCCTATAAATGTTCCCACTGCTGGAACACAGGCCTCCTCTCTGTGAGAGGGAGTGGGCCGTGATCTACCACGCGGGCTCAGTGCGGATTGGTAGATGTCACATGTCTTCGAATTTTTGGTTCTAGGACATGCCCACAGAAATATTGACATGCCAGTTTCCTCACGATGTTTTCCTTCACCGTTTTGAGAGGAGTGGTGTTGAAATAAATTACACAAAGTAACTACTCGTAAGTCGAGTCCGATACCACTGGACCACCACTGCTCTCTTTATCAACTTATGCTAATATAATTATTGATTTATTATATTTATTACTGTACTAACTAGGCTATGGTCAGCCATCGTCAATCAAGTGAAACGTCAAGAAAAGTTCTCCTCCCTCTCCCTCTCCCTCAATAAAATTGCCCCTTGCTCAATAAAAGCATGCTTTCCTGCTAGTAGTGACCACGTCTGTCCATACCTTTATGAGCACGTCTGTCCGTAACTTTATAATTGCCGAAGTCTCCCGAACTGAAACGACGTTAGACGACGATGTCAGGGATTTTTCTTGGGTTTTTGGCTAGGTTTTTAGGAATTTCTTGATTCGGTCGACGCGCCGCGCCGCGCTCAGAGCCCGCGATAAAAGCTATGCAATAGCTTAAAACAAGACACGGTTCGCAACCACAGAAATAGATATATACCTAGATAACGCAAATATCACGATCTGAATGAAAACCAAGCGTGCCATTTTTTGACTACCTGTTATGACTTCAAAACAAATTCAATTGAAATACTCCCCCGCTTACGGTGCCCCCCTCGTCCCACAGCACAATTAACCATTTTAATAATTAAACTGACGTCCAACTAACGATAAACCGATTTAGACGACCGCGAAAATGGCCATGCACTTACGATTTTTTGGTCGTAAGCTAGCACGGATTTATGGCACGCGAAGTAACTACTTCGCTCTTGCGTTATCTAGGTAAATCTATATCTGTGTCGGCAACACTGAACCCTGAATACCGAACACTGAACGCCCAACCACACGCACAGGCAAGTACGCGCAGGCCGGGCTTGCGCAGGCAAAACTGTGGTGAAGCTTATGCGTGTGGTAGGCCCATTACAATGCAAACGTCATCATGATCAACTACAAACATTGCTAAATCAGTCCCAATATGTTAAGATACCCATTACCATACCGTATGTAGCCCATAAAGAAAAATGAGATGTTTCATTACGTGTGATGCGAAAGGTATTTTATATTGAATGTGAAGCGGGTGAGATAAATTGTTGAGGTATGTCCCTAGGTGATGTGTCGAAGTTGATAGATTGCTGAGTTTAGGACATGTGATATTATGGTTTATTGAAATTTGACAGAGCATTCAAGATCAAATTGGAAACAGCTTTATAAGGTGTAACTTATAAAGACTTAAAGTTATCGCTCCCTGTTCTAGTGATCTGAATATGAAAATGTTTTCAATTAAGTTTTAAGAGTTAAGTCTCTCACTAAAAGGCATGAATTTTCATTAAAATTGTTGCACTCATTTCGAAAAATAAGGATTTAAAAATTTATATTATGAAATGTCGTTAGGCGTATACGGTCTTAATGTGTGTTTTTTAACCGGGAATAAATCTCTGAGTGTCGCATGTTCGATTTCCGAACGGAAAAAAATAATTGTATGACCTACAAGTAGTTTTTCCGGTTCTGGTCGTTTTTGTATAAAATCCACACTGGATGTAAAAGTTCCCAGTGTCGGCCAACGTTAAAGAAAGTTAGAGCCGCCAAGACTTGTGTCCGGCTCATTCCTAACAAGGTTAAAAATTACTGGCAAAATATGAGTAGGTACAGCTCTACCTAACCATTCGACGGCCTGATATTTGTATTGAGTTCCAAGTTAACTCATCATTATTGCATAGTGAAAAGCTGATTATACTCCAAAGAGTGAAAAATACGTACCTCTCGTGAATGGCACCTCCCTTATGCTAATACTCTCGATTCCATTCATTCTTATCGGCAGGTAGGAATTCGCCAATATTACGGTCGGTTCGCCCCATGCCTATGTCGATTGACTATGCAGAGTTGTAGCTATGATTGAGGTATATCTATACTAAACTAATCTTACTCTGACTAATATTACAAATGCAAAAGTTCGTGAGGATTGAATGAATGGATGGATGAATGCTTGTTACTCTTAAAAACTACTGAACGGTTTGGATGACACGCCATCTCATCATATCAGCCGTAGGTCGTCCACTGCTGAACATAGGCCTGTCCAATAGATTTCCAATAGGACCGGTTGAAAGCGGTTTGCATCCAGCGCGATCCAGTAATTTTCATCAGATCGTCTGTTCACCTTGCAGGTGGACGTCACACGCTGCGCTTGCCGGTGTGGTCTCCATTCGAGAACCTTACGGCCCCATCGGCCGTCAGTTCTGCGAGCTATGTGGCCTACCCACTGCCACTTCAACTTGCTAATTCGCTGGGCACGCCACCTCAAATTGAAGAAATTATTTTCAAATTCGTGTTCTGGTAAAAAAAAATACGTGTGGCACTCAGGGACTGCCGCGGTAAAGCTATTGCATAGCATTTTTTATCAAGTTATGCAATTATAATTATTTATTTATTATAATAATATTAGTAACTGTACTAATATATTACTGTACTAATTAGGCTATGGTCAGCCACGTCAATCAAGTGAAACGTCAAGAAACGTTCTCTTCCCTCTCCCTCTCCCTCTCCCTCAATAAAAGCATGCTTTCGTGCTAGGAATGAGAACGTCTGTCCATACCCTTATGAGCACGTCTGTCCGTACCTTTATAATTGCCGAAGTCTCCCGAACTGAAACGACGTTAGACGACGGTGTCAGGTATTTTCCTTAGGTTTTTTCGTTAGATTTTTCGCGCCGCGCGGTGCTCTGAGCCTGCGATAAAATCTATGCAATAGCTTAAAAATATCGAACAAAAGTAGATCGTATCCAATTTTGAACCCCGACTTACACAAACCTCTTTGAATAAATAAGAAGCAAAGTTTAATATGTACTCGTATGTACCAATACTATTTGTTTATTCAAACTCTATCGACAACACACAAAAGCTATCAGATTCCTAGAAGGATTCTTGCCTTTTCCCGAATGGATCACATTACCATAAAGTCGAAGTTCCCTTAACTTTGTTTGATATCTCTCGTAAAAACTTTACCAGTATCGTGTGTGTAGGGGATTTTAATAATTGTGTTTATTGCCTGATAAATAATAGTTATTGCCGAGGGATCCTCGAGATTATAAACAGTGATAGTCAAAGAATAGGAATATCAATAAAAAGTTCTGCGTTATAGGAGTTGTATCAACCAATCGTGTGATAATATCTTATAAACAGGGTGATTGGTAAGTCAAGAAGCTAACAACACTGACTGGGATCGAATAAAAATGATTACCAAGTTTTGTTGAAATGCTACCTTATCAGTAAGTTAACTAGTCCTATTTTCTGGTCATATACTAACCAAAATTGCGTATTGATTGAGGTTATATTTTAGAAGGCTTACAAACACCAGAAAGTTTTTATGACTTATTTTCATTAACCTACTGAGTTTCACTGGATTAAATCGTCGAAAAATTGGAAAATTTTGGATATACTTTAAAGTTCGTACGTCCAACAAAAATCAGATTGCGCACCAAGTTATTGGGGTCTATTAAGTATTCTGTGTCGGGGTTGAAATTGCTGCAAATTAGGTCTACAATTACCCTTTTTTAAGGAATGTTGGGTACATTACCAATCACCCTGTACAATTGAACACAGTTGTCAATTAGAAAATCTCCATCAATTTGCCAAACATAAATAAATAAATAGCTTTGCACAAAGTTTTCTTACGGAAACTCATTAAAATTGCCCCCCAAAAGTAATCCGCCAACATCTGGAATGCACAGACACGCTCTCCTCACGAATTTATAACATTCGATGCCCTACCTACCCCACTTCACTATTCAATACTCCTTCTGTACCCACGACCGATTAAAATGCTCTTACAAAATCATCAATGGACGATGAAACTACGCTTTTCGGCGCCCGAAAGTTCCCCTTGAGTTTGAAGGGCTGGTATCGACCGAGACTGCCACCCTCTGCCCTTTGGGGAACAAACTAACTTATATAAATGTCCCTCCGTAGACTAAGGCAGAAGATTTTTACTATGTGTTTATTTTTGCTACAAAATGTTCCGTTGTTTAGTTTTGTCTGTTCGGTTTGAGTGACACATGGTTAAAGAAAATTGACTGTGAAGGGTGGACAGGCGGACACATGAGTGATACTCGTATATACGTAGAGGTTCCATTTTTTCACAAAAAAAGTGAATTTAGAAATCAGTCCCCCAATTAAGTGGCTTGGATTGATGGATCAAATATTTTTAGTTTGCTCTGATAGTCATTCATCATATCAGCCTTAAAATAACCGTGTGTTGACAGGCTGCATTACTCGCCATCTGTTTTAGTTCGCCAGCTTTTGGTTAGTTTGCTAAAAGATGCATAATTTCTACAAATGATCCTTGAACATGAAACCCTCAGTTTATTACTACATCCATATCTAAATATTATGAGTTGAGGAACAATGTTAATATTTTAGCAAGTGAGACACCATGGGTGACATTGTGTTTGACGAAGTTTAGTATGTACAGGGTCAAAGAGGCCTTTATTAAGTTGTACACTGTGTATAATCAACTCCTGATTGTACCTGACAAACATTGTAAGGGATAATCTAACCGTAATGACATTGTTTAAGTATAGTGGATCACACAGGAATCAAAACAAAATAATAACCAGATCAGGGGATCCGAAATTCCGAACGGAATAATTTAGTTATTTATGATACTAGTGCGGTAAGTTGGTTTTTACAAACGAGTAGACGAATGTAAGCCCGAGATAAAGTCGAGGGCTTACCATAGTCACGAGTTTGTAAATACCAATTTCCGCACGTGTGTCATACAATGTTTTTCAACACATTTGCGAGAAAACAGTACAATATGTAATTAAACAAACTTTATTTAGAAGTTTCTAATATGAAAATGGCGCGAATTTGCAAATGGCGCCACATGCACGTGGTGAAAAATAGAACTACATCTTTCGTCTCATTTCCTCTTTAGTATTAAAATGAGACAACGTATTGAGCAAAAGCGCTTCCAAGGGGGTTCGAACAGTCAGGTTGTTTATTCTCATAAGTGAAACTCTTTGGTGGAGTTCTTATTTTTTTTTTAATGGAAATTAAAAAAAAACCGTAAAGAAACGCACGGTGCTATACAACGGGGCGTGCCGTAAAATAGGTACTTAGGTGAGAGTACCTGTTTTAGCGCACGTTCCGTTGTATGGTGCGTAATTTTTAACTTTCGAACAATGTATACAGGCTTCGTAAACGCATTTTTCAAGCAAATGTGTTGAAAATCAAATTAAAGTACATATTTATTTCAAGTAGGCCATGATTTACAGGCACTTTTGAATTGTCAATGACAAAAAACATAAATTAATAAGTACTACTAGGTGCTAGTCCCAGTCACAAGACTACAGAGAGTACATCTCTATGGAGAAGAACGGGCAGCAAACTCCATGGACACTCTTTTTAGATCGCCAAACAATATTACAAAACCTTTGTTACATCGTTGTTTAAACATAAAAAAATAAATCAATTTGTGAGACATCCTGGACGCTAAGGAAGGCTGGTTCAAGAAGGAACATTAAAAGAACTCCTGGAATGTATTGGACTGGACGCGTTGGTCCAGCAGTATACTAACATGGTCAAAAATATATTTGACACTACGCCAATGACATCAATAGGTTCAATTTTCGGAACACAAGCAACTAATTACCACTTCCCAGTTCCATAACCTACACAATACCCCA
The DNA here is from genome assembly GCA_950005045.1 of Agrotis exclamationis. Lineage (NCBI taxonomy): Eukaryota > Metazoa > Arthropoda > Insecta > Lepidoptera > Noctuidae > Agrotis > Agrotis exclamationis. The sequence goes on along the minus strand of OX465417.1, from coordinate 4,451,319 downwards.
CAACGATGGACAAATTGGTAAGATAAACAGTATCCGGGCGAAAACCGCAATAAGCCGGGCATGAAGGAGAACGCCCCACTGGGCATTTCACCGCGCGCCATTTTACCACATCGTTATGACCTGCGAAGTCATAATTAATAAAGAGCTTTTCATTCTATTCTGTTTGCTAGGTTGTTTACGGTTTAAAATGTAGGTAATGACAAGAATGTATTATCTAGTAGACATTGATTCAGGTTTCAAGATTTTTTATTTCATACCCTGCCCGTAACATAATAGGGCATGTGAAGGAAGTTTCAGTCTTACTGCAAAAAAATTAAACGTCTGTTGAACACTTGTCTAAAAAACTGTCAACTTCAAAACGACATGTTGACATTGATAATGAAGATCGTTTTGTAGCAACACTTTTTTTTAGACAAGTGTTCAACAGATGTTTAACTTTTTGTGGTTAGACGGTAAGAGTCTAAGGCCCTTCTTTTCCACACACAGCGGGAGGACTCATTTGACGTTATTTGGACAAAAAAAAAGTAGGTACTTAGGTAGTATGATCCTGCGGGACAATCACTATATTCCAAGCGGGCGAAGCCGCGAGCTAGACAGACCGTTATTTTTGTTTCTTTTTTTTTTAAGTTGGGCAAACCTTTTAAGAAGGTTACGATAAAAGAGCCTACCAAAGTGGCCATAAATCGGCCGGTAAATCGGAACCATCCATTTTGGTTAGCTTCGTACGGACTTGACTAAAAACAAAAAAAAACGGTTTAATTTTTAATGCAAGACAACACAAAGTTCTAAAGAGCGTTTTTATACCAAAGCATAGATTACTGAGGATACTGATGTATACTAATTACGGAGGAAGAGGTAGCCAACTTATCGCAACCAATGTGGGACAGCGGCATGTTCTAATCAGTATTAGGAACATTCGTCTTTCTTTACCGACGGCACAGCTGTAGGTGTCTCGTTTGGACCATAGTCCAAAGACTAAGGACATCATAGAGAACATTACGGGTGAAGACCAAGAGAAGAAGAGGGAAGAGAAGTTGAACGCCCCTTAACTCAAATTTTAAGTAGTTCGTAGTACGCGTTCTGCCAATTTTTTTTTAAACTTTGATAGCAGTTTATTACATTAAAAAATTAACTGCAGGAATCGTGTGCGTACTCGGTATCAAAAACCAAGTAGGGGAATAGTGTATAAGACGGGGACGCGAGGTATGATGGGAAATCACACACATAAGGCAAACTTAACACAAAACTAACGTAGCACAAGCGCCAACAGGACGCCATTTGCGTCTGGCCGCTTGCAAATGACGTCCTGATGGCGCTTCCCATTATAATTATAATACCTCGCGATTATTAACGTCCCCGTCTTATACACTGTTCCCCTACATTGCAAAAAAATAATTAATAATAATTTTTTTGAAGCATTTTTCTTTTGGCCTATTAATATGGCCAATAAAATAAGTTATTTTTAAGTATTTCGATGAATTGCCAGTCCAAAGTCTGCAAAATGTGATGGGAAAGTTGGAATCAGCTGTGAACGCTACACACGAGCGAACGACCTCAAAGAGCAATCAAATTCAATAATATGGTCAAAAAAAAAGCTTGAAAAAAAATTTTTTTTGAAAAAAAAATATATACTTAAGTACTTGGTTTTTGAAACCTGCAGTTAATTTTTTTTTCCCATGTTTTTATACACTCACTTTTCTTGTTTGTTTTTAACACCTTAAATACTGCTCAAGTATTATGATTACACAGCTCACGTATTTAGAAAAATAGCAGTTCCACAATATATTATTACCGCAAAGAGATTAAAAGACCTGAAGTTTGTTGCTATGGCGGAAATCCTATACATAGATGTTGATCAGATATCTGAGAAATCTATATGCAGAAAATAATATCTTGAAACGCTTTACAGGTTTTCAATTTCTCTGTAAGCTGACTTTGTAAGAGCTAAGCTGCATGTTCGAGCACTAAGCACCTTAGGAAATCGCTTGTAGTATCCGATTTAAAAATAAATATGTGTTGCTTTGTAAGAGATACGGCGCATGCACAACTATTTGGAAAAATCGGTTAAAGTGTCATTAAAATGGGAGAGCCTGGGCTACTGTCGCAATATTGTCTTACGCCACTCGCGGACTGTCTTACCAGGTAATCGAGGCTCTGGAACGTAAAGGGCTATTGAAGGACACCGTGGATTTTAGTCAGTAGATACAACTCTGACAGTCCCTCCCGTCCTACCCAGGGCCTGATTAACCCTTAGGCTAATTAGGCTGCAGCCTAGGGCGCGAGGATCGGGGGGCGCTGAAATCGTGTTTTCGCATGCACTAATCAAGCATCATTGCATCTACCCTACATATTTCAACTAGACCGATACAAAACATTAAAACGAAATGCGCTTGAGAGTCCCTGATTTTAACAATCAATTTTGAAATTTTAATAAGCGCGCGTTCAACACCTGCAGTCACTTGTCATGATTTTGGTCTTATAATGCGTGAGGTACTTTGCCTTTATGTACGGTCAGCTTAAAAAATGGTTTGCCACCCTAAGGTTGAATGTCATGCAGATCAAAAAATAACCTTAGTTTCGCTTGCAGATCGATCTGAAAACTTTTATAGGTAGTATGAACCATGTTAAAATTTTCACTCTACTACTCTACTCAGTTACTACTTTTTAGGGCGTCCCACAGTGTTTTATGAAGCCCGATTTTCGGACATCCCGTTTTTATTGAAAAACCTGACAGAAATGATCACTAAGTCGCGGGCCACATAGAAAAGACGTAAGACGAGGACGCGTTGCGGACGGGCGAAAATGTATGAGAGTCGCGCCCGCGACGCGTCTCTTTTGTATGTTTCATGTCGCGACGCTTCTATACATTTTGTATGAAAGAGACGCGGAAGAGATATAATTATGTCCCCGCCCGACTGCGTCTTACGTCTTTTCTATGTGGCCCGCGCCTTAAATGCAAGATTTCGTATCCCCATTTAGCTACTAAGTCTAGTTTCTGAGTTATAATTTTTTTGAATCTTTATTTTTCCATCTGGATATTAAGAAAAAACTTAATTACGCTGAAACTAAGCGTGATACACAATAATGATTAGATACATTGATGGCGCATTTTATGCCGAGTAATTTAGTCCGTAAATTAGCCTCGCACCATTGTTAGATCGAGATTTATACGGGTTTTACGGTTTTTAGTTTTTCTTCTCGAAAACTCTGCCGTTTCGGGAAAAGTTATAATATATACAAAATAATTCTATTTACTTCCCCAATACACCACATGATTATGACATCCCAATTCCATGTAACTTGGAAACCATAACGATTTTAAGTTTTATCCGGATTTTACGTTGTTAGGGCTGTCAAAATCGCAGATTTTTATTCAGTAATCTGTTTCACGTTCTTTGTTATTTTGTCAACGGAACTTTTACTTTTACGAAAAAATTGATCCTCAAAATTAGGATTAAAAAATTGACAAACCTAACAAAAATAGTCAAATTGGAATAACTGCCGAGTTTCATGAATTTGGTATGTTATAATCATGCGGTGTATTGGGGAAGTAAATAGAATTATTTCTGCATAGATATTTTTTCCCGAAACGGCGGAATTTTCGAGAAAATTAAGAAATACTAAAAACCTAAAAATAGAAAACCCGCATAAATCTCGATCTAACAATGGTGCAAGGTTCATTTACAGACCACTTAAAAACTAGACTTGGTAGCTAAATGGGGATACGAGATCTTGCATTTAAATCATAATGTCTGTCAAATTTTGCAATAAAAATGGGATGTCCGAAAATCGGGCTTCATAAAACGCTGTGCGTCCGTAACACACCTGGCGGGGGCGCGTCCACATAATTAGCCTAGGGCGGTCAGAACTCTTGATCAGTCGCTGGTCCTACCCTGGGTGGGATTCATTTGATGATTTTACCACGTAAAAAAGGCCACTGTGTCCTTAAAATGCAATGGGAAACTGAAGAAACAGGTTTTAGTAAGTAAGTCCGACAGTCTCTTCTGACACGTCCAGGCAAGAAGGAATTATTTGATGATTTTTTAATCTATTTAAAAAGTCTTGAAAACTTTCAAGTTTGACAAAGCTACAGTATTTGTTCAGCTACGCTACGGCACAAAGTAATCTAGTGTAAGTATCTACCTAGAAACATCAAAATATATATATGAGAATTTTATTCAATTAAATAAACATTTTGTTCAAAATTAATTGTTTACGGAATTGTTCAAAACTTGAGTTTCAGTGAATTGTTTCACTATTTTGCGTAATCCTTTAAATCGCTTAAAAGTACCAACAAAAACTTCAGTGCTACAACAAAATACTCCAAACAAATACAAAACATTAATATCGTACTGAAAACCAGATGAAACTAGTTTCAGGAATCATTCCGCGGTTTATTTAAGTTTCACGTTTCCATTTCAAACTGACGTGAATGAAAAATGGTTTATTATGGTTGACGGTGCGCCTTTGTTTTAAAAGTACATCGGAATATCAAAGGGATTACCTGAAATTGTATTTGTAATAAAGGCTTATGAACTGATAGAATTAGATTCTTGGGTCTCCACCGCTGGTTAAGTAGGTGATTGGAGATGTGTTTTATAATGTATTGCAAATAATTAACATTTTAAACGCATTACGCGTATTCTACGTATAAAACATAACGATTGCGAAAAGGACTTGAACAAGACTTACAAACTGGCCCATCACAGTCATACTCGATACGATTGAAAATTTTCTTTTCACAAATAATATTTATTACGCAATGATATCAATTTACCTATTGGAGCAATATAATAATAACGATTATTTGTTTTTAAGCTATATTGCATAACTTTTATCGCGGGCTCTGAGCGCGACGCGGCGCGGCGACCGAATTCTCAAAAACCTAACTTTTCGTTAGGTTTTTGGGAACCTAAGGAAAAACCTGACACCACGCATCGTCTAACGTCGTTTCAGTTCGGGAGACTTCGAATCGTAAAAATATCCGTCTTATAGACAATTTATTTTTTATTACTGATTCTAAACGGCCAGCTACAAAATTTTCACAATTAAACCTACTTATAATACAACAAAGAAGTTCTTTATTACAATAATAGTGCACCACAAACATTTTAAATATTTTTTTTTTCTCGTTAAATATACGCGGTAGGCGATTATTTTCTTTTAAAATAAAAAAATGTTATGTAATAGCTTCACCGCAGCAGTCTCCGAGTGCCACATGTACTTTTTTTTCGTCCCTACGATGGAGCAGAGTTACAGTATTTTTTTGAATTTTCTACTTTGCGTTAAAAACTCACCTTTCTATTCTCAAGCCCAATTTATAGTAAGCGTTTCTAGTTTCGAAACTTCTCGAGCAAACAAGTAATTGCGAGTAAAGTCACCGCTACCTCGCAAGCGTGGCCCTTTAGGTCTCGAGCAGTCGAGAATGACAGCAAAAGAAAGATGGCGGCCCACGAAATGAAGAATTACATCAAATAAGGTAAAGAGATTGGCGAGTAAACAACGGAACCTATTTATTTTACTGGTCTACCATGAAATCTGTTTTGTGTTGTATTTTTTCCTTTGTTATAAATCGCGAGAATCGTGTTGAGAAAATATAATTATTATAGTAGGTACCTACTTCCGCTGTTTTCCTTTTAAAATTTTGTTGGTTCTTCTTGTGTGACAGAGCACATGCTTCTTCTGAGATCTAAAAAATATTATGAGGTAATAGAAAGAAAATATAGTTTGATTAACGTTTTTTCCAAACTGTTTTTTTAGATATTTTTGAAGTCCTACAAATTACAAAAACTTGCCCCCATAACCTTATTGAATAAATAATTCAACTATCTCTACTTAACAACACGTTTAATTTAAATGCTAGTTTCTAAAACTACAACATTATTTTATTTAAAAATAATAAATAAAAAACCGGCCAAGTGCGAGTTGGACTCGCCCATGAAGGGTTCCGTAGTAGCAAGCATAGATTAGGGATATAATTATCTTGAGCCTAGTAAGTAATATACACAAACAATAAAAATAAATAATAGGTATTTGCGGTTTTTGAAAATGTACTATATCTCAAAAACTGCTAACTGTATCTCATCCAAACCAATTTTCGTTGGAAGTTTTTGTTGAGGTCTATATTATGTATTTTTTTTAGTTTTATTATTCTCTTGTTTTAGAAGTTACAGGGGGGGGCACATTTTACCACTTTGGAAGTGTCTCTCATGCAAACTGTTCAGTTTAGGAAAAAATGATATGAGTAACCTCAATATCATTTTTAAAGACCTATCCATAGATACCCCACACGTATGGGTTTGGTGAAAATTTTTTTTTGAGTTTCAATTCTAAGTATGGTACCCCCAAAATTTGTTTTGTTTTTGTGTGAAAATTCTAATGCAGTTCACATAATACGTCTACCTACCAAGTTTCAACAGGATAGCTCTTATACTACGGACGGACTGACAGACAGACAGACAGGCAGGCAGACAGACAGATAGACATGACGAATCTATAAGGGTTCCGTTTTTGCCATTTGGCTAACCCTAAAAACCATACAGGTAAATTCTTCAATTAAAAGAGAAAATTCCTAAACGTTTTCAAAGTTGCCACAGTGCAATTTATTCGCGATACAATTTAATGGAATAACATGGCAAGCTTTATTACCTACATGTTTTATGAGACAAACAAATTTTGTAAATATGTATACCCATACATTTTGTAGGAAAACAAACCAGTTTTATAGCGTGGGCGCTACGGTAATGTGTGGAGGTGGAAAATTCCGCATTCTTTGAAGTCTTCAAATATCTTTGAAATCGAATTCCAGTAGAATTAGGGCTAGTCATTTCACCTATAATCTATCATACGACGTGTGGCTAATGGACTGGATAACGCTTCGAAATCAACTTTAATTTCGGTCATTTAAGGTTCAAAATGTCAGTTTCAGTTATCGGACTAAATTCGGTTTTTAAATAAGTTTTACCTATTTCAGCACTTTTGTTATTCATTTCAGGTGCGTCCCCACAGAGTGCGCAGCCTCGCGAGGCATTTTCCGCGCGAAGCAGCTCGGTTGGTGTGGACGTGACTCAGGCGAGGCAAGTGACAGCAGCGCTGCCGCGGTCGAGCGACCGAGCGCCCGAGCAATCCAGTGTCGGCTTTTGTTTTGCTCGCGTATATTGTTTCTTGACTCGGTCGGAAAACAATAGACGAGTGCACACAGAGCGCGCAGCCTCGCTTGTCAGTTTCCTCGCGCGGAAAATGTCTCGCGAGGCTGCTCGCTCTGTGGGGACGCACCTAATGAGATGCTAGTCAAAGTAAAAAATTTCAGTCAATAAAATTGCCTACTCAATAAAAACCTTCCATACCTATAATCAGACGTCCACAAGTCTCAAGTTTCTAGCTTAAATTGTCAATTTGTCTTGGCTCTCTGACAGTTGTCAGGCCTAGTGAGCTCTCCATTATTGTAATATAATCTGTGCCAGTGACTCCAGTGAGCATAGCAATTTCCTCTTTGACCGTTCATTTGTCACCTGACGCAATTATTGGGTGACTTTGATTGCCATGGCAGTAGGACATACTCGTAGGTTCGCTCATCATCAATTTTGTGTTTGGCTAAAATAATGTAACGCAGGTTAAGGTTGATGCTCAAGGGTAGCCCGTGAAATTCAAAATTTCTTGGGTTTTTTGCAATTTGCAGGCCAGTGCTAGGTTGTATGTTGATTAAAATATTGATCGCGCTTGTAAGACGTATGTAGTTACAGAATTATTATCATCGAAATCACCAATACAACCCTCCAAGTTCATAAAACTTCAGGAACAAAAAAATAACATAAAAAGTCATTCCTGAAGCTTTATGAACTTAGAGCGTTATATTGATGATTTTGTTGATTATAGTTCTGTAACTACATACGTCTTACAAGCGCGATCAATATTTTAATCAACATACAACCTAGCACTGGCCTGCAAATTGCAAAAAACCCAAGAAATTTTGAATTTCGCGGGCTGGTTGGAGCATTCCCCTTAATGTCGTGATATGAAAATCAGTCTTGGAAATAAGGAAAACATAATATTTTTTACTGTTGTTAGTCAATGACTGCACGGATATAAAGAAATATTAAAGAACAGATGAGTAAGTATACTATGCGTAATGGGGTATCTAGAGAAATATGTAGGTTTTTTTTTGTTTAGCACACACTTTCCCAGGTAAAGGCTTCCCCAGGTTTTTCCAAGTGTTCTTGTCCAGCGCCACTTCGAATATTTTACGACCACAAAATCAATACGACGTTTAAACAGACACCAGAATTAAAAGACTTAAGAGCGCATATTCTGAAAGTTGGCAACGTCGCACATAGTTGTCAAATATTAACAAGATTTAATTAATTTAGCAATGTTACTGTATGGAAATAAGAAATATGGCTCTGTAGCGCACTAGAAAATTGATAAGGGAATGCAATAATTAATATCGTAACACCGAATATATAGTTTTAGATGTAAAAAAAGTATTTGGAAACTGGTCAAATGCATTTTTTACACCTGAAACGGTTACAACATCAAATTCAGTGTTTTAATTGCATTCCTATATCTATTTTTTAGTGCACTACAGAGCTATGTGTATTATTTTCACACAGTAAGTTTGCCAAATTAATTAAAACTTGTAAATATTTGACAGCCATTTACGACGTTGCCAAGTTTCTGGTTATGCCTTAAGGTAACTTAAGAAAAAGCCTTAAGAAAACTTATTTACTCACATTTTTTCTTCCTCACCGAAAAATCCACAAAAAATCTTCCCAGCTTGTCAATCACATTGTCAGACAACCTATATTCTGCAATCAAGGTCAGGTCGAGCACAGGTTGGTATTAATTGGATCGCTGAGACCTCGGTTGACTGCGTCAGCAACTCGACCGGTATCGATGCCGACATCGATGAAATATTCGCCTATATCTCATGCTAGTGATGGGATTGGGTTATCTAACACCCATGTTATGCATCACATACTAATATCCCTTTTTGTATTGTGGTAATATCATCAATGAACGCGTCTAGCTCGTCACGCCAGCGATTCCTATGCTTAGGTTTCCTTTTCATACCTCAGCACAAGGCCAGAAAAAAAAACATCAAAAATGAGTTGTCCCCAGGGCGGGCTTGGAGAGACTGTCAGACTCGTACTGACTTCAAAACCAAACACAAAAAAAGTGTAAAATAACTTTTCTTTCGGAAGTCGCTGGTTTTGTTTTTTATTTCATTGACTATGGACTATGGGGTTCAGCCAAACGCGAGATAAGAGACAAACATACATACATACAGGTCGAACTGGAACCTACTTTTTTTTTAAAGTCGGGTAAAAACCGACGGTGTTCCTTCAATACGTGCGGGGGTCGCGGTAACTAGAAAAGATAGTCCTGCGACCCCGGCCTTGGCCCTCTATGGGGGCACCGTCAGAGTGCTGACAGCTCTTTGAGGCGCGCGTGGAATACGTCGCGCCGTCGACTCGGGCATGGTCCATATTCGGCCGGCGAGTCATCCATTACTCCGCCGCGCGCCGGCCTACGGTGGCCGGAAATCGCTCACTCTATCCCTTTAAATAAGGGACATTTACACCAGTATTGTCAATAAAATTATCCAAGATTTAGGTCAAACCAAGCATATAAGCTGTCGCCACCATTTGTCACCATGAAAAGTAATAATTAGGATAATTGGTAGTCGTTGTCAAATAAGGCCACTAAGGTGTCGACTGCCCCGTGGCAACGGTTCAAAGGTACAGTCAACAAAAGAGGTAGGTATGCAGGCAGCAATTTCTAATCAAATCATATATTTAAAGAAGGGCAGTTACAAGCACTATTAAACTGTGAAATACAAAATGAAATTATGTACTACAAAATTATGGTGACTAGCACACAAAGTAAGTAGCACCAAAATTTTGTCACAAGAAGAAGACTGAACTTACTGTAGATGCCCATTTCAAGGCGTAGATCTCAATGTTGTGTTTTCAACTTCAATGTGTCAATCAACCTACCAACCAATTAGTTTAGCACATACCTACGTACAGCCATACAGCGTATATCATGCAAGAAAACTGTTTCAAACTTGCTGCCTGGGTACTTATCTCTTTTGTTGACTGTACATTACATTTGGTCCCGATTAGACGAGGGTCCCACTGAATTATTGAGAGGGAATTACTGAGTTTTAGCAGGATTAATGTTTATCTGTTTCATTTATTTATGTAGGTATTAAGAGCTTCCTCATGTACGATGAGACTTTTGGCCTCATTTCGTCAGAATGGTTGTTTCTTTCTATTTGAGACGTCATTATTTATCCTTCAAAGAAGTCAAACAATGACATACTGTCTTTCTCAATTATTGCCATTTTATGGAAAAATAAAAGACAACCTCATTGTACCATATTAGGCTATCGCAACTTTATACTTCGAAGTAGAATCTTTTCATAGTAACGTTGCCTATTTGGTAAGGCGTCTGGAGTACCTACTTATCCAAAAGACGTGGGTTCGAGTCCCACCCGCAACAGTTTTTTTTCACAAAAAAAAAATACAACATATTTTTAAATCTATAAATTCTTTTAATTGAATATCTGGTTGAAAACCCACGCACATATCAATCGACTTAAAACCTTCAACTTGAAACTATAAATCAATAATAAAACATTTTATTTCCGTCCCACAGCTGCTAACAGTTATGTTATTTCAGTTCAGGTCACTATCAATGATGCTAACTCATGCTCACTCGTGCCGCTAAAAATATAACTCCACGTAGGTACTGCGTCTAAGCCTTTCATTAAAATTTCAACATGGCGCCCACGAGTGACATTTCAATTCAATATAAGTAGTTGTCAAAATATAACCGCGCGCCGCCATCTTTAAACTTCTGTTTTGTCAACTTGAGATAATAACTTTTGTCTCTATAACAAACACGTGAACTAAGTTTGTAAGTTACCAGACTAGGTGTGTTTAAGAGTTTTCAATTAATATTCGCTTACTTAGTTTAATTATAGTGACAAGTTTACAATTTATTTGTTATGTAAACTAGGCTGAAATTGATAGGCTGTAGCTTTACTAAAAATAAAACTAATGCCGTCGTACCACAAAAACTTTTAAACGTCTGTTGAACACTTTTTTAGACAAGTGTTCAACAGATGTTTAAGTTTTTATAGTAAGGCTGATGTTGTTTAAGACGGTTCAATTTTAAGTATTAGCCAAAAATACGAGTACTTATAGGTACACACACACACACAGCCGTAATAGTTCATCACTTTTTGAATATCTGTATCTTTTTTTTAAATGAAAAAAAGTTCATTCAAGTTCATTTTTCCCACGTTTTTATACACTCACTTTTCTTGTTTGTTTGTTTGTTTATTTGTTTGTTTGTTTGTTTGTCGTTCCGGTTGGACTTTTGCAACTCAATTTTGAGGCACTTTCCGATAAGCTAGCAGGCTGAAATTTTGTACACGCTTTGAGTTCTGATGACAATACATGACTAGCTAAGAAACGTCATAACAAATCCAATATGGCGGCCTCCCCAAGATGGCGGACTGGCTGTTTGAAACCCACCCCCATGATATGGGTATCAAATGAAAGGGTTTGCTGTCAGGAATACGAAAAAAATAGTCACGGGACTTAAATCCAATATGGCGGACGTCCAAGATGGCAGACAGGCTATTTGAAATGCACCCCTGTGATATGGATATCAAATGAAAGGGTTTGCTATCAGGAGTACGAAAAAAATAGTCACGTGACTTAAATCCAATATGGCGGACGTCCAAGATGGTAGACTGGCTGTTTGAAATCCACCCCCGTGATATGGGTATCAAATGAAAGGGTTTGCTGTCAGGAATACGAAAAAAATAGTCATGTGGCTTATGCTAGGCTAGGCTATTAATCCAATATGGCGGACGTCCAAGATGGCGGAAAGGCTTTGAGGCACTTCCCGATAAGCTAGCAGGCTGAAATTTTCAGGGTAGCTTCAAACCCGATGAACAATGATAAAAATAATAAAATAATTAATAGATTTAAAAAATCTAAAAACCCACGTTTTTAAATGTCCTAAAAAGAAGAAAATAACCCTACGGGGCTGAGAGAGGGGCCACTCAAAACGTGGGGGCGTATCTTTGCAAGTTACACCTACGATCTCACGTCATGTAAATATATCCCATAAATAATCCCTTATATAATAAACGCCCCCACGTTTTGAGTGGCCCCTCTCTCAGCCCCGTAGGGTTATTTTCTTCTTTTTAGGACATTTAAAAACGTGGGTTTTTTTAATATATCTTATTCCAAAGGCTATATCTCCCCCATAGTCTATATCCGTTTCAGAGATTTTTTACAACCTAAAATCGGTCCAGCGGTTTAGACGTGGAACCGTAAAAAATAAACAAACTCACATTCACATCTTCTTACTATATAAAAATAAGTCGGGTTTTTCCTTCCTGACGCTATAACTCCAGAACGCACGAACCGATTTCCACGGTTTTGCATTCGTTGGAAAGGTCTCGGGCTCCGTGAGGTTTATAGCAAAGAAAATTCAGGAAAAAAAATTTTTTTTCTTCTTCTTTTAATCACCAAACGAAATGTTACATATAACGAAGCCATCTGGTGGCGACACAGAGTTCGCCGGGTTTGCTAGTTTATAATATTAATTAGGATTAGGATTAGGATACCAATAGTCAACCAAACAAACATACAACAATAACTTCAAAGTTAACCCCACATACACAAAGCACTGTTTTCTTTAACATAAAAGCATAGAGAAATAAAAAACTACTATATACCACATAAAGCCAACCAACTACACTGATATGAAACGTATCGGGTTTGTAATACCCCAACATGATATTTATACGAGCTCAGAAGTTTCTGTTTATGGGCAGTAGAGGGTTACTTATGGCTCTTAATGGCCGAGAGGGGGTTATTATGGCCGATGCTGTGTTATATGAATATGGGTCAGAGATTCTGGCTATTAAATTAAATCAGCCTTATTTTATTTCTCATTTGAGATGGGTTTGTCCAAAAACTCGAAGACATAATTATGAATATGGTCCACTCCCTCTGCCTGTAACTGCCTGTTCACTTTGACTTTAAAGAGATTAGGGATGTACATGCATTCGGTAACACAGACTATGTGATTATTTTTTTTATACGTTGTTTCGTTGATTTCCAATTCCTATAGATATATAGGGTGTTAAAAAATCAACTGCAGGAATTTCGTGTGCGTACTCGGTATCAAAAACCAAGTACCTACATTCGAAAAAAAAAATTTTTTTTCGAGCATTAAAAAAAAAAAAATTGCGTCATCCGATAGGTCAGGACGCCGTGACGTCTCTCCAGCCACTCCTCAAAGAGATTGTGTAAGTACTTGGAAAAATCTGAATATTGACCACAACACAACAAATTCAAGGAAACTTGACCATCTAATTAATTTAATCCCGGTAAATCCACCGGGTTCGGTTCAATAGGCAGATGAAAGGAAACCGTTGCCTTTCAAGGGATTCAATATACCTCCTTGATGCATAAATAAACCCAATTACGGATATATTTTGGTAACATTTTTTGAAGTACCATTTCTTGTTAAATTAGGGGTACATTTCGTTACTTTTAAAAAAAATGTAACCGCCTTCAAAAACAAACACAAAAAAGGGTAAAATAACCTACAAAATAACTTTTCTTTCAGAAGTCGGTGCCTTTGTTTTTTTTCATTTCATTGTTTTTTTTGCCACCGACTTCTGAAAGAAAAGTTATTTTGTAGGTTATTTTACCCTTTTTTGTGTTTGTTTTTGAAGGCGGTTACATTTTTTTTGAAAAAGTTTTTTATTTTACTCTTTTTAGTTTAAATATTCAACTCAAATTCTTGTCAAATAAATCATTCTCTCTCAAGTGCACAATAAGCTAATAAAATTCCCTATCTCAAAAACTACTGAACCGATTTTGATGAAACTTGCAGTATTCCGTAAGTTGAACAATACTTAGTACAACAAAAAAAGAATTACTTAAATCGGACTTGTAGTTCCAGAGATATGCGAACACAAACTAAATCAGTCGATGCCTACTTCAAGCCGTTGAGGAGTTGTACCTTCCATCATCAGCTTATCCACCTGAGATGATGATTATCAGATGCAAATACTTGAACAGCTTTAGAAAATATATGAAAATGGTACTATGTGCCTATAAAATTTGAAGGTTGCCCTCGATTTCCCTGGGATTCCATCATCAGATCCTGACCTGATGATCATGGGACCAATTGGAAAGTATACCCTTTCAAACAAAAGAAAAATTTTCCAAATCGGTCCAGGCGTCTTCGAGAAATCGGGGAACATACATAAAAAAAAAAAAAAAAAAAAAAAAAAAAAAAAAAAAAAAAAAAGATTCCGACGAATTGAGAACCTCCTCCTTTTTTTGAAGTCGGTTAATAATAAAAAGGTTAAAAGGGGAAGTTGGTTGCCTCTGAGGTGTTGTAGTTGCTGAGCATGATTAACTGGGTTTGGTTCATGAATCGAGAAAAAAATTATACTCATTAGAAATGTCTCAGCAGCAGCCATTTTATTTTTTAAACTTGATGAGGCGTGTAAATAGCCTGCACCTTTGTGAAAGTTGTGAGAAAAATTGAAATAAGAACCTATGTAAAAGTGTAATGGCGGACCTCAAAAATAGACTAATTTTTCCATTGGTGAATCCTCGAGAAACCAATACCAAAATATTATTATTAGCAGCAAAACAGGCCCACGTACCTTGACAATCCAGAGATCCCACTCAGACCCAGGGAGATGGTCAGCCTCGTTCATGCGCGCGTGATGGCTTGTAGGTATAGCTGCCGGCCGGCGAGCAAAATCTTCTTAAATCCACCGGTGGAATGGTTAAAACTCCAAAAATAAACACTGCACTATAAGTTCTCAATGAATAGCAGCTGCAGGTCCATTTATTTTACAAGTATATTCAAGAATTCACCAAAAACGGAATTTTTAAAAGCGGAGCACAGGACACACAGTGTCTTTTCTTATGGCGACGGGAACAGAGCTCCTCTCACTCATGCCATCTATGGTCATGTTGCGAAAAACTCAAGAAAGTTTCGATACGAGGGCGTTGCTGATGCAAAATGTATTTGTCCGAGGATTCATCAATAGACAACTTAAAATATTTAATTTGAACTACTAACATATTATATTATGTGGAAAAATCCTAAAATATTATTATTTTATTTTGTATTGAAAAAACATTGACGCTTCACCATGCTCGGGGGCTTTGGAAGGACGCAAGTACTTTCAAAAGGAAAAGTGAAAAATTATAAGTATTTACTGACCTACATTTTGATCAAAGAAAATCTAAGTTTTATGACTGAATGCGAGAAACAAACGATATAAGTTATTTAATGTATTTCCTAAACCTTAAAGACTACGAGTATTATATAAGAGTTAATGTTTATTGCGTTGGAATAGGATATAATTTAGCGACGGCACGTTTAAAATTACCGAACTTCGTCTTTACCATTGCAACACGACTGACATTATCCGTGCCTTTATAAACTTCAGTTATAACTCCTAATGGCCAACTTAGAGGAGCTGAATTGTCCTGTCCCACAAGTACGACAGTTCCAACTTCTACGGGTTTGTCAGGAGTTGCCCATTTTTGTCTGACTTGCAGCGTATGCAGATACTCTAGGTGCCATTTCTTCCAGAAGGATTGGACCATACCATCTAACAACTGTTTGCGCTGCGACAAATTAATGCGCTGACCAGACAAATCGGCTGCCGGCAAGTACTGCAATGGAGTCGACATTAAAAAGTGAGCGGGAGTAATAACTTCGGGATGGGGATCGGAAGACAAAACGCTCAGAGGGCGCGAGTTCATAATGCACTCTATTTGAATGAGTACAGTTTGTAACTCCTCATAAGTGAGAAGCTGACTTCCGATCACGCGATAAAGGTGCGTTTTTAACGTTTTAACATTCGTTTCCCACATGGCGCCAAAATGTGGGGAGCGAGGTGGGATCATTTTCCACATTATGCGGCGTGTTGACAACTCATGTAAAAGAGATGAATTGAAACTTGAATTTATTAAGAATCTATAAAGTTCATCTAGTTGGGCCTTAGCGCCAACGAAATTTGTAGCATTGTCCGAATAGAGACAAGATACTGGCCCTCGACGCGAGATAAAACGTTTAAACGCGGCTAAAAAGGCATCAGAGGTTAAATCAGCGACCAACTCTACATGGACGGCTTTGGTTACTAAGCACACGAATAAACAGATATACGCCTTCTGGGCGTGTTGGCCTCTGCGACGAGTGAGGGTTATGCGGATGGGACCAGCATAATCCACTCCAGTGTGGACAAACGCCTTTGCTTCCGATACTCGGTATTCAGGTAGGTCTGCCATCATTGGAATGGGATGCGTCGGATTTACCCGAAAACATGTGTTGCATTGTCGCAACTTGGACCTAATGACAGTCCTGGCATCTAGTATCCAAAATCGCTGTCTTAGAATAGACATGAGTAGTCCCGGTCCAGTGTGACAATTCATCACATGGTAATGACGAATTACTAGGTCCACAATATGGTCATGTTTAGGAAGTAAAAAAGGATGCTTAGCGTCAAATGGAAGATGAGACTTCGAAAGCCTTCCGCCGATGCGTAATATTCCCTCTTCATCTAGAAAGACAGCTAAACTTTGTAGTTTCTTTGGAAGCAATTTCCCAGATTTGATGAGCTTAATGTCATTTGCAAAATGAACAGATTGCACAGCACAGACTATCGCTCGTTCCGCAGCTGACAAGCCCTGAATAGAACGAGGTTCACAATGAACCTTTGGTCTAGCGAATTTCAATATATAGGAAACAATGCGCAACAATTTATCCCATGATGAGGTACGTTGAGCAAGTTGATATAGAAGAGGTTGTACTACTTGCGTGGTCACTGTTAAGACATTTGCCTTGTGCTCGGGAAGTTCCCCACAATTAATAGGAGAGAACGGTTTGACGGGCCAATCCTCAGGAGCACAACGAAGCCAAGAGGGGCCGTTCCACCAAAGTTCATGTGACACTAATTGAGAAGGAAGAATCCCACGAGACAGACAGTCGCTTGGATTCTCAACACCTGCCACATGGTAAAAATGTTGAGAACCCAAGTTCTCCTGACATTGAGCGACTCTATTGCTGACAAAGACTGACCAGCGGTGCGGAGGAGAATGTATCCAAGATAAGGCTATCGTGGAATCCGAAAAGGCGTAAATTCCTGCAATAGGAATACGTAAAGCGTAAGTATCACGAACAGTTTTTACTAATTTTGACATGAGCACGGCGGCACATAGCTCCAGACGTGCAAGAGTTGTAACCTTGGTAGGTGAAACCTTTGATTTCGCACAAAGTAAGCGGACTATGACACCGGATGGACCAGTAGAGTGTATATAAATCACACATCCGTACCCACCCATACTAGCATCAGCAAACGCGACTATACGAACGGAACAATCATCGGTAACGCCCACGTGGCGTGGTATGCGTAATGTATCCAGCAATGGAAACTCTTGCATGAGAATGGAAAAACGTTTAAAAATGTCGTCAGGAGCGGGATCATCCCAACCAATATTGCTCAGCCATAACTCTTTGATGAGCAACTTGGCATAAAATATCACGGGGGCGACCAAACCGAGAACATCAAATAAGCGTGCGACTATCGAGAGTATATTTCTCTTAGTACATTTCTCAGCTACTTGTGCGGAAGTGAAGAAGAAATTATCCTGAGAAGGTTCCCACGAAAGGCCGAGAACCTTAGACACATCACTCCCAGCGTGAAAATCAAGGGACTTGCGATGCGAGTCGGGAAGACTGTTTAAAAGAACGGGTGAATTGCTACACCATTTAACAAGGTCAAAATCGCCCGATTTAAACATCTTTATAAGATCATGCGATAGCTGCATGGCGGTGTCTTCATTATTCACAGAATACACCAGATCGTCCATGTAGAGACTTGTCTCTGCTACTTTAGCAGCTTCGGGATAATGCGGACTGTCAGAGGCCAACTGTCGCACAGTGCGCATAGCTATGTAAGGACTCGACTTAAGCCCGAAAGGTAAGCGATTAAAAGCGAAAATTAACACAGGTTCGTTCTCATTGAATCGAAACAAAATGCGTAGGTATTTACGCTGGTCAACGGGTACACCAACGCGTAAATACATTTGTTTAATATCAGCATTTATAGCGATGGGAAATATTCTAAAATTTATTAAAAGAATAAACAAATCTGTTTGTAAATTTGGACCAATATGGAGTACATCATTTAAAGATAACCCTGTATGAGTTTTAGCACTAGCATCCAATACAATGCGCGGCATCGGTTTGTCTGGCCGAACGACAGCGTGATGAGGGATATAGTACCCGTCATCGGAAACGGCAGATTCGTCGACCTGACTTAAGTAACCGTTGTCCATATACTCTTTGATCACTGCGTTATAATTTTTCCGCAACATCGGCGATTGGCGGAATTTCCTTTCAAGAGCAATAAGTCGACGGTACGCGGCGGTGCGGGAGTTACCCAACTCGGCGGGATCCTTTCTGAAAGGTAACGCGACGGTATAACGTCCCACATCGTCTCGTGACACGGTCGAGGAAAAAATATTCTCACATTCGGTTTCCTCAGGAGAGAAAAAACGTTTATTATCCACTTCTTCCAATTCCCAAAACTTTTGTAATAAATCATTGAGAGCCAATGCTGTGAAAGAAGAGTTAGGTAAATTTAAATTATCACTATTATGCGGAAAATCACCCATAAAGATATACCCGAATGTGGTCAATAAAGCAGGTGGGGCGCGTGAACCAAGATCGACCCTATTCCCCAAGAAAATGTACGGAAACAGCTGAGCGCCCAACACTAGGTCAATATCCCCTGGAATATTCCAGCTTAAATCTGCGAGCGGAAGCGCGTGGAAGTCTATATGGCTATCCCACTTAACATGGTGCGATGGTAGCTGGTCCGTAATGCACTCAACTACGAACGCGTGAATAGTATATTTTTGATCCGGATATACGCGAGACTCGATATCTAAATGTACGTAACCTATTATCGGTCGCGATACAGAACCAACTCCTTTAACAAAAGAATTACTCAAAGGAATTATCAGTAAATTAAGTTTTCTACAACAGGCTGTAGTTATCAAATTATTCTGCGACCCATTATCAATTAAGCACCTCACTAATGTTTTGTGACCCGCACTGTCATTTTTAGCTCGCGCATAAACCTGAGCTGTCGATAACAGCACTATCGCCTTAGCTCTCGCTGCATCAGCTGCCAACAACACGGCCGAGCTGTGATCCGAAGACACTGGCGTCACATCACACGAATCAGACGCAATCACCCGTGCGGAAATATCGACCTTATCGCACTGAACGTAAGAGCGCGGCACCAAAGACGTACCGGGGTTCGAAAGGAGCGAGGGAGGCGGGGAGGACAGCGGCGCGGGAGGCGACGCCACGACTACATTGCAATTCGTCATTTTAACATCAGCTGTTTGCGGTTTATTTTCTTTATCAAAATGTAATAGTGTATGATGGCGTTTTTTACATAAGTCACAGACTGATGTTGACTTGCAGTTACTCAAACCGTGCAATGTGCTTAGACAATTCGCGCACCCACGTTTGGATTTAATAAACTCGAACCTTGTTCTAGGAGTCAACGCGGATTTAAACTTAGCGCAGTTATACAAATGAACATGAGCGTTATCATTACAATAAGCGCAGCATGGAACCGCGATCGCGGGTAAACAAGCGGACGAGTCAGCTGACTCGCTCACAACAAACGCTTTTGTCTGTGTGCGTGACTCGCGAGGAGCGGAAGCGGGGTTTCTACTAAAGTTTCTCGCGTTAGAATGATACAAATTCGAGCGTGCTAATATCTTTGCCTGGTCTTGAACGAAGCTTATCAATAATTTCGTTGTGGGAATTTCAACATCTCGAATGGTAAGTTCAAACGATTGAGTAGTCTGTGCATCGATTTTTCTCATTGCGCAGTGCAAAAGAATAAAATCAGCAAGATCCGTAATCCCAAGTTGTTTCAAGGCAGAAATAGACGCACTAAATGTTTCTATGAAAGAATCGAGACTATTAGCGTTATATGAACAACTTTTTAAATCCAATATGTTATTTAAATAATGCGTACCTAGTGAGCGCTTCTCTTGATATTTTTTAACTAAACTATCCCATAAAAACTTGTAAGTATCACCCGTAGGCACAATTCCAGCGGTAACCTTCAATGCGTTGTGTGTAAGCCTACCTACCAAGTACTGCACACGCTGCGAATCAGTCAGCTGATCATTATCATGGATATTTGACTTAAACGACTCGTAGAAAACCGGCCAATTCTCAGTTTTCCCGTCGAAAGATGGCAGCGCGATAGGAGGCAACTTTATTTTAAGCGGTTCAAAAAGAGTCTTTGAGTCACTACTGGGTGTTGGTGGCGATTGATTACTGTTTATTTTATTCCTAACACGTTTAATATGAATATACAAATCTTCAAAGGATTCTAAACAAGCGTAGTCGACACTTGAACCAGGTTTTAAACTAATGTTTATTTGATTAATTTGATCGACAAAAGATTCAAATTTATCTCGAATGTCATCAATTGTCTCTGACTCAGTCATAAAACTCTCATTTTTCCTCGAATCGAACGACGATATATTTCTTGATAAATCATACAATCGATTAATGCGTTTAAATAACAATCCTTTCTTTTCATGAAGAATAGTTAATAAATCTTCCGGCTTCAGTTGTTTATCCGTCATTTTGTTAATTATCAAACGAAGACAATAACAGAATAAATACCTACCAGGCGGTTTGTCGCACCTACCAACTATGAGTACCTAGGTATCTATCTAATTATTACTTAATACGCACAAAGCCGAGATGAGTTGGTGACTACCTACTTATTTACTTCAGAACAAAGCGAATTTTTAAATGCGGATACCTACATAGAATGAACTTTTACCAATAAATACGTAATGTAGTTCTATGTAAGCTAATAAATAATTGAACAGATTTACCAACAAATACGTAAAATCTATTGTCAATTTATTAAGCTGCGTTAAACAGGCAATTTACCGAAAGTTTACGTAAATAAATACCTATTGTGGGTTATTGAACCTATATGATTTTTACCAAACAAATACGCAAAAAATATAGGTACTGGTTATTTATCCGGTATCGAAGGACCATTAAATATGGTGAGGCGTGTAAATAGCCTGCACCTTTGTGAAAGTTGTGAGAAAAATTGAAATAAGAACCTATGTAAAAGTGTAATGGCGGACCTCAAAAATAGACTAATTTTTCCATTGGTGAATCCTCGAGAAACCAATACCAAAATATTATTATTAGCAGCAAAACAGGCCCACGTACCTTGACAATCCAGAGATCCCACTCAGACCCAGGGAGATGGTCAGCCTCGTTCATGCGCGCGTGATGGCTTGTAGGTATAGCTGCCGGCCGGCGAGCAAAATCTTCTTAAATCCACCGGTGGAATGGTTAAAACTCCAAAAATAAACACTGCACTATAAGTTCTCAATGAATAGCAGCTGCAGGTCCATTTATTTTACAAGTATATTCAAGAATTCACCAAAAACGGAATTTTTAAAAGCGGAGCACAGGACACACAGTGTCTTTTCTTATGGCGACGGGAACAGAGCTCCTCTCACTCATGCCATCTATGGTCATGTTGCGAAAAACTCAAGAAAGTTTCGATACGAGGGCGTTGCTGATGCAAAATGTATTTGTCCGAGGATTCATCAATAGACAACTTAAAATATTTAATTTGAACTACTAACATATTATATTATGTGGAAAAATCCTAAAATATTATTATTTTATTTTGTATTGAAAAAACATTGACGCTTCACCAGTTATTCCATCAAATGAGTCCTCCCACACACGGCAGGATGAGAGGAAGACTTGTACTTACTAAGATCCACGGTGTCCTTCAATAGCCCTTTACGTTCCGGGGCCACGGCTGCCTGATAAGGCAGTCCCGTGACCCCGGAGTAGCAGCCATGGAGTCTGAATTTGTACAATGTTGATGGCAATAGCCTCGATCTCTATGACGCCTAAACATAACTGGCTTAATGTTTTTAACCGACTTCAAAAAAAAAAGTAGTTCCTTACTTGGATTGCAGATTTTCAGTGACCATTGCATGTTTGTCCGCGATTATCTCGCGTTCGGCTGAACCGATTTTGATGCGGTTTTCAGGAAAGTATTTTTTACATTCTGGGGAAGGTTTTAATAATCGCACATGACAACATAAACAGTCCTAACTCAAAAAATGGCCGAATTGACTTAAGATTACCTACGGATCAAGTAATTTTTAATCTACATACTGACAAGACACTCATGTAAAAAAGTCAATTTTTGTAAGAGTTATGAACATAAAACACTTTATTAACTACCGCCGCATTCAATACTTGCGCCAGGCAACAACGTACTTTCTGAGTTAGTGCTCCGGCGCCGTTCGATACGCACGCGCCGCTGGGGCGTAAACCAAATAATACGCCGCTAAAGTGGGAATTTCGCCGAGGTAAGAAAGTCTAAAAAGACACTTTTGAGATATGACTATATTGACTGATGTTAAATTATCTATAGCTGTGTATTATTTTTAGTTAATACTGTTTTGACTTTTTAATTTCTGCATATTTAGTAGGAACGTTTTGTATTATTTGTTTTATGACTGTTAGTCAGTCAAAACTTTCGTGTTATGACTGTATTCACTTTTCAAACAATATGTTTTCACGTGTATCATCTTTGTTAGGACAGTTTAAGATTTTCTGTTGTCCAAGTTTTAGCTAAATGAATATTGTACTAAGAGGTAACTACACTGTGACGTGGGTATGTGAATAAAATAACAGTTAAAAAATTTACAATGTTTATTCACATCCACTGAAGGTAGATGGTGAGCAGGGAGTGAGTTCAATATCGAGCGTATTGAGTCGTAGTTTTGCCGAGTGAAAAACCACTATCCTGATAGTATTCGACGGAAGCGGGTAGGCGACGCTCAGCTTCTTCGATCTTCGACGTCCCGATGAGACGCAGGCGGACAGGCAGCTTCTGTCCCCCCTTACTGGCAGGTAGACCGCCGACTCGATGAGTTGAGGATCTAGACGGGATCACTCTTCGGTTGTAGGTGGCAGAGCAGGTGACTCCAGGTACAGGTAGGGTACCTAGGGTATATAGTAAACCCTGGCATAGAAACCCCTCTGGGGTTCACTGAACTTAATTTTGATTTAATTTAAATTCATATTTATTTTAATTTAATTCGCACAGAATAACGATGGTTTAAAGTATCCGTAATTAATTCGTAGCGAGACAATTATGATTGTAGTTCAAACCTGTAGTACGTAATGTGCTGTCACCCCCCGCGTTTTTCGTTTTAAACCGCGAGCGCCTACCTACAAGTCAAAAAGATGGGTGGGAGTTTGGTTGCAAAATACTAGTTATGTTTCGTTTTACGTAGCCTTTGTTTATTTAAGTTAAAAATAACGCACTACGTTACAGTAACCCCCTTTTTAGCGTAGGATTTTTCCTAGGGAAAATCCGCTGCTTCACTTATGCTAACATCCTAGGATACACATTTTACGTCTTTCATGCATAATCTGTCATTCATCACCTTACATCCACATTTCAATCACAAGCCGACAATACATTAGAGTTGTCTATCCGCTTCCTTTCAACCAGAGTATTCTGTATTTAGAGCACAAAACAGTCACCCAGATCATCTGTGACTGTTAAAATATTTAGCGCAAAACAGAGCGATTACTGACGAAGATAGATAAACAAGTTATGTTTTTGGTTTTGGCTTATTTAAAGATCAACCAACAGCTCCTGCATAGGCTTATTTAGAGAGTTGCGACCGCTCTGAAGAAGCAATACCAATGGTGTAGACCATTAGTATTACATAACTAAAGAGATCGATGGGGTAGAGCCACGATCAATAACCATCGGTGTAGGGCCGATAGTTCTAATATACATAATAAAATAAAATGAATGGGGTAGGCCATCATTATAGGTTTGTAACTATTGGGGTAGACCAAAAGTAACAAGAAAGAAAAGATATGGTTAAGTGTAGTAGTTATAAGTAGGTAGGTAGTGAAGGTAGTATAGGTTTGGTATAGTTAAAAAAATTTATATTAGGGTAAGAGTTACTGTAATTAGATTTAAGTAGGTTTCATTTTATGATTATCAAATTTTGAGTTTAAGTAGTAATTATGATAAAATTATAAGAATCCAGATAATTAAGTAGTTCGTGAATTTAAGTTACGATTTAAAATTATTTTTATTTATTCTTTGTAATTAATTTGTTTCTAGACAATATAACCAATGTTATATTCACCTGGTTTTCTTTGTAGGTTATAAAACTGATAGTTTCTAGTATGCGCTTGGTGGAGAGTAGGGATAAAAAACGTAATAGGATAAGACATAGTGAGAGAAAAAATAATTTAAAAGTTCCGGCAGCGAAATGAGTGTTGAATAACTATCAATAAAAGCGCAATACAATAAGTTACACAGTTGGAAACATTAAAAAATAGTGCAAAATCAGATATACATCAGTCTACCAATTCGAAAATTAAATTAAAACAGTTTAACAAAATAAAAAAAATTGAAGGTTAATGAAAAGATAAAAAAAATCTTTTTCGGAATTGGTAGCCTGTAATAGAATAAAATACCTATTGTAATTTGTATGGTTCATTATAACCACAGTGTTTATCATTAAAAATTAAACTTTATTATTTTTGGAAATAATTCTTTTATTTTGCTGTTTTTAATTAATTTTATTTAATACAGCGATAATTTACTATAATTGGTGGATTTGAACGGGAAAGAGAGATTTAAAACGAAATTTTTAATTTAAACGCAGGAAATAGAGTCATAACTACGAACTTTTTTTTTAACAAGAGAAAAATGATACTTAATTACAGATATTTTACGTTTTTATTATTTAAATGATAAAAGCATTACCTAAATAACATTTTTTCCTTTGCAATCATTAACGTAACTTCAATAGTTTTGGTTCTATGATTTTTTGAACTTTCAAATCGCTTTTACTCGAAATGTCAAATTTTGAGTTATGACTGTATATGTTGTCATGTGCGAAATAACAATAATAGATATCTCGTGAAGTTGCCCGCATAGATCCGTTTTTGTTGCTTTCTAGGATTGTAGATTTTCAAAGACGCCGATTATTATGAAGATTTTTGTCGTATACCTACTAAAAAGGGTAAAATAAAAAACTTTTTGAAAAAAAGGGAACCGACTTCAAAACCAAACACAAAAAAAGTGTAAAATAATTTTTCTTTCGTAAGTCGGTGGCCATAGTCAATTAAATAAAAAACAAAGCCACCGACTTCCGAAAGAAAAGTTATTTTACACTTTTTTTGTGTTTGGTTTTGAAGTCGGTTCCCTTTTTTTCAAAAAGTTTTTTATGTGATAACTTTTCAGACGTAATTACATAATTATGTCTGAAAAGTTATCACATAAAAAACTTTTTGACACAAGATACCTACATAGGTATCTTGTGTATTCGTATTAGTTTCATTAGATTTGCTTCAGTTATTTCGAAAATTAAGGACATAAAATTCGTATTTAATTCATAATACCGTACAGAGTAAAAACGTTTATGTAATAGGTACCTATAGATTCTAATATAACTACAACCTGTGGCCAGTCAAGTGTGGGCAGCATGCGAGGGTTATGCAAGATTACGTGAGCTCACGATCAGTGAGCAGTGGAGGGTTAAACAAGTATTAATAGGCTAGTGGGACACTGCTTTCTACCTTGAAAGAAAATGGTCGATTTCGTGTTTATTCAGTTGAAAATCTTGTAGGACAATACTGTAGATTTTACGGCATATTTTAGACTGATAGAAAAAAAAGATTATTTTTTCAGTCTACGGACGGCGAGTAATGGGTTACTCGTAGTCTGATCATGGACCATGCCCGAGTCGACGGCGCGTCGAGTTCAGAGCTGTCAGCAATCTGAAGGGGCTCCCACAGAGGCCCAAACGCCTGCCGGGGTCGCGGCACTGTCTAATGTGACCCTGCAACGTAAAGGGCTATTGAAGGAACACTGTGGATTTTAGTCGCCACCCAGCGGGGCTATTGCGTATCTCGGTGTCTATAGGGTGATCATCAAATAGCTGTCAAAAGGTAAATTTCGTATTGATTTTTGCATTTGCAATGAAACTGATAAATGTAAATATTCCCTAAAATCAACTGTACTAACGCTCTTGAGGCACTACACTCCTCAACTTAGCCTCATAACAGGTATCAAGCCATACAAGTTCAGTGGACAACCGCTGGTCAGTGACTATCAAGTTAGACAATAGCCCTGCAGGGCGGGAATACTCATTTGATGATTTAATAAAAGGACTGGTACAGGCCTTAGAGGTCTACTTATCTATAAAAGAGAAATTAAGATCCTCAATGTAAAGCCTCCTGCAGACACACGCGATTAATCGCGCGGGGCGACATGTCGCGGTCCATTCGCAGTATTTTTAGAGTGGAAATTAGCTTGGCTCGTTGTCGCAGCGCGATTAATCGCGTGTGTCTGCAGGAGGCTTAACTAGGTGCGACCATAGAAAGCAATGCAGTACCTCGCACAGACCCAGACGACAAACTTGTGAATAATATCTGAATAAATGTCTATAACAATCAAGCAAACGAATAACTAACGTGATTTTACGTTCATAAAAGGAAGAGAAAGGTGTAATAAAAAGAACATGACACGCCAACGTGCTAACGAGTCCAGTTTAAAACTTGTAATGCTGAAACATAGTTCAGTCGTAAGTGGTGACATATTTCTGGAGCGACGCCAAAGGAAAACGCAGTCTACCGTACTGGGTACTACGGAACAGCAAATGCACTTACATTTTAATTTCTAGGTCTCTATAAGCTGGTAAAAAAATTGCTGATATAACTTACTTACGGTGGAAATTAATTATTTATCTCGGTTGCCATCTTCGGATCTTTGTCTATAACCAATGAACAACTGACTTTGCCTATTATAAAAGGTGTTCCTACTAAGCTATGAAAAAATAGCCGATAAAACCTACCTAGTAAACTGAAACAAAAGCTTGTAAAAAAGAAAAAAAATAAGGATGAAACAAACCAAATTCAATTTTATACAGAGCCAAAAAATTATAAATGAGTTTGGTTGCACGTATTTTGAATTGAGATACAGGCATTCTGTGTTGAAAAATAAATGCAAGCCATTATTTATCGTGAAAAACAAAAACCGAAAAAAAAACAGATTTAATGGCATTACGACAGTTTTTTTGACCCCAAGCAGCCAGCATTGTACTAAAATATCATTAGATATTTGCCACCAAATAGGTTTTATTTCTAATGCGAACTTTTTTATATGCAAAAGAATATTCAAAGCTTTTTCTGAGGCCTTCATGACTTTCCCGTTTTTGTGGCTCAAAAATATAGTTACCGCTATTTTCCAAAATACTTCTTCAATATACAAATATTATCAAAAACAAGTCTATGCACACATAAAACTTGTTATGTTTATAATAAATCATTCATTTGTATATTGTAGGGGGGAATTTCTTCATATATTTCCTGTTTGTCTGCATTGGGGGTGCAAAATTGCGTCGGTAGACAATATTCGCCCCCCACTCATCATAACAATTGATTTTCATGTGAATGCAGTATTCTTCGCGTATTTATTGAAGGCACGGAGGACTGTTTGCCATCAATATTTCAGAGGGGAAGATGTTTTGGACTTTGGAGTCACGTTACAACATTTTCGTGAAAAGTAAGTGTTGCAAAATTGTGCATTTATTTGGCCAACCAAGATCATATCAAATATTAGGAAGGGTAAGTCGCATAATATGAGTTCTCCCGTCATGGGTGAAGTAGAAGGGGATAAACGAAGGGGGTAACTGTCAGACTCAAGACCATGAAGTAAGTAACAGGAGAAGTAAGTACTTCACACGCCCTTTGCGTTAAAAGCGCACTCCAGCCCCAGATCTGGGGTGCACTTTTAACACAGTCCTTTTTTACGTGGTAAAATCTTCAAATAAGTCCTCCCACCCAGGGAAGGACGGGAGGGACTGCCAGACTTGTACTGACTAAAATCCACGGTGTCCTTCAATACCCCTTTACGTTCCGAGGCCACAGTTACCTGATAAGACAGTCCCGCGACCCCGGCAGGCTTTGGCCCTCTAAGGGGGGAAAGAGGCGACCCGGGTATGAATCGAACCAGCAATTACTAGTGGCTTGCAGGTCAGACGCTCACCAGCTGGACTATATACGCCGCCGCCCTGCGATCTTGGCATGTGATACAGTTAATATACTACTGTTAATAGGTATAAGTTACAGTATCAGCACACAAGAAATAAAAATAGCAGTTCAAAGGCTGTAGACAAATAAAGTGACAATTATTGTATATTTCTATAAATCACAGTTTTGTAAATACAATTAATTTAAAGATTATATATTTAAATACACACATCAAAAGTGTCTAGGGATCAACATATATTTTTGCAATAACTTTTCTCCTGATTGATATTAATTAAAATTTTCTTTAAGGATTCATCAAATAAAGTGTTTTCGTTTGTCACAGTAACGATAAACCAAGTCACCTTTGCATTAATAAAGAAATTTGCCATTTTCCTAATAAAGGGATTTTTGACATTTGAACCACTAACACAAAAGTTCGAAAAAAAGACTGAAATAACAGTTTTCTTTAAAATTTTATTGGGTAACTTAAACAATTAATAATCCGTGTTTCTACCGCGAACACTAACAACACAAGAACATCGGTTTGGCATACTCAAAATGAGTTCATCCAAATCACGCTGTGGAATGGCCGCCCATGTTCGTTGCAACAACAAAAAAGGTCTTCTTGCGACTGGATACCCTCCATATTCGGCAGAGCTCTTCTCTGTAGCATATCCCATGCATGCTCAATCGGATTCAAGTCTGGCGACTGAGCAGGCCAGGGCAGGACATTGATGTTAGCTGCGGCGAGAGTCTGTCTTACAACTCTTGCGGTGTGCGGTCGTGCATTATCATGCATTAACTGAAATAAGGGACCGATTTGCACTTGTAGAGGAACGATGACGTCTGATACAATCGTCTCAGCATAAATTTGAGCGTTGAGGTTGCCTCTGATCCAAATCAACTCAGTTCTTCCGCCGATCCAAATACCCGCCCATACCATGATGGTTCCACCACTATAAGGATGGACTTCCTGGCAGGATTTTAATCGCTGTTGGCGTCCAGGGGTTCTCCAGTGTCGTATACGTCTTGTATCCGGTCTCATACCGAAACGAGACTCATTAGAAAAGCACACGAAACGCCATTGTTCTTCTGCCCAATTTCTGTGTTCAAGAGCCCATTGATATCGAATCCTACGATTGTGCATTGCTATAGGTGGTACCCGTAGCGGTCTTCGGGAATGAAGGTTCACTTCATGCAAGCGGTTTCTGACTGTTTGGTCGCTAATTAAGTTCCCTGAAGAGTGATGAAGCCTCACGGCTAACATCATGGCGGTTATTGTTGGAGCTCTTCGAGTTAAGATTTGAATGTATCGGTCTTGTCTCCGTGTGGTGCAGCGATACCGTCCTCCATGGCGCTCAGCCACGGTACCATCAGTGCTTCGGTAACGTGTCCAAAGTCGACTGATAACACTCTGACTTGTATTCAGAGCTAAAGCCACAGTACGTTGCCGGGAACCAGCTTCTATCATTCCCACGGCTCTGAGCATTTCTTCCCTGCTTAAATGACGTCGCCGCTCCATAATAACGTTGGTTTTAATCAGTAGTAGGGAAACAGTAGCACTAATAATGTCTTCAATGCGTTGTATGTTTTTATAGGGAAAATATTGACAGCTGATTTTCATCTTTTACTCGAATTTGATTCACAGTTCCTGATTCAAATTATGAAATGCACCAAAAAGGATCCATATAAATTTATAAAATCATAAATTTATTACAAAGCCACATCTCAATCTCAAGAAATCCGCATAAAAATACTTGATCCCTAGACACTTTTGATGTGTGTATATACAGTGTGTCCGGACACGAGTTAGCGATATTTGAAGGGAATATTATAGACTCATTTTCATCGACAAAACTGCTTTTAAAAAAATTCTTACTCCAACACCTCGCGAATGGCGACCATTTTAGTTTTTTGATTTGTCGAACTGGGGTATGTACAATAAAATGCAAATATCCCTGAATCCAAGAGACCTACATACATGCAAATGACTTTATTGCAAAGTTAAATGTTAAGGCTTTTCAAAAACTTGCAAAAGTTTTCTAAATAATATGTAGAGGAAACGAAAAACGTGGGCAAACACGAAATTGTACACAAAAATTACTGAATATTTTCACATTTTATACTCTAGCACGAAAAGTACCCCGGTATTTTGCTTAGGTGTTTGCATTAAATTAAAAGTATTTGAGTTAGGCTATAAAATGGTATTAAAATTATTTCTCTACATCAAGTACTTTAGGAGTTATTCTTACTTGAACATAACCCTTCCTTAGCGAATGTACCCCAATATTACAGGTGTCGCATTCATTGGGCGAGCTAAATCGTTTCAGTGTAAATTTATGAGCTGGCATTATTAACCAAATGGCCCATTTTTTGAATTTATTCAAAGAAACCGATTTCATAAAGTAAAAAAAAATGTATTATTTCAGTTTAGTGGTGATTCGTTGGGATCATTTACATGGTGGTTAATAATTTCAGCTCATAAATTTACGTTGAAACGGTTTAGCTCGCCCAAAGAATGCAGCTTCTGTAACATTGGTGATACATGCAAAAAGGAAGGATTATATTCAAGTGAGAATAACTCCTAAAATACTTAACGTAGAGTGATAATTTTGATATAATTTTATAGCCTGACTCAAATACTTTTAATTTAATGCAAACATCTAAGCAAAATACAGGGGTACTTTTCGAGCTAGAGTATAAAATGTGAAAATATTCAGTAATTTTTGTGTACAATTTCGTGTTTGCCCACGTTTTTTGGTTCTTTCTGCATAATATTTAGAAAACTTTTGCAAGTTTTTGAAAAGCCTTAACATTTAACTTTGCAATAAAGTCATTTGCATGTATGTAGGTCTCTTGAATTCAAAGATATTTGCATTTTATTGTACATACCCCAGTTCGACAAATCAAAAAACTAAAATGGCCGCCATACGCGAGGTGTTGGAGTAAGGATTTTTTTAAAAGCAGTTTTGTCGATGAAAATGAGTCTATAATATTCCCTTGAAATATCGCTAACTCGTGTCCGGACACACTGTATATAACATATACGGGTAGTTCTTCGAAATTCGATTCTTTGACTGATTCATATGGTCAAATTTTAATTTCACTTTCAGCTCAGTAACACATATTCATATGAAAATAGATATTCCAAATAACATATATTTGTATGAGGGACTCGTTTTTACAAAGCAGTTTTTAAGATATTTACGTTTAAAAATTTGGTGCCCAGATGAATCAGAATTTTATACAGATGAATCAGGAACAGAAATAAAAAAAAAGGGAAAACTTTAAATAATAATGGGCTCTGTATTAAGAAAATAATCAAAATATTATAACAATAATAATATTTTTTTATAAAAACAATTATCAGTGATTATATCAAGGAAAAAATCTGGTCAATTCAACAATAAAATGCTTGTTTTTCAGAATAATATTTATACAGAAATAAATACTTACAAAAAAGCGAGAATTTTGTTATAAATAGGTAGGTACCAGATAGTCATTTTAATGCTACATTATAATATTCTCTCAGTTTACTTTGGCTTTTTCTCCCTTTATTTTCAAATATAATAAGACCGCCGTTGTACCCTTAAAATTATAAATTTTGTAAGTTTGTATTAATTTTGGTGTACAATAAAGTATATTCTATTCTATTCTATAATTATTTTAATTTCCACGCAGCATACTCGTCTGGATCTTTTCTTATTTTCCAATTTCCATCCTAGAAGGATAAAAAATTCGTACGTTCTATGAGTCTCTTTTTCTCCTTCTTTTCTACTGTTGATAGTGGCATTGTTGTGAACTGCAATATCAAAATAAAAACAAACAGATAGAGTTTGACTTATGAATAAATAATATAATAATAATAATATTCCACAACTATCACACAACGCCATCTAGTCCCAAGCTAAGCAGAGCTTGTTTTATGGGTATTAGACAACTGATAAACATACTTATATATTTCTAAATACATTCATATTATAGATAAATTACACCCAGACACAGAACAAATACCGAAGAATAATGGCAAAATTGTCTCACACACACTCTACTGACTTGGAAAAGTAAAATAACGTAACAAAAGTGTTCCTTTCTTGCTGGAAAATGGGAAAACTAATTTATTTTCAGATTCATATGGGCTTTTGAACATATCAATCAGGCACAGATGAATCATGATTTTGCCTAAAATTATGCTTAACTCATAATTCATACAGACTTCAGTATTGTCATTTTTCTACACGAATCTATAACCCAAAGGCATCACACGAAACTCAGATTAAAGTCTTAAAACAGCAAAATAAAATTAATAAATTAGGCATTGTAATCAGCAAGGTACCTAAACCAAGCACAGATGAATCAGTTATTTACCTTTGTTTCACCGGGTTCTAAGCCAACCAGCCTCACGTCCGCTTTCTAGTATGTCCGTTGTACGACAGGCTTCCCTCCATGCGGGATCCCAGACTCTCATTATCATTCCTCGACCAAGTACGGTCAAGCAAAGCTTACTCCATATTAATCAGTATTTTACGCCGGACACTTCTTATTTACTTAATTATAAACACACTAACGTAGTTACAACTATTACATATTTTTTTTTGTAAGAGGTCAATTCATTACCTTTCGATATAACTTTAATTTACATTGATGAATCAAAGGGAAAATGCGACATCGACCATTTTGTTCCGGAAAATGGGAAACGGACGCCCCATATGAATCAGGAGAACAGACTTCAAATTTTTTTATTTTGTATCTAGATAGCTACTATTAAAAAAATATAATTTGTCCTAGTTAGATCTAAAGCTAAAGTATACAGAAAAAAATATTACATGCCGTTTTGTTAGTTGGTTACGGAAATATACCCACAGACATCGAAAATTTTGTCTCTGAAGAACTACCCATACCTAATATTTTTAAAAATACACCTATTTTCATTGTCAGAATATTTTTTACCAATTAGGGCTTTAACCACTCTGCACGACAACATTTTGACACATGACACATCAGCTGAGTCGACCGGGTGATTCGAAATTTAAGACGACACTCAAGATTTTTTGTACATTTTCAGCATCCGATTTTCAATCAAAATTATATTGCTACAGCTATTTCATACGATAAGTTTGTGAACAATATTTCTAAGAACGTGTTGAGGTCACTAAAACTGCGTGATTCTACTGTAAAATGTGTGTAACACACAAAATGCTACATCATTCCAAAAACTAGATAATTTAGATGTGCTGAAAATATGTACATAAACAAGCCTCTCACGTGATAAAAAACGGTTATACAGTGAAATAAATAAAGTAACTTACTACATGCATTATTACATTTGCCAGTGTTCATACATAATTTCATAAATAATAACGATCAAAAACTTGACAAAAAATAGCAAAAACTATGTTGCAACATGACACTTCTTAGTGCTGACCGTAATCCCAATGTTCATATAACGATTAAAAAGGTTCATTCAGCCTAATCGATACTCGCAATATAATCGAACATGGAAAAAAAAGTTAAACAAGACATAGAGCATGGACCGATTTATCTGCTTATTTGACTATAGTTAGCTTAGTTCATGCAATACATCTATGAAACTGAACCTGAAGATTCTTTTTTATAATATTTTAAGTATTATTTCGTTTGATGATTTTTTTTATTACGCAATAAATTATTTAATTTTATTTCATGATTTCGATGGAAATAAATATCGGTATTTCAATGGAGGCCAAACGTGTGTCTTCTAAATTTAAATTCAACCATACAGTTTTACCCATACTGTGTCTTCGTTAATTAATTTCAATTTATCTGATTATTTCACTATAAAAAAACGAATCTAAAAAACGTGGAAAGACAAACACCGGGTTCGGATCAAAGCTGGAGTAAGAGATAGGAGTACTTCCAAATGATTCCTTGCAGTAATAAACAAATTGAATTTCCAACTGGGCGTGAATGGCTAAATTCGAATCTAAGTAGGTATGAGGAATAGCGAAAAATACTGAAAGAAGTCTCGTGGCCGATTTTGATAAAAAATAAAATTACAGCATAAAAATTAAATTGACATATTAATTTCCAGCAATCAAACCATCAATGTTCTGTGAAGTAATTACATGCGACAAACGTATGGTAAAAGGTTTTTTAAAATAAATCGATTCAAACTTTAGTTAATGGCCGTAGCTCACTACATCGTGTTCTCATTTCAAATTTTTATAATCACCTCGCGGTACAAATACATAACGTAATTTTTGAAATTCGAACTTTAAGTAAATTGGCGCGAATTTTGATCTGCGTACGAAGACTAAACTATTGATTAAACTTCACCGAATTTGATCCTTAACAACGATCCTATCGAATAGTGTAAAAATATAGCATGTTCTTATTTTAATTTACAAGCTCGATTCCTGACAAGCAAATTGATTTTACAAAAATCTAAAGACGCAGACTTAATTTTTGCGATTGTAGTTGCGGGCTTGCGAACGACGAGTATTGGGTAACTCACTGTCCGATCAAGAATTAGGCCCGAGACGAATGCGCATTGTTCCAAGCGACCTTCAAGGAACTATCAGCGAACTGACGAGGCCATAATAGTGCCAAACGCGTGCCGGGCTCACGGAATTGTATTGAAACCATTGTAAGGGTACTGCGGTCCTGGAACGCAAAAGGCATGTAAAGGAACAGGGTATTTTTAGTTAGTAATAGTCTCTGACTTCTCCTTCCGCTCCACCCAGGAAGAGAATCATTAAAAGATTTTAAACTATAACAGTGTGTTTTACTGAAGTTAAGTCGCGACAGCATCACATCTAAAGTATCCTTAACAAATACCTAAATAAAAATATTATTATACTGGTGTCGATACTGACGAATCGTCAGTATTGACATCAGTATTGATCTGTATGCATGCCAGCAGGTCAACTTACCCAAATCTGTCAAAATTTACCAATCGAACATTAACCTTCCACTATTGTGATAAGGTTGAAAATCTATTGAAGTAAGGAGGTGTTTTTTTTTCGGCCCAAACATGTACCGAGGTACAAATTACTATTAAAATTCCTTCCAATAATTAGTATTTTTAGCAGTATTTAAAATCCTTCAATACTAGATAGAAAAAGAAATAAAAGTTTATGAAAAAACACTACCTCGCAACGTAACTGCGTTCAAAGAAACGTTTATGACAGCATTTACGGCTGTCAATCTGTTTCATCTGTCAAAATCACGTCAAAATATGACATCGGTGTTTCAATATTTGACAGTAATACAGTAATATGACAAATGGTGATGATGATGATTTTTTCATTCATCCCGTTGAGGATAGGCAAAGGTCTTAGACCATACAGCCTAGTCTGTGATATGACAAATGGATAACAACAACAAAAGAAAAAAAAACTATCGGTCTAGGTCGGGAGCCCTGGCCTTTTAGCCGGTAGATAACCAAAAGCAAAAAATAATACGAAATGTGAAATAAATGTATTTTTTTAATTCTTCTTCCCTTGATTATTCACAAAAATGTGTACTAGAAATAAAAAACTTATCTGTAATACATAAATAAATTCTATTAAGTACATTTTTGGATTTTCACACGTTTATAAAATGAAGTAACGAAACGCATCATCGGAGACGTAAATCATGACATTGCCAGATTGAAATTCTTGGGTTGCAAGTTTTAACATCTTTGATCGACGATTTCTGGTGGTACAAATGCGCGAATAAATTCAACATATTTTTATTCAAAATCTACGATTTTTTTCCTATAATTTCGTACTTTTGTCCTTGAGGTACACGGTTGGGCCATTATTGTAGGGAAAAAAAAACATCTCCTTTGACAGATTGAGGTAGGTAGATGTGCAGGCGTCTATACTTAACATGACCACAATGATGACATGATCAAACTAATTTTGTAGAATAAAATAATTTACTTCTCTATCTTTTGGTGGGAAACAAACTCATTTCAAATAAGCCTATTAAGATCCGAGGTTTTCTATACCTACCTATTCATTCAACCTTAATTATAATATTATTGTACAAAACAAAATGTATGTACAGACGCCAGCACATCAACCTACCTCAATCTGACAAACTAATAGATTTTCAACCTTATCACAATATTGGAAGGTCAATGTTCGATTGGTAAAATTTGACAGATTGGGGTAGGTTGATCTGCCAGGCGTACATGAAAAAATAGCTAATAAATTAAAATGTTATTATTTTGAAAAGCGAGTACAATGATATTATAAGTCATAGATACGATAAACACGTACAAAACAACAGAAAAAAGCGTACCGCGCAGAGAGGCAGCACACATACACACTTTTTATTCACACACATTACATTTCACTACAAGTAAAAAGGATAGCTTCATAAAACCAATATGAAAAAAAGTGACAGCTAGATGGTGACGCTCTCTCTTTTATCTCACTCGCACTCTCACTCGCACTCTTTCTTTTACGACGCCATATTATAGAAACGTGATGTTTTATTTGTGAAAATATTAAGATAAATAATATATTTACGAGTGATAAGTGATTCTTTGACTTTTAGAAGTCTTGCTTGTATAATTTGTACAAAAGCTCATCACACACGACGGCATTTTCGGTGGTTTTGAGTCACTTTTACTTTTGACTCACTCTGTAGTACGTGAAGTGTATCCGTTGTCGCTGGCAACGTCGGACTGAGGTCAAGGTTTGTGAATCAACCACATTTGAGCGCGTCTGTTTTTGAGCGCGTATAACGTATCTACACCTTTTTTAGGGTTCCGTAGCCAAATGGCAAAAACGGAACCCTTATAGATTCGTCATGTCTGTCTGTCTGTCCGTGTATGTCACAGCCACTTTTTGTCGAAAGTATAAGAGCTATCCTGTTGAAACTTGGTAGAAAGATGTATTATGTGAACCGCATTAGGATTTTCACACAAAAATCAAAACAAAACAAATTTTGGGGGTGCCCCCCATACTTAGAATTGAAACTCAAAAAAAAATTTTTCACCAAACCCATACGTGTGGGGTATCTATGAATAGGTCTTTAAAAATGATATTGAGGTTACTAACATCATTTTTTTCTAAACTGAACAGTTTGCGCGAGAGACACTTCCAAAGTGGTAAAAAGTGTGTCCCCCCCCCCCCCGTAACTTCTAAAATAAGAGAATGATAGAACTAAAAAAAATATACATATAATGTAGACCTCAACCAAAACTACCAACGAAAATTGGTTTGGATGAGATACAGTTAGCAGTTTTGAGATATAGTACATTTTCAAAAACCGCAAATATAACTTTGCCATTCATACAAATACTATGAAAAACAAAGTTATTTTTATTGTTTGTGTATATTACTTACTAATCTCAATATAATTATATCTCTAATCTATGCTTGCTGCTACGGAACCCGTCATGGGCGAGTCCAACTCGCACTTGGCCGGTTTTTACTTATAATATCATTGAGCGAGTACATCAGCGAGCGCATTCCTAATTCAAATTTTGGAATTAATAAATTGGCGCGCATTCAAACATTTATTACTGACATTGTTCCTTTGTCTATTTTTGTTTTTTGGTAATTAAAAGCCACGTAAAATTATTATAAATCTTTAAAAAAGAATTATAATGGATAATAATTGTATTCTAAGCTTAAAACGAATTTATTTTAATTTTTATGAATCGATTTCTTAAATTCCTTATTTATTTCACTCGAGTTGACAAAAAATTCAATTATGGAATCGATTAGAATACTCGCTTTCACACATCATTACGATAAAAAAATTAACATGGTTGTCGATTACGAAAACAAATTGAGTAGTGGTAATGAAAAATTCGTGTTTTTGGCCCTGTACTAGAGAATTAAGCTAAGATCTGGGCCTGCAGTCTCGACAGAGATAGCGATCGCTTTGCGTCAAAAATCGGTCGCTAAGTCATAACGATCCGATTGTAACGATTTTTGGTAGTCTCTACTGACAAAACTACCGAGTGTCATCGCAAACTTATCGAATATGTTCGCAAAGATAACGATTTATCGTAAAGTCATGTCATTTCCTTGCGACCGTTTTTGACAGCACGCTAAGTGATAGCTACAATCGCTACCATTGCTTTATTTGTGTTTTCACATTACGAAAATATTAAATTAATAGTATTTAAATCATAATGGCTGTAGAAAATTTAGCGTGGGACTTAGTTGAGATTTAGAACAGACGCGATGTGCTAATGCGGCGGCAAATAGCACGAAACCGACGAGAAAACAATCCCTTTGATTTGGAGGATGGACAATTTCTTTCCTTACATTGAATATCAAAGGTCCTGTTTCACAGGCTCCTTAGTGAATTAACTGACGTGCAGTGCTCCATAATATGAGGATTGAATATAGATTACAGGAACCAGAGAACACCACATTCATGCAGATGGTGGACAATGGTTTAGGGCCATTCATGTAATGTGCAAGCTGTAAGTTGACCGCTCTGTATAATCTAAAATATTCTTTAAAAATATGAACCTTTTTACATAATTATTTAATTTATTACAGGAGTGTGACCCTGATCTTAATATTTTAAATATTAATGCTCGATGGCCAGGAGCGAGCTCACATGTGGGCAAATTCACTAGTGCGCCCAACAATGAAGCGAAAATTGCTTGGTAAGTAATATTAAGTGAGTATAATAATCTGTTTGGAAGAGGATCCCCATTAGATTTCTCTTTCTTTAAACGTTTAATCTTTTAGATGATGATGGATAAAACCGTGAACCTCTAGAACCGTGGCTAATGACTCACATATACATATACATCAGCGCGATGGCACACCGGAGTATAAATTACCCAAGTACACTGCTCAGCCAGGAACATCATAAAAATATGCTTCGGTGTACTACTCGTAAAAGCTGTATTTAGTTGTTAATCCCACCAACGCCAACTGATGTACGAACCGTATATTGCTGGCATATAGTTATCCAGAAACCAGAGTCCACCACATGCATCGGTGGATAATGGCAAAGTCAATGAATACTGGTAACTTATCAACTGATTTGTTGTGTTATTTTACTATAAATAAATGTAGATACGTGTACCTATCACCATTTTGTGAATATTCATGAAATTTATTTTTGTTGTGCAGGTTTTGGACGAGCTGATGCAGAGCGCATTAGAAGACTCTGAAGATGAATACTGTTTTACATAATTATTATAATTTTCATTTTCATTTAATATACTCTGCGTTCTCTGTTGAAATAAAAAACATGTAAAATCATTTATTATTTTTATTAACACAATAATTGTGATAGAATAGAAAAAAAGAAATCGCGTCGGCTATTTTGCTTGCAGCCTGCGCAAATAGCAGCGACGCCTCGGCTCTTGGTTGCCTCAGACTGCATTTTGGCAGCGTCTGCTTGCGCCAAAAGTCCATCAATTTGAGCAAATGTTACACGTGGCGTACGCTTACACCTGAAACATAACAATATTCATTATATAAACACAAAATCTGTTCCGGATTAACCCTGAAGCAAATTAAGCAATTGCTTAGGTCGTCACGTCTCAGGGGGCACCCAGGACCGAAAAATTCTTTGCAAGTACACGAAACGTTTTCGATATTGACTAACAAAGAACTCCGTCTATCCCAAGGTTAGTATAGTAAAAATGGTAGGGCGCCCATACGCTGGGATTGCTTAAGGCATCAAGTAGTCTTAATCCGGCACTGCACACAATACTTCGGATGTAGGTATACAAAGTAGGTATTCAATTTAGTACCAAAAATAGGAATAAAAATTGTCTTTGTAGGTTGTACTAACCTGTCGCTCACGCTGCTGGCCCATGGCGGGCCTGCGCCTGTATCCACCGGTATCGCTGTACATGGAAACACCGTTTTATTTCCGTTATTTTAAAATTGTGGAAACAATGTTTTTGTACAAACAAATTGACATTGACAGTATGCCCGTTTGACATGTTGAACGTCTAGGTGTTGCAAGGAAGCAAACTAATAAGTTCCTTGTTATGAGTATTCTTAAAAACGGTATACGATACTTACACATTTCGATTAAATTAAGTGTTAACTTAATAAGGTTTACCTTTCTTCTGCACAACTTTCTATGAAAAATATTTTTTGAGAATATCTTATCTATCAATTTTCCCTTTAACAAAAAGATTTTTTTCGACTGCCAATATTTTACCTCACTAATGGCAGAAAAGCCTAGAAGCTATGCCAAAAATACTATTAATTTACCGCACTATGAATACGATTTTCGTTATCATAGCGACATCGCAAAGTCATCATAATTACCGACTTTGCTCGCTATCTCAGATGTAGAGACTTGCATTCATTGTGACAGTTGTTATTGCATGCGAATTTTTTCGTTATCATTTAGCGATCGCTACGTATCGATCGAATCGCTATCTTTGTAGAGACTGCAGGCCCTGGGCTTTTTTACGTTATTTATAAAATTTGGCATGATATTTATCGTAATTGTTATTGAGTATAAGCGCGTGTGTGTGATCCAAGTGAAAAATAAAAATGTAAACAAACACAAGCGGCGCGAAACTTCGAGTTCAGTTATCAAATTCTTCATTACCACTGCTAATTTATGTTGAATTACGTATGAATTCGTTACAATACTAAATGACGACTTATTCATCCCTTCTATAGTGATACCTTAGATGTCCGGAAACCACATTTTTTATGATTTTTAGCCCAACCCAGCACTGCCATCAAAATGGCGTAGATCGTATTTACACTTTTGGAATTTGTAATGGTAAATTAAGAAAATGCGTTATAAATGTAGAAGTTATAATGGCGTGAACAAATCAGATTTTTATTTAACATTCTTAATTAATGCGCACTCATAGGATTCAACGCAGAGAATATTTTTTTTTTTTTTTTTAATTAGGATGTCGTATGACTACAACGTCTGCCCATTTCGGACCCACTACTGAGCCAGCGTAGGTTTACTTGTCGCGGCCGTTTCGGACCCGGTACCGAACTATACGGTTAAGTCAAATGTACACCTGTATTAAAACGAATTTAGCCTTGACATAAAAGTTTTAATAGTACCACTCACAAAACATATCATTAAAAATACACACAAATTAGAATAGTCTATACTGAAATATTATAATTTATTCTGTGTAATTTTTATACTTTATTTTGTAGACAAAACTTACGGACACCTGAAATACCTACAATTAGGTACCTTTTAAATGTATTATCATTATACATAGTTGGTTACGTATGTACTGTAAAATATTTAACCATTTTAATGATGGGTATTAGTCTAGACTTCGTAATTACATTAGGGCCACACTTTGAGGGCCAAAGCCTGCCGGGGTCGCGGGACTTTCGAGTAACCGTGACTCCGGAACGTAAAGTGCTATTGAAGGACACCGTGGATTTTAGTCAGTACAAGCCTGACAGTCCCTCCCGTCCTGCCCTGGGTGGGAGGACTCATTAACGGGAAATACCTTGAATTATCGCATTAATGGACGTTTAATACTAACATTTTTAAGGACTATTATAGTATTGCTACCGAAAATCAACGGAAAATATCGTTAGCGTGGCCCGGCTATTGCAATACGGCCGTAAAACTGATTTGTTTGTAACAAAACTGTACCCCTGTAATTACCTTGGCAAGTGGACAAGTTTTACAAGCAAAAGTATTAAATAATTTTTCATTAAACAAATGAAGGCGCGGCTAACGGCTACTATAGTTTGATTCGAGTCAGTAAAATGACAAGTGCAACTGTCACTGATACATACAAAATGAAACAAACCTGAACATTGGAAATGTCATTTTCATCATCATCATCATCATCATTGTTATCAATTGTTATAAAGCACGTGTATGTTTGTAATTGTATGGAAACCTTAACCGTCCCGCACAGGTATATAAATAATTTAATTACATATTTATTTTTAAACGAAACCTACTGAATTTTCTTCACGTTTATTTTTGATCTTTACACATATTTCTCTACGTCATCACTTTTTTTTCAATAAACAGTAACTGTTTATTGAAAAAAAAAAGTCGAAAGTGCAAACTGCATGTTTGTCAAAAACAGTTTTTGACAAACATGCAGCGAATATATTTACCAGGAGGTTCATGTCTCCAAACCCACAACACAAATCAAAAATTCTCTTTAATTAACCCAACTATCGCTTAGCTATCAAAGGACCACTGTCACCCTGTCCTTCAATACTGTAAGTTGAAACACGTGTTACAAAAACTAACGACCCGTGTAACTCGACTACACTTTGACCCGACGTTTGAAACCCTCGCCGTGACGTCACAACATACCTTTTAGCATACCTTATGGGCCTGGCAGTTAGGCTTTCTGCTAAGGACTGTTTTAGAACAACGATTAAAACTTTACATTTGAAATTAGAATAAAATACATATTTCCAGCCAGCTGTGTTCTGTGTTTGAAATAAAACATTGAACAACTTTTGTAACACGAGTTTCTGAAGTCATTATCTGTCGAGCCTTTACCCATGGTATTATATTATCTTTGCCCATGGTATAATAACCTTTACCCAACTATAGTCTTATTTCAAAAATCAACACATAAAAAATGTTACGGATTTATTTAAGAAAGTTTATGACTGTGATATTAAAATAATTATGTCAATTCATAGGCATCTAATACCTAGTACATTGTTATCCAAGGCGTGAAAGTTACTTATCTACGTCCCGACTCCCGAACGGCGCCAAACGGGGTTTGGCGCCCGTAACGTAACGTAGTGAGGGCGCTAATAGTTCGAGGGACTAAATAAGTAATTTACCCGAGGTAAACACTGTGCTTTTCATTACGAATACGAGGAAAGTAAAATTAACAACATAAATTTTAGCTAAAG
Organism: Agrotis exclamationis; assembly: GCA_950005045.1. Lineage (NCBI taxonomy): Eukaryota > Metazoa > Arthropoda > Insecta > Lepidoptera > Noctuidae > Agrotis > Agrotis exclamationis. The sequence continues at coordinate 4,408,282 of OX465417.1, read as the reverse complement.
AAAAAATGAGTGTAGATCGGATTGTCACTTTGCCGCTTCTTTTTTAATTTTTGTGCTGTGGTCGTCCAGCTATACAGCCAGGATTTTTCATGTTCATTATTTAAAAATTGGCAAAGATTATGTCGAAATCTGTATTATTTTAGAGAAATAGTTGAAACTAAATTATTTTGAAGTCATCTATACATATAATAAATCTGTAGAAGGGTCAATTCTGTACATTGAAAATATTGAAAAAATAAATAGCGGGGGGTGTTGCTGGATCGATACCAAACCCAAGTATGTGATTTAAAAAAATTTTGTCTGTCTGTCTGTCTGTCTGTCTGTCTGTATGTGCAGGCATCACGTGAAAACTAACGGTTCGATTTCGATGAAACTTGGTATAATTATACCTTATTATCCTGGGCATAAAATAGGATACTTTTTATCCTGGAAAAATACGTAGAAAAAAAATCTTATTTTTCAGTTTTATTCATAGACGTTGTTCTGTAGAACCGCGAGCACACGTTGCATTACCCGCAGTGGATTCAGCGCCGTAACCTGTAGCGCCGAAAGTCGGATTTGGCTTGAACCGTTTGCGGCACACGTGGGCCAGGCCTCCCCGACTCCTGTATAAGGAGCCGCGTTCCGCGCCGCGCGATGCATATAAATTCTGAATTTTGATGCGAGCGGACGTGTCCAGTGTTGCGAGCGGTCGTCCGTGGAATTAATATTGTATGCGTGTAATTTTAAACCGTGCTTTTCAGCGCGACCTTTTTGATTACTGTTCCGATCAGTTATTTGTAAATACAAGGTCGGAATTACTATGAAAAAAATATTTACTACAGAACGCGAGCTCAACAGCAGTAGATCAATAGAGGGATCTCCTTAATTATTATAGGCTTAGCAGTATTTGGGTCCAATAGATATTTATAAGATGTCATTGTCAGAGTTACTCAAAATGGAGAAATAAACCATCCACGCGAAGACCGACATCCGCGCGGACGGAGTCGCGGGCGGAAGCTAGTTATTTATAATTCTTAATTTTTAACTTTATGTTATTTTAATTTTAAATCGTTCTGTAATTTCGTGGCTGTGTAAAAAGTTTGAACATGGTTCAATAGAAATGTCAAAATAGAACTAGTTTTTTTCTCTTAAATTTGGCAGCTGTCAGTTGAAAGCGATTTTCCCTAGGGCGGCAATGTATAACTTTCAAACGGCTAATCAGACATGTAATGACCTACTTCCAGAGTATGAGTAATGAAAAATATGTATTTGTTCAGGAACTTGGAAACATTGATGTATAAAAGTCGTAGATTGGTGGTCTTGAACATCGCGATTATTTTTTTTGTTGTTTTTCATGCACTATTTGAAGAGCAGTGATAATGAATAAAGAATATAAATAACATGAAGGAATGAGCCAGGCTGGGTTTAAATCGATGACCTGCTAATCAATGGGCATAAAATAAATATGTACGGAAATTTAATTTCTAGTTTCTAAGAACCTCAGCAGCTATTATTGTACAAACGCCAATCTGTCAAACTTTTTTAATAGATTTTCAATTTAATAACAAACGCAAACGCTTATTTTCGATTGGGAAAATGTGACAGATTGGGATAGGTTGATGTGCTAGCATCTGTACGTTCCTGCACATATAACAGAACACAAAATTGCATTAGCATACCTATCAGCCATTAATCCATTATGACCTAGCCATTTAATTTCCCAAATCACAGATCGACGCGGAACTGGGGACTAATCAAAAGAGCTTAATTTGATTAATTGTGCCGTTTTAACTTAATTAATTTAGGTGTTAACGGGGTTAATTGAATGATTTAGCAGAGCGGAACGTTTGATGAATTTATGAAAATATTTAGGTAGTTGAATTGGGAAAGGTTATTAGGAATTATGAGTTATGACATTAGTAGTTTTTTGGTAACTTGTTATTTTTAAGGTGCTTTCACACCACAGTCACTTTTGTAGAACAAAATTTCGTTGCTTCACAAAAAAAAACATGTTTCAATAAAATAAATGTTGATGAGATGACAAAACGACTAGCAAAATATAGCACCCTGCTTTTTATACATATCATATAGCAAATGCTATCGTGGCTATCACTTGTTGCTGTTTGCTATAAATCGGACACTCGTTCTGTCTCTGTCCGTCGCGCGTCGCATCTCATAAATCGCAATCGCAGCAAGTAGCAGTTAGCAACGTAGCACTTAGCAGACGGCGCGGGGCGGGCGGCGGTCAGTCGTCGCATGCTAGCGATTGCTATCGGTCGCACGCGCAACTATTTTACGCACCGCATATTTCGAAAATAGCATGCTATAAAATAGCATTTAGCAAGTTATTGCCATATAGCAACTTTGAACACTACTAAAAACGACTCAATAATCTTTGATATAAACTTCTCAAGCCTTTAAAATTGGTTTCTATATTTCCAACCAGGTAATTTTAACGTTACGATCTATTAAACGACCACAATAAGAACGAAATTGACATGGCGCCATATTGCGGCGTCATGCACACCTTTCCAACAATTGCGCCCTCAAGCGCATCACACACGGCTAAGATACTATAATATTTTATCTTAAGATACCATATCGCTCGCCATACTATTCAATGGACCGTCACACACGACGAAGATAATATATATTTCATATTTTCGTATCGTAAGATAGAGAGCGATATTCGTATCTTAAGATGTAAAATATATCGTAAGATAACATCTTAAGATATAAAATATATCGTAAGATAATATCTTAAGATATCGTAAGATAACATCTTAAGTTACAAAATATATCGTAAGATAACATCTTAAGATAAAATATTATAGTATCGTATCTTCGTCGTGTGTGATGGCCTAAGATATATTAATATAACATCTTAAGATAAAATATTATAGTATCTTAGCCGTGTGTGATGCGCTTAAATCAGTTATATTCTTTCAGATGGCAACATTACTGTCAGTAATTTGTTGTTTCTTGCAAAACTTCATTTTCTAGTGACAGTTAACAGATCGCTTATTATCTATCTGTTAGTGTTCTACATAATATTTCCAAAAATGACTATGGTAAGCCCCATTATGAATATATTATACTGAAATACACAATGTATTATGTAACTACACACATCAAAAGTGTCTAGGGATCAACATATATTTTTGCAATAACTTTTCTCCTGATTGATATTAATTAAAATTTTCTTTAAGGATTCATCAAATAAAGTGTTTTCGTTTGTCACAGTAACGATAAACCAAGTCACCTTTGCATTAATAAAGAAATTTGCCATTTTCCTAATAAAGGGATTTTTGACATTTGAACCACTAACACAAAAGTTCGAAAAAAAGACTGAAACAACAGTTTTCTTTAAAATTTTATTGGGTAACTTAAACAATTAATAATCCGTGTTTCTACCGCGAACACTAACAACACAAGAACATCGGTTTGGCATACTCAAAATGAGTTCATCCAAATCACGCTGTGGAATGGCCGCCCATGTTCGTTGCAACAACAAAAAAAGGTCTTCTTGCGACTGGATACCCTCCATATTCGGCAGAGCTCTTCTCTGTAGCATATCCCATGCATGCTCAATCGGATTCAAGTCTAGCGACTGAGCAGGCCAGGCAGGACATTGATGTTAGCTGCGGCGAGAGTCTGTCTTACAACTCTTGCGGTGTGCGGTCGTGCATTATCATGCATTAACTGAAATAAGGGACCGATTTGCACTTGTAGAGGAACGATGACGTCTGATACAATCGTCTCAGCATAAATTTGAGCGTTGAGGTTGCCTCTGATCCAAATCAACTCAGTTCTTCCGCCGATCCAAATACCCGCCCATACCATGATGGTTCCACCACTATAAGGATGGACTTCCTGGCAGGATTTTAATCGCTGTTGGCGTCCAGGGGTTCTCCAGTGTCGTATACGTCTTGTATCCGGTCTCATACCGAAACGAGACTCATCAGAAAAGCACACGAAACGCCATTGTTCCTCTGCCCAATTTCTGTGTTCAAGAGCCCATTGATATCGAATCCTACGATTGTGCATTGCTATAGGTGGTACCCGTAGCGGTCTTCGGGAATGAAGGTTCACTTCATGCAAGCGGTTTCTGACTGTTTGGTCGCTAATTAAGTTCCCTGAAGAGTGATGAAGCCTCACGGCTAACATCATGGCGGTTATTGTTGGAGCTCTTCGAGTTAAGATTTGAATGTATCGGTCTTGTCTCCGTGTGGTGCAGCGATACCGTCCTCCATGGCGCTCAGCCACGGTACCAGTGCTTCGGTAACGTGTCCAAAGTCGACTGATAACACTCTGACTTGTATTCAGAGCTAAAGCCACAGTACGTTGCCGGGAACCAGCTTCTATCATTCCCACGGCTCTGAGCATTTCTTCCCTGCTTAAATGACGTCGCCGCTCCATAATAACGTTGGTTTTAATCAGTAGTAGGGAAACAGTAGCACTAATAATGTCTTCAATGCGTTGTATGTTTTTATAGGGAAAATATTGACAGCTGATTTTCATCTTTTACTCGAATTTGATTCACAGTTCCTGATTCAAATTATGAAATGCACCAAAAAGGATCCATATAAATTTATAAAATCATAAATTTATTACAAAGCCACATCTCAATCTCAAGAAATCCGCATAAAAATGCTTGATCCCTAGACACTTTTGATGTGTGTATTTACAACTAACATAATATGTTGTTACAACTAAGTATTACATAACACTGAAATAATAACAAATCAAACTGTACTGAACAATTTGACTAGAAGTTGCTATCGTTTGTTTAAGTTACAAGTTACTTCGTTGACTTGATTCATGTTGAGTTGCTGGTGACTTGATTACTGTTGACATTGTATTGATAAGGTTCTGTTTATTTTCATAACTTAGTTGCTTGTTGTAGTTGAGATCTTGTTCTTTTAAAGATAAATAAGAGGTTATGGGAAATATTGTGATCCTATTATTCAGTGACATCGTAGGTATGTGTGTACAAAGGTCGTAAAGAAAATAGCGAAATTGCTAAATTCGGTACCTTACTCTGCAAACAACAATATTAAGTATTATACACTTCAATGACTTTAAAAACCTGACGACCATCTGTCAACTGTCACTTGAAAATTACGTTTCATCATCTCAGCCATAGGACGTCCACTGCTGAACATAGGCCTCCCCTTTAGATCTCCACATATACCGGTTGGAAGCGACCTGCATCCAGCGTCTTCCGGCGACCTTTACAAGGTCGTCTGTCCACCTCGTTGGTGGACGTCCTACGCTGCGCTTGCTCGTCCGCGGTCTCCACTCTAGCACTTTTCGACCCCATCGGCCATCTGCTCTGCGAGCAATATGGCCTGCCCATTGCCACTTCAGCTTGCTAATCCGGTGGGCTATATCGGTGACTTTAGTTCGTCTACGGATCTCCTCATTTCGGATTCGATCACGTAGAGAAACACCGAGCATAGCCCTCTCCATAGCTCGCTGAGCGACTTTGAGCTTTGAGATGAGGCCGATAGTGAAAGACCACGTTTCGGTGCCGTAAGTCATCACTGGTAACACATATTGGTTGAAGACTTTCGTCTTGAGGCACTGAGGTATGTCGGACGAAAAGACATTGCGTAGCTTCCCGAACGCTGCCCAACCGAGTTGGATTCGGCGGTTGACCTCTTTCTCGAAGTTGGACCTACCTAATTGGACTACTTGTCCTAAATAGATATATGAGTCAACAACTTCGAGTACCGAGTTTCCAACAGAGACTGGGGTGGGCACAACATTGGAATTTGACATAATTTTCGTCTTGTCCATGTTCATTTTCAAGCCCACCCGTTGTGAAACTCGGTCGAGGCCATCGAGCATCATGCTGAGTTCCTCCATCGACTTTGCCATGACTACGATGTCGTCGGCAAACCGAAGGTGAGTGATGTATTCGCCGTTGATGTTGATGCCAAGTCCTTGCCATTCCAGGAGTTTGAAGGCGTCTTCCATTGCGGCAGTAAACAGTTTAGGGGAGATAACGTCCCCCTGTCTTACGCCTCTTCTCAATGGAATCGCCTTCGTGCTCTGCTCCTGTACTCGGACCGACATGGTGGCGTTATTATACAAACACTTCAACACCTCGATGTACCGATAGTCAATACGGCATCGCTGGAGTGACTCAAGTACCGCCCATGTTTCCACCGAATCGAAGGCTTTCTCATAGTCCACAAACGCTAAGCATAATGGCAAGTTATACTCTTCGGTCTTCTGTATAACTTGCCGCAGCGTATGGATGTGGTCTATGGTACTATAGCCTCTTCGGAAACCGGCTTGTTCGGGAGGCTGGAAGTCATCAAGTCTGTGTTCGAGACGGTTCGTGATAACCCTTGAAAACAGCTTATAAACATGACTCAGAAGCGTGATGGGTCTGTAGTTCTTCAATAGGCTGTTATCACCTTTTTTGAAGAACAACACCACCTCACCCCTGCTCCACGTTTGAGGCGTTTTGCCCTCGGACAGGACGGAATTAAAGAGTTTCTGGAGGACTTTAAGTACCGGTGTTCCACCCGCTCTCAGAAGCTCTGAAGTGATTCCGTCCTCGCCCGGCGCCTTGTTGTTCTTAAGCTGCTTCAGGGCCATCCTAATCTCGTACAGACTGATGTCCGGGATATCTTCGGTATAATGTCGGGACAGCTTGGCTCTTGGATCTCTTACCAAGCTGTCAACGGGCTTTGCGACCGAAGTGTATAACTGTCCATAGAACCTCTCGATCTCGCCTAAAACCTCTGCTTTGGTCGACGCTATGCTGCCATCCTCCCGTTTCAGCTTTGTCATCCGGCTTTGCCCAATAGACTTGTCCTTTGCGAACACTTTGGAGCCTTGGTTTCGCTGTATGGTCTCTTTAACACGATTCGTATTAAAGAGACGCAGATCGTGTCGCAAGGACTTAGATATACGTCTATTGAGCTGCCTATATGACTTCGCGTCATCGGAAGACTGCAGCTGTAGCAAGCGTCGTTCAGCCATGAGGTTTAAGGTTTGCTCGGTCAATTTCTGAGGTCTATCTTTACGGCAGGGTCTAAAAAACTTAGAGCCTACCGTGCGGACAGTTTCCACTAGCCCGTCGTTGATCTCGTCCACTGAAACTAAGTTCTCAAGGCAAGCAAAGCGATTAGAGAGCTCGAGTTGAAAGCTTTCGGGGTTTTGAATATGGGACCGAGTAGGTCGGAGCGTAGACTTCATCAGGCTGGACCTTTCAAGTTTAACATTGATATTCAGCGAGCCTCTTACGATTCGGTGATCACTACCGGTTTTTACTCTGTTGATCACAGAGACATCACTGAATATCCGTTTCTTGTCGGTCATGAAGAAGTCTATCTCGTTTCTCGTGAAACCATCGGGACTCAACCAGGTCCATTTCCTGTGAGGCGGCTTCTGGAAGAAAGAGTTCATCATGAAGAGTTCCTCTTTCTCCAGAAAGTCGGCCAGCCTCTGTCCCCTAGGGTTCCGTTGCCCATACCCAAATTGCCCCACTCTCAACTCATCACCGCTTTTCTTGCCCAACTTTGCGTTAAAGTCCCCCATAACAACAGTGAAGTGGGTTTTGGTACTATGTATGGCCCTACTTACGTCCTCATACATAGTCTCCACTTCATCATCGGAGTGTGACGAGGTCGGTGCGTATACCTGAATGACCTTCAGCGAATATCTTTTGGATATTCTGAGTATTAGGTATACCACCCTGCTCGACACACTGTCGATGGTTATTATGTTGTTTACGAGGGACTTGTGAACGAGAAACCCGACACCACCTTGGGACTGTTGGTCGCCCTCCCGGTAGTAGAGCAAGTTACCAGACTTCAGGGTTACGGTGTCCTCCCCCTCTCTACGGACTTCGCATAGCCCTATAATGTCCCAGTGTAACTTGCTCAGCTCCTCTTCCAGCTCGCAGATCTTTTCGTCAGTCCTCATTGTGCGTATGTTGTGTGTTACCAGGGCCAGTCGTCGTGGGGGTGGGTAGCCGGATCTCTTCCGGAGATTCTTAGCACCCCCTGCTCCGCCGTTACCTTGACCGCTACCCGCGCCAGGGATAGCGGAGCTGCCGGGGACTGGGGGCCTGGTTTTTGTGCTTTCGATCATTTTGGGGGTAATTTGCCTTAAATCGCCACGCTTGGCAGGCGGGTTGGCGATCGCAGTGAGGATGTGCAGTAGGTACACGGAGGACGCTGCTGCCCGACCTCCGGTTTGTCCCTTAGTCGCCTCTTACGACACCCACGGGATGAATTGGGGGAACGCAATTCTAAGCCGGCGCCCCACGGCAATTACGTTTAGAAAAAAATATTTATACAAATTAATTTACAAAAATAATTACTATCGTTATATTCTTGTAGGGATTTTTTTTATCATATGACTGTTGTTTAATTAAGAGCATGCATGTGTTGACGTCACAATTATGGTGCCGTCATCACTTCACCGTTAAGCTATAGTCAAGCAGACAGGAGAAGCGAATGCGATCCGAATCCTGTCATAAGCAGTCAGCAGCGTCAATGTTGGATGCCGTATTGACGGAATAAGTCTAAATAATATTAGCTACGCTGATGACATGGCGCTGCTGAGCGCGTCGCCTTGTGGCTTGCGGAAGCTTATTTCCATATGTGAAAGGTATGCTGAAAGTCATGGCTTGATATACAATGTCAAGAAAACTGAGATCATGGTTTTTGAGGGAGGGGGAAAAAGCCCACAAGTAACTCCACCCATTTTCCTTAACGGAGTGTTGTTGAGGCGGGTTTATAGTTTTAAGTACTTAGGGCATATTTTGACTCCTAACCTCAAGGATGATGAAGACTTGGAAAGGGAGCGGAGGGCCTTGTCAGTGAGAGCGAACATGCTGGCTCGCAGGTTCGCAAGATGCTCGAGAGATGTGAAAGTTACTCTTTTCAGGGCTTACTGCACATCTTTCTATACTTGCGGCCTGTGGGCTAGATATACTCAAAAATCTTACAATGCCCTCCGGATCCAATATAACAATGCGTTCAGGGTGCTGTTGGGGCTGCCGCGCTTCTGCAGCGCATCAGGGATGTTCGCGGAGGAGCGTACGGATTGTTTTCTCACTATAATGCGCAAACGGTGCGCCTCCCTGGTGCGCAGGGTGAGGGCTAGCTCCAACAGCATACTGAACATGATTGCAAGTAGGTTGGACTGCAGGTACGTGAATCACTGCTGTGCAGTTTCACATGGGATGGTGCAGCGGTGATTTGCGTAGTCTTAATTATTTTGTTATTGTTGTATGATTTGACTGTTTCATTTAATTGTATTTTAATTTATAATTTAATTGTATTTCATTGTATAATTTAATTGTATTTTATTGTATAGTTTTATTGTATTGTTTTGTTGTATTGTAATAATTTTATTTGTGATAGTCCCTAATATAGAATAAGTTTTCTGTTTTACTAACAAATATTGAGTCCTGGATACTTGATTAAATAAATCTAATAATAATAAAGAAAAGCGAAAGCGGTCCGATAGTCTATGGCTTCAAACAATTCCATACATTACAAACAAAAACGCTTCACTTCGTGTTCAGTTCGCCTCTCTGTTTGACAATAGCATTATTGTGGACACACAGTAGCTACTGAATATCACTTTATATCTGTATTCAGTAAAGATATTTCCCAAAAAAAAAGGTCAATCTTCTGTACCTTTCTAATAGCTACCTACTCTGTACGAATCATTAATTATCCCGACCAATCATCCCTTATGTCCCCTAAAAAGGTTTCTTCTTCCGATACCCTCTTAAGAGCTACCGACGGATCCCGTAAGCCCCTTCGATTTCAGGAGCAAAACATGCAGTCAAAGTTTTTCCTTTGCCGTCTAAAAAGTTTGCTTATACAGAGTTTTTTCGTTCAAGCCATTTCACGGAAGCTTGGTACGGCTGATGTTTTGTAAAATACGGATTTTCTATTTGAATTAATGTAGGTAGACGGTAGTTCGAGATAAGAAGGGTTTTGTTAAAAACTTTTTCTTAAGTTGCTTAAACTGCTTGGCTTTTTCCAACTATGTTATGTACGAGTATATTACCTGCTGCCAAAAAACAAAGTAAGGATTTTTTCACATTTTTCAAAAGCACTCGCTTGAGCACTGTTTTCATAAAGCTCTTGAAATTTTACGACGTTATTACTATAGATAGGTACTACGTGTTATTTTAAGGGGTGGTCAAACAGAAAAGCTTAAAGAAATTTTTTTGGGTCACCCTACTTACCCATCTTACCTCCGCAGCCCAATCTCAAGTAGGCATCATTGGTAAAAGAAAAACCGGTGATGTAGTGATGATATGATGTAGTGGCAGTAGTCCGGTTGACCGAACTAAATGCAACTTTTTAACCCCCGACGGAAAATGAGGGGTGTTATAAGTTTGACGTGTCTGTCTGTCTGTGGCACCGTAGAGCCCGAACGGATGAAGGGATTTCAATTTAGTTTTTTTTTATGTATTAAAGGTGATTTACGTGCGAGTGTTCTTAGACATGTTTGATGAAAATCGGTTGAGCCGTTTAAAAGTTATGGGGGTGAAAGTGGGGAAGGGTAACCGAAGGTTTGTAAATAAACTGGGGTTTCAAATGAAAGCGCACTGAAAGGGAATATTGATGACTTAATCGAGAGTGTTCTTAGCATCGTTTGATGAGAAAATTGGTGCTGGGAAAATTGGGAAATGGAAATCCGATTATCAAGTGAGAGTGTTTACTACATCTCAGTCTTTGCAATTCTGTTAAAGATGATTTGTCAATGTGCTGTAACCGCCCAACATAAAATGATATATGTATAAAATAAGTATGTTCCTATAAATAGTATAATTAAAAAAAAATTATAATAAAAAGTAGACCGGAAAAAAATCGTAGATATTAAATAATTCGAAGCGGTCCCCCACGCGACGAATTTTTTTTTTTTAATATTTATTACTTTTTTTGTGTCGGGGGTTTTTTAAATTTTTAATTTTTTGTAGTAGTATTTCGGTAAATAAAAATCACCAAACTAATGATACTCTTTAGCAGCAATCAGTGGCGGCCTTAGGGGGGGGCGAACCGGGCAACCGCCCGGGGCCTCGCGCTTGCAGGGGCCTCGCGCAACAAACCAAGCAAAAGAAAAAATAGTTATTTTTAATTTAAAACTTTTGATTTTGACCATAACTAAGTACTCATTAGGTCTTTAACATAACGGTAAATTAAATAAGATTTAAGCTTTAGGAAAAATCGTAATCATCGATTTTTAAATTTATCGTCTCAAAATTCGTTAATTTTATCGGTTGAATGTACGGGCTAGTTTAAATTAAATCTGGTAGTTCAGATGTTTTGCAGACTAATTGTTTGTGATCTTGGCCTAATGATATAGTCCTAGACAGTGGCGTAGTTAGGCGGGGGCGAAGCGAACCCTAGCCCCCTGCCTCACAACTGAAGAGGCCTCGCGCTCAGAGAAAAAAAAGAAAAAATCTTGACAATGGCGATCACATTCGATGATCAAGTTTGTAACCAGCAGTAAAGTAGTGCTACTTAATTTTTAATAAGAAATTAACATGGCCTACAATTGTATTGGTACTTGTGGTATCCGATGAGTGGGAACTGAAATCAAGAGGCTTCGAAGTGCTGATCACATTTAGGTCTAGCGCCTCGCCTGCTTGCGCAAGGCCCAATGTTGCAAGATAACTTGGTTACGTTGTAACTGGAAACTGTAGAGTCAAAGAGGCCTCGCAATGTCGCTGACATTACCCAAGTCATCTTACAACAAGGGGGAGCAGCGGAGGCAAGTCATATTTTTCGTCCTGAAAGAAAAGGGCCTCGCAGATGCGTCTGACTCCCTCCTAGATTCAGTCTCGCTAAGCCACTGATCCTAGTTTGAGACATCAAGCACCAAACGCTACTTTGTATTAAACAAAAAACGCGAAAATTTCGGTCTTTAAAAAAAATGCGTTTTTGACCCTACAGGACTAAGACTAATGAAATCGAATTATTTCTGTAGACCCAGTAGTTTTCGAGATAGAACTTTTCAAAATAACTTCGCAATTTCTTGCAATATTTAAGACACCACTCGAGCAACTCTAGCGGTATCTCAAATTAACGTTATTTTTAACAACAAATGTGCATCATATTATCATGACATCAGTTGGATGTTTTCGAACTATGCAACTTTTTTAAAACTTTGAAGGGGTTTATCTCGGAGACTTAGGTCTACAGAGATATTTCTAGTCACTCATCATCTTCATCAGCCTATTATGTTCCCACTTCCCACTGCTGGGACACAGGCCTCATCTCTGTAAGAGGAGGCGATGGGCGACACAGGAACCTCCCGAAAGTTCCGTGTCCGGTGAGGACTTGCGTCAAGCGGAAGGCGAGGACGGCGTGGCGCCCATCCAGCCAGTCCTCAAAGAGACTCTTGACCCATCTAAATCGGTGGCTGCTACTTAGAAACACCCGATGACATGTTTCCCGACCTATGAATCGAACCCAGAACCTCAAAATCACCAATTGTTCTTGCCACCCCCTGTTAAGTGGTGGACAGTGAAACATTTCTAAAAAAAAATATCACTGTCCACCAGTGGTGGCCAACAGTAATATTTAATAAAATTCGTATCACTGTCCACCAGTGGTGGCCAGGGGGGATTTTTATATAAAATCTTCTTTTTGTCCACCCCGGGGTGGACAGAGGGAAAATTTAGTATAAAAAGTTTAGCTGTCTACCAGTGGTTGACAAATTGGGGGTGGACATCCGGAATCATAAAGCAAATTTAGTCCACTTTAGAAAGGAGATACGTTAATAACAGAAGATACCCAGGTACTATCAAAAAATACCCCTTTAGGGTTCGTATCGCCAAAGTCTAGATGGAGAAAAACCTCTGGTTCCAATGGGGATTCTGGATCGCTTCTTCAAAATCATTTTGAAGAAGCGATGTTGGAATACATGACATCTGTTGCTTTGCCTCTTCCACATTTGTTGTAAATAAAATAACGTTGATTTGAGATGCCACTAGAGTTGCTCGAGATGTGTCTAAACAATTGACAGGATTTGAAAAGTTCGAAAAAAAGATTAATTTTAATAGCTCTGTCTTGGAAGCTTTTGGATCTACAGAAACCATTTTAATCTCATATTGCAGCAAATTTATTCTACTTTCAAAACGTCATGCTTAAGTTTTATCAAAAACTTGTCCTTTTGTGTTAAAATCGCCAAAAATACCAAACATTTTTGGTGTTTTTTTGATTTTTGACAAAGGTGCGTTCGGTGTTCGACGTCTCAAACTTGGGTTATTCTTTGGACCAACATCATAAACATTTTGACGAGACGGTTGGTTTAGTGGCTGAGCGATCGACTGCTGCGCAGCGTGTCGCGGGTTCGATCCCCGCACGGAACAAATAGTTGTATTATCTGCAAGTAGTTGTTCCGGGTCTGGGTGTTAGTGTATGTGAATTTCTATGTTTGTAACGCACCCACGATACAGGAAGAAAATCCAGAGTTTTTAAAATTGTCTGCAAATGTTAGAACTACCTACTAGATTTAACTCAAACACGGATATTGAAAGTTTTGTACTAAATGTAAAATGTTTTAAAACTCAAATTTTATTTAATGCTATAACTTCAGCATTTCTCCTCAAACATAGCAAATACCTAAACCAAACAACTAGACCTACTTTCGCGGCACATATTTTTTATAAACGACAAAGGGCCTCGCAAAGACCTGCTGCCCGGGGCCTCGCAATGGGTAAGGCCGCCTCTGGCAGCAATAGTTCAGTTCACTATGATTTTATCGTAAGTTGAAATTTATACATGTGAAAAGAATATAAAACTAAAAGCTGATTATGATAACATAATAATATAACATAATAATATGATAACATAATCAGCTTTTAGTAAGTTCCCACTGCTAGGAAGCAGGCTTCTTTTCCGTGGAAGAAAACCATTTTAACCGGCGTAATGTTGAGGCGACCAATTGGTCGGTTTTCAAATGTCAAAACAATTATTTAAAAAATGGCCACAGTTTGAGATTTAACTACAGAGACCGTCACTTTTCCAAAAAGCCGAAAATAACACAGGAACATGAGACAGCATAAAACTTCCAACTACTTCTGCTACTACAAAAAACTACACGTTCAAATTCAAAAAGAGCCAAAGAAAAATGTATCATAAGAAGAAAAAATACCTCTACAGGAAATTGCCACGTAATCCATTTCTCAAACTAAACCACACAATATAACCAAAGCTCTAGTATTAGTATTCCGATACAGTCGTACGCAGATAAACCCTCTATATCGAAGATAAAATGTCTTCATATTTCAGTGAAAAGCGGCCATATTGGTTGCGTAACCACCTGGAATATTGTACCCTTAGGCTCACAGCTCAATCTACCACCTGGAGATACGTGCTGAAATATTTCACCGATGTCTGAAATATGTGCTAAGATGTATGTGATAAAGAAATACATAGGTAAGACATGAAGGCGTTTTATTTTTGAAAACGAAAGTTGTAAGTATTGAAAATTGAGACTTTTTTTAGCGTGGTAAAATCATCAAATGAGTTCTCCCACCCAGGGCAGGGCGGGAGGGACTGTCAGACTTGTACTGACTAAAATCTACGGTGTCCTTCATTAGCCCTTTATATATTAGACCCCGGCAGGCTTTGGCCCTCTAGAGGGGGGCCCCATCATCTTGCTGACGCTCTTTGAGGCGCGCGTGGAACACAACGCGCCGTCGAACCGGGCATAGTCCATGGTCGGACGGTGAGTTGCCCGTTACTCGCCGCCCGCATGCCCGCGCCTTCGGTGGCCGGAGATCACTGTAGGTGTCACCGGTCTACCACTGGGGCGGAGGGAGGACGCTGTCCTCTCTCTCTCACGGCCCGCCTCCTCCTTCGCGAGCATAACTGCTTGGCAGAAGGAGGCGACGAAAATTGAGACTTAGCTAAAAATATCTTTAATTGCATTGCATATTGCAAAATCAAAAAGCGTAACAACAAAGCGTTTTGCTAAAACTTTCATTGTGCGCACGGCTAAGGAGTGGAATTCCCTGCTGGGGTTTGTGTTTCCCGACAGCTATAACCTTGTGGTCTTCAAGTCAAGAGTGAACAGGTTACTTCTAGACAAGCGTACTTCACCGTCGACCACATCTTCGCTTACCATCAGACGAGGTGGTGCTCAAGCGCGAAGATGTGTTTAAATATTGTTAATACTTTTGTCAAAACAAAATTCGCAGAATCAACAGAAAGTTAGCAATGATTCAACAACAACATCAACATACCTAATAACGCAAATCTCTTCATAGTTTTTAACTTATGAACTAGACGGAATGGATGAATATCAAGCAACACCACTGTATGTTACCTGTAAAACAATTTACAGCAAAACAAGCCTTGCTTATTCAAAAAGCCTTCAAAAGCATGAAAGCCCATCATTCACTTTACCCCATCAACGTGACTGCAAACGGCCACGTGGCCCGACTCACTTCCATGTCACCCCGCTGCGGTATCGATCTGTGTAAAACGTAACCACCTAAAATAAGGATGGCTATTTGTGGTATAACCTCGTGTCATTCGACCTCTACAGGTCACGTGATGCTCAATAATTCATACGTTAATTAAATTATTGGTGACTTTCATGCTCTGGGAAAAGTAACTGATACAAAAACGAGAGTTAACATTAGTCGGTCCCATATTATAACACAACTAGTAGCTGACTGATAATATTGAGGTTATAAAACATACAGGAAAGAAATAGATGGTCTTACAATTTATTATGTTTCTCTCTTTCCAGATAAGGGAGAATTGCAATTATTGCAGTCTGGTCTAAACTCATTCAAATTATATTTAAGAGTCATTTACATGACGAAGAAGAAGAAAAGTATGAAGTAGCAAAAATAAAAATGAAAAACTAAACAAAGACAGATAAACAACAACAAGATAAAATACATTTTGATTTGATCATTATCGCGTTACGAAAAACAGCTTTGTCTGGACCAAAACTTTATTGAATATTTTACACTGTTTATGCAAAAGACTCGCCAAGACGAACGTTTAGCATAATGCGAAGAAAATTATACTTTAAAAACATAAATATTTTAGGGATTCTGAAACTGTCCAGCAGTAGACAAATATAGGATCATCATCTCAGCCATAGGACGTCCACTGCTGAACATAGGCCTCCCCTTTAGATCTCCACATATACCGGTTGGAAGCGACCTGCATCCAGCGTCTTCCGGCGACCTTTATAAGGTCGTCTGTCCACCTCGTTGGTGGACGTCCTACGCTGCGCTTGCTAGTCCGTGGTCTCCACTCTAGCACTTTTCGACCCCATCGGCCATCTGCTCTGCGAGCAATATGGCCTGCCCATTGCCACTTCAGCTTGCTAATCCGGTGGGCTATATCGGTGACTTTAGTTCGTCTACGGATCTCCTCATTTCGGATTCGATCACGTAGAGAAACACCGAGCATCGCCCTCTCCATAGCCCGTTGAGCGACTTTGAGCTTTGAGATGAGGCCGATAGTGAAAGACCACGTTTCGGTGCCGTATGTCATCACTGGTAACACATATTGGTTGAAGACTTTCGTCTTGAGGCACTGAGGTATGTCGGACGAAAAGACATTGCGTAGCTTCCCGAACGCTGCCCAACCGAGTTGGATTCGGCGGTTGACCTCTTTCTCGAAGTTGGACCTACCTAATTGGACTACTTGTCCTAAATAGATATATGAGTCAACAACTTCGAGTACCGAGTTTCCAACAGAGACTGGGGTGGGCACAACATTGGCATTTGACATAATTTTCGTCTTGTCCATGTTCATTTTCAAGCCCACCCGTTGTGAAACTCGGTCGAGGCCATCGAGCATGATGCTGAGTTCCTCCATCGACTTTGCCATGACTACGATGTCGTCGGCAAACCGAAGGTGAGTGATGTATTCGCCGTTGATGTTGATGCCAAGTCCTTGCCATTCCAGGAGTTTGAAGGCGTCTTCCATTGCGGCAGTAAACAGTTTAGGGGAGATAACGTCCCCCTGTCTTATGCCTCTTCTCAATGGAATCGCCTTCGTGCTCTGCTCCTGTACTCGGACCGACATGGTGGCGTTATTATACAAACACTTCAACACCTCGATGTACCGATAGTCAATACGGCATCGCTGGAGTGACTCAAGTACCGCCCATGTTTCCACCGAATCGAAGGCTTTCTCATAGTCCACAAACGCTAAGCATAATGGCAAGTTATACTCTTCGGTCTTCTGTATAACTTGCCGCAGCGTATGGATGTGGTCTATGGTACTATAGCCTCTTCGGAAACCGGCTTGTTCGGGAGGCTGGAAGTCATCAATTCTGTGTTCGAGACGGTTCGTGATAACCCTTGAAAACAGCTTATAAACATGACTCAGAAGCGTGATGGGTCTGTAGTTCTTCAATAGGCTGTTATCACCTTTTTTGAAGAACAACACCACCTCACCCCTGCTCCACGTTTGAGGCGTTTTGCCCTCGGACAGGACGGAATTAAATATAGGATGATGATGATGAAATTGTTAACATACGCATTGCTTTTATATAGTCAATCATGCTACCGTCAGCACAAAATTATGAATCCAGTCTGATTACGCTGTCCATTCTCCCCACACAATTAATCATATAGGGACCTTTACCAGAGTAACGCAAAGCTAATCTGCAGCATATCCATGGGTATCAGTTGAATTGAATCGATTGTATCCGAACAAACCGAATGTAATCTTCGAATCAGGACTGGATTAATTTTCGGTAGCTAAGCTCGGCAGATAATAAAATTGAATTTGGATTGGACGATCCTCGGGCATTTTGGTGATTGTTGGAATTTGTTGCGGCCAGTTTCAAATTGTACCTAAGCCGAATGTTCGATGCTTTCAAATGCTATCGAAATTATATACAAAACTTCGTAAATAATATAGGCATAGAAGGATTTTATGCCCGGCAAACAAGAAAAAAAGTTGATGCGGCTATTTTAATTTTTAGTACAATTTTAGAATGGTTTATCCGTTTGTTCATTTCACTTGAGAGCAATAAATCCTTGTTACTTATAAATTGAATCTATCTACGAGAAAGAAAATTTTCTCGATCTCGATGAATATCTAGATCAAAACTATAAAAATACGGTAGTTTTAAAATGATCTAGTTCGTAAACTCGTTACGGACGCTCTTGCACGTTTATTTGCTCCTGTAGGTGTTAGAGTACCCGAGGTAGATTACATCAGGTAGGAGGGAAATAAACTCAATTCGTTTGCGCTGGCAAACCAATTTGGAGTGGAAACGTTGGGAGGAATTATTAAACAAAATACCGACACAGAACATCATAGCACAGGATCCACTTGAAAATTGAAATCCTTTTCCATTGCAATTGCGTTTGAAATTAATTTTGCTGGATTGGTAATCCGGGGATCTCTTTGTATACCTATGTATTTGAGTAAGTACTGTATGTTTGTTTTTCGAGTTAAATCTAATTCGAAATCAGGAGTCAAAGAAAAGACATTTATCAATTTAAGAGAAGTAAAAATTAAGAGAAATAAAAATTTATAAAAAATCAGGATTTAGAGCAACAATATTATGTATAGACCTTTCAAGAATTATATACCCGCTCTTTCCAAAACTCTTTACTAGTACTCTGGAGGAGATATTCAGAACCCTGGCAGCCTCATGGGCGACTAAGGGCATTGTAGTCGGCAATAAGAGGCTTACAAACCTCCGATTTGCCGACGACATAGTTCTTTTTTGTACAAACTATGCTCCAAGAACTGAGCACAGCCAGCTGCAAGGTGGGACTCGCGATGAATCGGTCAAAAACCCAGATCATGACCAACAGCACCAAGCGCAGGGTCGAGGTAGATGGGCAGAGAATACACTATGTCGATGCGTATATCTACTTGGGCCAGTTAGTATCTTTCGAAAACAGGCAAGAAAGGGAAATTGATCGCCGAGTCGAAAACGCCTGGAAAAGCTACTGGTCCATGAAGACGCTAATGAAGGGTGATCTACCGATATCCCTGAAGCGAAAACTCATCAGACGTGGTCACTCACCGAATCGCAAAAGTCCCGCTTTAGAGTTTGCCAACGGGCAATGGAACGCAGTATTCCAGGTGTGAAAAAAGAAGACAAGGTGCGAAACACTACACTGCGTTCCAAAACTGGAACAATAGATGTTGGCAGGAAAGCTGCTAGGCTGAAGTGGGATTGGGCGGGTCACGTCTGTCGCATGCAAGAGGACCGCTGGGCAAAGATCTCCACACAATGTGTCCCGGGAGATGGATGGCGCCGCCGAGGCCGGCCCAGAAAAAGGTGGCGAGACGACCTGGACGCTTACCATGAGGGCTGGTTCGAAGCGGCCCGGGATAAGAGTGCCTGGAAAGAATTGGGAGAGGCCTTTGCTGAGCAGTGGGACAGTACAGGCTAATAAAAAAAAAAGAAACATGTACTCGTGTATTTTATGCGACTTTTTCTAAAGTCAGGCAAAAGCTTGGCAAACATTGTCTTGTAAATAACAATGATAGTGTCCAATAACGTAGTTAATGAAGTAACATTGAATTATGACCTATTTACATCAGTTTCAAGAGACTAGCAAAACAGATTCTTTAAAAGAAAGAATTTAGAAAAGCCTTCAAAAGTACATTGTATCGACCTCGGCAGGCCAATCTCGACAACTAAATAGCCCACAATACAACTTTCCAAACATTTTTCGACAAAGAAAACATCCAACATAATAATATTTGCGCAACATCTTTCAATATAACTGTATCCGTACCAACATATGTGCGAATTTGGAGACAGTTTTGTCATTATTTGCTTCCAAATCAAATTCTGCTTTAGAATCGAGAACTTAAGGTTTAATTTCATCTCTCTGTATTTTGTTGGGAGTAGCAGGAATATCTCGGAATATTTGTACAGTTTATATTATGGTACTGTCTCCAGTTTCTGATATTTCCTTGGTGTGTCGTCTTCAAGGTTAATATTTGTAGTGTCACAATTAGTATGTTATGGCTGGTATGTGGGAATGTGGCAAATATTGGCAGTTATTGTTCTGATTCGATGTACATACTTTACGCTTATTCAAGGTCAATTTAGGATGGATTTAACCAAACTGACTAAATCTGAGACGAATTTAAGAGATGATGAATTATGACCACTGAATTTAATACGGACAGGTTTTGAACTCAGTTTAGTTACTTATTTTCGCAGTCCAAAAGATAATCTGGTAACTAACAAATTATTATGTTGCCAGACGAAGCGATTAAACGATTCCACTAGTAGTATATCTATATCATATTCTTATATTTCTAGAGTCTGGTCTGGAGAGTCAAGGGCGATAGGATCGATAGTCGCCGTCGATCTCCCGACTCCCCTATTGCTTTAGGCGTTGTAGACCCCTGTCTTCATTCTGACACCCTTTGCAAAAACCGATTCTTAAATAAAAATAGCTGTGTCTGCAATAAAATTTCTTGAATCAGTATTTCTATAAGCTCAGCAATATGGCATTTGATGCAAAATTGCATCCCAGATTTATCGGAAAAATAACTCGGCAACTTACTATTTCGTCTGAAAATGTTTGCATATTTCTTTCCTTTTCAATAGACGTTCTGCTCCTTGCCTCTGTAACCAATCCTTGGGAATTCAATATGTCTTTTCGTTTACTATAAAGTCGTATATGGCACTTACTTGGCGTAACTTATTTCGTATTGGTGAAGGATAACATCGTGAGAAAACCAGAATGTCTTAGACCAGAGGAAAAATGAAAGGTATGAAGGGTTCGTATACGCTATCTACGAAGATAGCGTATACGAACCCTTCATACCTTTACAATACTAATGCAAGCCTATTACGGGTTCGTACCCGTAATAGGCTTGCACTGTGGATTACAGTACATCCTCTTTTATAGCAAGGAGGCCCACATCCTGACAATAGGAACACTATGAGTTGATAACGCTTATAAGACATCTAGCGACCCACTCTGGTTTTGATACTGTAATCAAATTACTCGATGATAGTGAAGCTTTGTATAGGAGAAAGTATTTTGAAAATCAGTCCAGCAATCCTGAGTTTATTCGTTACAAACAACATATACATATATTATCTCTTTGAAAATATTAGTGTAAGTTATATCTCCTTGAACTGTGTTCCAGCATTGGCATCATTATAAGCTAAATAGGTATACAGCCGAAACTGGATCACAAAATCCACCCAAAACAACATCATCAATAAGATAAAATGTAGCAACAAAGACGCCAGAAAAAGATCAATGCCTTAATTTCCTGGAAGCGGAGGCAACATTTAACATCATTAAACAACTGCTAGTAATCTCAGACACAATCGGAGCGCCGCCATTATTATTCAATTGGATGCTGATGGCAATTAAATGGGAAGAACTGCATTATACGACGCGAAAATAGAAGCAACTTGTTTAGCGGAAAATACGTTGACTGTAAATGGATTCGCATTCGCTGTTAGAATTGTAGATGCAGATAAATTCAAGATTGAGGATGGCATTTAAAGAGTAAAGGTCAAAGAAGAATTGTATTAGCCGTTTTTTTTGCGAATGATACTGCTTTTAATGCGTTCTTTAAGAATTCAACTTAGCATATCGCAGTCTAAAAGAAAATTGAAATGAGTACTCAGATTAAAGCAGAAAAGGTCTATGAAGATACCGGTATTTTAAAACCACCCATTGTATTTATTATTATCAAGTGGGAAATGCTAATTCAGAAGATGTATTATATGGAGTAAACTTTCTATCTTTTAATATGCATGTAAATGTGTACAGAAAGTATAATTTAACCCAAAATGTTTTCGTTGCCATCTGTTGTCAGACATAAACAAACAGTAGCAGAAATCGAGTGAGGGTGGAGCAAAAAGGGTACACCCCCAAAAAGGTAGTAGGTAAAACACTAAAATTAGGTCAACCAACAGTCGGGCCCATTAACTATCAAATTCCTGCTCAACACCTCTTTACGATGCCCACTCTTCAAACACAACGGTATTTTATCAAGTAACCCTAACATTTGGGCTCCCTGAGCCCCTGACATAATTTTACGAGCATTTCCAAAGTCCTTGTCATAGAATACGGTAATGATGCTAATAAATCAAGACTCGTAACTTCAGATTGTGAATAAGTTATGTCAAAAAGCTGGGTCTTTTGCAGATACATATGTTATGAATTGGTTGGGTCGTGATCCAAACATTCATTTCTTTCAAGAGGTATAAGTGTTTGTAAATTCGTCCGTAAAGAGAATTTTATAAAGTTCACATTAAAATGTCGTAAACTTTTTCGAGTAAACGTTGCTACAGTAACAAGCTTGGTATAAAACTGAAACAGTCATTTACGGTAAGTCTAGTTGGAGTGGAGTCGGCATCGAATCTGTAGTTTAGAATTTTCGTTTTTGGGGGTATGAGGAACATAATGTAAAATTCCTTGATACCACACTGAAAAAGACCTTACCTACCATTTCTTCCATTTTTAAGGTACTTCGACCAGAAAGGTGTTGTGTCTGGTAGGCTTTCTGCCCGATATTAATTGTTGGAATATTCCGTGTCTTCTAAACTCGCAGTTAACTTTGATTGCGGGATGCAAGATTTGATAGTTCTTTCACTGCTGCATAGATGAGTCTTTTTGTTGACGACTGAATCGACGTTTGTTATTCATTTTGGTTGAGAAATTCAGAATGACTGAACCAATCAGAGTAAGTACAAATCAGGTGGCCTACAGCGAGAGTAATTCCAGTGTGGGTAGCTACGAGATGGCGCTAGACGACTTGTATGGCTCTGTCTCTTTCATCATCATCATCATATCAGCTGTAAGACGTCCACTGCTAAACATAGGCCTCCCCTTTACACTTCCAATAGGACCGGTTGTAAGCGGCCTGCATCCAGCGTGATCCTGTGGCCTTCATCAGATCGTCTGCCCACCTAGTGAGTGGACGTCCTACGCCGCGCTTGCCGGTGCGTGGTCTCCATTCGAGAACCTTACGGCCCCATCGGCCATCAGTTCTGCCCACTGCCATTTCAACTTGCTTATTCGTTGGGCTATGTCGGTAACTTTGGTTCTTCTATGAATCTCCTCATTTCTGAGTCTGTCTCTTTCCCACATTGAAATTACTGTCGCTTTGAGATGTCATGGTAGACGACCAGCCTCTATAGCCTCTGTTGTATAAGTTCTATTTCTTCTAGAACTAACATTTGCCTCGGCTTCAGATATTTGTTCCGAGCTAAACGTTTGTAAACAACGAGATGAGAAAAAGTATAGAACGGAACGGTGTAATATACTTACTGTTTTCTTTGAGACCATTGAAAAGTTCCATTGGGGGTTGCTTCTGTTAGAGGACGCAATTTTATTTAAGTTAATTTAATTTATGGGGCTGTAACTCGCAACTCTTTTAGCACGATCGCCATCTTGGGAAAGGGGGAAAGATAGTATAGTTATCTGACTTTGACATACTATTGGTTGCAGAGAAAATTAGTGGAGACATTTTTTATTGCTAATTAAATTGTTTACAACTTTAGTCGAATAACTTTTTTCGTAGAACCATAATTTAATAAAACCATGACATCTAAAAAAATTAACTTTTCAATGGACTACTTCTAAAGCCATTAATTTTTTGTCTTGTATTTATATCAGTCTTCATTTGTTTATGAGAATCATGAATATGAAAGTCCCATAATCTAGCAGTAAAGAATTTTATTACGTTACGTAAATTATTGTCATTGTTGTATGTATTGGATTCCGATTTACGTTTTGTTTTGGGCAATCCAATCGTTGATGCGTCCTACTTGAAAAGTACTCTTACTTTTACGATTTAATAAATGGAATTTGATCTACACTCAAAAAACGTAAGGGTTAAAAATAAATAAAATACTGTTAAAAATAACCCAGCATGTTTGTCAACATAGCACCTGCAAAGTTTGTTGCTAAAAACAAATACGTCAACTTTGCTGACATTACTTGTTAAATATTAACCGTTAAAATTGGTTAAAAATACTTGGTAAGAAATAACACAGTATCTTAAGTTAGTAACGACCGAGTCAAGTTGGCTGAATTTAGCCAATTTTACTTGGTTAGAAATAACACAGTATCTTACGTTAGTAACGACCGAGTTAAGTTACCTGCATTTAGCCAGTTTTACTAACTTAACTACAGCCGGCTCACTAGGTAGTTAGGGCAGTGTTACTCAGTATACTTAACCAATTTATGTAGTAACAGCAGCCAGCCTACTCGGTAGTTAGAGCAGTGTTACTCAGTATACTTAACCAATTTATGTAGTAACAGCAGCCAGCCTACTCGGTAGTTAGAGCAGAGTTACTCAGTATACTTAACCAATTTATCTAGTAACAGCAGCCAGCCTACTCGGTAGTTAGAGCAGAGTTACTCAGTATACTTAACCAATTTATCTAGTAACAGCAACCAGCCTACTCGGTAGTTAGAGCAGTGTTACTCGGTATTCTTAACCAATTTATCCAGTATCTACAGCCAGCCTACTCGGTAGTTAGAGCAGTGTTACTCAGTATACTTAACCAATTTATCTAGTAACAGCAGCCAGCCTACTCGGTAGTTAGAGCAGTGTTACTCAGTATACTTAACCACTATATCCAGTATCTGCAGCCAGCCTACTAGGTAGTTAGAGCAGTGTTACTCGGTATTCTTAACCAATTTAAGCTGTAGCCACAGCCAGCCTACTCGGTAGTTAGAGCAGTGTTACTCGGTTTTCTTAACCAATTTAAGCTGTAGCCACAGCCAGCCTACTCGGTAGTTAGAGCAGTGTTACTCGGTTTTCTTAACTAATTTAAGCTGTAGTCACAGCCAGCCTACTCGGTAGTTAGAGCAGTGTTACTCTGTATTCTTAATCAATTTAATTCGGTGCATAAAGACAGTTAAATTTGTATTAAATAAAAATACTTAGGTCAATACTTCCAAAGTTTTTATATTCGAAAGTAGATACACTTTAAAATACATATAAAAACTTTGGAAGTACTGACCTAAGTATTTTTATTGATAATACAAATTTAATTCATTAATCGTCCATAATATTGTCCAAACAACGTGTCACTTGTCCAAACTTATCACACACACCCAATATTCACAGCGGAGCCACGAACGAGGAGCGCATGCACGCGTGCTTACTTCAAGAGAATCGACGAGCAAATGAACGAGCGAACTAGCGACCGAGACTAAACGAATGATGGGATTGATTGATGCTAGCCAAACGATTCGATTATTTTTAACAGAGTTAGCTACTCGGTTAAAATTAAACGACACGAACCGATTGCCGTTAACAGAGGTAGTTTGCAAGAAGCAACCGAGTAAAGAAAATGGCAGCCGCCCATACCTACATTTGATTTAGCTGAGATTCATTTACGTCTACGTACGTCTTTAAATGACAAATATTTTATGACTCATCAGTTGAGTCATCCTTCAGGGAGGCCGATGACTCAAATGGTGATCCACCGACCAATGAATGGGGCCTGGCTGAAATGTTCACGAAAATGAAGGTGGCAATGAATCGGTTAATCTTATGTATTGATAAATATGTTGGTTTGTAAAAATCAACCGAATAATTACTCGATTACAATCAGAAGAGTTCTACTTATCTATTATTAACTATAGATGTTTGTAAAAAACAACCGAATAATTACTCGATTACAATCAACAGAGTTGTACTTATCTATTATTAACTATAGATGTTTGGAAAAAATAACCGAGTGAAATACTCGTTTAGTAACAACAACATGCTTATTGGTTATTAGCCAAGAATATTTAACAATATTCACAAGTCTACTCTTTGTCAAGTTTACTTGTAGATTTTTAGGCAAGTCTTAGTTAAAATTTACCAATATGATTGTAACCGAGCCAAAAAGGTACTTTGCTAAAGTAAAATTTTTTCAGTGTAAGGTTTCATAATTGCTAGGTTAAAAGTAAATAATTTTGTAAGATCTACAAGTAGTTGTTTCGGGTCTGGGTGTTTGTGAATGAGAGTTCAAATGTTTGAAAACGCGCCGACCGACGCTACGGTATACATGATGATAAATTCGTATAGTGGGGCAAAACGATAAAAAAAATGTATGGATCAGGTACCTAAGTTTAAAGATCAGCGATCAATATAACCATTAACTACATTAAAGTTAGTTTTCTATCATCCCCTGTTCTCGTAACAAGTCTGAACATAGTAGTTGTTAAGTGAATCGACAGGCACGTTTCAAGTTGAAATGCGGAAAGTTGCTATGGGATCGGATCCAGGATTAAGATGAACGGAAAACATACGGAGTGATGAGTTTTAGGACGGGCACGCAAGTCACGAAAAATGTACCGTTGTATCTTCTATAGTCTAGTATACTTTGTAGATATTCTAGTGTAACCATCACAATTCACATCTTAAAAATCTAATCGAATGGACTACCGCCCAACGCAAAGTGCAACTGAATAATCCGATTGAATTTTAGTCATTTAAGTCTCCATCTCCAATCCCTTCTGTCCAAGGGCAGGAGGATCATCCATATACAATAAAAAATGGAATGAATGGATACAGAGCTAACAAATAGAGCTTCCATTGCATAGTTTATTGTGGTTCTACCCCAGTCGTACCGTGCACATACAGGGTGTAAGAGACAGACGCACAAACGGACATAGAGCCAGGACATGATTCTAGACCCCCCCGTGTTGGAATTTTTCGACGGTTTAGTTCCTTTTTTATGTTTTTTTTTTTAATAGTGAGCCGCGCTTAAATTACTACAGGTACTGTGGTACTGGACACAATATTTAGGTATACGATGACCTTTCATTATAAACATCTAAGAAGACACCATTTCTAGTTTTATTTACATTGCTTCTTTTAGTGAAAGTAGTGAACTAATTACTTTTTTATTACTAATCTCATTGGGTTAGGTAAGAATAATGACTATGAACAGTCTAAAGTAAAAAAAAAAATTTAAAAAAAAATTGAAAAAATCCGACGAAAAAATCCAACACGGGGGCTCCAGAATCATGTCCTGGACTCATGGTATCCGTTTGTGCGTCAATGTCTCTTACACCCTGTATATCTTTCGGATTCGACTGTATTTGATCCATACGAGTATTTTGGATACACGAAAGCAACAAACATAATATCCTGACGCATCGCACTGTCATCAGTCTGGTATACACGAGAGCTCACACTGTGTACTCAATTTCCATTTTTTCCTCTCATTCTTCATGCTTGCGGCTATAAGAACCAAAATACATGTAGACATGTTGCTATGGACGTGTTAAAAATAAGTAAAAGTCTGCAGGATTCAGAACTTTCAGGGAGTAAATCGTGCTAAGGGTACAGATTTCTAACGGCTCATAGTACTTGTATGTTAATGATAATGCTTGCTACATCGATTTCAAATGAATGCCATGTAACCATGCTTTCGCAGTCTATCTGGTACCGGGGCTTTTTACAAGCTTTTATTAATTTAGTTTCACCTGTCCAATTGTTTTTAATCAAATCTCGCAAGTTCAAGAGTCACGGTAATCTGATAACTACTGATAAGACAGTCCCGCGACCCCGGCAGGCTCTGGCCCTCTAAGGGTCCCCTTCAGTGGGTATCGCGACCCTGGAATCTTGGGTTTTAGTCAGAATGGGTCTGAGAAAAAAAACTCGTTTCTTTGTGGACGGTTTTAAACGGTTTTTTTTTTATAATGAACTGTCCGGGCGCCTTTTAGCCGCCATATATTTTCACTGTAACCACTCTACTGAATGTAATTGTATGAGACAGATACAATCTATACTGAACTTTCCTAGTTTATATTGAAAGGATCATTTCATTTAATGCTATTTTTACCGACTTCAAAAAAAAGGAGGTTATCAATTCGACCCGTATGTATGTAATATTATCAGAACTGCCCAGTTTTCATATATGTTAGTCTATATCAGCGTCTGAACTAATGTGCCAAATTTCACAAGTGTATGTATGTATGTATGTTTTTATGTTTGTGCACGCATATCTCCGGAACTACAAGTTCGATTTAAGTAATTCTTTTTTTGTTGTACTAGGTATTGTTCAACTTAGGGTACACTGCAAGTTTCATCAAAGAGTGGTCAGAATATAAGATATAAAAATGCCATCATCGTTATCATCAGCCTATTGGTAATGTTCCCAGTGCAGTGCAGGTACACAGGACTTATTTCTGTGAGAGGGAGTGAACCATAATCGACCACTACGCGGGCTTATTCCGGGTTGGTAGATGTCACGTGTCTTCAGATTTTTATATTCTAGGACAAGTCGATTTCCTCACTATGTTTCCCTTCACCGATTTGAGAGCAGTGGTGATGAACTAAATTACACAAAGAAATGCGCCAGGCTGGGTTCGAACCCACGACCGATGCGAAAACATTGAGCCACAACTGCTCAAAAATACCATGGAACAAAAATATCTTTGTGTATATTTCGTACAGCGTGTAAGGTGTGGTCATATTGAGGGTGTGCACATACCAAGAGTCCCATGCTTTAGGCAGAGTACACCCACATTGGATCATATGGTACAAACAATTATGTATCCTACTGTGTAGAACTACAAAGTTTAAAATTGGAGCAGACGTGGGAAATACAGAGAAATATGTAATTAACCTAAATTCCAACTACATAGATTATTATAATAAACCTGAACATTCTAAAAATACATATAATTTCATGATAAAATCTTCCTATGTTTAAAATTTCAAATTAGGTCGGATACTCTACTACATTATTATTAGTAAATGTACTTACTGAATTGTGGAGGTCAGACATGAGGCTCATAATAATATACCAGCCTATAATGTTCTGTCGTGTCAATGTCTCATCAGGTAACAGTGACCCTGGAACGTAAAGGGCTATGAAGGATCACTGTGGATTTTAGTCAGTACGAGTCTGACAGTCCTCCCCGTCTCGCCCTGGGTGAGAGTACTCATTTCATTATTTTACCGAATAAAAAAAGCCTATAATATTCTCAATACTGGGACCTGGGACACAAGTTTCCTTTCTGTGAGTGTGAATTGCCTGTAATCCCTGGAAAAATTGGTAGGCGGGACAAACTATGTATTTTTCAAGACTACAAAGATTAAGAACACATCCATCCATCTAAATATCCAAATTTTCGCATAATGATAATTCGTGAGAAGCTCGTGACTGTTTAAGTATTTAGTCACGAGCTCCTCCTCACGAATTATCTTTTAAATTCTGATACAGTAATTATTTAATTACAGCCGCACAGGCCGATCTTCCGGGTTAAGCCGCGCTTGCCGAGGTTGGTCTGTGGATGGGTGACCATCTGTCATAGCGAGTTTCCTTCGTAACTCGAAAAGCACGTAAAGTTGTTGGTCCCGGCTGTCATTTGTAGATCTTTGACAGTCGTTACTGTTAGAAGCTCATAAGTCTGACAACCAGTCTTACCGTGGGGTATCGTATTGCCCAGTTACTGGGTTGTGGAGGTCCGATAGGCAGTCGCTCCATGTCATCATCATCATCATATCAGCCGTAAGACGTCCACTGCTGAACATAGGCCTCCCCTTTAGACTTCCAATAGGACCGGTTGTAAGCGGCCTGCATCCAGCGTGATCCTGTGGCCTTCATAAGATCGTCTGCCCACCTAGTGGGTGGACGTCCTACGCTGCGCTTGCCGGTGCGTGGTCTCTATTCGAGAACCTTACGGCCCCATCGGCCATCAGTTCTGCGTGCTATATGGCCTGCCCACTGCCATTTCAACTTGCTAATTCGTTGGGCTATGTCGGTAACTTTGGTTCGTCTACGAATCTCCTCATTTCTGAGTCGATCGCGCAGAGAGACTCCAAGCATAGCCCTCTCCATAACTCGTTAGACTATACTGAGCTTACTAATGAGGCCTACAGTAAAGGACCACGTTTCTGCACCATACGTCATCAGTGGTAACACTGGTCGCTCCATGTAAAATACTGATATTCAGCTGCATCTGGTTTGACTGGAAGCCGACACCAATATAGTTGGGAAAAGGCAGCAGGCAAGGCGGCAGATGGTGAAGTTAAAATACTCCTATGATTGCCCGTCTCGCCAAGTAGACAAACAGCTGTTAGATTTATAATAAACCCAGGAATGTATATATGAAATATACACTTTTCACAAACCTGTTAAAACTAACGTTGTTTCTCATAAATCACGTTGTTTTGTTTATTTTCAAAATATTTAACACATTTTTTTTTAAAGTAACCATCGCAGGTGGGTGTCGTATAAATATTTATATTTTTATATGATATTTTGTCTGTATGTCTAACCAAGCATGTTATTATATGAATTATGAGGTTTAGAAGCTAAAATTAGAAGGTTCTGTCTATAAGTTAATTATAGGTTTGTTATTTATGTAACTATTGTTTATGAGAGTTTAAGTGGTTTTGAGACGTCTCGTAAATAGGTGCGTCCCCACAGAGCGAGCAGCCTCGCGAGGCATTTTCCGCGCGAGGAAACTGACCAGGCTGCGCGCTCTGTGTGGACTCGTCTATTAATTGTTTTTCGTCCGAGGCATGAAACAATTCGGGCACGCCGCAATCGCGGCGGTAAGACCCCTCTTTGAGGAGTGGCTGGAGAGGCGTCACGGCGTCCTCACCTTCCGCCTGACGCAGGTCCTCACCGGACACGGATGTTTCGGGAGGTTCCTGTGTCGTATAGGCAAGGAAGAACCGCCTGGGTGTCACCACTGCGAGGATCGCCCGGAGGACACGGTGGAGCATACGGTGCAGGACTGCCCCGCTTGGGCAGAGCACCGCCGTGTTCTCACGGAGGCGATAGGCGGCGACCTCTCGCGCCCAGCATTGGTCGAGACCATGCTGCGGGGCGAGACGGAATGGGAAGCGGTCGCCTCCTTCTGCGAAGCAGTAATGCTAGCAAAGGAGGAGGCGGAACGCGTGAGGGAGAGGACAGCGTCCACCTCACGACCCAGCCGCCGCGGGAGACGCCCACGGCAACGGACGTCGCAAGACGATCTCCGGCCACCGTAGGCGCGGGCATGCGGGCGGCGAGTAATGGGTGACTCGCCGTCCGATCGTGGACCATGCTCGGGTCGACGGCGCGTTGTGTTCCACGCGCGCCTCAAAGAGCTGTCAGCAAACTGACGGGGCCCCCTAAGAGGGCCGGAGCCTGCCGGGGTCGCGGGATTGTCTCACTCGGTAACCGTGACCCTGGTACATAAAGGGCTATTGAAGGAACACCGTGGATTTTAGTCAGTACAAGTCTGACAGTCCCTCCCGCCCCACCCTGGGCGGGAGGACTCATTTGATGATTTTACCATGCAAAAAAAAAAAAAGGCATGAAACAATATACCAGACCAGACTCGACCCAGACACGTCCACACAAACCGAGCTGGTTCGCGCAGCAAATGCCTCGCGAGGCTGCGCGCTCTGTGTGGACGCACCTAATGAAGTAAAGGACTTCTGTTAAATAGTTTTGTTGTTGTGTTTTTATGTGCTTGAATAAGTCCATTAACCCCGATTTCTGGTTGGAGTGTAAGGGACAATAAAAGGGCGTTTCCATTAAACAAGTCCTGCAAACAAGTATGACGACACATTGGTGTGTACTGTACAAGTTGCTTGAATTGAAAAAAAAACAACCTACGGTTCGAACTACCTACTTATAACTTGTGTGCAGGTTTGTTCAACTTGTATACAATTTTTAACTTGTATACAAGTAACTTACATAATGTAAATGCGGCCTCAGACTCGTATACACGGACTAAAGTAAACTTGTTCCTTCTATTGCCCTTTGCCTCCTGTTTGGATGAGAAGGATTTATTTTTTTCATTGTTCTTTTAATGGCGATTGCCATTTGTTTTGTCCCATTTTTGTGTTAGGCGCGGGCCACATAGAAAAGACGTTAGACGAGGACGCGTCGCGGACGGACGTCCGAAAATATATGAGAGTCGCGCCCGCGCCCCGTCTCTTCTGCGTCGCGACGCTTCCATACATGTCATTTTGTATGAAAGAGACGCCGAAGACACATTGTCTCCGCCCCGTCTGCTTCTTACGTCTTTTCTATGTGACCCGCAATGAGTCCTATCGGTCTGGGTTCAGCGGAAGCGATTGTGAGACTTGAACTGATTAACAACCAAACTGTTTCTTCATTTGCCTTTTGCGTTCCAAGGCCATAACAACCTTTTGTCCCCATGGCTTCTCTGCCTAAAGAATGAATCAGAATTTATTGATGAAAAACAATGTTTATCTTCTAACAAAAAACTTTGTCTCTTAAACTTTCTTACAGTGAATTCCCTACGTACAAATTACGTCTCTAGCAATAATACTGCCTATTTACTGACTCCAATCATCCATCTCGGATTTCTTTTTCTTTATTCTTTCTAATTCTTGGAAAATAAATCTTTCTGTATCACCAATGTACAACTTATTATTCATTCAATCTTCGTATAATGACAGAAATCACATTCACTTCGTATGGAATACAAATCGTTTCATTATTCTAGTTTGTGAAATGTTTCTTCAGGATTTTGTTTTATTTTTTTGCCCATTTTCATTTGACGAAGAAATTGTGAGTAATGATGAGCTAAAGCAGCTGAAATAATGGCTTCTGTCTCGACAGGCGTAGTTTGTGTTAACTAGTTGTTCCCGCGACTTCACTCGCTGTGCGTGAAATTGTAATTTATAGTCGCAAGAATACTACTTAGTTGGTGTTTGAATTTATGGAAAACGTAGTCATCAATATGGCTTTCCTTTATTTACTTAAAATACATTGTTTTTTTTTTACATATAAAGGAATACCTACATAAAATTGGTCCTTTCAATATATTTTTTTTTGTCTTTAATGGAAAGATCATAATTATATTTGTTTCTTAACAAACTGTTTCTAGTTTTTTTTTGCTCTAATTAAGAAGTTAAATATACATATTAAATTCAATTCAAAAATCATTTATTAATTGAACTACGAGCCGAAAACACGCCAACAGTGCCCGACGGGGCGTTATATCGTCACTCTGTCAATTTCTATAAATCGATAGTACAGTCAGCATCAAAAGTTGCTGACCACATTTAGATTTTCAAAATCGTAGTACATCGTATTATTATGTATTATTACGGTGTACAGTGTTTTGAAAATCTGAATGTGGTCAGCAACTTTTGATGCTGACTGTACGTGTTCCAACTTTGAAATTGTTATTGTATGTAGAAGCCAGTTGTCACAGTGCTAAGGAAATTCTTTAACATAGTGACGTCACATCCGAGGCGAGCAATTGGGGCGCGTTTGTGTTCATGTCAATTTTGTTCGAATTTTATCATCACTTTTAAATTGGTCATAATTAATTATTAAAAAAGAATTAAGATTTTTTCTCTTCCATAAATGTTCTTATTTGTGGTGAATTTATTAATTAAGTATGTAATTTTTTTTCCAAATTCAAATACTTACCTAATTACGCCCTTTTCCTAGGTAGGCAGAAACTACAGAGTGTCACTTGCTACGATCCTTATGTACTCTTTCACCTCATCCACATTCATACATCTGGTCATACAAGCACGCCAATTGCGAGTACTACGCACCCGATCTTCCTGAAGCATTGCATTAATAACGTCAGTGTCTTTCTAGGACTTAAAACGAATATAAAAACATAACAATATTCATTTTGATTGCGAGCAGGACTTGAATCTGCAACTTGGCTATCTCACTCATTCATGCTCGTCTCATTGTAATATTGACACTACTTTAGTCGAATCTTCCAGCAAGGTATCATTACCCTTATTGTAGTGTAAGCTGCAGAGAAAAGGAACCCCCTGCGAAATATGGTTCCTTTTCTCAGCTTTCGCCTATATTTTTTAACCGAGTTCAAAAAGCAGGAGGTTATCAATTCGACGGTATGTTTTTGTTTTTTATATATTTGTTACGCGATTACTCCGCCAATTGTGGACCGATTTTTAAATTTCTTTTTTTGTTCGAAAGGAGGTACTTCTGAGGTGGTCCCATAGTCACCAAGTTGGGATCTGATGATTGGATCCTGGAGAAATCGAGGGCAACCCTCGAATTTTATAGGCCGACACACCGTTTTTCGCAAATTTTATGAAGTAATTTAAGTACTTGCGTATGGTAATCATAATTTCATGTAGCTGAGCTGATGATGGAAAGTTGAACTCCTTAATAGTAAGGAGTAGGCATCGACTGATTTAGTTTGAGTTCGCACATCTCTGGAACTACTAGTCCGATTTAAGTAATTCTTTTTTTGTTGTACTAGGTATCATTACACTTAGGGAATATTGCAAGTTTCATCAAAATCGGTTCAGTAGTTTTTGAGATAGGGAATTTTATTAGCTTATTGTGTACATGAGCGATGTTATTACCGGTGTTATGGATTACAAAATTCTAGTGCACATGTTGTATTTGACAAGAATTCGGGTTGAATATTTAAACTAAAAAGAGTGAAATAAAAACTTTTTCAAAAAAAATGTAACCGCCTTCAAAAACAACCATAAAAACGGTAAAAAAACCTACAAAATAACTTTTCTTTCGGAAGTCGGTGGCAAAAAAAGACAATGAAATGAAGAAAACAAAGACACCGACTTCCGAAAGAAAAGTTATTTTGTAGGTTTTGTTACCGTTTTTATGGTTGTTTTTGAAGGCGGTTACATTTTTTTTTTAAAGTTTTATGACAGACTATTTCTCCTCCCCGTGGTTTTACCCCCACAGCTCGACTCCTATTAGTCATAGCGTGATGATATATCGCCTATAGCCTTCCTCGATAAATGGACTATCCAACACATAAAAAAAAAATCAATTCGAACCAGTCCTTCCTCAGATTAGCGCGTTCAACCAAATAAACTCATCATATAAGTCATTTTTCGTAAATACCTAATTAAATCTTAAATTAATTTAATTAGGTATTTACAAAAAAATACTCATTGAATTTGTAACTTCAGATTTCCTGGTTTTCCTTTCATTTAATTTATCATGTTTGTTAGAGAGATTTCATCCTTATAATTGACCCTAACGATCGATGCAATAAAAGTACAGGGTATATTTTTTTCAGATTTTAGCCGGTTCGATTCCCGGGTGTGGGAGAAGAGAATTTTCGAAAATCTTTTAATGCAGTTTGCTTTTTACTAAAAAATAAAGGAATGTTTCCTTTGAGTAAAATTTTCTATCTGCAGTGTTAAGAGTACTTTCCCTCCAGGTGGCATTACAAAATTCCACCCTGTAGATGCGAATACCGAGCAAAACATAAACAACTAAAATTAAAAAAAAAAAATGTTTCCAAACAATCTGGTAATAAAAACACTCTAAAGTAGCTCTAAAAGCAGATTGTTTTTCAGATGAAACTGTCTGTAACTATTCCTTTCAGGCCCAACTTGTCCAATTAAAAGGCATTCTCATCAACAACAGAAAATAAACTGAAACAAATTGTAGTGCCGACAGGGTTTAGCACTCCTAGTGCTACTTTTTAATTTTCCAACGCTTTGGGAGTTTTCTCTCTGAAAAATAGATTTTAAGCTGCCTCTGTTACTATTTTAAGTACCCGTAAAAACATTTTGTTATGTCACAAAATGGATTGTTTTTTTTTCTAATTATCTTGATTGTAGTTGTGAACTTGTCACCTCATTACTTAGAACCTAATTGTAAAATAAAGTTTATAAATTGTGATTAAAATTTCGAAGCTTAAAATGGTTTGATCATGTAAAGAGTATGAGTGAAAGATGACTAACAAAAGGAATTTACAAGGCAGATATGAGTAGTAACGCTGCCGCTGGCGCTAAAGTTCTCTTCCAGTCTACCTTAGGGTGATGCAGAGAAAAACATGGTAGGTGCAATTTTAGGAGCAAAATTCATGGCACTGAAAATGTTTGAGCGATCAGCATCTGTGATGAGAGCAGTGGTGGCCCAGTGATAAGATCTTGGACTTATCAGGTGTGGTATGCACAAGGTTCGAACCACGGCAGGCGACAATATTTTGAGTAGTTTGTTTCATTGTCACTGCTCTCCAAACGATGGAAGAAAACATCGCAACTAGCATCGCCTTAAACCAAAAATTCGAAAATATGTATTTGACAGCTATATCTGTACTTGGCCGCGTGGTGGATAACATCCCACTCCCATTTCAAAAAAGAAGCATCTTTGTTTGGTCTTGGCTAATGTGAAAAGTATTGACAAGGCTACCTCCAACACTAGTTTCCACCCGGGGTAGACTCAAATGCGCTAGCAATGGCGGATGGTTGATACTGTCCCAAAAATTTGGCAAACGAACTTCTTTTCATATCAAAAAGTTCTGGACAATCTGCTCATACTCCAGCTAGTCATAGAGACCTCAGACACACCACTACCTTCATGACTATAACTTGTAAAAATATTTAGAAGTAGAACACACCCAAAATAATTAGGATAAAACGAGTAAATGAAGAATATACACTGAAAAAAGTTTTGAGTAACAAATAACAAACAATTGAGTAACCTATTACATAAAAATAGTGACTACATAACTATAGTTCTTATTAGACAAATTCAGTTTTGTTAATAGAGTTCTGTTATTAGTAGCTCGACAAAAATGATAACTTCTTATCAAATTTATTATTCACGTTGTACCAAAGTGTTCTAGAATAAATAACTTAATATGTGTATTATGAACAAAAGTGTTATGTAAAAATAGCCACGTTTTATTGTTAGCGCGTACAAAACCGTTTGGTTAAAACTTGGTGATGGGTTTGGTATTCTTCAGTTATTAGTTACATCACTATAATATTATTGTAACCAAACTATTTTGTTATCTGTAAATGAACTTGTTGAATAATTTACGGCTGCCCCTCATATTACTTGCAACAGTACAGAATTGTTATCTGTAACTGAACTTTTCGGTTAAAAGTAACAACTTTTTAGTGGTGAATCCAGCCCGACCAGCCCGCGAAATTTAAATTTTCTTACGTTTTTTGCAATTTGCAGGCCAGTGCTAGGTTGTATGTTGATTAAAATATTGTTCGCAATTGTAAGACGTATGTAGTTACAGAATTATAATTTTCAAAAGCATAAATACAATCCTCCAAGTTCATAAAGGTCTAGCAAAAAAAAAGATTTTTTCAAGGATTGTACTGATGCTTTTGATGATTATAATTCTGTAACTACGAGTACGTCTTACAATCGCGAACAATATTTTAATCAACATACAACCTAGTACTGGCCTGCAAATTGCAAAAAACGTAAGAAAATTTGAATTTCGCGGGCTACCCTGTAGCATCAGCTTATGTGTTTTTGTTTCTTATAGGTTTTCATATACCTACTTATAAGAAGTTTTAGTAAGGTATTTCCTTCCCCAAATCTTACCTACTAAAACTCCTCCAATACGGTACTAATTTCGGTTACAAACTTGAGATAGAATAAGAAAAACAACTTTATTTGTTACAATTATATTTATTTATTAAGTATCAGATCAATTAATTTTAGTAGGAACTTATCATAAATTCAGACAAAGAGCTAGCACACTACACTAGCCAAACCTAGCTAGATACACTAAAATAATATTTAAAATTCGATCATTTCCATTAGTTTCATTGAAGTTCCAACATGAAACTAATGCAAACTACTTTTTCCCACTAGTTCCATTCCATCAGGGTATGTTACAACTAGCAAGTCTTCCACTGTATACAGCATTATTTTGTTGTTTGAGTCCGGAGTAGTATGACACTGAAATATAAAATAATAATAATAACCTGATCAAACTCTAACATGGTTTTGTATAACGACCACTGTCAGAGACAATGACAGGGACTGATGGCTGAACATGCCTTCCAAAGCACAGGATATCTTACTTAACAGACAACAACACTGGATTTGGTTCGGCCTGCATTATCCTAATCAAACTGGGAACAACTTCACAAAATGACTTTCATGCACTAAGTATTTTCCATGGGATTCAATTCCACAACTTCTGGATCAGTAATGAAAGGATTTTTGAAATTGGCGCAGTAGTTTTTGAGTTTATTAATTACAAACATACACACTCACAGAAATACAAATCTTTTCGCTTTATAATATTAGTGTAGATTTAAATGACTAATAAAGTATTAATTATTAAATATTGTTATTATTACTCACAGTGTTCTCAAAAGCATTTGACATTATATTGGTCAAAAGTTTGATTTTTGACCAATATAGTTGTTATAGTTTGTGTTGTCAGCTTAGCCCTGTGTCCAATAATTGGCACTAAGTCTTTCAGGTCAGCCTCTGACAACATTTGGAGGGTCTCCACATCAATGGACTCTTCTGAAATATTAATGAAAATTGGTATATACAAAAGCAGATACTTATTATAGGTACCTACATCAATTATTGGTAAAATTGATGTTAGTCACATGAATTATAAGTTTATTATTGTCTTTTTATCTCCGCACTAAGTCAGTTATTCAGCTTGTTTACTAGTACCAAGGGACTTTTCAATGAAAAATCAGAGTTGGTTGGGAGAGGACAGGCCCTAGGTTATGTAGGTGCGGATGTGGTAGGTATGCAGTTAATAATATCATATACTAGGAAAGCAAAAGACCTGCTTAAAGGGCTTTAAGGTTCACTCAGTTGGTTGAAGAGTCAAAAGTCAAACAATAGCTCATAACAGTCCAATGCTGAACATAAGCATACATAAGCCTCCAATACTGGAGGGTACTGTCATAACCTCCATGTTTGGTAGAAAACGCTGCTGCCCGTTTCTTGGCCTACGAAGGTACTTTAAAATAGTGATTTAATGAATGAAACACTATTGTCCTAATTATGTAGGTACCTAAGGAATGGAAGTTAAAACACTGACCCAAACATTTTGGAATGTAAGCTTCTAATCCCCAAGACCGCAGATAGTCCGAGATTGTTTTCTCTGCCGCCTCGTCTGCCGGCGGCAGCTCCATTTTTGAAATTTTCTTGACGTTGCTTGATATATTCAAATACATGCATAAAATCAAAACTTACAAAATACAACGCAAATTACGGGACGCGCCGGCGTTCTCACTCGCCTCGCAACACGAGAAGAACAGGTTTCTACAGGTTCCGTTTATCCGTTTGCTGTTGATTTAACACAACTATCAGCGAGCGGGAACAAAACGTTTCGTTATGCGCTGCATAACTTTAATCACCACCTATTATATTGCTGTGTTATTGATAACCAAAAATATTCTAAAACCAACATAACCAAAATTAGTTGATCTCAGCCAAATTTTTTGTTTATTTGTAGTAACTTTGCAACACAAATCTCAACAATACTTTACAGCTGGTAACAAACAAATAGCAGAGTTGAAAAACAGCAACTATTCGTTAAAAAAATAGATAAAGTTGGGTCAACTGTAAAGTCACAAGTGTGTTCGAGTATAGCAAAACATATTATGTTGCAAAGTGCCGAAACCGAATTTTGTAATAGATAACATAAACTTTAGTAGCTTATAACCAACTCAAATAACTAAAATATTTTTGTAAAATGCAACAAAAGCAGTTGATCAATACGTAAATGAAATTCGTTTGTTAGTTAACAAAGTTTGGCTATTTGTGAATTAACTCAACTAGTTTTGTAAAATACTTTTTTCAGTGTAAATTCGGCTCACCGTTTTCATTACAGTTGAGTAATAAATATCCATTTTAGGCAACCGTTTCAAAACGCCGTTCGTAACAAGAGTTATTAGAATTCATCATCTTAATAATGAGGTATTAAGTTTACGTCTAGTCTGAAGTCTGACGCTTCAGGGACGATCATTACGACATGAGCATAGGTATATGTCAAAACAGGTTTGTTGTGACGACAGTTTTGAGTCTTGAGCCAATCCAGGTATTAGTAATATTTCAAACTCTTTTCTAGTGACAGCTACGTTTTTAAAGAAAAAAAAGTCAGAAACATAGGTACCGCGTTTATGGAAAGCAAAGCTCATATGAAGAAATAGAGTGTTTTTAGACAGTAAGAGTCCGATAGTCCTTTTCCTTCTACCCAGGGCTAAGTGTCTAAACACACTATGCCGAAGTTACGCGACCGAAGTTCAGCACAATTACGCCTGCAATGCTATTTGAATTACTGACGACACACTATGCCAAAATTACGTCGCGTCATAGCGTACAGCCTAACTTCGGTCGGGCGTAAGTTCAGCGGCAACTTATTCTGTGACCACACATTATACGCGACCGAAGTTCGGTTCGATTACCGACGAAGATCCGGGGGCGGGGAAGCAGCAGGGAGCCCCTCGCCGAATTTCTGCCGCGTAAGTTCGGCACTTATGGTGTGTCATATCAGCCAAATACGTCGAAACGTGAAATCAGCCGCCGAACTTCGGTCACGTAACTTCGGCATAGTATGTTTAGACACTAAAGATAGCTATGATTTAACAGCTCTGTAAAAAAAAACCAAAGTCAAGAGACAATAATAACGATAAGGCACTACTTTTCACTTGTTTTACAATCTTTTGTTAGGTAAACGAACCGAGAAAATTATGAGACGGGATATAGCCAAATCAAGTAATCTAATAAAATGTCACTCATGCAATATTACGCTAATTTATCTAAGTAGGCTGACCTTGAAATTGATACAAGTAATTCCAACCCAAACTCTCCGCTCCTCGCTAAATTCACGCTAACACTTAATTTTGCCACCGACGGCGACGAGCCAAAAAGAAGCACCAATTGAGACGGCACTCTTATTTCAAAAGGCACTACCATACCCTTTCAGCCAACTTCAGCAATTCATCATAACTTACGTACCCTAAACGTATTTTACGACAGCCGTGAAAGAAAACCGACAGGTGATAGGTATCAACAAAATGACCTTGAACTTTACCTACATCTCAGTATACGATGTCCTTGAGACTGCTTCGACGTTTCAAGGACATTATAAGTCACTGCGAGTATAGAGATAAACTCTCCGGGGAAATAAATTTCGAGATGTGCCTGGCATTGTAAATAATGGTAGGTAGGCTCTAGTCAGTGGCGGTTCCTTCATACAAGCCCAAAAGCCCGGCATGCCTTATTAAAAATGCTCGACAGAGAATCATAATCAAACCCGAACTATTTAAAAGTTCGCGCGCTTAATTGTTATCAAAATAACACAAACTATCCACGCCACACACTTTACATCGCAATTGTTCGCGCGCAGTTTCGTATTTGCAACATCTATATATAGCTATCTCGCTTACACGTACCGGCTTTTACCGGGCTTTCAAATACTATCTCTGTCCCTTTCGCGCCTAAAGCGTTGTGCCGTATAACGAGTTAGAACCTTGTGCGTCTACAAATCGATCAGTATGGAAGATTTAAGCCGTGCATGCGTATGAAGTTGCACGCGTATGCGTGACCTTGCACTGTTACTCTGCGTAAGTAGCTCACTTCAGTTTCATTTGCTTGAGTGGGGAAAGCTTTGTTGTTAAAGTTTTTTGTGTGTTTTGTTAGATTTTCTCAGTGATACAATTGTTTTGGTGACTTACCTGCAACAATGGAGGTAATTGTACCTTGTGAGGATTTAAAATGCGTTCAAGTTTTGATTGGCGAAGATAAGGTAAAATCTTTAAACTTTGCTCAGAAAAAAAAAACAGTTTATTTCTTCCCGACGCCGACGCCTAATCTGTGTATTTCTCAGACTAGTAAATCGCATAAAAGAATATTTCATATGTGTATAAATCATGCAATAGAATTCAAGAGGTTAGTTTATTTATTTCAGCCCTTTGGGCAGGCTTTGTGTAATTTTTTTAGTAATAGTACAAAACGAGCTGCTTTTTACGATACTCATTGCAGCAAAAAATTCGTTGGACATACATGTCGCGAGTCGTAAACACGGTTTTTGAACAAAAAAGTAAACTTATTGAGTTGTTTTCTGATCTGTGCGACAACCCACAGAACTGGGACGGGGATACGATTTTAGCTATTGAAAAACAGTTGTTGGTAGAATTAAAACGATCACCAACATTTTACTCTGATGTAATTACCTAAATCATTTCTTAAGAAAGATAGACGATTCCAATTAGAATATAAATAATTTATTTAAATTCCTTATTACAT
The DNA here is from genome assembly GCA_950005045.1 of Agrotis exclamationis. NCBI lineage: Eukaryota > Metazoa > Arthropoda > Insecta > Lepidoptera > Noctuidae > Agrotis > Agrotis exclamationis. The sequence goes on along the minus strand of OX465417.1, from coordinate 4,366,372 downwards.
TCTATCTAGCTATTTTTTAACTTTCGTTTTGTAACTTTCTGTTTTGTTTTTTTTTTTGTCTGTAACCTGTTAGTCCTGTTACAAAACAAGCAACTAGGTACTTACCATAACTTTGAATTCACTTTTAATTTATTGTACCTAAGCAGTAGTTTATGAGAAAATTGCGATGATACATACGTAGTACCTACATACTCAGTCGAAAACTGAACTTTCTTTTTTTGAAATCGGTTTAAATTTTATTGGGCTTGCCTTATTTTGAAACCCTAGGCCCGCCGTATATCAAATATATCAAAATCCGTTAATGTAGTTACTGATTTACCTGTGTAGAAACAGGAATACAATAATATAGTGTCGCAGGTTTTTCATTAAATTAGGTTTTTACAACGGATGATGTTAAAATAACAACACGATTTTATCATTTCCCTAAACAAATCTAGTGTTTTGATCAAATCCCTAAACTGGTTCAGTGAAATGACAAAAATTTCAGAAAATGTCGACGGACACTTCACGGCTAACCTAACCTAATCTGTCCGAGTCGGGGTGCCCAATCGTTTCTATGATATTTTTTATTTATCAGTCCCCGTTTCGTACACACGGGGCACCCCGACTCGGACAGGTTAGGTTAGGTTAGCCGCGAAGCGGTGCTCCGTCGACATTTTCTGTTTTTGTCATTTCACTGAACAAGTTTAGGGATTTGATCAAAACACTAGATTTGTTTAGGGAAATTATAAAATCGTGTTGTTATTTTAACATCATCCGTTGTTTGATCAAAACCCTAGGTTTTTGATCAAAAACCTAATTTGATGAAAAACCTACGACATATGCACTACCGACCCGCCCTGGCTTCGCACGGTTGCTAATATGCATATAGGTATTTTGAATCACATTGTTGCGTATTTTAAAAGATCTAAGGGTCAATTTGTCAGTAGGTAGGTACACACACCGAGACGCGACACAACGGGACGCTTCGCGCACATTTTAATGGACTCAAAATCTAACTTTATTAACTACACGAAAAATACACATTTAATACTATTTTATACTAATATCATTTGGGTCACCTGTAATACTTTACCCTCAAAAGATTAGGTACCTACCTCACGATATACTCGTAGGTAAACTATTTTCATGATAGTACTCATATAAACTTTTCTACACACGGGATGCCATTCCAAACTTTGTTCCGCTGAAACTTTTACAAACAACTGAAAAATCCAATAACAATTTGCTTGCTACCATACAAGAGAGTTAGCTACCACCAAGAACGTGCAGTTTCTTTTTTTAAGTTTTATTTCCTTTTTTCGTATTACATAACACGTCATATTCATTGCGCGCCGTAATAAGTTTTTGGTTTAGAGCTACGGGCTAACTTTTTTCCGTACCAACACCATCTGAACATAGGTATGCAACGCCACATTATAGAAGGAGATAGAAAGTGAGCTGGGCGCACATTTCAATAGGGCGATTCAAAATCTAACTTTATTGACTAAGTACTTTCTGTTTCTAGTATCATCGCGTCTCGTCGCGTCGCGTCGCGTCTGGGTGTGTACTGACCCTTAGTTAAAACTCCGACCGTGCATCCCTGAGACGACGCACTAATTTTTTTACATTTATTCTGTCACTCTTGAAAAAAGTGCTCTTACTCTTGCAGCACTAAGCGAAGAGAAACTCTTGGGAAATACTATAACAATGAAGGTATTATACGCACTTCGCTTTCTTGAATAAATTATTCAGTACAGTTTAGGCAATGAACTGAGGCAGCTGTTCATCTGACGTCCACTGTAGATCGGATGGTTTGATCCAACATTACGGTACGCCAACTTTACGCTATAGTTATAGCGTAAAGTTGGCGTACCTACTCGTAACTACATAACATAACACCCCACCTGTAATCCTTGAAGGGTTTTGGCCATTTTGCTCAACTTCTCATGTAGTAGTCGGCGAGTCTTTGCTACCAATCGAGCGCAGGTCCAAACTCTGTGGCTGCAACTAAAGAATTTCTGAAAAAAACCGAATAACACTTTTCACGACCTGGGAATCAAACACCAACCACATAATACTAGTATTCAGCTGCATTTAAATGCAACAAGCTTTTGCCAGGGGCTTCGTCCGTTACAACACTAACTGTCGTACCACAAAAACTTTTAAACGTCTGTTGAACACTTGTCTAAAAAAAAATCAGATAATGACGTTGAAATAAGGTCCGTTTTGCAGTCACACTTTTTTTAGACTAGTGTTTAACAGATGTTTAAGTTTTTGTAGTAAGGCTTCAAAAGTTTAGGTTTAAATTGGGATAAAAACTATCCCACGTGTAAAACCAAGTTATAAACTATCTGTGTACCAAATTATATTCAAATCCGTTAAATGGCATTTGCATGAAAGAATAACTAATATCCATGCATCTATTCCCCACAAACTTTCTCACTTTGGAAGTAAGATACCTACCTAGTTTTAGACTGGTGACTTATTCAATCTACATAATTATTATCATAATAATCATAAGTGGTGTAAATAGGACGTCTACCTATATGACTTGACGTTTCGCAACGACTTTAAAAGCTTACTGTCACAAAAATCCAGACTAGGTACTCTAAAAAAATGCCCTAAAAATAAGATTTACGATAAAAAAGGACACAAGGACGTCTAAAAATAATCTGTACGAGCCATCTAGTCTCGCAGTAATAAATCACAACAGCCCTGTTTTATCCCTTAGGCCAAGCACGCACTGCGAATTTTATTCGCGCGTTTTTTTCCATTCGCGGATTTTAAGTCACGTACTGGAAGTTGGAACTATTCTCGCATGGTTTGTTTTTTTAGGTCGGCACCGTTTGCGCATTTGCTTAGTAGTTGACTGTTGCCGTTCGTCGCGGGTCGATTCCCGCATGGAACAATAATATTTGTTTGATCTGCAAGTAGTTGTTTCGGTTCTGGATTTCTGTGCACGTGAGTTAAAATGTTTATAAATGCCCCGAGAAATTCGTAGTGTGAGACAACGGTTTTTTTTTACACGACTGTCCGAAAATAGGAGTGTTATTTAAAAATCTATCGCAATTGCGTGTTTCTTCACAGATAATCCTGCGGAAAAAATCGCGCGAATAAATTTCGCAATGCGTGCTTGGCCTTATATTGTTAGGGACGTTAATAACAACCACCCACCAGGTAAGAGAAGAATTAGAGTAGGTAATAGCCAGGTTTTATTGTGTTACGGAATTAGAATGATTTGGAGAGGATAATAGTGGCATAAGAGGCCTTGTAATAAGGGTCGAAGTGGACTGGAGATGACGATATTGAGATGGACAATGGGTAAAAATATGATTAAGGTTCTTGAATATAAAGAATGAAGGCCTACTTTTTACGAAAATATTTTTTTGGGGTTTTTATTAAGATTTGTTTTCTTTTTAAACTGTATTATAAGTTGTATTCCGTGATGATGTTCTATGTTCAGCATAATTTATTTTCAGGTAATTATTATTCATAAGGACGTGCATATTTTAGAATAGCGTATGTACTGACTTCATATTATGATCTTACCATAAACGGATGTTCTCTACCTTTATTCTACTGCCTTATCTTCCAATTAATTTTGGATAGGTCTTCTTCTTCTACATATATAGGTATTTCTCTATTGGGGTCACTCCGAAACGCGACTCTGCGTGCAGATTTCATTAGAGCGACTCAAAATCTAACTTTATTTACTACTTGAAAATATACACCAGTATCGTCGAGCCACGTCGCGTCGCGACGCGTCTCGATGTGCACTGACCCTTATTCTTCATCTGAGCACTCTTCATTTTTATACAAATCATCCCTTACACAGTTCATATATCGTTTCAGTCCCTAAATTATCCGTTTATATACAGTGGAGTTAAATCATAGATAGGTATATATACGCCATATCTCCTTCTTTAATCATATATTAAAGAAGGAGATATGGCGTGGAATTCAAAATGTATAGAAATCCGATGAAGCCACATCCATAACGCTAATATTGCGCACACAATTCTGTCAAAACAATACTACGAACAATTGCACACACGCGCCATCGATAACTCAGTCATTTAAATATAAACCTAATTCTTTACACTACAGCGTGCTTTTTCCGTATAATTTACTCACACAAACAATTATCATTGTGTGTTGTCGCGACACGGGGGGCGGATACGACTCTCCCGCTCAAATACAACGGACGCACCATGCGACATTACGGCTTGGTGAGGTATCGTTATGTCAGTTTTACATTGCTTGTCAAGTCACTCAGTGATAGACTGAGGTGGTTTTAAAAGAGCAATGTATTTAATGCAAAAACAATATAGTCGGAGTAATATAGGAAAACAAGAATAAAGTAGTACAAGTGATAGCTGAGCGAAACGCTCAACACCACGCGGCTTCACCGACACGCCCCCTTGCCACTTCTCCTGTTTTTAATATTTCTGTGAGTTAAATTTTATTACGGTTCACTACTACTCCTGTCTGACAGTGATTTGATGTTTTTACCACGCTAAGAAAAAAAATTATAACTACTACTGCAAGAATTAAAGGCCTTGTCGGTAACATCGTTTACATTCACAACCCACATTTTGATTAGGTATAACACGAAACATCGTTGTCTTAACTTACTCATAAAAGTTTAAATCAGAGTTACAGACAGCCCTATAGCCCGAAGCAACAACTCAAGCCTGATGAAGTTTATAACATCTACATACAAAGTTATTCATACAATTTAACATTAATTTGGCATGAGGAGCTCGGGAGATGGGCGGCGCCGTAGAAAAGGAGGTGAGACGACACAGACATACTACGAGGGCTGATTCGAAATGGCCCGGAAAAAGAGTTCATGGAGGGATGTGGGGGAGACCTATGCCCCGCAGTGGGACAGTAAAGGCTTCTTTTTTTTTTCGTGGTAAAATCATCAAATGAGTCCTCCCACCCCGGGCAGGGCGGGAGGGACTGTCAGACTTGTACTGACTAAAATCCACGGGTGCTTCAATAGCCCGTTATGTCCCGGGGTTACGGTAATGAGATAAGTCCAAGGAAAAAAATAAGGAGCTCTTAGCAATCAGAATGGTCCATCTTCAAGGTTAAGCCACACTTGCCGTGGTTAGTCTATGGATTAGTGGCCATCTATCATAGCAAGTTTGCTAAGCCAGTGGCCATCTATCATAGCCAGAATCAATAGTGGCGACCACCAAGCTCGACGTGTCCCGGAGAATGAATTCACCTGTTTTGGATACTGCAACGAAATTAATGAGAAAAGAATAGTGGAGGAGTAGGAAAAATCCGTAGTATCTTTGACAGTCGTTACGGTTAGTCAGAAGCTCGAAAATCTGACAACCAGTCTTACCAAGGGTAGCGTACCTATTACCCAGTTTTAATTGTTACGTCGATCGTATTGCGAGACCAATCTACAGGCTTCTCGAAAGTTCCACAAGGTTCTCGACAATTCTACTGAAGATTGGTCTGGAAGTTTCTAGAAAATTCTACCCTGTTCTAGATGTTTCGAGATGGTTCTGGAATGTTCCAGAAGGTATGGGACTATGTCGAAGTCTATGGATGTTTTCAGAACATTCGACCATCTTCTAGAAACATCTAGTGGGTCCGGACGGGGTATAAATAGGGCGCTGATCGCGACCTCAGTCAGCCTGGTTTTGACTACGATTGAGGAAACTCGAAGAGAACTGGAAGCGATCTCTAAGTGACTTTTACGTGTGATTAAGTGTGTATATAAGTGTTTAAGTGTTAAGTTAATTTGTTAATTTAACAATAAAGTTTATGTGGTTTTAATTGGTGTTAATTAATTTATCCCAATACCCAGCTCGTAACAATATTGTGGAGTTTAGATAGGCAGGCACCATGTAAAATACTGATATTCAGCTGAATCCAGTTCAACTGGAAGTCGACTTAAACATAGTTTGGGAAAAGGCTAAGCAGATGATGTAACATTCGCAATAACCCGAGGCGAAGTAGGCACTCATTACGAGAGGCCATAAAACACACGTTACATTGCTCAATTTGGCAGGGAACAACACACAACTCGACCTACATATCAAGCGATGGACTGGGCACAGTAACTTAATTTTCGTTGGAAATGTCATTAGGAAGGACGTCGATAGAAAACAGATGGCTGTTCTCACAGATCAGGAGGGAGATTTAGATCACACGACAAGATGGAGGCAGAGTTTTTAATGTACTGCATCAGGACCTAATGAAATCTCAGGATGCATTTGGGCTATTAATGCTTTTATGCCTATTATTATAATATTATTGTAAACAACATTTTTCAATTTTGAAGGTTTATTCTTCAACTCGCGATTGCCTGCGAGTTGGCACCTTCCGATTTTACCTATTTTTGTTGTCGTCAACTTTGTTCGATTACTCAAACTGTTCGTTCAATTACTCTTTGTGTTTTACAGTCGCAGTAACCTCTCGCAACTTTGGCAGATTTTTGGCCTCATCGGGTCCCGTCAGTTATTCTGGCAAACTATCAGAGGATTCAGAGGCGCGCGTGGAACACAACGCACTGTCAACTCGGGCCTGATCCTTATCTGACGGCGAGTCCAATCCTTCGAGGAATATATGCCCAATTCTCATCAAGCCTACAAAATTATGCAGATGCTTCAGACTCAATCTAAACACACAACGACTAATCGCAATCGTATCGTGACCTATAAACCTTCGCAATAACATAAGGAACATCTCAGTCTGAATACTTGAACGAAGCTGAATGTCTATTGAATTCCTGAAGAGCTGCCGAGCTATGAACTAAACGGAATTGATTTTATAAGGGAACAGCTGATTGATGTGATCTATTCTGTGAAGGCTGTTTGTAATGTTGTGCGTGATTATTTTGTCTGAGGTAGGTGCTTACCAGGATATCGTGACCCTGTAAAGGTCATTGTGACTCTAACGCAAACATACAGGGTTGTTTTTTGTCAAGTGAAGTTTACAACAAAAGTGGGGTGTACAAACGACACAGGCTGTGATTTTTTTTTTCAAAATCAGGATGCAGTTTTAGTTTTTGTCAATATCGGCCTCGAGACTCCTTTCATCGTTTTTTGATATTCCTCATAGTTGCGGATACAGCTATCCACGCTCATTTGAAAAATTCACCCTGTAAATTGCTATTTAAGACCTAAAGTTAGAGGCCTAATCTCAATAAATAAGTCTCACGCACATCTCTGCTAAATAGTTTATCTCTTGAACCTACATCACTCATCTTGTCACTAAGAAGTTCTGAAAACTCTCCAAAGTGCTGAAAGAAAGTTACAGCTAAGATAACACATTAAGAAAGCTAAAACTTCAACATTTTACTTACAAACTAAGACATAAAGATCACTTAGATGAACTAAGCAGGATGAAAAGGAAGTCTTTGAAAGCAGATTTATTTTATTTATCGATAATTTATAATCATTAGCCCCCTTACTTATAAAAACTTGTGTTGCTTAGCTACCGATTAAATATCACCTGTCCTTGTCATTTCTATTTTAATGAATAGAGATGGCAAGTGACTTAAGAGCTATTTAAGATAAGTAACGTCTAATCAATGTTTATAAGTAAGGCCCTAGCAAACCAGTCGAGCTAGGGCGGAGCGGCCACACAGCGAATGCGTCGCGTACACGCCGCGGATGCGCAGCGAGGTCTTCGCGGACGCGTGGCAAATACGTAACGTTTTCGTCGCGTTTTGTAGCAAATTAGCGCCGTACAATACAGAGGTGGGGCAGATGGGCTGGCGTTTGTTCGAGGCAGTATAGAATGGCGTCCACTTTGCTGTTCGCGGCGATCCCGTTGAGCGTCCGCAACGAATTCGCTGCGCATACGCTGCGTGTTCGTTATGTGTCAGTAACGAATTCGTTGCGGGCCCGCTCCGCTTTGAGGACGTTCGCAATCCGCTAGTATGATAACGCCCTTAGGTTCGACCCAGAAAGGTGCATTCATCATCATCACTTCAGCCGTAGGACGTCCACTGCTGGGCATAGCCCTCCCCATAGATTTCCAAAAGGACTAGTAGGAAACAGCAGGTGTATTACTTTTAGTCGTGTTGTACAAGCGCCATGATCAGTGATCGCAGAAATTCGAAAGTTAGATTCCTCACGAGGACGTTAATAGATGGCAAAGAATAGATTTTATAGTCTGGAACAACACAGAGGCTAATTTTTATCTCCAATAATGTACGGTTATTGTGGGATAATGTTAATTTAAAATCTAGTACTCACATAAGTCCTAATAAAAAAGTATTCCTTAAAATACCCGTTAAAATATTTATAGTTTCTTCTGCAGATTTTCACTGTCCAATTGTAATTACTTTAGTGTCTTGTTATGTCGATTTGTTTGAAAAAGTATTAAACCATTCGAGCAGATTAAAATCTATGAGCATATCCAATCGTTTACTGAAAATATATTTCTCTTATATCTTAGAAAGATAAAACGCGCTACACACTGTAGAATCTTTAAGTATTAATCTAACTAATATATGCATACGTTTATGAGGATGGATGGATTGATTTTTATCTAGCATTTCGCACAAAAAGAACTGAACGGATTTTTATTTAACCAGCAGGCGTAGCATGGCGCCGTAGAAAGGGGTTTTGTCGACGGAAGAAAAGACAAAATGACAGGTCGAAATATTTTTGGCGTTTTAAGCATGGCAATGTAAAAAATATAGAAAATAAACGTTCTATTCTTCAATAGTGTACGAATGGTGTCATATTTTTGCAAAAACAGTCGATTTATATAGAAATAACGATGAAATAACTTCGTCTATTCTTGGTAGAATAGAGATAGAATCGCCATGCTACGCGTGCTGGATTAAATATGGGAGACTATATTCCTAAAACCTATAAAAGAACTAAAAACAGACAATGATTTTGATACTTAACAAACAATTCTAAAATCTTCCCACGCATATTAAATTCAACGGAGCGATTAATAAAACAATTAATGCAATTAATCACGATATCGCACATCCTTACGCCATTTAGTTAACCAATTAATTGATTTACTGCTTCCTCGATATGTAACCTAGCAGCGACCGTTGCTAAGACAAAGCCTGTTCCTGGTAACCGTCAGAATTAATTAGAGTTCCGTAAATACGGGAATTACGAGCAAAAGAAATATCGTAACGGTTTGAGTAAACCGGTATGGATAAGTTGCGGACACTGCTATTATGAACGCAGTCGATTTGAAATATTAATGGCAGTGGCACTGATTTGACTGAACCCGTAGGTTTGTCATACCTTAATAAGATATCGACACATGTCAAAATATGAATGCTGGACAAAGTGGTAACCGGTAATGTTGGCTCACTGGCTCATCGATAGACTTCTGCTCTGCGCGTCGCTGTTCCCTCACGGAATAAATATTTAAATTACCTACAGCAACGTTTCATTCCGGCACAGAAAAAGGTGACGAGACGCCCTGGATGAGTAACACGAGAGCTTCGAGGAGACACAGGATAAGAGCTCTGGAAAGGTATTGGGGAGGCCTTTTTCGGCAGTGGGATAGGACAGGCTAATAAAAAAAAATCCGCTTAATCAAAAATGGCTTTAGACATATGCTGCCAAAAAGCTTACATCTCGTCGTTCTAGGAAAACAAAAGACTTTCAAACCAATTACCACTTGTCCAGACTACTCGTATCACGTTTCCAAAGGTAAGAAGGTAGGAAGGTAAGAACAACGTAATATTATTGGACCCTTTATCTTATATCATGTGACACGAGTCCCTTCTCCAATGTTATAAATTTATATCCGTTCTCATCAAGTTCTCATATTCTCAGAAAAATTGTTTAGAAGCTCCAACCTTGTTTATAGAACGACAGAAATAACATCAAGAAATTATTTTTTCTTATATTTTCGGATATAAACGTTCACAGAAATATCTTTAACCAGACTTAACTTTTACTCTAATCGAGAAGATTGAATGTAAAGTAATATTTTGGGCTTTTATTGCCGAATAACTTAGGTTGGAACATTATTATTTAAAATTTCACTTTTAGGGATTGGAATAGAAGCTAATGATCATAAAGCATCATCATCTGCTGCTAAGCCATATGCCAACAATACAAGCATAAATATTGAAGCATTGCAGAAGTGGGGGACTGGCAGCCGACTGGTAGGTAACCGTCACCAACTTACAAGTTGTAATTCATGGATTCCAAGTTCGAACCCATCCAGGCGTATTACTTTGCGTACTTTATTTCATCACCACTGCTCTCAAAACGATAAAGTACAACGTCATGAGGAAAACGGCATGTCCTAGAACTAAAAGAGATTAGACATCTACCAACTTAGACAGTTGAGGTGAATTACAGCCCAGTTCCTGTCACAGAGGTGGCCATCCTCCGCGTCCCAGCTGTGGGAATATTAAAGGCTGAACGCCTAAACAACATGAAGACACACCTTTAAGAGGCAACACAACTAAGTAGAGCCGTAATTGGCACTTAACCCGTTCCAGATTCTAGTAACAAGTCAATCATAGTTCACTAACAACAAACAAACCCAGTTACAATTAAGAATCATCCTTAATTCCTTCTTAAATTAACATGGAAGCTCCAAAAGCCTCTAAAGGTAAGAAATCGTCCGCCCCGACACGTTAAGCGGGATTTCTAAACTAATAACATAATAAGATTATGAGCTAACCGCCATCAGGGCTTCGCAGGATGCCTAAATGAAACTAGAAATTTCATACCGGCTTTGTAATTGGATTAGATTTTCGCTCTAGAAATGATCTTGAGAAGTCCTGAATGTTGAGATTGTGGTACACACAATTATTATTTGATTATATAGGTCAACTGTGTTACGATTTTGCGAAGGTCAAAGATGCCGAGTAAAATATTAATAATAATCAGCTGCATTCAGCTAGACTGAAAACTTTTGTATGACGAACCTTGGAAATATTAAGTGGTGTAGCAACACTCAATTGGTGTAAAGTTAGAGAGAGAACAACTGGGAGAAGTCGACAGATAAATTAAGGGCTGGTGGTGATGGCAGATACATAGCATTTAAAGTTGACGAACATTTTACAAAAACAACCTTTTCGGAGAAATTTACATGATACCCAAACCAACTTTGTGTAACAAAGAGTTAAATTACTACGCCTGTTAAAGCAACTAAATGGAATGTGATTAAGATATGTTACTTGTAACGGTAATGGGATAGATAGTCATTGTTAAAAAAGATAGAATGCATTTAAGCAGGTGTATGATCCATAAAAAGCTTTTTGTTGAGACATGAGTTTGCAAACTTGTGTCAGCTATTTGTAACAAAGTAAATCTATAAAGATAAAAACGACCTCGTCCACATGAAACAGAGTAACATTAAATTAAAGAAAAACTAATTAAAACATAATTATAAACCCAACCTTGCTACTCCCTAGTACAAAGATAAAAATAAATAGCACCGTCAGCGTACAATACAATATGAATTCAATTTGCTTATTAAAACAAAATGAACTATTACTAATGAAACATTACTAAAATGTAACTATACTGAAATAATGAACAACTATGAAGTACAAAGCACCGAAAAACTTCTCCTCAACGCAGTCAATTGATAATCTGCCCAAGAGTCGTTGCCTCGTGGTATGTGACTCTGGTTAAGGTATAAGCCAGCCCTTAGGTCACGGGAATCGTTTTAAGTCATTTTGATATGTCTTTGAAGAGGCTGTGAGTGCTGTGACCCCATGGCTCTAGAGTTTCAACCCCAAATGGCTCAAAAATACGGTTTACTAAGATTAGTATAATAACGCAGCCTTACGCAGCGTCAGCACATCACGATGAACTTGGAAGATGTGATGGTGCAAGAGTAGAAACAGTTAAACAGTTTGTGTCCCACAGTATAAAGAGATTTAACGAAGTTTATTTTAGGAGATACAAACTAGAATCCTATAATCAAATCTTGAAATTTTCCAGTGAATTGATCTGTCCTACAACGACACAGATGAACCTTCTAGGTCAGACCCGACTTTGATGTCACGACTTAATGAAATTACGGTTTCACAAAGAGCTTTCGCATCACTACCACCACGCACAGAAAGAACAATGTTTACTTTAAAAATTCTTCATACATTCTTCCTGAGTTGTAAAACAAACTTTATGAACGTTATTACAATAAATCGCGAGTCAGAATGCGATATGAATTAAAAGGAATTGTTTGTTTGTAGTCATAAAGTTGTAAATCGCCGGAAGAGCAGATTGTTATGACTCAAATGTTTAATGGTATTAGGAATTAATGCTTTCCGGAATAAAATCCAATATTAGTAGCGCTGAAGGATATAGTGTGTAATTTTAGATGGTCCATCAAAATAAACTAAAAGGTTTTGTATGTTTATGTAAATGTTACGCTAGCATAAACAGTTTTAAAGTGTGGAATATTAAGAACTGGATCAAAGTCTCTTAGTATACAGATATCTTTTAAATTGAGTCTACTGACACATTAAAAGTCTCTACAATCTAACTGTATGATAAAATAAAACCTTTTATAACTGCGAAAATTTGAATGGATGTTTGTTAAGCGAACAGCTAAACGAATATTGATGTTTAAGTTAGAGATAGGTCTGGAATGGTATAGTCTGGAATATTACCTACCGTTTAGCCTGGTATTGCGTTTCCTTCGGATAATTTCCGAGGTTCACGATACTACGAACTATTAATATTTCTGTCAAAACATAATCCAGAAAAATGAAAATGACGCGCAAGTCATCCATTTGTGACTTCTTCAAGGTTTTCTTTATTTCCTTCAAAAGAACACACAACAGATGTCTTTCCACCATTTATAGGTAATTGGCGACGAGCGGGAAATGAAGACACACGTCTATTATTTGTTATTTCATGGTTATTTACGGATTATTATGGGAAACTATATCAGCTGTTATATTCCCACGCAAGAATTATAGGAAACTGGGGCACTGGGTTAACGCCGTTTGAAGATTTATCATACTTATTTCTTTTAGTATTCATCTTATATTTGTTTAATATACGAAATCGCGAGAGATTGAAGACAATTTTTCACCTTTACTTTGATACTTCGCTGATCCGGTAGATTTATGACTTCTAAATGGTTTAATCATTATAGTTTTAATATTAAAAGATGATTTATTATCAGTGAAAACTCTACAGGCTTTTGCAAACGACTTCACTGGCGTAGAAGTCTGAAATTATCGTAAGGAAACGTAGTACCGTGATACCAAACACACAATGTATACTATGTGTTAATCCCGTGTTATGAACTATCTGTGTGCAAATCTCATTAAAATACGTTCTGTAGTTCTGCGATAAACAGTAACAAACATTCATCTTTCCTCACAAAATTTCACATTTTAGTAGTAAGATTTATTGATCCTATAATATCCCTGTATCCAAGTTGACAGGTGCAGACTATCGACCAAACTGTTTCTGTAGAGGGTGCATATCATTTATAGGAAAACAGACATTAATATCTTTATGTTAATACTCAAAGTCGTAAACTTCAAACATTATTAAGCTCTCAAAATCCGCAACTACCAAGACAGGAGACCAATCCCGCTAAAAAAGAATCCATTACCCGTCAGCTGAATACCGAAAATCGATCGTATGTTCCAGCTCTTACAACGAAACCGCTCAAATAACAAATTGATGTGCGATTATTTTAACGTTACGTTGAACATCATTTTACAGAATAGCTGTAATACCGAAATTTATTGTTATTGGCGTAATCTTTTGTCTGTAATCTTCTTAAGTAACGAGTGTGTCTTCAGCTTGATGTTTCAGTTTTGACGCGACTGTTTTAAGACCTGGCTGTTTGTATAATTTTGTTATTAAATTAAGTATTTCAGCTTGATTTATGTCGATTATGAGTATCATCTATTGTATAGATTTCTAACAAAGACTAATGTTCTAGACTTTGACGGCTAGATTGTTTAAATTAACATCTATTTTGAATAATCTCATGTTAATGCTTTGTGTAACGTCTCCGATGAAGTTGCTAATCTCAATGACATATACCCTTACGGTTTTTAACCGACTTCAAAAAAAGGAGGAGGTTCTCAATTCGTCGGAATCTTTTTTTTTTTTTTTTTTTTTTTTTTTTTTTATGTATGTTCCCCGATTTCTCGAAGACGCCTGGACCGATTTGGAAAATTTTTCTTTTGTTTGAAAGGGTATACTTTCCAATTGGTCCCATGTTCATCAGGTCAGGATCTGATGATGGAATCCCAGGGAAATCGAGGGCAACCTTCAAATTTTATAGGCACATAGTACCATTTTCATATATTTTCTAAAGCTGTCCAAGTATTTGCATCTGATAATCATCATCTCAGGTGGATGAGCTGATGATGGAAGGTACAACTCCTCAACGGCTTGGAGTAGGCATCGACTGATTTAGTTTGTGTTCGCATATGTCTGGAACTACAAGTCCGATTTAAGTAATTCTTTTTTTGTTGTACTAAGTATTGTTTAACTTACGGAATATTGCAAGTTTCATCAAAATCGGTTCAGTAGTTTTTGAGATAGGGAATTTTATTAGCTTATTGTGCACTTGAGAGAGAATGATTTATTTGACAAGAATTTGAGTTGAATATTTAAACTAAAAAGAGTAAAATAAAAAACTTTTTCAAAAAAAATGTAACCGCCTTCAAAAACAACCACAAAAAAGGGTAAAATAACCTACAAAATAACTTTTCTTTCAGAAGTCGGTGGCAAAAAAACAATGAAATGAAAAAAAAACAAAGGCACCGACTTGTGAAAGAAAAGTTATTTTGTAGGTTATTTTACCCTTTTTTGTGGTTGTTTTTGAAGGCGGTTACATTTTTTTTGAAAAAGTTTTTTTAACGATCCAAACCCATAAACCCGCGGGCCATTCGACCATAAATACATAATCTGAGTACGTTCCAAAGGACCGGTGATAAAAATCGTACAAACAAATTCAATGTCATAAACCAAGTACAGTATAGTCCTTCTTCTTCTTCTTCTTCCTGCCCTTATCCCATTCTACTTGGGGTCGGCGCAAGTACAGTATAGTCCAAAATATAAAATTACTAATACAGTAGTTGCCTCCATTTTATTATAATTGTTACATATAGTAGCTAATAGGGGAATTCAACCATTAATTTTAACCCGAATATCAGCAAAACCAAGTCCTGGTGATTGAGTCTTCGTTTTCAAATAATTTATGAGCTCGATCTAGAAAATCATCGTTCTAGAAACGTAACTGTAACATTGAACCAAAAACGTATCCCATTTACTTTCATATACTGCTTAATGTTTTACTTTACAAGATTATTATTATTCAAACGAACCCATTAATTCTTGAAAAATGTGCATCAAGATCAGGAATGAACTTGTAATGATAGTGACAATTGTGATACTGACATCAACATCTGTGAGACAAGCTGCATAACAATAGGTTTGGTATCCAAAACCGAGTTATCGGGAAACACGGTGGCCGGGGAACATGATACCACTTTGTAATTGTCAGATTTTCAAAGTAGTGAATGCTCACCCGTATGAAATTCATCCTAAAGAATATATTGACATAAAAGTAACAAAGATGACGCTGTCTATGACCAGGCATTGATATTATCAAACGTACATAAAAACATGCATTTTTGTCACACGAAGACAAATAGTGCAGAACAGCTGCTACGATGCCAACATAACCAAGAAATTACACCCATGAGATAGAATGAGAAAATGTTGTCTGTTAGGAGCGGAATGCCAGCAAGAAGTGCCTCAATCGCGAGACAAATCCCATCTATTCAAACAGAAATCATATTATGATGACCACGACCGCTCTGCCAAGAACTCACGAAGAAGAAACAAGAGACGCTCATCCATCTGGTCATGCATGCATTTACTTGATTAAAATTTAGAAAAGTGTTTAAATCCGTACGCAACTGACTCAGTGGACTACGTGACCTACAGTCCTGAAACAATTATCTGCATGACGGCTGATAGCAACGAAATATATTCTGAAACATGTAGGAGAGATTATAGCATCTAAAGCTAATTGTTCTTCGTCTACGTCCAGTGCTGTCTTGGATGATTGTATGACTTGTGCATTTAAAGCTTTTTTAATTAGCTTTCAAGTAACCTTTGATGCAGTTGTAGTATTTGTAGCAGTTACTTCATCTATTTTCATATTACCTGTTTTCATATTGAATTGTTTTCCTTCGCCCCTAAGACGATCCATTGACCGGTAGTCGTACAAGTTAAAACAACTGAAATTTCGTATTAAGCGTAACTTTTGCTCTTCTTCAAAATTAACACTCTATTAAAATAATTAGAATAAGTTATTTAGTAAAAGTTTAAATTATTACGAGACATCGAGAAGTTACTATCTACTTACAATGTTTTATGGAATTTGTCGTTGTTGGAATCTTCCAATAATTAAATTCTAACTGTGTTTAAGCCTTTCGCTGAATTGTCTTAAAGTTTATATTACTTCTTAATTAGATTCTCTTAACGTCTCAGACGGTTAGATTTAAATGAATTCCAAACTACTATAAAATATGTATACCTTCTTGCTTTGGTACCTGTAATTGTAGCTAAAATAAACGGAGTTCTAAAGTATGTAACTTACCATAGAGTCCGATGCATTGAGCAATCCAATCCCACAGACAGTTATCATTATCACACCCATATCCACTTGGCATCGCTATCACAAATTATCACAAAACAAAACACGAAAAGTCAATACACGCCACTTACAAAACGAAACATCTTCACTAAATTACGCCATTTATGAATCCCATGAAAGCAAAAATCAAATTCCATTTTTGAAATTCGATACACAATTGGCGGGGTTTATTTGACGTTTATTTTTTTTTATTTTAAGGTTGTAGAATTAATTGATGGGGCACAGGCGACACGCCTGCGCGGCTCTCCCGTCATTTCGCGACTGAGCGAAAGCGTCCATAGAGTTCATAGTACCTGTTACATTTCGGGTGGTTTGGCGCTTGCGTACTACTGTTCGAGTACGGAACCATTAACAGAGGCGTTTATTATTAAGTTTGCATAATAGCCGTTGACAATTTCTTGATTGTTAGTTAGGATGCAATTAGAACCGTAGTCGGATTGAGCGCGTCATTCGCCATTTCCGCTTGTTCTATTTTTACTCGATACGACTGGATCTGTTTTCTCCTTCGTTAAGCCGCTTTGTCAATCACGGAGGCCTACCCTTTGATTGACAAAGCTGCGTACAAAGTCTATCATTTTTGGAACAAATTGAATGTTCACAGATAAGTTACAACATTAAAAATGGCTCTATTATCTGAGTATCTCTGGCGTTCTCTTCGAAAAAATTAAGCTTTTGATAGTATGTCGGTTAAAGCTCAGCCGGTACCCGCATTGGCAATCTCAAATGAGAATGGATTCCAATAATTGAAGAACATTAAGTTTTATTGTCATGAGGATAAACTAAGTTCTTTGCGTTATTTGGGAAACTGCTCGTCGACTGGCTAGACTTTAGAGGATTTAAAAATAATATGATAACGTAATCAATCAAAGGTGTAGTTAATTAAGAATATTCAAATAATAATCAACATAAAAAGACAAAAAGAGAGGGCTAAGTATATCTCCTTGGGGAATCCTTACCATTAATTTGATCAAGGCTTCATAATCCTTTTAAGATTAATTGCCAGTCGGACGTACTGTTTAGTAGCGACCACAAAGCAGAAACAAACTAGTTATAACAAAAATAAGTCGCGGAAACATTCATGAAATGAATACCTAATATTGCAGTCAACGCATTCGAAAGCGTTTGTAAGATCTGTCAGTATAAAACAAACATTGCTCTGACTTAAGGAACAGATAAAAAACGACTCGGTTATTACGAAATCTCAAACAAGAACATCAAAATTATTTGACTCTAATGAATCACTGTTTGATCGAGCTTTTTTTTTTTTTTTTAGCGTGGTCCAATCATCAAATGAGTCCTCCCGCCCCGGGCAGGGCGGGAGGGACTGTCAGACTTGTACTGACTAAAATCCACGGTGTCCTTCAATAGCCTTTTATGTTCCGGGGTCACGGTAATGAGATAAGTCCCGCGACCCCGGCAGGCTTTGGCCCTCTTGGGCGGGGCCCCGTCATCGTGCTGACGCTCTTTGAGGCGCGCGTGGAACACAACGCGCCGTCGACCCGGGCATGGTCCATGGTCGGGCGGCGAGTTGCCCTTTACTCGCCGCCCGCATGCCCGCGCCTACGGTGGCCGGAGATCGTCTTGCGACGTCCGACGCCGTGGGCGTCTACCATTGCGGGTGGGGCGGAGGGAGGACGCTGTCCTCTCTCTCTCTCGGCCCGCCTCCTCCTTAACGAGCATTACTGCTTCGCAGAAGGAGGCGACCGCTTCCCACTCCGTCTCGCCCCGCAGCATGGCCTCGACCAATGCCGGGCGCGAGAGATCTCCGCCTATCGCTGCCGTGAGGACACGGTGGTGCTCTGCCCAAGCGGGGCAGTCTTGCACCGTATGCTCTACTGTGTCCTCCGGGCGATCTTCGCAATGGTGACACCCCGGCGTTTCTTCCTTCCCCATCCGACACAGGTACCTCCCGAAACATCCGTGTCCGGTGAGGACCTGCGTCATCCGATAGGTCAGGACGCCGTGACGCCTTTCCAGCCACTCCTCAAAGAGGGGTCTTACCGCCGCGATTGCGGCGTGCCCGAACCTCGGTTGCGGCAGTCGTTCCCTCCATACTGCCCTGAGATCGCGGCGACCTCTTCCCGCCGCGCCTCGACTTGTCGGGGCAGCGGGAATTCTCCCCGGCGCCGCGCCTCCACGCGCCACTCATAGACGCGCTGGAGGGCGGTCGCCTCCAGATCCCAGGGCAATAATCCGGCAAGGAGGTTGGCCGATTCGCCGGCGATCGTGCGGTATCCTCGGATCATCCGGATAGCCATGACCCTCTGGCATGCGACCAGCCTCGCTGGTCGCGTCCGCATGCTCAGGGCCCACACGGGGGCCCCGTAGAGGGCCATGGACCGCACGATACCGGCGTACAGCCTCCGGCAGGAGGCGTTTGGCCCGCTGAGGTTGGGCAGGAGTCGCCTGAGGGCGCCTGCTGCCCGGTTCAGCCTTGGGGCCAAACGCAGGAAGTGCTCCTTGAAGTTCCACCGGCCGTCGAGGACGAGTCCCAGGTACTTCATCGTCCTCCCGACGCCGGTGCGAACCCCTCCCACCGTTATGTGGGACTCTGACCGTGGCGCGTTCAGACGGCCATGAAAACACATGGCCTCTGTTTTGTGGAGCGCCACGTCGAGTCCCAACTGCCGGATCCTTCCAACGACTGTCGCGACCGCTTGCGTCGCCAGGTCGGCCGCCGCCTGGTGCGACTCTCCCTCCGCCAGGACGAGCGTGTCGTCGGCGTAACTTATTACGCTGACGCCGTCAGGGAGGTCGCCGCGCAGCACCCAGTCGTATCCGATGTCCCACAGGTGCAGCCCCAAGACCGAACCCTGTGGAACACCGCACGACATCTCTCGCCGGTTCCACTCTCCCCGGTGACCGGGGTAGATGACGGCTCTGTCCGTCAGATAAGCCTCGTCTATGCGACGGAGGTAGGTAGGCACCCGGTGATACCGGAGTGCCTCCCTGATGCAACTCCAGGGCAGGGTGTTAAAGGCATTGGTGATGTCGAAAGACACCGCCAAGACGACCCTGCCCCGGGCCACCGCATCCCCCGTCGTGAGGGCTCTCACGCGCATGATTGCGTCCACCGTCGAGCGCCCCCTGCGGAAACCAAACTGGCTCTCCGCAAGGTTCGGGCCCATCCGATTCAGGTGCCCGACGAGGCGGTCTGCAATGACTCTCTCAAAGAGCTTGCCCACCTCATCGAGCAGCACGATGGGCCGGAATGCGGACGGAGAGTCCGCAGGGCGCCCGGGCTTCTGGATCAGGACCAGCTTCCCCGTCTTCCAACGAAGCGGAAACTGGCCCCTTTCCAGGCATGCGCTAAAGAGCCCCCCCAGTCGAGGCCCGAGAGTCCTCGAGGCCAGGACCCAAGCTTTTCCTGGCAGGCCGTCGGGTCCTGGGGCGGTATTTTTGGCCTTGAGCCGTTGTACCGCCACTCTCATGTCTACCTCGGTCACCTCTGGAGCGTCGTAGACGTCGTCGTCGCTGTGGTCCGCGTTTGCGCCAGCTTCACCGTCAGGTTCCGTCGGAGGCGGAGCCATAGGCGGGGGAGTATGCTCCCCTCGCGATGGGAACAGGGCGCTCACCACGTCCTCCACGAACTGAGGCTGGAGACTCTGCGTCAACGGGGGAGCCCAGGGGCGGAGCTTCTCTCTCGCCCACTTGTAGGGCCGGCCCCATGGGTCCCCGTTCAGAGTCTCCAGCATCTCCTTGCGGGCCAATTCCTTGGCCCGCCAGATCTCGTCGCGGAGGACGGTCTTCGCTGCCCTGTAGCCCTCGTACAGCTCCGCCTCTACAGTTGCCGCATCCGGTGGTCGGGTGCGGCGCCTGCGGCACCTGGTGTACCGGCGTCGCGCGGCAACGCACGCCTCGCGCAGCGCTGCTAGCTCGCGCGACCACCAGTACAGCTGACGCCGGGCGCGTCCTTGCCGGACCCGGGGCATGGCCACGTCGCAGATCTCTGACATGGCCTCCCGGAACCACTCCGCCTCGTCGTTGATGTCGGCAGGCCTGTCCGGTGGTGACACCCAGGCCTGCACGATCGAGGCTTCCAGGAATAGCTCCCGGTCCAGCTGCTTCAGCGCCCATCGCGGACCACTTGGGTTCCGTCGGACCGGCGCGTCTGAGGTCTGGGCGGAGACGTCAAACCGGATATATACGGTGATCGGAATAGGTCTCCACCTCCTCTACAACGCGCCAGTCGGTGACGCGCGGTGACAGGTCGGAGGTGGCGAACGTGACGTCCACCACCGACTCGCCTCTCTGTTTGATCGAGCTTAAACATTTTTTTACTTGGTGATGGTATTTCAATCTATTTATTTGACCCACTAAATACATTGCGGAGATAAGGATTGTGGACAGTGGAAGAAGCCGACAAGCCGACTGGTAGGCCTAGCGGATGATGACCTCGTAGGTTTGAACCAGCATAAAGCAAGCGTTGTAGAATCTATTGAAGTTCTTGTTTTGTTGACTTAAACGAATGTATCGGATCGATTCCAGAATGACTGATGAAAAAGATTCAAAACATCTGGAAGTTGCAGTACAGCCTATAGGTACTTATGGCGCGGATATACAAGGTTTTCAAAAAACAATTCCTCGTTTCAAACATGACATTATATCTGAATTATCAAAAATGAGATAGATAGCTGTGTTTATTAATATGATGGTTTGTCCATCTTTTCAGAACCTATGCACGCAATAGGTGACTAACATAGGAATGACCATCAACTGAGTTGAACTGAATGTAGTCCCCGGAATGATACTGAGAACCTAAATAACTATGCCTGACTTATCGGGCGAACCCGGGAAAACATGATCACCAATCGTACTTAGAACCGCTCGACTGGCAAAACAGCGAAGCAATCTGCGTAGGTCTTCAAAAAAAACATAAAATTTAATAGGTTATGCATGGAACTACCCAGTACTAAATAGACGTAAACTAATAAATAAAAAAACGCTATAAATAATGCAAGTTCAAGGATTCTCTAAAGAGGTTTGGTTCGACGCTTTTAAAGCCTGTAAATGGGCAATAAAATATTGGATTTTATAGCCTCAACTGGCCTTAAGCGACCATCACTTATAAATAAACTGCTTCGGTTAACAGTTGCTCCCTAAATTGACACTTTCAGTTAACGTGGTGTGAAAAGCAATTATGTCTTCATTGTGTTGGAGCGAGGAGATCTTTTAACACCTGTGTTTATCGTCCGGTGTTGACAGAGTAATCTCTATGAAAAGCACATTGTGTTAGTAAACTAGGGAGCTAACGTATCTAGACTAGATTATGAAAGGAAACATCATATTTCCAGAGCTCGATTTAGTCAATTATGCCACAGCTGTGATTATGCTATGACACGGGTCCTTCGGTCTTACCTATCGTGTCGTTCTTAATTAACTATCTGCATACTCCAGGACATAATTTAGGTCCTGGAGCATGCAAGAACAAATACAGGCCGTTGTGTCAGGCCAGTTCTTCATTTTTGCTTTTGTAATGGCTCATTAAGTGAGCCCAGAACTTGTCTGTGTTTGTAACCCTTCCTCGCCTTCAGTGACATCAAACTCAAATTCCAAACATTTATTGCATTCATATGGTATTTTACAATGTTTAAGAATTGGGCCAGATTCTGACATTAGTTTACGTAATGATGAGACAACAAGAGACTGGACACAATATTAAATAAGTCGTTGGTAGAACTGCCTTACTTATTTTTCCATTAAATATATGTCGGATCTTGGTTGAGCCCTTAAAGGTAACACAAAGCGCCTTTGTTTAGGCGTTGGTCTGAGTCCAGAGTTAACTGATAAACCCCACGATCCCATGGACGGACAGTGATCGTTCGGATGTGGTGGTAGTCACACGTGCTCTGGGAACTGCTATGTGTTTCCTTTTAAGGTCCGATTATTTATTAATTAGCAAAGTTGACCTAGTAATAGACTATGTAACACTAAATGTGCATAAGTCAAAGGAGTTATTTCTCTCATTGACCCGTATCCCATTCTAACCCACAAATGTAGACACTTATTATTCTTATTCGCCAGCAAATATACCCGGATGCGACATACATATTATTAATCAGTCATTCTGAACATAACGTCGAACCCTAACTATATTTATTTCATCACGGAAATTAAACGTTCAAAATATCCAGCGATACAAGAGAAGTTTCCACTTTCCACGGACGGTCCCCTATGACCCGGCTGTCGGAAGTCGTGGGACCAACTTCCAATCCATACGTTATCTGCTTGCACCTGGTTGCGGACTTGGCACGGCTCCAACTCCAAGAATTAATATCGTTTAGCTCCACTTACGAGGGCAAACAAGAAGGATGAGGTATACCTTTTGTTTTTCTTTTTGTTTTGCTGTAAATTATTACTTAAGTATGAATTACGAGCAGTGGTGGCCCAGTGGTATCGGCCTCGATTTACGAGTTGTATAGGTCGTGGGTTCGAACCCCGCCAGGCGCATTACTTTGTGTAATTTATTTCAACACCACTGCTCTCAAAACGGTGAAGGAAAACATCGTGAGGAAACCGGCATGTCCTAGAACCAAAAATTCGAAGACATGTGACGTCTACCAATCCGCACGGGCCCGCATGGTAGATTACGGCCCACTCTCTCTTACAGAGAGGAGGCCTGTGTCCCAGCAGTGGGAACATTTATAGGCTGATGATGATGATGATGAATATTACTGGCTGTTTTAAGTTAATTGATTGTCGCTGCGGATACCACTGGCCATACCCCTGAAATTTATAAGGCTTCTATTCTTATTAATTTTAATGAAACATAGTAAATAATAAATAACACAATGAATGAATTAAAACACAAAGGCTTCAATGTCTCTGAAAGCCTCAGTTTAATTTGTTTGCGAATCTAATTTCAGCTGTGAAACATTGATCAATGAAATTGTCTTAACATTTTCGTGTAGCAATTTAGTAGGTACCTACCTAGTTTGTCCGAAGATAGTTGAGATACGCGTATCTAAAAGTTCATAACTAAAAATCTTTTCTTAAAACATTCCTAGGAACCTACCTACTAAAACCATTTTAACACCTTCCATTAAATCCTCTGAAAAACCCCCACTTAACGTTTCAGGTAATCATTTTAGAATAACCGCTGCGAGGGGCGATTCTCTTCAGTGGATGTAAAGAATCTGAACACAAAAGGATTTCAGCGCTAAATGAATAGGACGCCTCATCCGCTAAAGGGCCCCATACACGGTAAGATTAATCTATACGATCCGTCGCGTCAAACCGATCGAAACGACGAATCGATGGTGTACTTAATCGAAGACGATGTCGGGAATCGCAGCAAAAACCCATGCAGTTATGAATATCGTAACGATAAGATTTAAGATTTCCATGCGAATACTGATTTCGCTTTAGTAGCCTAGGCTTGCTTTTGAATCCGAATCAACGCTATACCGCCACATAGGTAAGGAAAAGAAGTTCATTTTCCATTTTATGGGGCACGTATTTAATTATTTGAACACGTCTTTATCCTTCAGCTTCAAACATCCTTACGACCAGTCGTTTCGTGTATGAGCGACATTTTTGATGCGATCAATCGTCACGATTTTCATCAGATCGATCGTATTAGACGAGTCGTACCGTATATGGGGCCCTTAAGGGTCATATCACACTGGTGAACTGTAAGCGTCGTTTAACGCTGCGTGTGCATAGCGAATGTGCTACGTGTTTGCAACGTCTTCGGCACGTTAGTGAGATGAAAGCAGTAGTGTATAATTGGGGTTTCTGGATCAAAAGAGATCCATCAACCCCAATTATACACTAGTTCAAATATAACATCAATTCAAATACTGTAATTTCATTTATTCAAATACCATAATTTCATTTATTCAAATACAACTACTTACTACAATTTGATACTACCACTTAATTTTAAGTAAATCATATATTCAAATCATCAATTCAAAAACTATTACCATCTATTCGAATGCTGTTACATCATTTTCAAATAAACTATCTGTTCAAATATACTAATTAGAAACCAAAATAAAACAGCTTTTACAAATCAATGTTTATTTTAGATACCCCAATTATTTAATCGATCAATATTTTGTGAACTAGACAACCAGTCAATCCCAATTTTATTACTCATTTCATCAACATTTAAATATTATTTCATCCTTTCTGTTCTAATTGATTTATTTTTTATCATTTACATGTGTTCTTAACAGAGTGTGTTATGATATGACAAATGAGACGAGCATTGTTGCTACTTGATATTTATAGCACAATGTTTGCTTTAATGACTAAACACGTGAATGTTGTAAATGAAACTACGTTATTGCAATGAATAAGCAAGTATTTATTAGTTCATATAATTACAACTTAAATAAAAAAGATAATTAGAATTAATTAAACAAAATAATTTGGAATCAACAGATGTAGTAGGTAGGTGACCCAGGTGTTTTTGTAGGTGATCCGTTTTTTTCTTTTTACAAGGATTGATAAAAAGTATTGTTTAAATATGGTAGCATGTCTTTGACACGTAAGTAGATGTTATCAGTGTAAATGCTCTTTACAATATGCTGCACACATATTTCAGCACTGCAATGGCACATAGAATTACTTTGAAATTGGTTTGCATCGTAAATTTCGATCCGTATAACTTTTGTGCCACCGGTCGAAACCGTTTTGTAAAAACTTAACAACTCCTTATTATTAGTTGTATTTGGAACACATGGGGTTCGTTGTCGTTCTTCCTCATCCAAATAATTTACGACTTTATCAATCACATCAGGTTCTATCATTAATGGAGGTGAAATTGGTGAATAAACCCAATCCGGTATCTGAAACAAAATACATTATTTTAAAATGAATAAAAACGTATGACTGTCTAATAAACCTAGATAATTCTTAACTCTTTATTCAAACAATAGTATTATCAAATGATAAATATTCCCACATTTTATACACGGTTACATAATATCAAGCTATAGGTATATTTCCGGTATAAGCTGACCTCTCACAGTACGGAAATGTGTAGCTTGATATGTAGCCGTGTGTGCCTAATTGTTGGCTTCTAACTTGGCTAGGGAATCGAACCCAAGGCTTTTGACGAATACCACCACTTATCAACCACTCTACCAACGTAACTATTCTCGTGTTTTGCTTTAAACTAAAAAATAATAAGAACTAAGTTTAAAAAATAAAAACTACCTTAAAAGGTCTACATAATATTTTAATTCGTATGATGGAAGAGTGATGGAATTGAGTGTTATATTATACATTATAATATTGTAGGCATTCCACTATTAAAGTCAATAATCTGATGGTTCAATCTGTCATTAAATCAAGTTAAACTTTGCAATTAAATCAAATATTAAAAATAATTCAATTAATACTCACAGACATAATTATTATTACTCGTTGATTGCCGGCGCTTGGTGGTAGGAAACTAAATAATATTTGAATTTTCAAGATAATTTATCCTTTTTATAGGATTCTAATAAATATTTTTTAATGAATATAAAGTTCAAAATTGCTGTGAAAATATTATTATACATATGTCAGCGTAATTTATATATTCGAGACAATACGATGCTATACCGTTTCAGATTACAATTAAATGCATACCATAATATAAAGCCAGCGGTAAATAGACAGCGGTGCGGTGCGATAGCGTCGTGGTGACGTTTAAATGCTGGGGAGTGCCTGGACAGATACGATACAGTAGTTTAACTTCATAGAAAACGGCCTAAACGATGCGCCTCGAAATCTCAGTGTATACCGGTAGACAGTTGTTCGATTGGACGGCAGTTACGCACGCGGATTTATCTACCAAGCGACCGTAGGTTAAGATCACACTCAGTTAATCTACTGTATCATTATTATTCTATGTCCACATCATGTATGACCGCGCTCATACTGATTTGAACAATACAAAACATCACCGCAACGCTATCGCACTGCATCGCTATCTGTGAACTGGTGACTTAAAAGTCAATACAGTTAGCGAATTTAAGTATCTTATGATGAAGATAAAGTTCAAATTAGCATGATCTCGATGTTTATTGCTTAGCAAGATATTTTTCTACAACGTAAACTATTACATATTTGGTGTTAGGGCTGATAAAGCATTTTAGTAACGCGTGTCCCTATTCCTTATATGGGATATCGTGACGTGGATTTACCACTATTTAAGAGTGCATCCTGCAGAAGCTGGATCACAACAAAACTTCAGCTAGGAGCAGTGACATCTTACAGTTTTTCTACTACCAAATCAACGTCAATCTTCTAAAATGTAAGTATCTACTCACTTTTCAATGTAAATTTACTCTGTGTTATCTGTTAAAGTTTCTTGAAGAATTAAACTGGATAAGAAATGCAGTACATTTGTCATCCACCCTAATTCACTATTCGATCATTCATGTATTTAGAGTTATTCATTAACCTCTTCAATAATTCAGATAAGTTAGCGAGTCTCTCATCTATAAAAATTAAAACTGTTCATTGATTCATACTTTTTAATATTCATTCATTCATTCATTCAAGTAATAAATTCATGCACTTAGTGTCGTCTACATAATTTAAAACAAATAAATATTGTTACTATACTAATTGATTGTTTTTATTTACAACAGGTCCAAGAACACCGCTGACCATATTTTCCCTTCAGAGGACGAATCGGCAGATGAGGAGCATGCACCGGTGAAAACCAAGCTGAAGGAGAACAAAAAGCGCAAGCCTTCGTCAGCGAGCAGCTCCCAGCCGTCTACGAGTAAGAAAAGTAAGCCAACCATTCACCCAATCACTCCTGCCACCAAGTCAACTGCTCGCGAGTTGTTTGGGAGCGACTCTGACGATGATGAAATTGATATTGTTGTGGACAAAAAGACTCCACCAATATATTCGTACATCACGAGGAGACTGGCGAACGGATTTTCGCGACAAATGAACGAGCAAAAAAGAGGTGAGTTCTATATAGAACTCAAAGTATATAAATGTGATGAAATAGAGAGGGTCCAACCAGTAAATAGGTGGCGGCACTCGGTAATCACAATTAAAAACAAATGCGATGAAGATTCGGAGTCCTGGCATCGCCTAAACGCCTACATAACAAGCGCCAGGAAGGAGTTTAAAAAATGTGCTCCTACTTTTATAAGCTCGTACCAATAGTCTTAGCTACTAAAACTATTTGTTTTAAATTATAAGATCTATGCTATACCACATATTATAATCATTATATAGCATGAGTTTATTTTAAGATAGTATTTTGTAATCACATTTAATCCCAATAAATAACTATAATATAAAAATGTTGTGACTTTTTTTTCCAGTTACACCCCCCCGTGATGGGTCGTCAGCAAATTCAGATATTAATAATTATAAATGCCAAATTGATATCCCAGAGAATGAATACGATACGAATGTTTATGAGCCAAATTGTTTATCAAAGTATATTCATTGTGATAAATGTCAAATTGAGATCCCCGAACATAAATACAGATATCATAAGAGAACGAATATCCATAAATCGAATTCCTTAATAAAGTCAAAGTTTGAAAATGTTGATATTGTAGCTACAGCATTTAAAAATAGAATCATGACTTATCGCTTAAACCCATCAATAGAAGACGAGTACCTCATACTAGAGGCGTTCTTGGAGGATAAGCGAAAAGATGTTTTGAAAATCATTGAGTTATCATTATTGGAACATACCTGTATTAAAGTTAATTTCGAATTGTTTGCTTACTTTTTACTACCACAATTAAGTGAGCAGCAGCTCAAGTCATTTAATACCAAATATGAAACTATATACAGCAGTACTGACTATAATAATTTACTCTCGAATATAATAGAAATATTTAAAAGAAAACTTACTGAATTTGAACATTGTGAATCTGGATGGTCTTTTGTCTGTATAAGTCATTTAGAAATGAATATTAATAAATATTCCCCCATGCGGGGCGGTACTTATTTAGAGCTACCAGAAGTAATTAAAAACACAAAGAGTTGTTTGAATATACAGAATAATGATGAATACTGTTTTTTATGGAGTATTGTCGCAGCATTATTTCCAGCAAAAAATAATGTCTGTAGAACAAACTCCTATCCACACTTTAGTTCAATATTTAATATACAAGGAATTTCATTTCCACCTTTACCTAAAGACATCAAGTTGTTTGAAAATAATAATTGTGAGTTCAGTATTAATATTTATGGATTAGATGAACGATGTACTGTAACTGGCCCTCTTTATGTGACGAATTGTAAGAAAGATAAACATATTAACTTACTGTATTTTGAAAAACAAAATAAAGGTCATTATTGCTTGATAAAAAATCTTTTACGCTTAGTGCGAAGACAAGTTACATGTCATAAAGGTCAAATGCATTTATGTGAAACATGTTTGCAATTTTTTACTACTGAAACAAAGTATCATTCTCATAGTTGTTCCAAAATTTTAACCATACTGCCTGATAAAAACAATACATTACAATTCAAAAATTATGAGCGAAAGCAAAAAATTAACTTTGTGATTTATGCTGACTTTGAAAGTATACTATTAAATTATACAGAAAAACATAATGATAAAAGTACGATAAAAAATAAATTACATCAACCGTCTTGTTTTGCATATTATGTATGTTGCTCACATGACAGTAGCTTGAACAAATTCGTAACATATAGAGGACCTGACTGTGTAAAAGTTTTTATTAAGAGATTATTTCAAGAAGCTAAGTTAATTCACAAAATTTTAATGACTAAGAAACCCATGAGATCTATGACGAGAGAGCAAACTGATAATTACAACAAAGCAACTACATGCCATATCTGTAATCATTTATTATTTGATGATAAAGTTTGTGATCATGATCATATTACATCTGAGTACAGAGGCGCGGCGCATTCACATTGCAATTTAATTTATAGAGTGTGTTCATTTATACCTGTTATCTTTCATAACTTATCTGGTTATGATTCCCATATATTTATTACAGAATTGTCGAAATATGATGGCGAGATAAAAATTATACCAAAAACAAAAGAAAAATATATAAGCATAACTAAAATAATTAAAACCGGGGCAGGATGTAAACCTATACAGATTAAATTTATAGATTCATTTCAATTTCTTAGTTCAAGTCTTGACAATTTGAGTAAAAGTTTAACGGAGAGCGATTTTATTCATTTATCATCACATTTCCCAGATAAAAGCCAATTAAATTTACTGCGAAGCAAAGGTATATATCCGTATGAGTACATTTGTTCATGGCAAACATATAATGAAACACAGCTTCCACCAAAGAATCATTTTTATAACACTTTACAAATGAAACATATAACAGATACTGAATATCAACATGCCCAAACTGTGTGGAAATGTTTTGATATTAGTTCTCTTGGTGAATATACTGACTTGTATTTAAAGTGTGATGTACTATTATTATGTGACATATTTGAAAATTTTAGAGATATTTGTCTGCTGCACTACAAACTCGATCCTGCGTATTATGTGACTTCACCTGGATTGAGTTGGGACGCTATGCTCCTTTACACAGGTGCTAAGTTAGAATTGATTAATGATTTAGAAATTTATGAAATGTTGGAAAAAGGAATACGTGGAGGATTAGCTCAGTGCTCTCACCGATATGCTGAAGCCAATAACATTTATTTACCTCATTTCGATAGTTCTAAACCATCAACATATTTGATATATTTAGACTGCAATAATCTTTATGGATATGCTATGACTAAAAAATTACCAATATCAGACTTTAAATTCATGAAAAAGAATGATATCGAAAATTTTAATTTGTTTGATGTTCCTGATAATGGCGAGTACGGTTACATTTTAGAAGTAGATTTAGCGTATCCAGATCATTTACATAATTCACATAGCGACTTGCCTTTTGCTCCTGAGAAATTCATACCTATTGGAGGGAAAACACCAAAGTTAATTGCAAATTTGTATGATAAATATAACTACATCATTCACTATGCTCATTTAAAAGCATGTCTTAAAAATGGCCTAGTTTTAAAAAAAATTCATAGAATCCTTTATTTTAAACAAGAATATTTTTTGAAGAAGTATATAGACTTGAATACTAGCTTACGACAAGCAGCTTCAACATCATTCGAAAGGGATTTTTTTAAGCTTTTAAATAACTCAATTTTTGGCAAAACTATTGAAAATAAACGTAAGCAAGTGGAAGTTAAATTAGTGTCTAAATGGAGTGATGATTGGAATAAAACGAATAAAACAGTAGGTGCTCAGAAATTAATCACAAAACCTAATTTAAAAAGTGTTTCTATCTTTAATGAAAACTTTATAGCCATACAACTGAGTCCCATGAAACTTGTTTTAGACAGACCGATATATATTGGATTTGCGGTGCTAGAATTCTCCAAGTGCCATTTATACAATTATCATTATAATTTCATTAAGAATAAATATGGTGATAAAGCTAAATTATGTTACACTGATACTGATAGTTTGTTGTATTTAATACAGACCGAAGACTTTTATAAAGACATGCGTGATAATTTATCAGAATTTGATACAAGTAATTTTGAAAATAATAATCATTACTTTATTCCCAAGGTGAACGAAAAAATTCCTGGTTTATTTAAGGATGAGTTAGGAGGTGACCCAATTACCGAATTTACCGGCTTAAGAGCAAAGCTATATTGCATTAAATCATTAAATACACAAATAAACAAGGCTAAAGGCGTAACAAAGCCTGTAACAAGATGTTTAAAATCATCAAATTATAAAGATGTTTTATTTAAAAACTTAACATTAAAGCGTAAGATGAATATGATAAAATCAATGAAGCATGTGCTGTTCTCACAAGAAGTAAATAAAGTAGTTTTAAACAGGATAGACGATAAAAGGCATGTTCTGGGAAATCAAATAAATACTGTACCTTGGGGTCATTGTGATTACATATGTTAATTCAATATACATTAACTGTAAACTTATTAAATGGTAAATTTAAATATGAGAATTGTCAATCATTATATAAATTGAATAAAATATTATGTTGTTATTGAATACATCCATATTTACCTTAACTCTATATTTGCTGTTTTATTTGTAACCCTTTCCTGTATAGCTATTTTATAAGTATATACTATCATTTTATTGATTTGTCAACTTATTCGACGAAACCAAAGCTAAAAGAACTCTGATCTGATTAATTACTTAGTGTTCTTGAAAACTGATAAGCATTATAAATACTAGAACATATTATTTTTCCAACAGATACAAACATGAAGTGGGTCAAGCAACCAGTTTCATTAGAAGTTAAAAATATTGATATAGAAGAAAATAAGTTACACGCAAAGCATAGTGTTCTTCTGCCGAATAATATAAGATGTATAATATGTGGTCCCTCGAATTGTGGGAAAACGAACGTCATGATTAGTTTATTAATCCATGAAAATGGTTTAAAATTTAAAAATGTTTACTTGTATTCCAAGACTAGCTTTCAGCCAAAATATATTTTTCTAAAACAGATCTTAGAAAGAGTGCCAGAAGTAAAACTTTTTATATTCAATTCTGATGACGAAGTTATTCATCCTAACGATGCATTGCCGAATTCTGTTATTATTTTTGATGATGTGGTTTGTGAAAAGCAAATTAACATACGAAATTATTTTACAATGGGCAGACACAGAGGTATAGATTGTTTTTATCTATCTCAAACTTATTCAAAAATACCAAAGCAGTTATTACGTGACAATGTTAACTTTTTAATGATTTTCAAGCAGGATGAAGTTAACATGAAACATATATACAATGAACATGTTAGTTCTGATATACAGTGGTCCAAATTCAAAGATCTGTGTTCTAAAATCTGGATACATCCTTATGATTTTTTGACTATTAATAAGGATTGTGAATTAAACAAAGGCAGATATAGACAATCATTTGACAACTTTATTTATTGTGATTAATGGTTATATAAATTATGAGTGCAAAAAATATATATATCATTTGTGCATAAATACTTCTCAGTATAAGTCGTATAATGGACCACAACATTACAGATCAATTGATAAAGTCTGCGGACACTATAAAGAAAAAAGTGAAACAAATTAAAGATTATGAGTTTAATGCCGACACTCATTTGAAGTATTTTTTTAAGCCTCTCGCAGACCCTCTTAATGCAATCGTAGCTAACAAGCAAATTTCTACAATACAAAAAGAAGATACCTATGATAACCGAATTAAACATACTGATTTAGGTTCAAAAATATTTTTGCATGATAAATCTCCTGATATGTACAAACATGAATCATCTAATGAGTCAAGCTCCATAGAAAATTATTATTCGGAAGATGAAGGAGATAATGAATCAGAAAAAGATAATGACACGTCGTTGAAAAAAGAAGATATCATTGAAATATACGAAGATATGAATATACCATTTGGTATACGTAGTGAAAATAACAAACATATGATTGGAAATACAATAGTTAATTTATCTACCACATATGAGAACTCTAGTAAAGTGTACAACATTCGTGTAGCTAATAAACAGTATAAAATAACACCTGGTCTAAAAGAACTATTGCTTCGCAAAAAACCCGATTTATGTTTGGTCACTTTAAAAGATAAATTGGTTTACAAAGAAATACTCCTCGCAACGAATGCTCATAAAAGAGACTTTAACCCTGCAGGTCAAATAAAAGGTGATAAAGGTCTAAAATATTCTCAGGTGATCAAACCGTTATTTTCTGAATCTTATGAATGCTTACAAGAACCTACAGAAGTTAAATCTAGGCAAAAAAAAGGCGCTGGTCTACCGTATCTTAAAAAATATAAAAAAAATACTGAACTTGTTTATTGGGATGATCCTAATGAATTAGTGGACAGGCTTAAACTTTTGATCGCTTCTAAAACTGCAGGTAATACTAATCTCGACAACGAAATTTTATCAATTATTGAAGAGCTAAAAGAAGCGGGTGTAATACAAGAATAAAAAGGGCTTATCATATAAACTGACTTAGTCTAATTTTGTAATTCAGAAGTGATAGTCGAAAGAATGAGCAAAGTGAAAAGAGAAATTATAGACGAAATTCATAGAAATGCAAGAATAAATTTCCAACGAAGACATGTAATATTAAAAGATATCGACGATCTGTGGCAAGCTGATTTAATGGATATGCAAAGTTTTAGCCAATTTAACGAAAACTACAAATATATTTTAGTCATCATTGATGGATTCTCTAAGTATGCTTGGGCTATTCCACTTAAACAAAAAAATAAAGAAACTGTATCTGAGGCTTTCAATACTTTATTGAGTAAAGAAAAACGTATCCCTAGAAACTTGCAAACAGATCAAGGAAAAGAATTTTACAATAAAAGTTTTAAAAAAATATTAATAAATTATTCTATCAACCACTACTGCACTTATTCCACGAAAAAGGCCTCAATTGTAGAACGGTTAATAAGGACGATAAAAAGTAAGCTTTTCAAGGAATTTAGTTTCAAAGGGAATTTTAAATGGATGGACGGGACACTTCCAAATATCATTAATAGATATAATCATACCATACACAGAACCATTGGTTTACCCCCCGTTCAAGTGAATCATAGCAATAAAATTAAACTGCTACGGAGATATTTCAATCAAAATGGAACGAAAACAAAACGTCGTAAGTTTAAGGCAGGTGATTTTGTACGAATAAGTAAACATAAAGGTTGTTTTGAGAAAGGTTACACTCCTAATTGGTCTACAGAGATATTTAAGATCAGTAAAGTTCAAAACACAAATCCTGCAACATATTTATTACAAGATGTTAAAGAGCAACCAATTTTAGGGGCATTTTATGAACAAGAATTACAAAAAACTAAACATCCTGACATTTACCTTGTTGAAAAAGTTTTGAGACGAAAAGGCAGAAAAGTTTTCGTGAAATGGTTGGGATTATCCTCCAGTGAAAATAGTTGGATTAGTGATACAAATGTTTTATGAGTGGTTTATTAATATAACAACATGCTCTATGATAATGGTTCCATTCTGTTTGTATGCATGAAAGGAGAAGGACTTGTCAATAATTTAATTAATAATTTACCATTTGAGCTCCATTTACCGGGATATAATTATTGTGGCCCAGGAACAAGATTACGTGAAAGATTGGCTCGAGGTGATAGGGGTGTAAACAAATTAGACGAATATTGTAAACATCACGATATTGCATATAATAATTCCAAAAGTTTGATAGACCGTCATAAAGCGGATATAATTTTATTAAAAATGGCAAAAAAGCGTGCTTTATCTTCCGATGCAAGTACAGGAGAAAAACTTGCTGCCAATTTAGTTAATAATATAATGCTAACGAAAGTAAGTTCTGGAGCTGGACTCAAAAAAAACTTTAAAAGTTTAGTAACCCACACCAAAAAATGCATTAAGAAAATTAAACCAAAGTGTAGAAAAAAACTAATAGAATTGGCCTACGCTGCTGCTAGAGAGTTGAATCAGGATTCATCCACCAAGGTTCCACGTATCATACCAATTCCTAAGTCTGGCGGTGTTCTACCTTTAATACCTATATTTGCTGGTTTGTCTGCTGCTGGCAGTATTGCAAGTGGAATTGCTGGAATCGTCAAAACCATAAATGAATATAGAGTTGCAAAAAAGCGTTTAGAAGAAATGAAAAGTCATAATAAGAATTCAGGCGGTGTATGTATTGGAAATGGATTGCGGCTAAAACGGTACAAGGATGGACTTGGAATATATACAAATTTAAAAAAAAAAAACTAAATGATAGGCTACCTAATCGTGCTCTTACTAATATAGATATCATATATTTTACTAAAGACGTTCCATATTTTCGGGGAGTGTTTATGAGGGATACCTTACCGAAGTCTCCGTTTTTAAAAGAGTGTGGAATAATAAATTTAGATAATTCTAAAAATTCTGGTACACATTGGGTAGCCTATGTAATTTTAAATGAATATATTGAATACTTTGATAGTTACGGTAACTTGAAACCTCCAATAGAATTTGTTCGCTATGTAGGTACTGGTAATATCAATTATAATTACAATAATTTTCAAAATAACAATTTATTCAATTGTGGACATTTATGCATTAAATTTCTTAACGAGTTTTGGAAAAATCATGGTTTTATCAAGTCATCAATTAACATAAAAAATGGTTTAAATGTTACGTGTCGTACTCATAAGACAACACTTTAACATTATCTGTTAGAAGAGACGAATGTCGATTAGATTTAAAAATAATGATAGTTTATAATATAAAATCATCTGCCCAAATTAATAGTTTTACTCGTTCTCGTGCAGTCAGAAGACGAAGACATACTCGTATACGAACAATAAAAAAACTAACTAAAGATAACAAATTATTTCTTCGAGCTTTGGGATTTAAATTATGAGTATTCTTCAGGTGAATGATTTACCGCAATTCGATAACTCTATAGTGAGTTATGAAATTCATACTTATAATCCTTATAGCAACAGCTTTAATGAAAATGATGAAATACGTATACCCATACATCAGCAAGATTTGTACGTATTACCTGCAGCCAGCTACATTTACATTGAAGGTCGAGCCGCTGTGGCTTCGAAAGATGCATCAGGAAAACTAACACGAAAGAAAGTTAATTTTACTAATAATCATATATCATTCCTATTTCAAGACATTCGATATGAAATTAACGGTGTTGAGATAGACCGCATAAAAAATGCAGGTATTACTACCACTCTAAAATCATATCTGTCTATGAGCGAGGGAGAAAGTAAGGCTGCTGCTATTTGGGGTTGGAATTTAAAAGGAGTTAATGATCATGATGGTATTTTTAGTGCCCTTATACCGCTGAATAAAGTTTTGGGATTTGCGGAAGATTATAATAAAATTATGATTAACTGTAAACATGAACTTATACTCAATAGAAGCAGTTCGAATGTCAACAGTGTTAAACTTGATGATAATAATGACTCCATTCAACTAAGTATAGAGAGAGTGCAATGGCGTGTACCTCATATAAAAGTTTCAGATCGGGCAAGATTAACTTTGCTTTAATATTTAGAAAAGGATCGTCCTATTCAAATAGCTTTTAGAAATTGGGACTTGTACGAATACCCTTTATTACCTAAAACTACAAAACATTCCTGGGTTGTGAAGACTGCGTCACAACTCGAAAAACCAAGGTATGTGGTCTTTGGTTTGCAGACAAATAGAAAAAATGTGAAAACTAAAGACTGTTCAATATTTGACCATGGTAAAATAACTAATGTTACTCTTTTTTTAAATTCTCAATATTATCCATACGAATCGGTTAGTGTAAAATTTTCTGAAGACAAATATTGTATATTATATGAAATGTTTACCCAATTCCGTCAGTCTTATTATAACACCCGGTGTGACCCGATGCTTGATTTGTATGAATTTAAAGAAAAGGCTCCTTTATTTGTAATTGATTGCTCAAGACAGAACGAAGCCTTGAAAACTGGAGCTGTAGATGTGAGACTAGAAATAGAAAGTTCTGAAGATATACCAGATAATACATCGGCGTATTGTCTAATCATCAACGATCGTCTGATTGAATATAAACCACTAAGCAGTATCGTAAAGAAATTGTTATGAACGCCATAGTCGATGTGCAAGGGTTTAAGACCGAAAGTAACGAGTTTATCGTGAAAGAAATAGCAATAGCTCTCAGAAATCAAATTATAGTATTATTAATCAAACCACCATTCCCATTTTACAATCTTACAAAAAAAGAAAAATCGCAAGTAAATTGGATAGAGAGAAACAGAAAAATTTTCTGGAAAGAGGGTTTTATACCATATTTAAAATTACCGCAATATATTGAACCTTATCTGAAAGGTAAAAACATTTATGTTAAAGGAAATGAAAAAGTGTTGTGGCTAAAAAACATTGTAAAACATGATAATGTATATAATTTAGAAGATAAGAACTGTCCTAGTTTACAACAATTATTTGATGATTATGGAATGACTAGTAATAATAATATATTTAGCTGTGTGTATCATTCAAATGTATGTGCTTTAAAAAATGTAACATGTTTAAAAAAGTGGATTGATGATAAAAGTATTTTTTAGTTGTTCTAGTTTGATAAGTTTGTATGATCAATATAAATATTCTGAAGATGTATATAATTGTATTTATCATGACTATGTTTGTGCCTTAAAGAATGTGTTGTGTTTAAATAAGTGGTGCTTTGAAAATAAATTTTAAAAATAATTATTTACTTGTTTAATTTTATTTAAGATAAAATATTAAGAATAAGCAAAATACTAAGAATTTTATATCCCCTCCCAATCCTTTTCAATCACATATAAGTTGCTAACAATAGCGGGGCTAACTCATTATAAGTTTATAATTATCCGTGTCAGTGAATTAGAATGTAAATAAATAGAAAATGTTTCCTGAATACAAACCTCGATATGATATGTATAACTCACATAAAATGCGTGAATTTTCATTTCGTTCCTACTGGGTGACGATGAATTCGAAGAAAAGATTAGTGATGGAAATGGCTGACGCTGGATTCTTTTATTGTGGAAATAGTATTAATGATAAAGCGGCATGTTTCTCATGCGGGGGTATCATAGAAGATTGGGAGATTTATGACGATCCTTGGATGCAACATGCTATACACTATCCTAAATGTTTTTATTTGAATGCTGTCAAAGGAAATGAATATATAATTAATACACGCATCTCCGTCATAGAGTTTGACTCTTAGCAGTGCAAATGAATTATTAAAAGAATGTTCTCTTACAACAATAATCAATTAGAATAAAAAGTATGCAATAATATTTGAATGTTGATGAAATGAGTAAGATGATTTGAATATATGATTTACTTAAAATTAAGTGGTAGTATCAAATTGTACGACAGAAGAATATAAAAACTGTTTTATTTTGGTTTCTAATTGGTATATTTGAACAGATAGTTTATTTGAAAATGATGTAACAGCATTCGAATAGATGGTATAATAGTTTTTGAATTGATGATTTGAATATATGATTTACTTAAAATTAAGTGGTAGTATCAAATTGTAGTAAGTAGTTGTATTTGAATAAATGAAATTATGGTATTTGAATAAATGAAATTACAGTATTTGAATTGATGTTATATTTGAACTAGTGTATAATTGGGGTTGATGGATCTCTTTTGATCCAGAAACCCCAATTATACACTACTGAAAGCAATCAAGTCAGTAATGCCGTAATGCCGTATCTTCTCTCTTTGAGTGTAGATAGTTAGAAAACTTGATTATGAACGCTATACAAATTACAGAAATCGCAAGACAGAACCTGTAAGATGACACAATGCGCGGTCTTATCGCTAATAGCGATATTTTCAAGCTAACCTGGATAGATAAGAGGAAATGGAAAAGAACTATACCTTCTTCAGGTAGTCTCTGGTATACCATTTAAGCAAAAATATACATACGTATTTAACGCTAATCTATATAAATATACAAGAGATTGAGCGACAGATAAACAATTTCAAAATATTGTGAAAACTCTACGTGTAGTCGTGGCTAGATCGCCTCCGACCCGCGGCGTGCACGTTCAAAAATATTGGAAAACACGCTGGTGATTCTCCAATGTGATACCGCTCTTACTGTGTTCTTATCTATTGAGGAACAGATGGCCCATTCTGTCTGTAGGCACGGCGGATTAGAGGGAAATTATCTCCGTAAAGTCTTGCGCTAATTTTATTGGCAAAAAATGGGTTTGAAGTGAAGTTGGCCATGGTTCTTTGTTGTAAAAGCTGCGCTCGCTTGTTAAGTATGACACAGGTAGGTATAGGCTTGTTCTTTATAATTTTATTACGAGTGTAAGAAAAATCTTAAGTACAAATTGAACGCGGTAAAAGGTGGATGATGGACGTATACTACCGAAAAGCATACCAAAAGAAAGGGAACCTAGGCACACCCGACGGAGGGTATCTAATTCCAGACTGCAAAGATAATAATAACGACGAATTTTAAACTTTTTTAATATTAAAAAAACCAGAATAAAAATATTAGAACTGAACCAGATGAATAGGTTATTTTTTTTAGAATGGGTTTGCTCAGAAGCAAAGGTGAAATCTAAGAAGGAGCGTTGGAGCCTATCCAGAAGAATTTGGAACTCCTGCGCACCGACGGAACACAGTACAACCTATTTAGCGGCGGACTTCGTCAGGATTGTGGTCGCTAGCTTTGCGGCCCTGGGGGGTAACTGGCCTGGACCGTGGACTCAGCTATTACCGCAGTTAGCATGTGGTGCCGTAGGGCATGCGGGCGGCGAGTAATGGGCAACTCGCTGTCCGACCATGGACCATGCCCGGGGCGATGGCGCGTTAGGGTGCTCCCACATTTATCAACGCGGAATCGGCTTAAGCCGGTCAAGAAAACCTCTATGTCAACGTAATAAGAGTGTTACTAATGCCATTCGCATCGGCTCGGCTCGGACGACTCGATCCGATGCGAATGGCATTAGTAACACCCTTATTACTTTGACGTAAAAGTTTTCTTGACCGGCTTAAGCCGATTCCGCGTCGATAAATGTGGGTGCACCCTTATGTTCCACGCTGACGGCCTAATGACGGGGCCCCCTCTAGAGGGCCAAAGCCTGCGGGGGTCGCGGGACTTATCTCATTACCTTGACCCCGGAACATAAAGGACTATTGAAGGACACCGTAGATTTTGGTCAGTACGAGTCTGACAGTTCCTCCCGCTCTGCCCTGGATGGGAGGACTCATTTGATGATTTTACCACGCTAAAAAAAAGCATTTGGTGCCGTTGCCAGGAGTGGATCCACAAAATCCCTACTTAGTAATATTTTGCTTATGATTTCTTACCCACTTAACCAATTTACTACCTATGTAGGGGAAAGGTGTACGAGATGATCCACTTAAGGGAGATTGCTTGTAGATCAAATGATATTCTACTTAGCGCGAATGTAAATACGTATATACATAGTAAATTTATTTATCTTATTGTTCTCATACTCAAAATTTTAATTTTTTAGATGTTTTACTATTAAAAAAACACATTTTTAAAACGTTGTCAAAGGATCATCTTGTACACCCCGGTGTCCAAGATGATCCTTGCGATAGGGGCAAGATGATCCCAAGATCCAGAAAGAGAATAACCTAAATAAAACCATAATCTGGGTTTATTTTTCAAAGCCACTTTATTGTTGACTTTAGCTCGCCTTTTTAGTGACTTTACTGGCACCCCAAACTGTTTACTTGCTGTGCTATATGGCATGCTAATTTAACAGCATGCAGCGCTTAGATCATGGAGTCTTCCGACCACAACCGGCGTTTGGTTTTTTTTTTATAATTACGAGGCATAGTCTAAAACAAAATAAAGTATTTTTTGTTATTAATTAAAATTACTACATTTTTTAAAATAATATGCAGGCTGTTCATATAAATTAAGTCATATTTATTAGAAAAATACATAAACTAAAACATAATAATATACGAATTGTTAAAAATATCCCCTTATTAGTAGGTATGTTACCAGTGTACAAGAAGATCCGTGGGGATCATCTTGTACACCGGTAACATAATCATCTTGCCCCAACATTAACTTTTTTATTCAATGTTCGATAACTTAAACTATGTGGTTTAAACTGTTACCATTCTTTTAAAAAAACAAAATAGAGCAATATACAAAGCTAACTAATGCAACAGCCTAGTAATAAAGTACCTAGAACAAATTAGACATAGACTTCAAGTCAAGCTTACCTTAGATCAAAGTCACGGAATATTTGTTTTTATTCTCAAAAAATTTGATTGTCACTCTCGACACCATTACTTTTGACTGAGGCGGGAGAATATCGGGGACTACATTTTACCAATAAAAACAACTAGATGACGCTACTGGCTTCGTTGCAATTTAAAAGGATCATCTTCCCTCAACGGATCATCTCGTACACCTTTCCCCTATCTACTAAAGAATCACACATAGAGTACAAACGCCAGCACATCAACTACCTCAATCTGTCAAATTTCTTTAATAGATTTTCAACCTTATCACAATAGTGGAAGGTTAATGTTCGATTGGTAAAATTTGACAGATTGGGGTAGGTTGACCTGCTGATGGCTGTACCTTTTTTTTAGCGTGGTAAAATCATCAAATGAGTCCTCCCGCCCAGGGCAGGGCGGGAGGGACTGTCAGACTTGTACTGATTAGAATCCACGGTGTCCTTCATTAGCCCTTTACGTTCCAGAATCTCGGTAATGGTATAAGTCCCGCGACCCCGGCAGGCTTTGGCCCTCTAGAGGGGGGCCCCGTCATCTTGTTGACGCTCTTTGAGGCGTGCGTGGAACACAACGCACTGGCGGGCGTCGACCCGGGCATGGTCCACGGTCGAGCGGCGAGTTGCCCATTACTCACCGCCCGCATGCCCTCGCCTACGGTGACCGGAGATCGACTTGCGACGTCTGTCGCCGTGGGCGCCTACCACTGCGGCTGGAGGGAGGACGCTGTCCTCTCCCTCTCGCTGCCCGCCTCTGCTTCTGCGAAGCAGTCATGCTCGCGAAGGAGGCGACCGCTTCCCACTCAGTCTGGCCCCGCAGCATAGCCTCGACCAATGCCGGGCGCGAGAGGTCTCCGCCTATCGCTGCCGTGAGGACACGGCGGGACAAGCGGGGCAGTCCTGCACCGTATGCTCTACTGTGTCCTCCGGGCGATCTTCGCAGTAGTGACACCCAGGCGTGACTTCCCTCCCTATCCGACACAGGTACCTCCCGATACTTCCGTGTCCGGTGAGGACCTGCGTCATGCGGTAGGTCAGGACGCCGTGACGCCTTTCCAGCCACTCCTCCAGAGGGGTCTTACCGCCGCGATTGCGGTGAGCCCGAACCTCGGTTGCGACAGTCGTTCCCTCTATACTGCCCTGAGATCGCGCCGGACCTCTTCCCGCCGCTCCTCGACTTGTCGGGGAGCGGGAATTCTCTCCGGCGCGGCGCTGCGCCTCCACGCGCCACTCATAAACGCGCTGGAGGGCAGTCGCCTCCAGCATTTTGTTGTAATAGCGACCGCTCACTGAAGCCCCTTCAGACTGTCTACTCTGTCCGGGTCTCGAGCTCGTGTCTCCACGGTAGGTAGGAACACGTGAGTAAAACCACACTAGAGATTAACTCATATTTTCGTCCGAGCGTCTGAGTTCTGACTCAATAATAAACTGTTTATGACGGTAATGAATATGCTATTGTATTTGAAGGCGACCTAACAGTGATGAGTCGATTTTAGAATAGATTAATTTTTGATCTTAGAGCAGTTTGTTCCAGTGGTAATTGATCCGACTTACACTGGAAATTAATAAACTATCCCGGTTGCTATCTTCGGCTGGATCTTTGTCTGTAACCAATCAACTTCCGAATTTGCCTATACGGGTCTTTAAGATGTCCAATCAGAAAACTTCAAAACAAAGGAATGTGGTTTTAATTGAGACTGAATACCTACCTATTAACTTCAGAGTCTTCAGATTGTTATGAGTTTGACGGCAGGGTTAGAGTAGTTATAGTTTAATGTCTTTGGAGTAGTGGCTGAGCGATCGGAATGCTGCGCAGCGTGCCACGGGTTCGATTCCCGCACGGAACAAATATTTGTATGACCTAAAAGTAATTGTTCCGGGTCTGCGTGTGTGTGAGTTTTTATGTTTGTAAACGCACCCACGACACAGGAGAAATTCCAAATGTGGGGCAAAGTTTTTTTATTTAAATAATTATAAAAAAGGTCGTGGGGGTTCGAACCCAGGCAGGCTTGCATTTAGTTCTAGTTAAAGTACTTCTTATCACTATATTGGTCATAGTGCCGCGTCGTCACATTATTGCATAATCCTTTATTCCTCTGTGTCTGTGTATCGGTTTTCTCTTTTCTATTCGAACTATCGAGAATACCTGCCTTAAAAACATGCAACACTGGCGGTCAAAAAAATATCTATGGTTAAGAAATTAATTGTCAATGTCATCGACGTCACGCGTAAAACGACAGACGCGACGCGCTACGTAAATAAATAATATTTTTGCTAACGGGTGAGTATTATTGGTTAAATTACTGATTTATTGGTTAATTATAATATAGATAATGTGTGTGCAACGGGGTTTTACCCAGAGGTGAGTATATTTCAATTTCTGAGTGATTTTCGGTGCCGTGTATGTCACAACAAACTTTTGTCGGAACGCTTTCGTAGTGTTTTTGATAATTTTGACCAATTTTGTGTAAAAAGTAACAACTATCGCATTGAATAGTTACTCGATAATAGTTTTCAAGCAAAACATATACGCAATCGACAAAAATTATGATAAGATTATAGTTTTTGTTCACCGTTCGGCGAAAAACCTAAATTCAATGAACTGTCAAGATGGTCGCCACCGTAAAGCTAGGATCACACCGTGATCACACCGGAGAAATTTCGCAACGGTCATCGGTCGATTTTTTTTTTGTTTTGTTGTTTTAATATTTTTTTTTTTTATTTTGAACTGTTTGTTTTGAAAATGTTGTTGGAATGTTTTTTGAAGATTTTTTTTTTGTTTTTTCTAAATGTTTGTTTACTTTGCTTTCAATTTAGAAATGGATGCTAAGCACGTGAAGCGTGGTGGTGGAGGTCGTGGGCGTCCACGCGGCACGCGTGGGTCTGCTGGGCGCGCATGCGGGAGCCGACGCTCCTTGGACTTCAACGAATAGTTTGTGCTTTTTTCTGTTTTTTATTTATTTATTATATTTGGTTACCTATTTTAGATCCTTACCAAAATGTTATCTTTTACAGCGAGTCGGAATTATCATCCCAGCACGCTTCTCCTCCTCCTTCTTCTCCTCCCTCGGAAAATGAGCCGACGCAGGAAGTAAAACGTTTATTTGAAATTTAATTATGTGGGATTTTTTTTCATTTTTTACCCGACTGCCGAGGGAGAATTTTTTTTTTGAAATTCGTTCAAAACCCTTTATTTTGATACCAAACTTGATATGTTTGGGAATTTTTTTGTAAACGCGCTATGTGGTGCCGCCATTTTGTTTTTTATTTTATTGAATTGACCCAGTGACATTCTGGCTGCTAAGACAAATCTAACGACATATAATTTATCAAAATCGGTCCATCTGTGTAGACGGTACCAACGAATATTACTTACATACATTGGAAAAACATTACCCTCTTTTTTTGCAGTCGGGTAATAAAAAATCATTTGCATTCATCCTCCCATTGAAACCGGGATTGGGACCTGTGACTCTTCAATAATATTTGTATCACACATGTTTTTGCAAACAATAGCTTTTAACCTGTGATGTGTATCCAGTGTAACCCGGGCTTTATGGGTGTCACGTGACACTGTGATTTGTCAATACTCCCGATTTGTGATAGTTCTTTACTTGTATTTTTTTTCGATGGCTATTGAATAACATGTGTGATACCTCATTGGAAAG
The DNA here is from genome assembly GCA_950005045.1 of Agrotis exclamationis. Classification (NCBI taxonomy): domain Eukaryota; kingdom Metazoa; phylum Arthropoda; class Insecta; order Lepidoptera; family Noctuidae; genus Agrotis; species Agrotis exclamationis. The sequence goes on along the minus strand of OX465417.1, from coordinate 4,321,378 downwards.
GGCATTTCTTGTAGAATATAGTTAGATTTATTGTATTTTCTTTACTAAAACTTCACTGAACAAAAAAGACAAGAAATGTTAAGTACGATTTTACGTGAGTGGGAATTCTTTCAATCAATCCCATATATTTCTGTATTGAATAGACCTATACACTTAATATTAACGCATAAGTTCCTCTATGAATGTAGCTTTCAGATAGTAACTATATTTTTAAGTTTCGTGAAACTGTTTAGTCGTAATAATTTATTTAATTTTGTTGAAAAATTTTTCACCGTCGGCAAATGTGTTGTGCCAGTTTTATGTCTGTAAATAAATATTTTTTCACTATGAGGTGTGTTTTTATTTTTTTTTCGTATGAAGATAGAACCCTTCCACCAATAAAAGCCATAAAATATATATGGTATCGATTTACTTTTTGAAATATTAATGTTTAAAGTTCACATAATGTTTTTTTTCTACCATAGTCAGTATTTACCAATTAATATAATAAATTAGAGATGAAATGTCAACGAACACTTAACACGACCCGAAAGGGACATTCATAAGCTCTAACAAAAACATAACTTGAGATTACGACCGTCGCCAACGAGTAAACAAAAAAATGTTTTGTTAAGTGCGGCCATCTGGCGCGTGGCGTTACGTCATCGCCCGCGATGACGTGCGCCGTTGGGCGTCGGGGAATTTCGATGTTCTAGCACCGTTGACCGGTTATAGTTTAATGTCTTTGGAGTAGTGGCTGAGCGATCGGAATGCTGCGCAGCGTGCCACGGGTTCGATTCCCGCACGGAACAAATATTTGTATGACCTAAAAGTAATTGTTCCGGGTCTGCGTGTGTGTGAGTTTTTATGTTTGTAAACGCACCCACGACACAGGAGAAATTCCAAATGTGGGGCAAAGTTTTTTTATTTAAATAATTATAAAAAAGGTCGTGGGGGTTCGAACCCAGGCAGGCTTGCATTTAGTTCTAGTTAAAGTACTTCTTATTTTTTTTTACTATGTATTCTCAAAACCGTGAACCAGCAATTCTACTTAAGACACTTTTGTAACATACCCATAGGCACCAACTCACTGGACTACTCTCTCTCTCGCAAAGGGACTTGTGTCCCAGTTCTGAGAAATATTTTAGTATGATTATTTAGTTATCTTTCCTCTTCAGAACACATAAGTGCGTGGCAAATAAACGCCAACAATGAACTGCAAAACAACGCATCATCATCATCATCATCAGCCTTTTTAAATGTTCCCACTGCTGGGACACAGGCCTCCTCTCTGTGAGAGGGAGTGGGCCGTAATCTACCACGCGGGCCCAGTGCGGATTGGAAGATGTCACATGTCTTCGAATGTTTGGTTCTAGGACATGCCGGTTTCCTCACGATGTTTTCCTTCACCGTTTTGAGAGCAGTAGTGTTGAAATAAATTACACAAAGTAATGCGCCTGACTGGGTTCGAACCCACGACCCACAACTCGCAAGTCGAGGCCAATACCACTGGGCCACCACTGCTCTCAAAACAACGCGCTCCGAGTCAAAAGTTCCATTCCTACACGCTGAAAACAAATAATTACCTAGCAACAGGTCGGTACCTAGTTATTCCGTGTCTGCCTAATGACTCCTTGGGAACTCGGGTTACGGAAATTGCAGTGCCAAAGTAGTTAGTTCGACTCCGATTCTCGTTAAACGGTACACAAGCCCCGGCGTTCCTCGAGTAACAGGTAGCACGCCATTGACGGTAGAAATTCTTATTACATTAAAGATTCTAGCTATGTAACGAAGCACAGGAAATGGTTTTAATAGCTGCAGCATTCAAATAATCGTTATTACAAATGTTGATCGTTGCGTCTGAAACAACTCACTGCTTTCACTAATCTCCACGAAAATCTTGGTTTTTTAAACTGCCAGCGCCAACTACCTATGATGGCTAGAATTCAACAATGTCTTAGAAATGTTATAATGATGGACGGAGATGGCAGTAGTGTTCCGCCAACTAGTAGTCGAGACAAAAACTAGATGGCGCTTTTTACAAAAGAGAATTCTAATATTTTCAAATTCAACATACATAGTTTCCTTGAACGGGAATTGGCAGAGTTGATAATTTTTATGCCGTCGCGTTCGGCCGTTTGCTTTCAGTTTGTATGTATCAACACTGGCGTGCAGCACCGTGTCTACAGCAGCGTGCTCCCCCCATAACTGTGAGCGTCAAAATGAAGGGACCAAGTTTCCGATCTCTGTCATACATATATGAAAAAATTCTACCATTAATCTACTATTTGCTACCTTTGCTCTAATTTTAGCTACCTCAACACACACATAATATTTTATCAAAATGCTTGGTCCCTCCATCTTGACATCAAGATGGAGGGACCAAACTGATTGACTACTCCCTGGAATGTTTTATCTACGTAATGTTATAATACCATAATTCTACCTTAATATTATTGATTTTGGCTGCCTGAAACATAAATCGTTTTAAAGATATCAATTATATAAGTTGGTCCCTCCAAATTGACGATTGAGTTTTTTTAGTGTAACAGGTAATTGGGTGGTTCATTTTAGATCTTCTAAGAATAAATGTTTAATACCTATTTAGTACCCTCAAATCATGCAAAATTTCGTACTTAAAAGTTTATTTTTACAAGCCAAAAAAATAATTAAAGAAGTAAGTAGGCAGGTACAACGTACAAAGGGGTTTGAACATTTTTACATGGGTAGTGTACCAGGTGCCATCCGCCATTTCTATTTTTATTCAAAATAGCGGCCACGCATGATACATTCATAAATCGAGATCACATCAATACAAACATAAAATGTAGAGAGGCAAAACCTCGTAAAGCGTCACCTTTCGGAGTTATATCAGCTGTCAAATATGTACAAGTAGCGTCACAAGTTTTTTGTTTTTAGGGTTCCGTAGTCAACAAGGACCCCTTATAGTTTCGCCATATCCGTCCGTCCGTCCGTCCGTCTGTACGCAGCTAAGCTCAGAGACGCCCAGTACTAGAAAGCTGTAATTTGGTGTAAATTTACGGATTTGCTGCGCCGAAACAGTGTATATTTTTTTTAGGGTACCTCCTGTACACGTAAAGTGGGGATGTTTTTTTTTCACGCGTACCCCTTAGTGTGGGATATCATTAAATAGGCCTTTAAAAAATATTGATAGTTTCCATTCACAATTTTTTGATAAAAAGATTCGTTTGTGAAATATTAAGCTTTAAAGTGCTAATTTTTGCTCGACTCGAGTGTCCCCCCCCCCTCTACCAGCTAAACGGTTATGTTTGGGGGTGTGAAAAAATTCACAATAGTAGTATGCATTTAACGAAGTTTAAAATTTTAAAATTATCATGACTAAGTAGGCTTTACAAGTTTACGAGTAATAGTCAACCAACTTATAAAACGTACTTGGATAACATATTTTCCTAAACAAAATGTATCGAAGAACATGTTCTTCAACTGCAAATGTAAGTTTGTCAACTTTATTTTTACAGCTTGGCCAGAACGTCTTGAAACGGAACTAATATTTTTATTTGCTGACAACGTTTTAAAATATTTGATGTAAACAAAGATGCAGGTTTGTAAGATTTATTATTGTGCCATAAAACTACGTGTCCATCTGTCTTTCGCTTACAGTCAATTATCTCCGAATCTACTAGACCGATTAAGTTGAAATTTGATACACATATCAATTCCTGTGACCCAAGCACAAAGGTGTGATGTGAATAGATGAAATCTGTATATGGAAGGTAATTCTTGGGGGGAAGAGGAAAATTAAAAAAAAAATTGAAACCTGCATCGTGTGACATATCAAATGAAAGGTCTTGTTGAGAAGATCTTAAATGTATTTTTTTGTAATTTTAAAATAAATAGTTTCCAAGTTTTTCAAGAAAATTGACCATTCCCCCCCTTAACTCCGAAACTACTGAACCTAAAATTTTGAAAAAAAATACAGAAATTAGTTTTCTACTTATAAATTATAGGAAAAGCTATAAGAAGTCCATGACATTAAAATAACATGGTAAATCACTCAATATTGTGCGTACCAATCTTCAATTATTCGTAAATTTCAATTCATCTATTATTTGCGGTTAAAGTTATAGGTAGGCAAAAAATTAATCGTACGGACACTTGGCCGGTTTTTTTTATTAACATTCCTACCTATTTAGATTAAAAAAAAACCGGCCAAGTGCGAGTTGGACTCGCGTGAAGAGGGTTCCGTACGATGTTAAATATCACGTTTTTTTTTAAATCTGACCCAAATTGGTACGCACAATATTGAGTGATTTACCATGTTATTTTAATATCATGGACTTCTTATGGGTTTTCCTATAATCTATAAGTAGAAAACTAATTGCTGTATTTAAAAAAAAAATGGTCAAATTTCGTCTATTTTCTTGAATAACTTGGAAACTATTTATTTTAAAATTACAAAAAAAATATATTTAAGATTGTCTCAACAAGACCTTTCATTTGATATGTCACACGATGCACTTTTCAAATATTTTTTTTTTTAATTTTCCCCTTCCCCCCCAAAAATTACCTCCCATATACAGATATGGACTTCTTATAGGTTATCCTATAATCTATAAGTAGAAAACTAATTCCTGTATTTTTTTCAAAATTTTAGGTTCAGTAGTTTCGGAGATAAGGGGGGGGGAATGGTCAAGCTTCGTCCATTTTTTTTGGAATAACTTGGAAACCATTTATTTTAAAATTACAAAAAAAATACTTTTAAGTTTGTCTCAACAATACCTTTCATTTGATATGTCATACGATGCAGTTTTCAAATATTTTTTTTTAAATTTTCCCCTTCCCCCCCTAAAAATTACCTCCCATATACAGATATGGACTTCTTATAGGTTATCCTATAATCTATAAGTAGAAAACTAATTCCTGTATTTTTTTCAAAATTTTAGGTTCAGTAGTTTCGGAGATAAGGGGGGGGGAATGGTCAAGCTTCGTCCATTTTTTTTGGAATAACTTGGAAACCATTTATTTTAAAATTACAAAAAAAATACTTTTAAGTTTGTCTCAACAATACCTTTCATTTGATATGTCATACGATGCAGTTTTCAAATATTTTTTTTTAAATTTTCCCCTTCCCCCCCTAAAAATTACCTCCCATATACAGATATGGACTTCTTATAGGTTATCCTATAATCTATAAGTAGAAAACTAATTTCTGTGTTTTTTTCAAAATTTTAGGTTCAGTAGTTTCGGAGATAAGGGGGGGGGGGGGAATGGTCAAATTTCGTGTATTTTCTTGAATAACTTGGAAACTATTTATTTTAAAATTACAATAAAAATATATTTAAGATTGTCTCAATAAGACCTTTCATTTGGTATGTCACACGATGCAGATTTCATTTTTTTTTTTTAATTTTCCCCTTCCCCCCCAAAAATTACCTCCCATATACAGATATGGACTTCTTATAGGTTTTCCTATAATCTATAAGTAGAAAACTAATTACTGTATTTTTTTCAAAATTTTAGGTTCAGTAGTTTCGGAGATAAGAGGGGAGGGGAATGGTCAAATTTCGTCTATTTTCTTGAATAACTTGGAAACTATTAATTTTAAAATTACAAAAAAATACGTTTAAGATTGTCTCTACAAGACATTTCATTTGATATGTCACACGATGCAGTTTTCAAAACTTTTTTTTTCATTTTCCCCTTCCCCCCCAAAAATTACCTCCCACATACAGATTTCATCTATTCACGTCACACCTCTGTGCTTGGGTCACAGGAATTGATATGTGTACCAAATTTCAACCGAATCGGTCTAGTAGATTCGGAGATAATTGACTGTAAGCGACAGACAGACGGACACACGAGTGATCCTATAAGGGTTCCGTTTTTGTATTCGGACGTACGGAACCCTAATAAGTAACAAAAAAGTTCAAACTGCCACGAGATTTTGTAACTGTACACTTTATGTTTATATTGATGTGCACACTGTCACATTCCACAAAGTTGCCCCTGATGTGACTTGTGGACCATACATCCGATGCAATCTTGAGATGATTGGTGTCCTTCTTGGAAGTAGAGCTGGTGGTCACTATAGCAAGTTGTTATTTCCTCCTTCTTTCTTCGGATATCTGACAATCCCATGATATACCAGTTAATACAGATATTTTAGATAGGTACATATATTTCGTTAAAATAACAGAATTTCAACATTTAAAATCCAAACACTTAATCAATAGTATAGCGTTCAGTTCTGCATAAAACCTTTGCATTCTGATCATGATTATTCCTGTTGAAAAGAAACGTGGAAAAAACAATACTCAAATAATTTTACTGCGGCAATATCCTTTTTGATCAATAAACATCTGAATTAAAAAAAAAAAAAAACAAAAAACTTGTGACGCTACTTGTACATATTTGACAGCTGATATAACTCCGAAAAGTGACGTTTTACGAGGTTTTGCCTCTCTACATTTTATGTTTGTATTGATGTGATCTATCGATTTATGAATGTATCATGCGTGGCCGCTATTTTGAATAAAAATAGAAATGGCGGATGGCACCTGGTACACTACCCATGTAAAAATGTTCAAACCCCTTTGTACGTTGTACCTGCCTACTTACTTCTTTAATTATTTTTTTGGCTTGTAAAAATAAACTTTTAAGTAAGAAATTTTGCATGATTTGAGGGTACTAAATAGGTATTAAACATTTATTCTTAGAAGATCTAAAATGAACCACCCAATTACCTGTTACACTAAAAAAACTCAATCGTCAATTTGGAGGGACCAACTTATATAATTGATATCTTTAAAACGATTTATGTTTCAGGCAGCCAAAATCAATAATATTAAGGTAGAATTATGGTATTATAACATTACGTAGATAAAACATTCCAGGGAGTAGTCAATCAGTTTGGTCCCTCCATCTTGATGTCAAGATGGAGGGACCAAGCATTTTGATAAAATATTATGTGTGTGTTGAGGTAGCTAAAATTAGAGCAAAGGTAGCAAATAGTAGATTAATGGTAGAATTTTTTCATATAAGTATGACAGAGTTCGGAAACTTGGTCCCTTCATTTTGACGCTCACCCATAACTGGCTAATAACGCCCTGGCGTGTGATCCACTTGACCAAGATAAAATGCCTTCTTTTAGCGTGGTAAAATATTCAGTCCTCCCGCGTCCTGGGTGGAAAGAAAGGAACTGTCGGTCAGACTTGTACCGACTAAAACCCACGGTGTTCCTTCAATAGTATTTTACGTCCCAGGATGAGACAGTCCCGCGACCCCGGAAGATAAAATGCCTTACTTGAAAGGACTGACTTCTGTGTTTCTTCTGTGACTGAACGACTTTTGTTTCAAAAAGTAATAGTGTGTAATAGTAGTGTGCTGTGTGTTGTGCTTGGTATTGTGTCTAGCTCGTATTTTGGTCAGTGAATAAGTTTACACCATCCCGTAAGAGGCGTAATAGGTTCATTGATAAAGAAAACAACAGCAATACGTTAGGTCTTAAACTTTATTAGGCTTAGCCTTGTTTCTGCGCGAGCTCACGAGCCTTCGCCTTTTCGAGCTTAGCGATCCTTGCGTTGGACTTGTTACCGAGGACGCCTCCGCCCCAGTGTTTGCGGAGCTCCTCGTAGCGCTCGTTGAAGTTCGTCTTGATGGCTTCCGTCACCTTGGAGAAGGAAGCACGGTCGCCAGACTCAACCTGGTGGAAGAAATGATGAAGTGATGAGTATTGTTCAAGGAATATTGACGTTATTTCTAAGATGTTATAGATGTTTCCTCTTCGCATTAACCGTCAAATAATGAGGAATAATGTATTCTATAGCTTTGATAAAAATTCAATTGTTTGTCATATAATTATGTTTGTTTACACTTTTACAGCATAAATAAAATGCAAATATGTCTGTCTGAGAGTGTTGCAAAATAGTTTATCATAAATCAATGAAAATTTAACATAAAACGCATCCAATCTCGTAGCGTCATAACTCCTCTAAAATTATACGATTCTAAGAATCGTATCTTCGTCAATCTTGGTTAATGTAACAAAAGAAGCCAGCAAAAAAATACAGGTCAAATATTTATTGATAATCTGACACTAATTACATTTTAGTAGCCTCTTGATATAAAATCACATTTCAAAGTTTAACCAACATTTTCGCGATAATTTTTAAAAACATTTTGTGTCATAGATGGCATCTTCAGATAAAATCTATTGGTGGTAGATGGTTTGTCAGCATGGCTGTATGATAGCAAATAAATCATCATGACATGCACATCTAGACACAACAAAATCAAAAGCTACAAATGCTACATTTATAAGTAAAATAGTACATACATGTGTGATTGCAACGCAGGTGCATGTCTTGCGGTGAACAAGGGCTCCCAGACGGGACTTGCCCTTCACGATACAGTATGGGACACCCATCTTACGGCAGAGGGCGGGCAGGAATAGTACAAGCTGTGGACAATGTTATCAATTAGTGAATTATTATTTTAGTATCAGAGAAAGAGTGAGAAAAGGTGTGGTTGGTGAAGCTCAGAGTCAACAATCTTCATGCAGCTGAAAATATTTCTTTGATATTTAAAGCCTCAGGTGAAGAAATTCTAACATCATAGCAATCTGCTTTGTCTTTTACTATTTTGTTGCACTTTCCTTTAGGACATACAACATAAATGGTTGACAGAAGTACGAGTTACATCTCACTTCCAGTCCCCTTCCATGCTAATTAGCATTTGTCAGAAATAAAATTAAATACAACAGAGAAATAAAAGGAACTGCAAATGTATAATAAAACATCACGCATCTAATCCTCCAAGAGATAGGCAGAGATGTAATAGACAGCTACTGAGAAATTCCTGAAAAATCCAGTAAGCGCCCAACCCAGGTATCAAACCCAGGACCTCATGATCAGCAGTCACACATACCTCTACATCAGGTTGCTTATTGTAAATAGTGTCCATTGTCTTTACTCCTAATTTCTAATATTCATAAAATAAAAATAATATACATTTAAAACTTCAAAGCATGGTAAACTAACCTCAATGGGGTCCACATCATGAGCGATGACAACAAGCTGTGCCTTCTTCTTCTCTACCAGCTTGGTGACAGTATTGGTGCCAGCACGGAGGGTGTTTGGCCTCTTTGGTGGAGGCTCATCCTTCTTGGCGACCTGAAAGGAGGTTGTGCAGTCAAACAATGTGCTAAAGGAAGGAGGCAGTTTTTTGTTTAAGCATGTTCGATCTGAGATCTTGGTGGTAAGTGTCCTCATGGCATTCAGAGTTTGAGTTTTTCTTCATTTCGAGATATTCCTAAAGTTTTTTTCTACTATTGATATTGACAAGTAGTTTATAATTGAAAATGTTAATAATCTTTGTAATTAGCAAATCAATTTTTCTTTTACATCAAACATTGATTTTTTGAATTGAGAATTGTTCAACAGTCTTTTACAGAATGTTGTCCTATGAACAAGATTATTGTTCAGTGCTTATCAAGTAACAAAAAGGTGGAATTATATCATACCTTAGCTTCAGCAGCCTTCTTTAGGCGCTCTTTCCTGACTGCTTCAGTCTCTGGTCTGTATTTCTCCAAGATCTTGAACAATCCTTTGGCTGTAACACAAAGAAACCTTATTTCAAACCTAATGTTAAGATAGCATTGTATTTAATTCCTGTTAATTGGTTTTCAGAGTTAAAAAGCTCGTATATTTTTTTGATAATCATAGTGATTCATCGTTGCATTTGGTAATCATCATGGTAAAACCTAAAACAACCTTATAAGTAACATCATGGCAAAATAGGCCTGATTCATGATAAATGATACTTTTTTTATGTATTTTTATTTTACTTATTGATTCACATTATTTTAAAATACATTTTTTATAAAGTGAAACAAAAATTAATTTTAGAAAATTTTGATAAACCCTTTAAAGGGCAGAATTTATTTATTTTTTTGAATTTTTTGTGTCAGGATTGGTTTAGAGGAACATGTGGACTGAAATTAATGTGATGTTGACTAGTTGATTCATTCGGGTTTGTCTGTAGGGGGTGGAAACCAAGACCATTTAGGAAAAATTTTGGTGGTGTCATTTGAAACCATGACTGTTTAGGAAAAATTTTTTAAATAAAACCAAATCATAACTTAACAAGTAGGTATTATTTGCAAAATCAATGTTTTTGTTAAGAAAGAACTTAAGTTATTAATTAAGGTGGCTTCGTGCATACTGAGTACTTAAGATACAAAAATGACTACTTTGTGTCATAAAACTAAAAAAAAAACCTAAATAATACAGGTATCATAACCAACTCTGTTCTTTCATGACAATTAATTACAACTATATCTATTTGCCAACTTTTCATAGGATATCTGCATTAATATACAACTTACAGCAACAACCTTAGACCATAGTCTTAGGAAAACATGATTAGAAATCAAGTGTTATAAATCAAATATTCTAATGAATAAAATCTCACAAATCAACAGTCTTGGTAAAAGTTAAGACTTTAGGTACCTGTATAACAGCATAATAATCAGTCTTACGTACTAATTGAATTTTTCATACATCCATTTTTATGAAAAGGCTTGAAACAGCTTACACAGAGACTAACTTGGCAAACATCACACCCTATCCTACTCCGAACAGGTTTTGATTTAGTGCTACAATAGGCACATCGTTTAAATGTTGTTTTCTCAGGAAAATGGAGTTGATCTGCTTTGAACTGAGGTATACTAGCTTCAATGGAATTATCCTTGTGACTTTGATAGTTGCCTATAAGCTCATAGCGTACTGATGGTAGGGCATTTTTTCTTAATTTAATGCTGGTATAGACATCTAAAACAAAGAAAATTCATTACTGCAACCATTCAGTTAGGTTGTACTTATCGCACAAACCTCACCAGCCTCCATACCTACACTTTGACACCTAATAACATCTTTGCCCAATAATACCTAAATAAACTAAATGTTTTCTGGCATAAAGTGATATTTCTAATTTGCAAAAGATAACTGCAATAGCTCCAAATACGTAAAATAAACAAATGAGGATCTGAAATATAAATTCACTTGTTCAAATTCTAGTAGAGTTCAAAACGTTATTATACTTTATAGATACAAGTTGAGATTAAGATTTATGTACCAAATTGAAGGAAAATAACTAAATTATTCATTTACTTACCTTGAATCAAGTAAACATCACATTTTACCATTAAATTATTTAATAATTTACGCTACTCACTTTTCCATGTCGTAAAAACTGATGTGACAGAAGGCACAAACGTAACCACCGATAAGTTGCACCCTACCGTAAACATGTGACTAACTTCACTTTGGTGATTTCATTCATTGCTTTCGCCCATTCAAGGACAACTCATTTATGCAATAAGGTCGTCTACTAAGGGATTACTAATAAGGGAAATATGAACCTCATTGTCAACCTTGTCGGGTGGTTACAGACACCATACTAATTTCTCTTCTGCCCTATAAAGGGTGCTACAACTCCAAAGTAATTCATCAATTTTTTTTTTATTTAGTAAGTCCGACAATTCCTTCCATTCCACCCAGGGTGTTAACTCTTAGCCTCAACAAAATAAAGTTGCAAATTTACTGTCACAAACCATAATAACCTAACAACCTAAAATGTAACTAAAAGTTTCTACAGAGACAAAAATAATGCTTACATACCTGTGGTCTTGTCAAGTGTTTGGGTGAACTGGTTGATTGGTGGAGGCACCTTGAGCCTGCGCTGGAGCACGGCCTTCTGGCGCTGGATGCGGATGTACTTGGGCCATCTCACGAAGCGGGACAGGTCCCTTGTAGGCTGGATATCCTGACCTAGGAGAATTGGGATAGGTTAATAACTGTTGGAGACTATTCCTGGCCTAAAGACCGCTTGAGGCCTGTCTCGTATTGCATGTCTTTCTGCTGATTTGAAGCTTGCTAAATTATTGAAAATAAAAAATATTGCTACATATTTTTTTCTGGAAGATTAAGATTTTTACTGACAGGTGTTGTTTATCTTCAAATTGGAGGTTATGTATAATGCTTGTCAGTGTGGAGTTTGGACTAATCAGTGTTAAAAAGCTCGTATATTTTGTAACCACATGGTGATTTCAGATAAAGGTTTACATCATTTTAGTCCAATATTATTAAGCGCCTAGCTAACACTCGCTACACTATTATAAAAACAGAACACCGAATGAATGCATACTCGTTGCTTGAATCAGTGAAAAACACTTCCGCCTCTTTGTAACAAATAATACTAACAGGCCAGTAGCATCAGAGACAAAATAATAAAAAAGTAAACTCACCAATAGCAAAGTTCTTGGTCCTCTTCTCGAAGAGTGGGTTGACTACCTTTTTGGGCTCAACTTTTTTCACGACCAAAGGTGCGGCCGCTACTTTCTTTCCTACCTTCTTCTTAGGCTGAAATTACAACAACTTCGTCAGCTAAGGTCGCGTGCTAACGAGTAAACTACGAATAACACGTTGTCATCAGCGATCTTGGTGATAATGTGGTGGTAATCATAGCACTCATTAGAATGTTAACATCATGGTATTGATTTGAGGTTATGTTGAAACAATTTACTGTTGATCAATGATTTTACAATGCATTAGATTAAGAGGGCCACTATTATTTCAAACATCAGGAACAAGAATTAAAATGCACGACTGGTCAGAAATACCTGAACTTATCAAAATAAAACAGTCTCGACGCCAAAAACAACGACGGTCCCACTAACATGTTATGGTGTAAACTTCACGGTAAAATCACTTTGTGTAACGAAAATATAATAATTTACTAAACGCACATGGCTTTTACCTTCTTCTGCACCATCTTGAATGAGTTTTATTCAAGTGATCTAAAGGCCACGAAAAGATACGTGACCTAAAGTGTACACCAAACGTTCGGCGAAAATGGCCGAACCAAAAAGATTTGACATCTGTTCAAAACGTCAAAAGTAAATGTTGCCACAGATAACATAAATGACATCGCTTCCTGCAAAAGGGAATCTAGTCTTTTAAGACTATTAAAGTGTGGGATAATTCCGCGGAATGCCGCTACTACTAAAATGCTATTTTATCGTAACAAGCAGAGTTTTTCTACACAAATTCAAAAATATCTAAATTCAAGCTGCAAACGCGTGACTATTTTTGACATAATGGGTATAATGAGGGTCGCGGGACTGTCTGGGTCGCGGAACTGTCTCACCTGGTTACCGTGGCCCTGGTACGTACAACGGCGGATCCAGGGGGGGGGGTCATGGGGGTCATGACCCCCCCCCTGGGCGATAGGCTGGGTAATAGGTGGCCACTGCAATTTTGTCTAATTTTATTTATATACGTAAACAAATTATACGCGAAAGACGCAAATCATCATAATAATACAATTCTGTGCTGTTATTGGTTATATTATAGCAGAGGTGGCTAACTTGATTAGAAATAAGATCTACTGTTTACTAACGAAACCCTGTGCGATCTACCAATTACATACTTCTTGAAATCATTTATGAAACAGCATAGTTCAGTACACAATCGCAAATAGTATTTTTTATTGACCAGTCTTAGGGGTTCCTTTTCATATCGCATGTTGAGATTGTTTCCTTAAATACTTTGGATTTGAAGTCTGAGTTGATGATGTTTAATCAACATAAACAGGGTCTTTCTTTTAAATTGGTCAAAAGGGAGAAATCCGAATCCATAAGAGATACGGAAAAACTTTCTTAGGAACCTTTTGCTCTTTTTTGATGTTTACAATTTTGGCGTTTTTATTTTTTTGGTCAAGTGTGAGTTGTCCACAAAATTGAGTGAAGTTGGGCAATTTTTTTTAGTGCAAATCATTTCATTGAATCGGATGAAAAAAATCGGGACGGCGGAAGTTTCTCAAAAGCAAAATATTTTTTCATACAAATTACCAAAAATTAAAAATGGGGAACAAAAAAGTTACCCATTTTTATGATGTCATTTGATTTAGTTAGTGTCATATAGAGATCATTTCATTGTATCGGAAGGAAAATGTCTGGGCAACAGAAGTGGATCAAATCTAATGACACCTACTGACTACTACCAATACGACTTTATGCTGTTGGAAGGAACATAACTGTAGTTTGGCCAACTTCTGCTGTCCAGATATTTTTCTGCCTATATACAATTATCTCATCCTTACATGAAAGTAAGTCAAACAGCATAATAAAAAAAAATTGCTATTAATATTTTAATTCGTACAATTTGTATGAAACGCAATGTGTATTTCGCATTTGACCAACTTTCGCCGTCCCGATTTTTTTTCGATGAAATAGAGCCGAATGGCACTAAAAAAAAAGAAATACAGGTGGCACTCGGTGACTGCCGCGGTAAAGCTATTGCATAACATTTAAAAAAAATATATCACCTACCGCGACTATTTAACGAGAATATCATTTATTGGTGCACTACAGTTACTGCAATAAAGAAAAATAAATTAGAATGAAGATATAATTGGGTCTTTTATAAGTATACAGGATTCCCAGGTCTCACTTCCAAACAGAGTTGAAATTTTTAACAGGTTATGGACCCAGCAGGCCAGCACGCTTTCACAGCGCCACTCTGCTTTGTTGTAGGAGAATTTTATAAGTGCTTACAGGTTTAATTGTGAAAAACTCTTTTTGTGTGAAAAATTTACTTTTCCTTACTGATTCTAAACGGCCAGCTAGGCCGTTTAGAATCAGTAAGAATAAAAGATTAAAAGAGTAAGATAAAAGAAGTAAATTGTCTTTATGACGGATGTTTTTATGATTGCCGAAGTCTCCCGAACTGAAACGACGTTACACGAGTGTTAGGTTTTTTTTCTTAGGTATTTTCGTTACGGAATTTCTTGATTCGGTCGCCGCGCTCGGAGCCCGCGATAAAAGCTATGCAATAGCTTCAAAATTGCCCATCTTCACTCATTTTTGTAGACCACTCACACTTGACCAAAAAAATAACACGCCAAAATTATCAACATCAAAAAATATAGCTAAAGGTTCCTAAGAAAATTTTCCCGTCTCTTATGGATGCGATTTTTTCCCTTTTGGCCAATTTTAAAGAAAGACCCTGCATAGGTCCTATAATATTATTTATATTTTTTGCCTTGCCACGATCGACTTTACTAATGTAAAGTCGCGATCGACCGGTTGGCCAACCCTTTTTTTTAGCGTGGTTAAATCATCAAATGAGTCCTCTCGCCCAGGGCAGGGCAGGAATAACTGTCAGACTTGTACTGACTAAAATCCACAGTGTTCTTCAATAGCCCTTTACGTTCCAGGTTCACGGTATTCGAATTGGCCACCCCTGCGGGGCTATTGCGTATCTCGGTGTCTGTGTGGTGACCATCAAATAGGTGTCAAAAGGTCATAATTATTGGCTTTTGCATTTGCAATGAAATTGATAAAATAATTATGTAAATGTTCCCTAAAATCAACTATTCTAACGCTCTTGAGGCACTTCTCTCTTCAATAGCCTCATAATAATTATGTGCCAAGCCATCCAAGTTCAGTTGACAACTGCTGTCAGTGACTATCAAGTGGTCTAGTATTGCCAATAAATAGCACTAACATGACTTGAAAGTGATCAATCAGATTACAACTTTTCTTTGTATTCAGCTCATTGTTTTATTAAAGCATGTACATAATGTTAAGAGTTCTTTTCAACCTTTTCTAGTTCTTTGTAGAAATAAACAAATTTAATTTATTAATTTTAAGTATTCCGTGTAATAATTGTAATTAATTTTAGGTAAGTATTCCGTGTATCGATATCAATCGTCAAATTCAATATTCGACTTGACCACGGGCGCGGAGACGGGCGTGGAGGTGGGCGCGGAAGCGGGCGCTGAGGCAGAAGTGGAAGCGGGCGCGGAGGCGGGCAAGTTTGTCAAAATTCAAGCAGTTTTTATTTATAGATTGATAATGTTTTTCTCTATGGTCCAGAATTTTCGGTAACGTAAACTACTATGCATGCAGTGCAGTGCTCCGCATTTGACACTGAGTTCCATTCTAATCTTGCCACCATAATATTGTTTTCGCTAAAGGGCATTTACGGGAATTAAGTAGACCTGTGGCGCCCTTTTATAACGCCGTTACTGCATAGACAGTCTTCCCGAAACAAATAATTATATACTTTAAAATAATTATGAACTGCGCCTTTCATAACCAACTGGCAGATAAAATTGACCATACAAGGAAAGATAGGAGAGCCACTACTTATCTCTCCTATTACAGAAATATAGGACCCACTCTTCAATTCCTCTCTTCCTGGTGGAGTGGGGTCAATTTTAGCAGTTATTGCGCAGTCTATACTTTAAGTCTATGATTTTAGGTACATGCTTAGTCCATGCTCTATATCTAAGCTTTTCCATAAAGTTTGGCACCCGATTGATAGATTAGGCGGCAATTTTGACTTGGTATTTCATCCCAGCACTTATTACAATTTACTAGCTGTTGCTAGCGGCTTCGCCTTCATACAAGGCGAAAGTTGTGTCAAGGAATCGAGTTACAGTTAATTACTAGCTGTGCCCGCGACTTCGTTCGCGTGATGTCGGAACTTAACAATGTATTTCTAGTTTCTGGTTTCGAAACGCTGTTGGAAGATACCGATACAAATCATTTTTTTTATTTATGCGGTTCACATAATACATCTACTAACCTTTCAACAGGATAGCTCTTAAGCTTTCGAAAAAAAAGGCTGAGACATACGGACGGACAGACAGACAGACATGACGAATCCATAAGGGTTCCGTGTTTTGCCATTTGGCTACGGAACCCTAATTGAAATTTTCTGCGCGATCCTTAAACAGCTCTCCGCGGTTTTACCCGCTGCTCCGCTCCCATTAATCGTAGCATGATGTGATAAAGCCTAAGGGCGTATTCAGATGACACGCGCCGAACACGCACAGCACCCGCGCACGCGTTGTGCCCGCCTTGAACCCGCACACGCGCTGCACCCGCCTCGCACACGCCTCGCGCCCACTTATACTACTAGTGACTGGACTACTTCGTTTACTAGGCATAGTGGCTTAAATAACATAACACTAGCCATAGCGCGGGTGCAGAGCGTGGGCAGGGCGAGCGCAGGGTTGGCGCGAGGCGGGCGCGGGGCGTGCGCTTGGCGTGCGCGTGTAGACCTCGTTAAATGCAATTTGAGATCTATTGATGGATTATAAGACTCAAATTCTTATTTAACAAACAATGCGAGTTGGACGCGGGTGGCGTGCGCTGGGCGTGCGCTGAGCGTGCGCGTGTCGTGTGAACGCGCCCTAATATCTTCCTCGATAAATGCGCTATCCAACACAAACAGATTTTATCAACTCGGAACTCGTAGTTTCTGAATTCAGCGCGATTTATATATAGAAAATAGTGAGTTATTTGTACCCACAAAATAACGCATCGTCAGAGTTCTGTCTCCTGAGATAGAATTCACAGGTACCTAAACAATAGCACAAATTCAAGTCATACGCATACAATTTAATTGAAAGCAACTTTTAGTATCCTCTCAAACAAATGTATTATTTATTTTCCGTCCTCTACTAAACCTGTTTACTTCGCTTTTACAGTTTACGACCATCAAATTGAATCACAACTCCATTTTGAAATTTATTTTAAGGAAAGCGTCAACTGTTTTATAGGTCGTAAAACAAAAATGTTATTTATTTTTGATAAAAATATATTTTTTATTGAACATGGATTACAAAAAGTATTTGTTTGGTGTTTTAGGTGAGGGTTTTATTAATTAATTTTCTTTTATTTTAAACATAGTTATTAATCGTGAGCTAGACACGGTACAACTAGGTAGGTTAAAAAAAAGTCAACAATGACAACTCAGCGAGGAGCAAAATGGATAATACAAAACACATTTTTATCCCTATCTTTCTTTTCAGTTTTAATATCGCTAAACGATGCAGTCAAAGTTGATATGCACGGAACACTTAGCTTCGGCAAAGAAGTAATGGAAACATTCTCACATTATATGCGAAGAAACTTCGCTGGCGTGTCTGGGCGACGATCTCTAGGCCATAATCAACACATCGATGTCCCATATCTTATCGTCCAATCTACATACTTATGTAGAGACCTGTATTGCTGCGATGGTTATTTAGAAAGATTCTTGAACGAATACATACTAGTGCATACTAAATCTATAGAAAGCATTCTCAAGGGATTTATGCATCCAAACGCATTGAATTACGAAGAAACTGAACAAGAAGAAGACACGAGATTCATATTCGAAGAAGAACTTAAAATGTGCTTGCAAGAAATACGAAAATTATTGAGAAATATTAACTTAAAATTGAAAGATAATAACCACGCTCCTTCGTGGATTGAAATTATTAAAAGAATAAGCGTAATGTTTCAGACAAGAGCTATTGAGTTTGCTGCTGAAAGAATAGAAGGCACTCCGTCCAACTTAAACGAAGTTAGGAAGATATTGACGCAGAAATTCGTCGTGGCTTCTGTAATAATTGAAGGGAGATATGAAAGCAAGCTCTGCGCAGAGTTTGGGATATGCGTCAATAATTATAAATGCACAAAAGCTTTGCACACTTTATTGGAATCTTTTAAAGACATGGAAGAAGATAATATGAAAATCTTTCTTCGTATTATGTCAGAATCGATATTTCAAACCAAATTTTACGAAAAATTGAGCGAAGTAACTGCGAATGAGTTCCAAATTATACTGAACGATATGGCGTATTCTGATAGTGTTCCAACGAGAGAAGTATTACTATCGATACTTAATACTGTTGGGGACCGACTGATTTCTCTAGAATCGAAGACACATAGGATTAAAGGGAGGGATGTAGAGTTAGTACATAGCATACTTTCAGATCTGGATCATGCATACAGTAAGAGAAATGATGTTGATCCCTTTCATGCGTTCTTGAGCAGCTTTTTTGAATGGTTGAGGACTGGCACTCGCTTGGGACCAAATATACGCCTGCTACTCAAAGATTTAACCGAACAAATAAATCAACTTTCGGATGATTTGATTTTGAAGTTGACTAACGAAGTAAGAGTGTTTTTAGAATTAACGGTAGATCCAGAAAAGCTAAATAAATGGTAAAATAAAGTTTTAAAGTGACTGTTTTTTATTTCAATAATTGAATTTGTAATACGTATGTTGATCGTATTTGCACGATACATTTTATTACAGTGCAGTGAATCTACATTTTCATCGGTCCCTGAACGGGTCAAACATTCGAGGAGGAGCAGTTTCCTTTTGCCAAAAATGTCCAGACGTACATGGCATGTAGAGTAGATAACTGCTGCCACGTGGGAATATCTAAATATTTCCTACCGTCTAACTAACGTTGGTAAAATTTGTAGTACGGAACGGTATGGTGTGGGATAAAGTTGTACAGAAGGCTGTAAAAGTGTAGTACAGAAAAAAAGTGTGAAGCGAGAATTACGCTGTTCAGCGTTTTTGCATCTTACTTAACTCAAACGTTCACGGGAAGATAGACACTAAGGAAACTAGAAAAACCTACAGCAACTTTCAACCGGGTCGGTAGCCCACTAAACTCAACACCCGACTGGTTGGAAGAGCCACCATTTTCAACAGAGTATCAAGGAACTTTACTCTGTGATACTCATATCACTAAATCAGTGCCCAGTGCCGAAAACAAGGGTGTGCCAAAGGTGCCAGGCACAGGGCGCAGATCCTGAAGGGGCATAGAGCTGGCCAGACCAGAACCACAATTGACCAGATCAGGACTAATTTACTAACTAGAAACCTCAAAAATGCCTAAAAAACCATTGTCATACCAGGCCTGTCTCACTCCGCGGTGTAGGCATAAAACTGCAAGCAGTTGCGGGGCCATTATGTCGTGGCCCATTCACTACGGCTGCCACGCGCCATCCGTTCCGCACGCGCTCCGTCTCCTTAATATTTTTGTTACGTTACGTGTAGTTACGCACAAGTTTCTTGGTTTAGGTGCTTTTGGTAAATTGATAACACGATATTATTATGAAGAAAAAAAAAAATATAGTACAATTTAGTAATGATCAACAAAATTATCTCCCTGCTTGTGAAGTATGGGCTTAACTGATCATGATTAGGTAGGTTACAAGTTTGGAAATGAGGCGACATACTAAGTGGGGGGGGGGTGTGAACCTACTGGACGATCAAGATAAAAAGACGACACTCTCACTCACCTTAAGCTGAGTACTAAGAATTAAGATCGGTAGAAAGTAGAAAGATGTTTGCGTTGTTGTTTAAAAGTTCTAACTCAGAAAATGGCCACACTACGCATTCAAGGTCAGCGGTCGTAATTCGCGCGCCACTTTTTTACCTACCTACAAAGACACGCAACGCGGGGCCTGTGACATAAGCGATAGTAATCGGTCGGTTACTAGGTTGAGTGCAAAATAATAAGGACTGGCTATTTTGCCATAGACGATAATATTATTCTTTTTTTTTTTGTAAGATAAATGTTCAAAAATATAACAATAATAGGTAGAAAAGATAATATTATTATAAATATTATTCCTCACGTAAGGTGCCGTAGGTACCTACTATTAACATTCTGTGCTAACAATCAATAATGTATGTAGTAATCGATGACGAAACCAAAAAGATATAGGCTGATGATAAAAACAAAATTCCTTGAGGAACATAGGTATTTATGGTAATAATGTAATTTAACAAATGCATAAAATACGCATAGGTACCTACCTATTTGTGCCTAAACTCGCAAGTCGCAACCCTATTGAGCTTGACCCATAGTAACCTTTTAATGTCGTTGGCGTCAGATAAACCAACATAAACTCTCGCGCGTAATCATTCAGTACATTTTTGCTTGCACACGGGAAGTTTAGGCTATTATAAAAGTAGGTGGGCGGTACCGCTGCCAGTGAAAATGTACTGTATTCTCTCATATATAGATTTTACATTTGTTTGATTTTTTTTTGGAGTAGTCCTTCTGTACCTATAGTACTATTAAGTATTCTGTGGTCATACTTACGGCTTTTTAGGCATTTTTGGGGATTCAAATTCCATTCTACGTAGGTAGGTCGAATCATAGAATAACCTATTTTACATCCAGGTACACCATGTTAGCAGAACCAAAATTACACAATACAATACGCGTACCATATTCCCACAGTTTATGAAATTCCTGCAAGCCTGCAACAGATTCATAAGCAGTTGTTATACAAACTATCTATTCTAAAAAGAATTCGTTTATGAAATAACTAAGAATGGAAGAAATTCTAGGTAGTTGGGCTATGTTATTTTAACGTATTAGGTTGTAGGAATGACCTTGTGGTTTATTGTGCAGAAAATAAAAGTCGAATTGGATCTTTCGTGAAATTTAAACAAAACTTACTTTTGTATTAGGATCATGTAAAACTTTTTTTTTTTGGACAAACCCACCACACTATTCCCAAACCACTGCAACTCCTGAGAGCCAGAATCAACAGTGGCAACCACCAGAAAAGCGCCGAGACAATGAAGCTCGACGTGTCCCGGAGATTGAATTTACCTGTCTTGGATCCTGCACGAAATGAATCAGAAAAGAATAGTGGAGGAGTAGGAAAAATATGTTTCCACTTCCCTCCATGCAAGCAGGAGACAGAACAAAGCAAGGCCAATAGGTACAAAGGGTCATTACAACTGGGAGAAGCCCAGTTGCCTTGCACCACGGGTAAAAACGACTACTAATATTAATGGGTCCTAAATTGTGAGCTGCTATATATGATTCCAATAATAGGTATGGCAAAAACTGTAAACGTTGTTTGCAGTCAAACTGTGCGCAAAACATCATGTAAAACTGTAAAACCAAACACATTCAAATATCAAAACTTTATAACTAAACCCGCTATCCTGCAGTTTTAATCGTCCATTTTGCAACTAGTTACCCAACTTAGTTTGACTAGTTGTATCAATATGTCTGCCTGTTCAGTCTAGACCGCTACTTTTTAGTTTAAAGCGTAAGTTTATAGTTTGAGGTCATCGTTTGTTTAACTAAATCTGGAGTTTAAGTTGTAGTTGTTTAAATTGTGCTTAAAGTTTTACCAATGTTTGCTGTGTTACGATTATTACTTATTTTATGTTTTGGTACTTATAATATGTTCTTCTTTGTTTTGCAAACCTCTGTTTCTGTATAGGTACCGACAAGCATTTGATACCGACTTTTTCAGTATTATAGTGTGACTGGTGACTGCATTAAATGTACAATTTCTTAGATGGTTGCGAGGAAAAACGCTGGGGAGCCGGCGGTCGGGCACGCCACAATCGCGGCGGTAAGACCCCTCTTTGAGGAGTGGCTGGAAAGGCGTCACGGCGTATTGACCTATCGCATGACGCAGGTCCTCACCGGACACGGAAGATTCGGGAGGTACCTGTGTTGGATGGGGAGGGAAGAAGCGCCGGGGTGTCACCATTGCGAAGATCGCCCGGAGGACACAGTAGAGCATACGGTGCAGGACTGCCCCGCTTCGGCAGAGCACCGCCGTGTCCTCACGGCAGCGATAGGCGGAGACCTCTCGCGCCCGGCATTGGTCGAGGCCATGCTGCGGGGCGAGACGGAGTGGGAAGCGGTCGCCTCCTTCTGCGAAGCAGTAATGCTCGTTAAGGAGGAGGCGGGCCGTGAGAGAGAGAGGACAGCGTCCTCCCTCCGCCCCACCCGCAATGGTAGACGCCCACGGCGTCGGACGTCGCAAGACGATCTCCGGCCACCGTAGGCGCGGGCATGCGGAGGGCGAGTAAAGGGCAACTCGCCGCCCGACCATGGACCATGCCCGGGTCGACGGCGCGTTGTGTTCCACGCGCGCCTCAAAGAGCGTCAGCACGATGACGGGGCCCCCTCTAGAGGGCCAAAACCTGCCGGGGTCGCGGGACTTATCTCATTACCGTGACCCTGGAACATAAAGGGCTATCGAAGGACACCGTGGATTTTAGTCAGTACAAGTCTGACAGTCCCTCCCGCCCTGCCCGGGGTGGGAGGACTCATTTGATGACTTTACCACAATAAAAAAAAGGGGTCATTTAATTATTACAAATTAAATTCACGTTTCCCGCACGATGTCGCCCAACGTCTCGCGGGACATTTGCGGGCCGCGCAATTTGTCGTAAGTTGACTCTGGTAGAAACTGGCCAATGTGAACAAGGGAAATGTCGAGCGACATTGTCCCATAAAGTTGCAGTGACATACCACGTGTATGTTGGGCGATATGTCTCGACGACATGTCTCTTAGTGAAAATGCGGCTTAAAGATGAACGCAGACTTAGCCGCACCGCAGTCACCGCAGTCCCCGCAGTCATCGCTTTCTCACAGCTTCTGCGGCGACTGCGACGCGGGTGCGTGTGCGAGGTTGCATAGAACTTCATATAAAGAATTCGAATGCGAAGATTGCGGCGCGTGCGGTGCGGCCAAGTCTGCGTTCACCTTAAGCAACCTTCGCAGTCACTAAAATCCAAGCGACGAAATTATTACGAAAGTTTTACGCAGTCCTTATAACTGTAATAATATAAGGTAACAAAATCTTAATAAAGAAGGGCCGGGTAATTCGAGAAATTTTGGTAATTATCAACTTCGACGTCGGAGAGGTACAATCATCAAAGTAATTATTAACTAATTAAAGAAAAGTTTCGCTGTCTCTTTTTATTAGAGAAGCAAAAATCGGGAAAGTGTGTAAAAATGATTGAAAAAAAGTAAGTATTTTTTATTTTTTTTTATAAATTACACAAGCAAACTAGGAATTTCTCCTATGTGATGGTCTATCTTTCCGAAAACATAATAGCTGAACAGATCTTATGAAATTAATTAGGTTCAGCAACTGGAAGATTATTAAGCTGTTTAGATTATTGAGTTGAGGAGCTCATGGCTAAATAATTACAGCCGCACAGGCCGATCTTCCGGGTTAAACCGCGCTTGCCGAGGTTGGTCTGTGGATGGGTGACCATCCGTCATAGCGAGTTTCCTCCGTGCCTCGGAAAGCACGTAGATCCGTTGGTCCCGGCTGTCATTTGTAGATTCTTGACAGTCGTTACTGTTAGTCAGAAGCTCTAAAGTCTGA
This sequence comes from Agrotis exclamationis, assembly GCA_950005045.1. Classification (NCBI taxonomy): domain Eukaryota; kingdom Metazoa; phylum Arthropoda; class Insecta; order Lepidoptera; family Noctuidae; genus Agrotis; species Agrotis exclamationis. The sequence continues at coordinate 4,297,395 of OX465417.1, read as the reverse complement.
CAACCAGTCTTACCATGGGGTATAGTATTACCCGTTACTGGGTTGTGGAGGTCCGATAGGCAGTCGCTCCATGTAAAATACTGTTAATCAGCTGCATCTGGTTCGACTGGAAGCCGACCCCAATGGACTTGGGAAAAGGTTAGGCAGATGATAAACTGGAAGATTATTAAAATATAATGAACTAAGGATATCATTTAAACCAGTATACCGCTCGCGTAATCTAAAAGTCAATTACAAAAAAAAAACCCTTATTCATCGTGGTTGAACACTAGTCTTAAAAAATCCGTCAGCTTCAAAACGGCATTTGACGCACTTTTTTAGACAGGTGTTCAGCAGATATTTAACTTTGTGTAAGAGGGTTTAAGTTTTAAATTAATTGCTAACAAACCGCCAACACCGCAGCGTTTGACAAACTGTTTTAGGGATAAAACAGTTTCCCAAACAGGGATGTCAGACGGCCACACAAAAATCCTTGTGCTGAGCTGGCTGAAAGCTGGTATTGGAAACGAAAACCTGGTACATTATATAAATTGTGTCGAAAATCGCCTATTGTAAAAAAAGTTATTTCAATTTTGTGTACCGTTAATAGAGGGCAGTAAACAAGCAGTTTTACCAACCTTACAGTGGATAAATACTAAAAAGTGATTGCGATTTTCTGTCCGTGTTATATTTGACTTCATGTTCAGAAAAAAAAATAATCATAACTGATGTATTTTAGTTAGAAATACACGTTTATTTAGTGATATTTGTTGATTGTTCTGGATTGTCAGTCAACGGCCAATCTTGGTATTTTTGCATACCAAGACCGAGTAGTCTTGGTACATGGTACGTGACACTGAAAACTAGTATGTGTACCAAGAAACTGGTACGTCTGACATCCCTGTTCCCAAACGCTGCGGTGTTAGCGTTAGTGAGCTGTACAGTCACAATCAGGACACAATCTCATTAACCGGACACTTTGATACTGTGTGAAGCTGATATTAGCTGAATAAGGGTTCTACCGGAGCGGAGCGTGGAACTTAATCATGTTTGTAAACACTGCTGATGTTCATCACACTGCTGATGTTCATACATCCAAATGTCTTATTTGGATGTATGAAAATCAAAATTGATGTTTGAATGTTGAATACCTTTCCACAATTCGAATTCGGCCTATATTTACATACCTATGTGGGGAAACAACTAAAATAGCTGACACCTTTCGTGAAAAATATTCCACATCAAATGCTAAAGACTTTTTCCGAGGTAGGTATTGAAAATGCCGACCATCCAATCTAGATAGAATCTAGTTTCACGGAATTATGGCTCGGGCATAGGTTCCGAAGTAGTATATTTATGATTTTTCGCCTCAAAGGAATTTAATTGTTTCAAATCCCTTAAAGCGTACAAAGCGAGTTAGTTGGGTTTACTGAACTGCTTTGGTTTACTGAATAACCAGTAATTATTTAGAATGGATGATGAATGCTTAATATAGCCGAGAATCAAAGACATGGCCTATAAAATGGAACGAGCTCATCCAGAAGAAACTGAAACTCCAGACGCACCGTCGCTCGGAACACAATAAAAAATAAATTGGTGAGTGACCCCGACCTCATGTAATGACGATTTGATTAAATAAATAAATAGCAGCAATAAAAAGCTAATCTGTCAATGTTCATTTAGATTTCAGATTTTTATTTAATTTTTATCTTGTAGCCTTACATAATAAATTATGTGCGTATGTTGATTCAGAACGATTTAATAGTTTTTTTGATAATTCCAAGCGGCAATTATAAAGGAGAAGGTTGGTAACCTCATTTAGAACGTCACTTATTTAAAAAGCTGGTTGGAACTGCACGAAAAAAATGTAAGAAAACTGAGTGAAAACCATTTGAATAAAAAAGAAAACAAATTAATAACAAAAAAATAATGGCATCTATCGTGTTTCGGGGTTCTGCCAGGAATCGTTGATCCAGGATTATTCGGATTATTGTAGACACAATAAAAATTCAACATTGCGCGTCACCATGTTTATTTCGACCATTGACCATGTCGTCGTAGTAGGGATGTACCTGTGGCGTCTGTGGTCTGCATTATGCCTCAATTTAATTTCATGATATTGGCAACACTGTCACGCCACTTCCACTTCCCGACTACGGGGTTCTCAGAGAGGAGAAAAGTTTGGTGACGTGCGGCCATTTTATGCGCTCGGTCGGTTCATCTGTTCTCATCCAATGTTCGACAGGATAGTAATTTAAAGAGTAAACTGTGTTTAGAGTTATTATAAGGTGTACGTGTGCTGTAACCAAAAATATATAAGTAGTGTTTTACGACAACGTCGTTTTTATATACCCCGGCGCCCTCGTGCACCTAAAGTGGTGACCCCGACGTGATTGTGCATAAGATTGTGCAGTTAGCAACGGAGACGAAAGGTCCCGATTCGTATCTGGGTACCGTACAGCGCTCTCACCATTTGTTTACGCTCGTGTTTGATCTGAGCGCTCGTGGATGACGCCGAGGACGGCGCCCTACGACGGTCGGCGAGTGTCGCGCGGCTGGCTTGGTAGCCCTTGCCGCGGCGGCGCATCGGAGCGGAGCCCTAGAAGCTGTTTGAGTGTCATCGTTGTTTGTGATTACAGTGGAAAAGTGTTATCGTGGTAGTTCGTTTTATCCTATAGTGCGGCAGTATTATGCGTCGCGATCGACATTGTGGTGTCGGTATTAACTGACGGTCTGACGGCGTCGGCGAAGTACCGGCATTGGTACCTACTACCTATAGACAATTACCTACCAGTGAACATTTTGGACTACGCGTACCGACCAACGGCTAGCGCCCTCTCTCGGCGAGTAGCAGTACCTAATTTGTGACAGTGACAGGTGACTGATGTCAAAGGACTTCTACGTTCCGTTACGCAAGTATTGAACACTATATTATTAATATTACTGCTAACATATTATAAAAAACACTCTGTTGGTTGTTCTTATTAATTTCTCGCTGTTTTATTATTTTTACGCAGTGTTTTATGTGATCAAATGTACATAACAGACAATTTTTTTTTATGTAAACAAAAACAAGTCTGTTTGGTTACAATTTTCCTGACTAGCCTTTTGTCATTGAGTTTTACATTATTTCTCACTTTGACCTGTGTGCATAATTTGTTAATTTAATATTGCGGTTTCCTTTTCATTGCCATATTTTATTGTATTCTGCCTAATTTTTATGTGTGTGTGTTACGGATGTTTTTTAGGTTGTTCTTATTAATAGCTTTAACTTTTAATTTTGGGCTTAAACAATAATATACAAATAATGGCTGAGGGCATACAGGCTAAGTTGCAACAAGTTCTTGCAGAGAATGCTGCTCTCCAAGAGCAACTAGCCCAACATAAACCTCCCACTAAAACGGATGATGCTCAAATTGCAAAAGTTGCAGTAAAATTACCCCCGTTCTGGCCGGACAAGCCAGCGGTCTGGTTTGCCCAGGCGGAGGCACAATTTGAAATTTCTGGCATTACAGGGGACAGCACCAAATACAATTATATCATTGGACAGTTAGACCAACGGCTAGCAGGCGAAGTAGAAGATATAATAACAAATCCTCCCAAGGACGGCAAATATGAAAAATTGAAGGTGGAACTCACACGACGCCTTTCAACTTCCGAAGAACAGCGTGTGAGGCAGCTCATTAGTGATGAGGAGCTAGGGGATAGAAAGCCATCCCAGTTTCTTCGTCACCTTCGGTCCCTAGCTGGGGTCGCTTTTACAGACCAGAATATTCTCAGGCAGTTGTGGTTACGCCGTTTGCCGCAGCAAGTGCAGGCCATTCTGGCTGCGCAAGCTGACCTCAGCCTGGACAAGGTAGCCGACCTGGCAGATAAAATCGTTGAGCTTGCTCCGGGACCGAACACATGCAGCACCTCTGTTGGCCCACCACCAACTTCTCCAGAGATATCAGCATTAACAAAGCGTGTCGAAGAACTGACAAAGCAAGTAGCCGCCATGGCTTCTTCACAGCGGTTCCGTTCTTCTCGTAGCCGTTCGTTAAATAGACGTCGTAGTCGTGATGCAACTCCCTCACAGGATGCAACCAAGCACTGTTGGTATCATAAAAGATTCGGTACGAAGGCAAACAAATGCATAAGTCCCTGCAACTGGACGGAAAACTCTCCCAGCAATCAGTAGCGGCGGCAGCTGATTGCCAACTCATAAGCCGCCGTCTTTTTGTTACTGATAAAGTAACCAAGCGGCAGTTTTTAGTCGATACTGGCTCCGACTTATGTTGCTATCCATACCACTGGCTTCCAAGTCGCAGGCAGAGTACTGATTATGAGCTCAGTGCAGCCAACGGCACCAAAATTAAAACATTTGGAACCATCGTTCTAACCTTAAAACTAGGACTACGCCGTGATTTCACTTGGCAATTCACCGTTGCTGATGTCAAGAAAGCAATCATTGGGGCCGACTTCTTAGGTCATTACCATCTTTTACCCGATTGCCACAGGATGAAGTTGGTTGATGGAATAACTGGTATGACCTGCCCCGCTTCTGCTGCTAATGTCAGTTTTTATAATGTTAAGGCCGTATTCTCCAATAATTCGAATTTGGTTGAAGTTCTCGCTGAATTTCCAGAGATAACAAAACCTCCTGGACTCCCTAGAGTAATAAAGCACAGTACTGTGCATTTTATTAAAACCAGCGATGGACCTCCCGTTTCCTGTCGCCCTCGACGTCTGGCACCACAGAAACTTATATCTGCCAAGAAAGAGTTTGAGGAAATGGTACGGTGTGGTACTGCCAGACCTTCCAAGAGTGCATGGTCTTCTCCATTACACATGACACCAAAGAAGGACAGTACCTGGCGCCCATGCGGCGATTATCGCGCCCTGAATGCCAGAACTGTCCCAGACCGTTATCCTGTTCGGCACATCAATGACTTTGCACACAACCTCACTGGGGCTACCGTTTTCAGCACAATTGACCTAATTAAGGCGTACCACCAGATCCCTGTGGCTGAAGAGGATATTGCTAAGACAGCCATCGTGACTCCGTTTGGCCTCTTCGAATTTCCGTTTATGACCTTTGGCCTGCGCAATGCTGGGCAAACCTTCCAGCGTTTCATCGATGAGGTCACACGGGGCCTTAATTTCTGCTTTCCTTATGTCGATGACATTTTGGTCTTCTCAGCTGATCAGACTCTTCATAAGGAACATCTGCGAATCCTATTCAGACGCTTACAGGAGTATGGTGTTATCGTGAACCCTTCCAAGTGCATCCTCGGTGCCAGTGAGGTTGTTTTCTTAGGTTTTCATATTAATGCTGAAGGCACGCGACCTCCGCAGGAACGAATCCAGAGCCTTTTAGATTTCCCCCCTCCAAAAACAGTGCAAGGCATGCGCCGTTTTCTCGGCATGCTTAATTATTATCGCCGTTTTGTACCGCATGCTGCTCAATTTCAGGCCCCTCTCATTGATGCCTTGGTTGCCACTAACAGCAAGGGTTCGAAACCATTCCCGTGGACACCCGAGCTGTTACAACAGTTCGAGGAATGTAAGCTCAGTCTTTCCAAGGCAACATCGCTTCACCACCCAGTGAACAATGCACCGTTAGGACTTTTCACTGATGCCTCGAGTACGCACATTGGTTCATCACTGCAACAGCAGGCAGATAGCCAATGGTTTCCTCTTGCGTTTTTCAGCAAAAAGCTGACTCCTCAACAGGTACAGTGGCCTACATATTACAGAGAACTTCTGGCGGTGTACGAAAGCGTACAGCATTTTCGGCACATCTTAGAAGTTCAACATGCCACTATTTTTACAGATCACAAGCCGCTGCTGTACGCCTTCGTGCAGCGCCGTGAAAAGCTTCCTCCAGCGCAGCTGAATCAACTGTCGTTCATCAGCCAGTTCACGACGGACATTAAGTATATTAAAGGAGAAGATAACGTCGTGGCTGATGCAATGTCGCGGGTTGACGCCCTTGCACTCGAAGAAAACTTCGAAGCTCTCTCCAAGGCACAGCAATCAGATCATGAGTTGGAGGAATTGCTAAAGAGTGACAACAATCTAAAATTAACTAAGGTCAATATTCCCGGAACAAAGTTTCACATACTTTGCGATGTTTCCACCGGTAAGCCACGACCTTATTTAACTCCTTCTTTCCGTCGAGGGGTGTTCAACAAGCTGCATGGTTTGAGCCACCCCGGTGCACGAACAACCGTTCGTCTCGTTACTGAGAGATACGTTTGGCCAGCAATCCGAAAGGATTGTCGCGAGTGGGCCCGTACTTGCGAAGCGTGCCAGCGCAGTAAAGTTTCAAGGCACAATGTTGCACCTCTGGGCACCTTTTCTCAGCCGTCTGGTCGTTTCGTGCATGTCCATATTGACATCATTGGACCTCTGCCCGTCTGTAACGAGCACCGTTATTGCCTCACGGCCATAGACAGAGTGACCAGATGGCCCGAAGCCTGGCCTATGCGGTCAATCACTGCTGATGAAGTAGCCGACACTTTCACCAGGGAGTGGGTAGCTCGTTTCGGCGTACCATCTATCATTACAACAGACCAGGGTACTCAGTTCGAGTCTGACCTGTTTCGCCGACTAATGAATCAGTTTGCCACGAAACGAATTAGGACCACATCGTATCATCCTTGCGCAAATGGGATGATCGAAAGAGTTCACCGCCAACTCAAGGCAGCATTAATGTGCCATGATAGTTCATGGGTGAAATCTCTTCCGTTAGTATTGCTAGGCATGCGTTCCGCCTTTAAGGAGGATATTAAATGCACCGCTGCCGAAATGCTATACGGCGAACCCTTGCGTCTCCCTGGGGAATTTTTAGTATCAGCCCCTCCTCTCAACAAAGTCGAAGACCCAAACGATTTCGTGGTCAAGCTCAGAAAGAAAATGTCAGAGATTCGGCCTGTGCCTGCGTCGCGGCATTCTAGACAAGCTGTATTCATGTTTAAGGACCTTTCGTCGTCATCTCATGCATTTTTACGCGAGGACGCTGTTCGGCGCTCATTGCAGCCTCCTTATACAGGTCCCTTTGAAATTCTAGATAGGGCCGAGGATGGAAAAACCTTCACTTTAAACATCAAAGGCAGGAAGGTTGCAGTGAGCGTCGACAGACTTAAACCTGCTTTTGTCGAGCAGCCTTCTCTGCAACAGGTGCCTGCTCAAGTTGTTTCACAGCCTCGGGAACCTCTACCTACTATCCCAGTTCCAACTGAAAAACCTCTACCTACTATCCCAGTTCCAACTGAAAAACCATGTACTACACGGTCAGGCAGACGTGTAAGGTTTAAAAAAATTGTATCAATGTAACTAAGAATGTTATTTATTTTGTTATAGTCTATTTTCAAATAATCTAGTTTCAGTAATTCCGTTGTATTTCTTAAATGTTTTAATCCTTCATATTGTCTGACACAAATATTGTAATTTCTGTTAACATTTTGTGATAAGTACATAATTTTAATTTCTATCTCCTCCTGGGTTTCCCTTCTCCGTGGGGGGGTGGTGTGGCGTCTGTGGTCTGCATTATGCCTCAATTTAATTTCATGATATTGGCAACACTGTCACGCCACTTCCACTTCCCGACTACGGGGTTCTCAGAGAGGAGAAAAGTTTGGTGACGTGCGGCCATTTTATGCGCTCGGTCGGTTCATCTGTTCTCATCCAATGTTCGACAGGATAGTAATTTAAAGAGTAAACTGTGTTTAGAGTTATTATAAGGTGTACGTGTGCTGTAACCAAAAATATATAAGTAGTGTTTTACGACAACGTCGTTTTTATATACCCCGGCGCCCTCGTGCACCTAAATACCCGTTACACACTAGTGCTTGACTTAAAATCTAACTTACACATTTATAATCTATGGACACTACATCCTCCCTCAGAGATTTAGTTTAGTTGGTGGGCGAATGATCCTATTAGATCTCCGGGGTTGAGGAGCTGAAACTACTGGATTAGATTGGACCGGACTGGACTGGACTGGATTAGATTGGACCGGACTGGACTGGACTGGATTAGATTGGACCGGACTGGACTGGGCTGGATTGGGACGTGGTAGACTGGACTGGGTAGGACTAGGCTGTACTGGACTGGATTGGGCACGACAAGGACGTAAGGGACTTGATCGGACTAGACTAGGAGGCATTGGAATGGACTGACTAAAACTAGGTTGAGGATTTACTACAGGACCAGGATATACTGACCTTGGCAATAAAGGAGTAGAAACCGGAGTACTGGATGGTAGGGGTGCATGGGACATTTGGTTAAGATGGACTTTCTTAACTACACCATCTACAGATACAAGAAACATAACTGGGCTAAGACATTTTACAACCAAACCCTTATTAATAACACCATTCCTCCCTATGCGAATTAAAACATTATCATTCTCACTAAATACATAAGAACTAGGATATTTCTTAACTGACTTAGGATTAAACTTAGGATTTAACATTGACAACAAGGTTCTTTGCTGATACAAAAATAACAATGAATTAGGACTTTTCTCTGTAGTTGTAGTCTGAGTGTTTCTATAATTTAAAAGAAATTTATTAATCTTAAGACTTAAGGATTCGGAACCATTTTTATCTAAAATAAGTTTACTTAGTGCTCTCTTAGCTACTTGAACATTTCTTTCAGCAAAACCATTACTTTCAGGATGGTAAGGAGGACTTTTTGTGACTTTAATATTAAACTTAGTACAAAAATTAATAAAAGCATATGAATCAAATGGAGGACCATTATCTGACACTATTTCAATTGGTAATCCAACATACGAAAATATTCCACACAACTCTTCTATCACACTCTCTGCATTACAAGACCTTGACATGTGTTTAATGTCTAACCATTTAGAATAACTATCACAAAATATTAAGAAATGTTGTTTCTTAAACTCAAAGAAATCAATATGAACTCTTTCAAATGGCATATAAGTTCTTGGCCATGACAATTTTTCATTATTAGGCTTAAAATTAACAACAGAACAAGGTTCACAAGACTGACATTTTGTTTCTATATCTACAGACATTGATGGCCACCAGAACAATGATCTAGCTAACATTTTAGAACGAACAATACCTGGATGACTTTCGTGTAAAAGATTCAATACATGTTGTTGACATTTTTGTGGTACTATTAGTCTTGAACCAAACATTAGACAATCTTCATTAATTGAAATAAAGTTTCTTATCCTGAAATAAGGACTAATTGCAGGATCTTTACAATGATGAGGCCATCCTTCTTTTGTGAACTTGAAAACTTTAATTAATACTGGATCTTCCAAAGTTTGTTTTGCAATATCAAAAATATTAATAGGCAAGTCATTTGAAAATGCATTACTATTGACATCTAACACAATTTTATTAATTGGCAGTCTAGACAAGGCATCTGCTGGCTGTAAAAACTGACTTTTTCTATGTTCTAAGTTATAATCATAACTCTCAAGAATTAATGCCCAATGTTGCAAGCGTTGAGCTGCTAATGTTGGTATTCCCTTACCAGGGTGCAAGATATATTTAATTGGAGCATTATCTGTAATAAGGGTGAAACGACGACCCCATAAATATTTGTGAAATTTAGTGACTGCATACACAACACCTAAGGCTTCTCTATCCAACTGAGAGTAGTTACACTGAACTTTAGTTAATGAACATGATGCATAAGCTATTGGCTTTTCTACAGATTTACCATTAATATTAATAACATGACACAACACTGCACCTAAACCTACTGGACTTGCATCAGAATATACTACTAAAGGTAAGGACGGGTTATAGTGGATTAAAATATCACTACTAATTAACTTTTGTTTACTTAAGGTGAAAGCAGACTGACATTCAGCTGTCCATTCCCACTTAACATTACTTTCTGTTAAACGACGCAAGGGTTTAACTAAAGTACTTAAATTCCCTATGAAATTATGGTAGAAATTTAACATACCTAAATAAGATCTTAATTCTTTGACATTTTGTGGACACTTTGCATTGACAATAGCTTCTACTAAGGATGGACTAGGCTTTCTGCCTTCCTTTGAAATGATATGACCTAAATACTCCACAGACTTATGAAACCATTTACACTTTTCATAATTAATTCTGACATTATGTTTATTTAATTTTTCTAAAACTTTGACCACTGTATTATAACAATCTGCATAATCCTTCCCTTTTATTAAAATATCATCAATATAACACACAGTATTAGGTATATCAGACAGTAATTGATCCATAACTTTTTGAAAAATTGCAGGAGCTGATGCTATACCATAAATTAACCGTTTGTATCTGTATAGCCCTTTGTGTGTATTCACTGTTAACAATTCTTGACTCTTCTCATCTACCAATAATTGAGTATATGCATCTGACAAATCTAAAACAACAAATACTTCGCCCCCTGACAATGTAGCAAACACATCTTCCGGCTTAGGAAGTGGGTAAGAATCAACTTTAATATTACAATTCACTGAACGCTTAAAATCAACACAAATTCTGTAATCTCCATTGACTTTTTTCACAGGTACCAGTGGTGATGCCCACTCTGAATAATTGACTTTATAAATCTTTCCATCACTTTCCAACCTATCTAAATTATCACTGACTACTTGGACAATATTATAAGGTAATGGGTAAGGTTTTAAAAATACTGGAGTACTATTTTCTTTTAAGACTAATTTTGCTTCAAAACCTATTATGTGTGAATCTACATTTTTGCTGAACACATTAGGATAAGTTTTCATGAACTGTTGCACAACATTTGACTCACTATTTGACTTCATTTCTGGCTGAATAGACTTTACAATTACATACCCCTTATTAATATTACTTGACACAACATTATTTCTCCACTCTGGGTTTAAAATATCTAACCAATCACGACCAAGCAAAGGTATAAAGGACTTTTTATCTGCTGATACCACAAGTGGTAACAACTTGGGGGGCACTGACTTACTAAAGGACACATTAACATTGATTATACCCGCTACTTCCAGAGGCCCTGACACAGTATTTAGTTTTATATTACACGGCTTTAAGGTATGACTTTTAAATAAATTTAAATAACATTGATAAGGAATCAATGAAATAGCCGCACCAGTATCAATTTCCATTTCTAATGATGATCCTTCGACATTGACTCTAATAATTTGTGGCTTAGACGAGACACTCTTAATATTTACTAACCTTATGTTTGTACAATATCCACAGTTAAGATCACATGGAATATCACAAGATGTGCAAGTACATATTTGTTTGTAGTATTGAAGTTTACACATAGACTGACTTGGCTGTAAACTATTTATGTTAAAGGAATCTGTTAACAAATTAACAACATTGTCTACACTGTTAGTTACAGGACTTGTGACTGACTTAACTTCACTGACTTGGTTTGTGTTACCTTGATTGCGATTTCTGCACATCCTTGACGTATGACCAAAGCGCTGACATATATAGCACTTCCACGAACGAGCTGGACACATTGCTGGATTGTGGTTCCTCCCACATCGGTAGCATGGCTGGTGACTGGCATTATTACCCTGTTGACTCGACTGACGGTTTTGACTATTTTGACTCCAACTCTGTAATGCTTGACGATTTTGACTCTGATTCGGTGGGCCTTGACGATTTTGACTCTGATTAGGTGGACCTTGACGACTTTGACTCCGTAGACGACCTTGATTATTTGGGTAACGACGACCTGGATTATCATGACGACTCCTGACTTTGTTGACATTTGGTGTACTCGACATGTTTTTCATTTGTGACACAACAGACTCTTCTTGTAAGAAAATAGTTTTCGCTTTCTCGTAGGTTAGCTCTGGGATCGATAGCAGTTTCTTCCTTATACTCTCACTACGGATTCCAACAATGAGTTGGTCCCGGCATGCGTGCTCCGCATGGCTCCCAAAGTTGCATTTGGCTGCAATTTCCTGCAGGGCCGCGATGAATTCCGTACCACTTTCTGCTTCTGACTGCATTCTTCGATAAAATAAGTACCGGTTTGTCGACTCTAGACCTGGAGAATCATATTTTTCCGACAAAATGGTTGCCAACTCCACGATCGATTTTGAACTCGGCTTATTTGGTAAGCAAATACTGTGTAGTACGTTATAATGCTTGACTCCAATATGACAAAGAAATAATGACTTCCTGACGTTGCTGACATCCTCTCCTGGGACGCTATTTAGCGTACAGTATTCTTCAAATAACTCTAACCAGCTAGCGAAACTTTGTGCTTCATTATCGAACACCGGTAAGGATCCGATGAAACTTTTGTTACTGACCTCCATCTCGTCGCCAAACTATCGTGTTTCGGGGTTCTGCCAGGAATCGTTGATCCAGGATTATTCGGATTATTGTAGACACAATAAAATTCAACATTGCGCGTCACCATGTTTATTTCGACCATTGACTAGTGGTGTTCAAAGTTGCTTTAAGGCAATCACTTGCTTAATGCTTAATGCTTTATATTTTAAACACGCTTTTTTATATGCTTTATTAAAGCATGCTTTTTTAAACGCGTAGCCAAAGCATGCTGCCACTCACCGCGCTTGCTTTAAGTCAAGTGACTTAAAGCAAGCGCGGCATGCTATAAAAGAATATTACATCGCGTTTATGAATTACGATAAAACAGAACCGTTAAAAATACAATGAACTTTCCTTCATCAATCACAAAACAACAATACAATATCTCAATCAATCGTCCTTATTTACACAATTTTATGTTTATAATATCAATATTTCGTGTCTTAATACGGTCGAAAATGGCTTGAATCTGTTTTTTTAACTTGCTATCGTTAAGCAATTAAAAAAACAGGTTCAAGCGATTTTCGACCTTATTGTCATTTATGCAAACACCGGATTTAATGAAGGAGCAATGTTAGCGAACGAGAATGGGAGAAAAAACAAACCAAATTTTAAATGTCAATAAGGTCGAAAATCGTTTGAACTTGTTTTTTTAATTGCTTAACGATAGCAAGTCAAAAAACAGCTTCAAGCGATTTTCGACCTTATTGACATTTATGCAAACACCTGATTTTAATGAAGGAGCAATGTTAGCGAACGAGAATGTGAGAAAAAACAAACCAAATTAAAAATGTCAATAAGGTCGAAAATCGCTTGAACCTGTTTTTTCAATTGCTTAACGATAGCAAGTTAAAAAAAACAACTTCAAGCGATTTTCGACCTTATTGACATTTATGCAAACACCTAACTTTAATGAAGGAGCAATGTTAGCGAACGAGAATGTGAGAAAAAACAAACCAAATTAAAAATGTCAATAAGGTCGAAAATTATAGATAGTCAATATACATATATTGCGTGTCCTATCACTGTCACTGTTTAGTTTAACACTATAAAACACGAATCAAAATAGCGTAGGTATGTTTATGAGAGCCAAAATCGTCCACGGTGCTTATAACGATTACGCACACAACCGACCGGAATCCCCTGCTTAATGCTTATTCATTGCTTGTTGCTTTTCGCGCGACGGACAGAGACAGAGAGTTCGATGTAAAAGCAATAAGCAAATAGCAACTTGTGAGAGCCACGAAAGCATTTGCTTTATGTTATGTGTATTAAGCACGGTGCTTTATTTTGCTTTATGATATATTAACCACCACTACCATTGACCATGTCGTCGTAGTAGGGATGTACCCGTTACACACTAGTGCTTGACTTAAAATCTAACTTACACATTTATAATCTATGGACACTACAGCATCTAATTTATTTTAGCAACTAGTGGCCAAGTTTTTTAATGTAGGTAATTGACCAAAGAGGATTTAGCTTTCAAAACACAATAAAAACTTTTTGGTTGAAGATGTTAAGTAATGATGATGTTAAAGGTAAGACCGCACTAGGCGGAACTGCACTCCTTGCCGGATCACTGCCCTGGGATCTGGAGGCGACTGCCCTCCAGCTCGTCTATGAGTGGCGCGTGGAGGCGCAGCGCCGTGGTGTAACCCCGCTGCCCCGAGAAGTCGAGGCGCGGCGGGAAGAGCTCCGGTGCGATCTCAGGGCAGTATGGAGGGGACGACTGTCGCAACCGAGGTCCGGGCACGCCGCAATCGCGGCGGTAGGACCCCTCTTTGAGGAGTGGCTGGAAAGGCGTCACGGCGTCCTGACCTACCGCATGACGCAGGTCCTCACCGGACACGGAAGTTTCGGGAGGTTCCTGTGTCGGATAGGGAGGGAAGAAACGCCTGGGTGTCACCACTGCGAGGATCGCCCGGAGGACACGGTGGAGCATACGGTGCAGGACTGCCCCGCTTGGGCAGAGCACCGCCGTGTCCTCACGGCAGCGATAGGCGGAGACCTCTCGCGCCCGGCATTGGTCGAGGCCATGCTGCGGGGCGAGACGGAGTGGGAAGCGGTCGCCTCCTTCTGCGAAGCAGTTATGCTCGTGAAGGAGGAGGCGAGCCGCGAGAGAGAGAGGACAGCGTCCTCCCTCCGCCCCAGCCGCAGTGGTAGACGCCCACGGCGTCGGACGTCGCGGGACGATCTCCGGCCACCGTAGGCGCGGGCATGCGGGCGGCAAGTAAAGGGCAACTCGCCACCCGACCATGGACCATGCCCGGGTCGACGGCGCGTTGTGTTCCACGCGCGCCTCAAGGAGTGTCAGCATGATGACGGGGCCCCCCTCTAGAGGGCCAAAGCCTGCCGGGGTCGCGGGACTTATCTCATTACCGTGACCCCGGGACATAACGGGCTGTTGAAGGACACCGTGGATTTTAGTCAGTACAAGTCTGACAGTCCCTCCCGCCCTGCCAGGGGTGGGAGGACTCATTTGATGATTTTACCACGCAAAAAAAAAAAAAGACGGAACTGCACTGCAGCGGAACTGAACTACACGACGCTCAACTATGCAGCGCAGTTCGGTTGCAGTGTAGTTCCGTTACCGCTTAGTGCGTGATGTCTCGTATAATTTCATATAAAGAATATTTTGACGTCGTGTCGTGCCGTGCAGTTCCGCTGCGGCACAGAATACTTAATAGTAGTGCTGCGGTGCAGTTCCGCCTAATGCGTTCTAACCTTTAAGATTAAAAAATAACAACGATAAAAAGCTGATCTGTCAATGTTGTACATTTAGTTTGTTTATATTTTTATTGAATTGTCATCTTAAAGGTTTCAAAAATATTATGTGCGTCTATATTGATTCAGAACGTTTAATATTTTCTATGGAAAATTCCAAGCGGCGATTATAATTAACAAGAAGGTTAGTAGGTAACCTCATTTTGAACAATCTGAAAAAGCTGGCTGGAACTGCACGAAAAAAAATTAAGAAAACCATTTACTGTAGAAAAAAGAAAACAAATTAAAAATAAAATATTAATGGCATCCAATTTTATTTTAGCAGCTAGTGGCCATGTTTTTGGATGTTATAGACCAAAGAGGATTTAACTTAGTCATAAAAAAAATGCAGAAAATCAAAAGAATTTAATGGAAAATATTTTTATAGCATAATGACATGCCATTATTCAAATAAAATGAAGCCTCATCTACCTCATACATAATCAGTGCTAAAATAACTACAGTGTTGGATGCAAATTAATTACTGGAACTACAGTGGCCCTACACGGTATACCGCTTACATTATTCATGAATCATGTCCGAAAATGAATAGGTAATATCGTAATGTTTGTTTGTATATCAGTTTCCAATGTTAACCTGACAATAATTATAGTGGAACATTTTCTGAAGGAATACCAGTTTTAAATCTATACATATAATAAATCTGTAGAGGGGTCAATTCTGTACATTGAAAATATTGAAAAAATAAATAGCGGGGGGTGTTGCTGGATCGATACCAAACCCAAATATGTGATTAAAAAATTTTTTGTCTGTCTGTCTGTCTGTCTGTCTGTCTGTATGTGCAGGCATCACGTGAAAACTAACGGTTCGATTTCGATGAAACTTGGTATAATTATACCTTATTATCCTGGGCATAAAATAGGATACTTTTTATCCTGGAAAAATACGTAGAAAAAAAATCTTATTTTTCAGTTTTATTCATAGACGTTGTTCTGTAGAACCGCGAGCACACGTTGCATTACCCGCAGTGGATTCAGCGCCGTAACCTGTAGCGCCGAAAGTCGGATTTGGCTTGAACCGTTTGCGGCACACGCGGGCCATGCCTCCCCGACTCCTATATAAGGAGCCGCGTTCCGCGCCGCGCGATGCATATAAATTCTGAATTTTGATGCGAGCGGACGTGTCCAGTGTGTAATTTTAAACCGTGCTTTTCAGCGCGACCTTTTTGATTACTGTTCCGATCAGTTATTTGTAAATACAAGGTCGGAATTACTATGAAAAAAATATTTACTACAGAACGCGAGCTCAACAGCAGTAGCTTAATAGAGGGATCTCCTTAATTATTATAGGCTTAGCCGTATTTGGGTCCAATAGATATTTATAAGATGTCATTGTCAGAGTTACTCAAAATGGAGAAATAAACCATCCACGCGAAGACCGACATCCGCGCGGACGGAGTCGCGGGCGGAAGCTAGTTGTTGAATAAAATAATGTCTCTGCTATGAAACTTCTTATTTTTCGTCGTTTTCTCCCTGGCTTTTCCTGGCTACCCTAACCAAAGAGTGTTAGGTACCCAAAAACTGGATTATAAAATATCATCATCTTCCAACTATGTTGGTTTGTTTCCAATTCTAATAACTATCACACTTTTTTTTTTTCTTCTTTAGCAACTGACCCGATGTTGACTATTCAGACAGCGTCATGCTCCATCAACCTCGAATCATGGACCTAGGGGCTTAACATTACGTCATCAATCAGCGAATCAGCGAAGCTCCTCTAAATAATTTACCCAAAAAGTAGCGGTAGGTAGCAGTATGTTTCGATATCTGCTTTCACAGCAGATCTCACACATGAAAATATAAATCGGCCTTCACCGAGGAGTCGTAAAATACGGGATATAAAATATAAGGATTCCTTGTTATCGCAGACTGTGTGAGTTTTCCTCACATAATTGAATAATTCACACGTTATCCACATGTACAGTCACGGGCATAAATGACTTACTTTTTACCCGACTACGTTACGTTATGATTTTGACAGTCTGTTTATCTGTTCCGTCCTAACTTCTGAACTGCTGATTATAACTTGACATATGTGATATCGTTGGAAGCGTCTTGATACCTACCCTAAAAAATACACGCAGAGAAATGTATACGAGAACTTCTGGTTGCAACCGTGACAGCAAGACTCACTAGTTGACTTTACAACATTTTTAGTAATAAATACTTAGTCTTTGTTATCTCTACTACTTAATTAGTATTTCTTACTAAAAATGTTGTAAAGTCAACTAGTAAGTCTTGCTGTCACGGTTGCAACCAGAAGTTCTCGTACGGTGCATCCACACCGCCGGTAACATTTGTGGAGCAACAAAAGGCAACACGGTAACATTCGGTAACTTTTGTGGCTCCTTGTTACTATTTGTTGATTGTTACTCATCCACACCGCAGTAACATCCGACAACAAATGTTGCCGTGTTACTGTATGTCGAGTAACGTTGCTCGACAATCGGTAACATTGTTAGATAATGGGGGTAACACTGTTACCGAATGTTGAGCAACGTTACTCTACTTACAGTAACACGTCAACACTTAGTAACATTAAATAACATTTTGTTGGCTGATGTTACCGAGTAACATTTGGAAACGTGGAGCTAGAAATGTTACCGGCGGTGTGGATGCACCGGTATAGGTAGCCAGATATTTCTCTGCGTGTACATACTTACTTATTCTCTTAGTATAGTAAGGGATCAAAACTTTCCGGCAAAGTGGCATACAACCACGCCTATTAATTTATGACGAGAATATTTTCTTGTTTCTTACCTATAGTGTGATTTTTCAATAAAAAAAAAGGTTTTTTACCATTTATGCTCAAACATATTTAATTTCGGTATTTTTCAAAATAGTGAACAGAGAAAATTAACTGAAACTTAGTACCGAACTACCGATATATACGAGTAGGTATAATATTTAATTTTGTTTTTAATATTACGGGTGCTTATAGAATTTGCGAATAATGATAAGTATTTTCTTTCTATTCTTTCATTTATGCTCGTGACTGTACTGAAAATCTGTGTTATAAACGCGTCCCTCAACCTGGTTTATCAACAACGTATTTTTTTTTTGCTTTTTTCCTCTACTGTTACTGAAACATCACATGGTTAGTTTTCAAGGTACCTATAAAAGCTCTCGGAACCGTTTGTATAAGTAACCGTGACCCTGGAATGTAAAGGGCAAATTGAAGGAACAGGGTGCATTTTCATGACTGTAAGAGTCTGACAGTGACAGGACTCATTTGATGATTGAATCGACTTCTAAAATAAAAACAAAAAAAAGTGTAAAATTACTTTTCTTTCGGAAGTCGGTAACTTTTTTCTTATTTTCGGGATTTTTGCCACCGATTCGAAAAGAAAGTACTCTCTCTCTCACTCTCAAAGAGGAGGCACAGATCCCAGCAGTGATAACATTTTATGTGCTTACATATTCTGTACACATTCCACAAAAACATAATTAATTATATGCATTACTTATTTAAATACTGGGTGGAATTTTGTAATGCCACCTGGAGGGAAAGTATTCTTAATACTTACTGCAAATAGAAAATTTTACTCAAGGGAAACATTGCTTTATTTTTGAATAGAAAGCAAACTGCATTCAAAGATTCCAAGAGAATGGAGCCCATTTCGAGCAACAAATTAGTTAGTTTACCATTTTTTGTAAATTCATTTAAGATTTCCTGGTTTTTCTTTAATTTAATTTATCATGTTTGTTAGAGAGATTTCATCCTTATAATTGACCCTAACGATCGATGCAATAAAAGTACCGAGTATAATTTTTTCAGATATTAGCCGGTTCGATTCCCGGGTGTGGGTTAAGAGAATTTTCGAAAATCTTTGAATGCAGTTTGCTTTCTATTCAAAAATAAAGAAATGTTTCCTTTGAGTAATATTATCTATCTGCAGTATTAAGAGTACTTTCCCTCCAGGTGGCATTAGTAAATTCCACCCTGTATACTTCCCTCTTTAAAGCCTTAAAGATCACTACCTACTTAACTTCCACTTCAATCCATTCTTTATTTAAAGAATTTAAAGAGAATCTAAGAAAAATACCTTCCTTTTTATCTCAAACGCTCCTTAAGGCCAGTTAAAACATTTATATCTGAGAGCAATCTCGTTAGCCGGCCGCTTGCAAACCTGGCTAATGTCTTGAAGTGGACGCAAATTGGATTGCGTCCTCCCACGGGGGGAGAAAGGTAATCAGAGGGTCTGAAACGGCCACTTAGCAATATTACGAATGATTCGATTCGTGATAATAATAGAAGAATAGACAATGAATTAATGACGTTGTTGGAAATCACTGGAAAAGTGGAAATCAACGCAATGCCATTGGCTATTCATTAGGTGCGTCCTCACAGAGCGCGCATCCTCGCGAGGCATTTGCTGCACGAGGAAATTGACAAGCGAGGCTGCTCACTCTGTGTGGACGCGTTTATTGTTTTTCGACCGAGACACGAAACAATATACGCGAGCAAAACAAAAGCCGACACTGGATGGCTCGGGCGTTCGGTCGCTCGACCGCGGCAGCGCTGCTGTCACTTGCCTCGCCTGAGACACGTCCACACCAACCGAGCTGCTTCGCGCGGAAAATGCCTCGCGAGGCTGCGCGCTCTGTGGGGACGCACCTATTCGCTCAGGTGTACATCCTGTAGCTGTATGGTATGTGTAGGTGTATGGTAGGTAGAAAGAAGCATGGATGGATATGATTCCACTGTCAACACAGAAACTTGGGTCTTGGTTGAGAGATTCAAATCGATACTCTAAAAGTGAAATAAATGAAATAGTGTCGGCGGGTTCTCGAAATTTACTATGTACCTACTTGTTCCGGGTCTGTGTCTTTATTTGTATACAGTAATGTAAACGCACAACACGACAGGAGAAATTCCTAGTGAAAAACGAGCGAGTTTTACAGTGGGTATAATATGCAACATCTGACATCTCACTGGACTTTCGTCCCATCCAAAGAAAGAGCTCGGCAAGCTATATATTTTAACCTTGGTAATCCATCCACAAACAGGCCTCGGGAAGAATTACTTCACTTTGTTCACCCATCTACAGACTGACCTCGGCGAGTACGTCTTGACCTTGAAGATTGACCATTCGGTTTGTAATTTTAGGAAATAATATAAATTCGACCTCATACATTTTCGGGACACATTTCAATGTAGGTGACACTTTCATCTTTAGTCTTTCTAATAGAATAAGAAGCCGCCAATATATGAATTGTTACCTCAAGATTTGACCTGAAAACAATGTGACAGTCATGAGTGGCGTTCACAAGAAAAACCTTTCTTCAAAGCTCTATAAATTTCCATTAAGTTTTTCCGCCATCTTGACACATGTCAAACGAGTTTCCGATCGCTTGTAAATTGATACGAGTGACCATTTTTTTTTTTCAAAGATTTACCTTGGGGTTGGTGGGATCTACCTACGTCTTAGCGGTTCAACTCGGGCAACGGCACTACAGGTCTGACCTGCGGTGACGACTAAGAGATCCCAATGTCGGTGCTGGGCCTCACCAGGACTATTTGGGTTGTTACCACCATCCTATCGGAGTCCAGCGCCAAAGTTTTTACGATCTATAAGATTTATAAGATCGGCCTGTGCGGCGTTATCATTTAGCCACAAGCTCCTCCTTAATGAGGCTAAGAGTAAACCGATTATTGATGCCAAGAGCACACCTTAAAAAATGTCACAAATAAAGTAACGGAACCTTCAAGTATGTTCTAACAGTCCCAAGATTAAAAGCAGTTACTGGTTTTAAAAAAATGAGAAAATCCTACCAGGGGTAATATAAAAAGCCCCTAAAAAACTTTGGTCATCAGAATTCACCGACTTATCCTGCGGCTTTTTAGCTGCCCTACTTTTTAAACTATTGTCTTTGGATGGTCTTAGTTAACACACTTTGAGAAGTGTTTAGGACAGTCTAAACATATAGATTTATTTTAATGTAAATGAAAATACTTAGTAATAATTTTAGTCAATAAGCTTGCAACACTTTTTCTGGTACTTTACTTTTTTTGTGTTGTGGCAATATTTTCTTCTTCTTGGTCTGATTGCTAAATGAAACGGTACTTTTCGACTGTATTTTTATATTTTTACAATAAACTCCATAAGTTTAAAGTTCTCACGCATTTTATTTTGTACATGCGTGCTGTGGTCCTTCGGGAAGTAATTAAAATCAGTGCCGAGCAGCTTCGCAAGTTTTTGTGGAGAGATCGTGTTCGTCGAGGCCGGCTTGCCATACAAGTCGCCTTTGTTGGCGGGATTTGTACGAGGCCGCAACTTCGTTCTATGCAAAGCTAGAACGAAAATCAGCGAAGCATCATCAAGATACAGCATCATATCATCGAATAATCGTAAAAATTACGATATTCTGCACATCGAGTTTGGCTTTTTTCAATTACCCACATTTTCATTTTGAGAGTGGTGAAGTTCATGCGAGAGGTGAGCGCAGTCCATATCCGCCCGGCGGCCATTGCGCCGGAGTCATTCACTCAGCTGTCATTCACTCAGCTGTCATTCTCTCAGCTGTCACTGTCAGTGTAATCAGTTTGTAAACAAACATCGTCGAACCGGCTCCGTGTCAATAAAGTTCGTATTTATAAAGTGCGGTTTAGATATAAAGTGCGCGGAGTGTTCGTAAGTCGTAGAATAAATAAAACGTTACGTCCTACATACGTTCCACCATGGCGGAGTCCAAAGAAACTTTGCGTAAACATCGACTTCTTCGTGGCCAATGCAAGGCTACAATCACGCGCATTGAGACGTTTGTGAACGACCCCATCAGTTTTGCGTCTGCTACCGTGGATATCCTGGAGGCTCGCAAGGAGAAGCTCATCACGGCGCTCAAGAACTATGAAGCGGTGCAATTGGATATACTAAGTATTGACGAAAACGACTGCGAACAGGTTGGTCCAATAGAAGAACAATATTATTCTGTGCTAGCTAAAATTAATGCCTCTTTAAAACAGATAGGTAAAAAATCAGTCTCAGAATGTCATAATGTTTCCACTTGTAAATTGCCAACCATTGATGTAACACCCTTTGACGGGAAGAACTTCACTAAATTCAAGCCATTCTTTGATTTATTTATGGCTGTTATTGACAATAACAGATCATTATCTGATGTGCAAAAGCTATTCTATTTAAGAAAATATGTAACAGATGATGCTTTGGCAGTCATTGTCAATTTGCCGTTAGTCAATCAGTCTTACAAGGAAGCACTAAACTTGTTGGAGAAGCGTTTTGACAACAAAACGCGGTTAATAGGAAATCATATTAGCGGTCTATTAGATTTACCTACAATGCAAAAAGGCACTGCAGCCTCAATAAGGTCTTTCGTGTCAGATGTACAGCAACAGCTGCATGCATTAAAAAATCTGGGACAGCCCATCGATACATGGGACATGTTGCTAATTTCCATTCTAACAAGAAAATTAGATCAAATTACTAATAGGGCTTATCAATTAGATAAGGATCTAGGAAAATTGCCTTCCATGGCAGATTTTTTAAGCTTTCTTGAAAAGCGCGCTATAGCGTTAGAGGATAGCTTACCCCCCAATAGTACTTGCAATGAAAGTACAAGTAGGTTCTATAAATCTACCCCATCTAAGGTGACCAATGTTGCCTCACAAGTAAAAGAAATGTGTAAACACTGTAACAAAAGTGACCATGCTCTTTTCAGCTGTCCAGAGTTCAAAACAGCAGCACTAGAGGTCCGCCAGTTATTTGTGCGGGACCATGATTTATGTACCACATGTCTAAGAACACACAAGGGAAAATGTAAGTTTAATTTCAAATGTAAAATATGTAAATTAGGGCACAACACTTTGTTGCATGAAGAAAAAGCTGCTCCTATTGAGCCTACAGTGACTTTGTTGTCTAACCCTGTTACCAACAACATCTTGCTTCCTACTGTAAAGGTTCATTTATTAAATCAACATGGTGAAAAAGTCTCTATCCGTGGTTTGCTTGACACGGGCAGTCAGGCATCTTTTGTTACAACCAGCCTTGTAAACAAACTTGGGTTGATTGCTATGAATCAGACCCATAATATTATAGGTATAGGTAATAAACAAACACAAATCAATAAACTTGTGAATATAAGTGTGCTTCCATGCCACAATAATGTAAAATTAAATTTAACATGTCACATTGTTGACAAAATAACAACAAAATTACCCCAACAATTTATAAATGTATCCGGGTGGAATTTACCAAAAAATGTGAAACTTTCAGATGTGGAGTTCAATATCCCAGCTGAGATTTCTTTGTTACTGGGTGCGGATGTTTATTTCAATGTTTTGCTAGATGGTTGTATTAAAATTCAAAATGGACCGGTATTACAAAACACCCTATTTGGGTATGTAGTTGGTGGTAATATTCCTGAAAAAGTGAGTAATGTAACTTGTAATATTGTATCAAATTTTGCTATAAATGATCATAAAAAATTAGAAAATATAATGGAGAATTTTTGGCTCTCTGAAAAGGTACCTGAGCCTATGAAGCCGAGTTGTGATGAGTTTGTAAAGGCGGAAGAAAGTTTTCAGAGCTCTATGAGCCTGAAAAATAATCGATTCTATGTTGATATACCTCTCATCACACCTCTGGAAGAATTGCAGCTTGGCGATTCGTTTTCAGTTGCCTACCAAAGATTTCTGATGTTAGAAAAAAGGTTTAAATCAAATCCTCTGTTACTAGAGCAGTATAAATTGTTCATAGATCAGTATGTAAAGCTAGGACATGCTAAGGTGGTAGAGATTGCTAATTACGATATTGATAGAGATCCTGTTTACTTTCTGGCACACCATGCTGTTATCAACGAGGCAAGTAAGACAACCCGACTTCGCGTTGTGTTTGACGGGAGTATGAAGTCCCGCAGCCAGGTGTCACTCAACGACGTCATGCTGAACGGCCCCGTGGTACAGAGTGAGCTTTTTGATATTCTTATCTTGTTCAGGACCTACATTTACACAATAATTTGCGACGTCCAGAAGGCCTTTCGCAACGTGATGATAAATAGCCACCATACTTGCCTTCAAAATATTTTATGGCGAGATGATCCTAAGAAGCCTATCAGCTGCTTACAGCTTCAGACTGTCACTTACGGACTGAAGGCCTCTACATTCTTGACCACTCGATGCCTACTTGAATTAGCTCAACGCTATAAGGACAAATACCCACTTGCTGCTGAAACAATGATCAAGAGTACCTACGTCGACGATATACTGAGTGGGTCAGATAATATAGAGCAGCTGCATGAGCTAAAATCCCAATTGGTAGAGCTTCTCAAGTTAGGTAGTTTTTCTCTACACAAATGGTGTTCAAATACCCTTGATGTCCTAGAGGGTATTCCAGTTGAGCAAAAACAATTTGAACATGTAGACATGAGTGGGGATAATTTAGTAAAGACTCTAGGTTTAATGTATGATATAACTTCAGATAAATTCACTTTTTCAAGCCCCAATTTTGATGAGGAACATAATTTAAACACAAAAAGAAAAATTCTGAGCTTTATAGGGAAGATGTTCGACCCTCTCGGTTTAGTAGGTCCAATAATAGTGGTAGCCAAAATATTCATGCAGGAGCTATGGTCTTTGCAAATAGGATGGGACTCCATAGTACCCAAGGATCAGTTAATATACTGGAGCAATTTCCTAAACAATTTAAAGTTAATGGGCAAAATAAAATTAAATAGGTGTGTCAACAGTAATGATGTTTCTTCAGTAGAGTTGGTAGGGTACTCTGATGCATCAATAAAAGCCTTTGGCTGCTGTATCTATCTAAGAATTTTAAAAAATGATGGTTCAGTGCAGACAGATCTACTGTGCTCCAAGTCCCGTGTTGCTCCTTTGAATAGAAGTAGAACGATTCCCCAGCTTGAACTCAATGGTGCTCTCCTTTTGGCCCAGCTGGCACATAGGGTTGGTAGAGTCCTGGTGGGTAGGTATTCCCATCTAGATACATTATTGTACAGCGACTCCCAGATAGTGCTAGCTTGGATTAAATCAGGCAATGTAAAGTCAAATGTTTATGCCAACAATAGAGTCAAGCAAATAGTAGAGCTGACCGATCAAACTCAGTGGAGATTTGTTAGGACCTGTGACAACCCTGCAGACTTATTGTCGAGGGGCGTCTTGCCGCACAAGATGCAACAAAGTGAGCTATGGTGGCACGGGCCAACCTACCTATCAGACAGGACACATATACATACTAGTCTTGAAAATTGTAATTTGTCTGATTTGTCCACAGACACTGAACAGATTGATGAGCTAAACGTACCGTGTAACTTGACACAGGTAGAGCCATCGTTTTCAACAAAGCTATTTGAAAAATATTCTAGCGTTTATAAATTACAGAAAGTGATAGGATTTATTTACAGGTTCTATAACAACTGTTCGAAAAATAAAAATAAAGTAACGGACGTTAACCTATCGCCTCAGGAGCTTCGCGACTCTATGTCGGTCATCGTGCGTTGTACGCAGAGGCAACATTTTGCTAGAGAGGTAGAGTCACTTTCTGCTGGAAAAAATATAAAAACAGGAATAGGTAGCCTCTATCCCTTCCTTGATAAAATAGGTATTATTAGAGTAGGAGGTAGGCTCCATAATGCCAAGGAGATGTCTTTCGATAAAAAGCATCCATCTATCCTTCCGAAAAACTCTCACGTAACTAATCTCATAATAGAAAGAGAACACTTGCGACTCTTACACGCAGGCCCCAGGTTAGTTTTGAGCTCTCTATCCCAAAGGTACTCTATAGTCAGCGGTATTCGAGAGGTCAAGAAAGTGGTGCGTAAATGCGTCAAGTGTTTTCGATTAAAAGCTGAGGCTGCTAAACAGTTGATGGGTTCCCTCCCACAAGAAAGAATCACAGCGTCCAGGCCATTTCAGCATGTCGGCGTTGATTTCTGTGGACCCTTCGATATGAAGGTTGCTAGGGTTAGAAATCCCATCATTAAGAAATGTTACATCGCGCTTTTCGTTTGCTTTGCTATAAAAGCTATACATGTAGAGCTCGTATCGGACTTAACAACTGAATCCTTCTTAGCATGTCTCAAGCGTTTTATTTCGAGGCGTGGCATGCCCACAAATATATATTGTGACAACGCTAAAACCTTTAAAGGAGCGTCAAATGAAATGAAAAGGTTGTATGACTTACAGTCCTCCAAAAACCACAGGGATACTGTTAATGGTTTTTGCTCTCAACATTATATAAAATTTAAGTTTATACCCAGCTATTCACCTGAGTTTGGAGGATTGTGGGAAGCAGGTGTTAAAAGTGTAAAACATCATCTAAAGAGAGTAGTAGGAAACCAATGTTTAACCTATGAAGAGCTCAATACAGTCATTGTACAAATCGAAGGAATTTTGAACTCTAGGCCTCTACTTTCTGCAACTTCAAATGATTGTAATTATTTAACTCCTGCACACTTTCTGATTGGAACAGCTCTGGCTAGCTATCCTGAAGTTGATCTAACAGATGTTTCAGTTCATCGTTTAAAATTTTGGAATCTTTGTACCAAACTTAAACAAGATTTTTGGAAATTATGGTCAAATGATTATTTAACACAGCTTCAAAGCCGTCCCAAGTGGAAATATCCTCAACCAAACCTTAAAGAAGGTGATTTGGTTATTGTAAAAGATATGAACACCACTCCATTAAATTATAATATGGCTCGAATTGTAAAAACATATCCAGGTAGAGACAATGTAGTAAGAGCGGCTGATATCAAAATGAATAACAAAGTTTATAGAAGGTCAATAAAACGGCTGTGTCAACTACCTGTAGAGTAAGTTACTGCCGGCCCCAATTATGTTTAGGACAGTCTAAACATATAGATTTATTTTAATGTAAATGAAAATACTTAGTAATAATTTTAGTCAATAAGCTTGCAACACTTTTTCTGGTACTTTACTTTTTTTGTGTTGTGGCAATATTTTCTTCTTCTTGGTCTGATTGCTAAATGAAACGGTGCCTTTTGACTGTATTTTTATATTTTTACAATAAACTCCATAAGTTTAAAGTTCTCACGCATTTTATTTCGTACAAGAAGGAAAAAACTAGTCAAGTACGAGTCGGAGTCGCTTATCGAGGATTTTGGTCCAACTTTAATACAGATAAATTATTTCGTTCATCAATGACAAACTTAAACTTTTCGCGGGGTCACCCAGTAACTAGATTGTGCAGTTCAGAAAACAGTAAACGTTGCTTCACTTTACGAATTTCCCCTGAATGAAGATTCCGTCGTCCGTTTACAAACATTTATCACACATACTCAGAAAAAAGAACGTACGTTCTTTTTTTTACTTCGGAAAACGAAATCGATCCTTCCGAAACATGTTATAAAAAACACGTGGAAAGCAATTAATGCCTCACCAACTTTTGTGTATAATACCTATTTACCTACACCTAGGTACATTTGCCTCGTGTCCGTGGAAGGTATGAAACAATAGAGAATTAATTACCTCACTCAAACATGTCCGTAAATTTTCGCTTGCATACATATAAAATTTAATATTGCATTCATGCCGAGTTGGACGTAAACGGGTGATATTCAAGAGGGGAAAACTTTTTGATATGCATGCGGGTGTCACTAGTAAGTTCATTGCTGTGGAAAAAAAGAAACATTATCAAGAATACGGTAGTTTACCTGTAACTACTGCATAAATAAATTGAAAATCTGTTTATAATGAACACGTTTTAATCATTGAATATTGACAAAGATAACGCTTCGAAATTGGAGAGACCCCGGCTTGTGACGTCATAACGCCTGTAAATTATACTAACCGAGTGACGTTTTGCAACTTTCAGAAGCGTTGTCTGTTATCTTCGTCGATTTTGGTTTACGCACGTTTACGTAACAACTAACAAAAATACTAAAAAAAAAAAAAAAATTTTTGAGAAGTAGGTATCTAACTTTCGACATTTTTTTTTAACCGTATAGTTCGGTACCGGGTCCGAAACGGCCGCGACAAGTAAACCTACGCTGGCTCAGTAGTGGGTCCGAAATGGGCAGACGTTGTAGTCATACGACATCCTTATTAAAAAATAAAAAAATATAATATTCTCTGCGTTAAATCCTATGAGTGCGCATTAATTAAGAATGTTAAATAACAATCTGATTTGTTCACGCCATTAAAACTTCTACATTTACAACGCATTTTCGTAATTTACCATTACAAAATCCAAAAGTGTAAATACGATTTACGCCATTTTGATGGCAGTGCTGGGTTGGGCTAAAAATCATAAAAAATGTGGTTTCCGGATATCCAAGGTATCACTATAAAAGGGATGAATAACTCGTCATTTAGTATTGTAACGAATTCATACGTAATTCAACATAAATTAGCAGTGGTAATGAAGAATTTGATATCTGAACTCGAAGTTTCGCGCCACTTGTGTTTGTTTACATTTTTATTTTTCACTTGGATCACACACACACGCTTATACTCAATAACAATTACGATAAATATCATGCCAAATTTTATAAATAACATAAAAAAGCCCAGATCTTAGCTTAATTCTCTAATACAGGGCCAAAAACACGAATTTTTCATTACCACTACTCAATTTGTATTCGTAATCGACAAGACAACCATGTTTTTTTTTTAAATCGTAATGGTGTGTGAAAGCGAGTATTCTAATCGATTCCATAATTGATTTTTTTGTCAACTCGAGTGAAATAAATAAGGAATTTAAGAAATCGATTCATAAAAATTAAAATAAATTCGTTTTATGCTTAGAATACAATTATTATCCATTCTATTCTTTTTTAAAGCTTTATAATAATTTTACGTGCATTGTAATTACCAAAAAACAAAAATAGACAAAGGAACAATGTCAGTAATAAATGTTTGAATGCGCGCCAATTTATTAATTCCAAAATTTGAATTAGGAACGCGCTCGCTGATGTACTCGCTATTCAAAATAATAACATTTTAATTTATTAGCTATTTTTTAATGTACAGACGCCAGCAGGTCAACCTACCCGAAACTGTCAGATTTTACCAATCGAACATTAACCTTCCACTATTGTGATAAGGTTGAACATCTATTGAAGAAATTTGACAGATTCTGGTAGCTTGATGTGCTGGCGTCTGTACAGACGACAGGCAGATCAACCAACCCCAATCTGTCAAATTTTACCAATCGAACATTGACCTTTCAATATTGTGATAAGGTTGAAAATCTATTAAAGTTTGTCAGATTGAGGTAGGTTGATGCTAGCACATCAACCTTATCACAATTAGTGGAAGGTTAATGTTCGATTGGTAAATTTTGACAGATTTGGGTAAGTTGACCTGTGCTGGCATGCATACCGATCAATACTGACGATTCGTCGTATCGACACCAGTATAATAATATTTTTATTTAGGTATTTGTTAAGGATACTTTAGATGTGATGCTGTCGCGACTTAACTTCAGTAAAACACACTGTTATACTTAGTTTAAAATCTTTTGATGATTCTCTTCCTGGGTGGAGCGGAAGGAGAAGTCAGAGTCTATTACTAACTAAAAATACCCTGTTCCTTTACATGCCTTTTGCGTTCCAGGACCGCAGTACCCTTTCAATGGTTTCAATAGAATTCCGTGAGCCCGGCACGCGTATGGCACTATTATGGCCTCGTCAGTTCGCTGATACTTAGTTCCTTGAAGGTCGTTTGGAACACGACGTGCATTTGTCTCAGGCCTAGTCCTTGATCGGACGGTGAGTTACCCAATACTCGTCGTTCGCAAGCCCGCAACTACAATCGCAAAAATTAATTCTGCGTCTTTAGATTCTTGTAAAATCAATTTGCTTGTCAGGAATCGAGCTTGTAAATTAAAATAAGAACACACTATACACTATTCGATAGGGTCGTTGTTAAGGATCAAATTCGGTGAAGTATTAATCAATAATTTAGTCATCGTACGCAGATCAAAATTCGCGCCAATTTACTTAAAGTTCGAATTTCAAAAATTTCGTTATTGATTTGTACCGCGAGGTGATTATAAAAATTTGAAATGAGAACACGATGTAGTGAGCTATGGCCATTAACTAAAGTTTGAATTTTAAAAAACCTTTTGCCATACGTTTGTTGCATGTAATTGCTTCACATAACATTGATGGTTTGATTGCTGGAAATTAATATGTCAATTTAATTTTTAAACTGTAATTTTATTTTTTATCAAAATCAGCCACGAAACTTCTTTCAGTATTTTTCGCTATTCCTCATAGATTCTAATTTAGCCATTCACGCCCAGTTGGAAATTCAATTTGTTTATTACTGCAAGGAATCATTTGGAAGTACTCCCATCTCTTACTCCAGCATTTGATCCGTACGTACCCACGTTTTTTTAGATTCGTTTTTTATAGTGAAATAATCAGATAAATTGAAATTAATTACCGAAGACACAGTATGGGTAAAACTTTATGGTTGAATTTAAATTTAGAAGACACACACACGTTTGGCCTCCATTGAAATACCGATATTTATTTCCATCAAAATCATGAATTAAAAATTAAATAATTTATTGTGTAATAAAAAAATCATCAAACGAAATAATACTCAAAATATTATAAAAAAGAATCTTCAGGTTCAGTTTCATAGATGTATTGCATGGACTAAGCTAACTATAGTCAAATAAGCAGATAAATCGGTCCATGCTCTATGTCTTGTTTTACTTTTTTTTTCCATGTTCGATTACATTGGGGTGCTAAGACAGGAAACCTCCACGTGCGCCCGTGGACTGGAGTTCCCTCTCGGATACGTCCGGGGGGAAGACCAGTTTTTCGGGCCGGTGCGCCCTGGGATGCGGGCAAAAACTCTCCTTAGGCACTGTGTGCCTAAGGGGTTTCTTTGCCCGTATGCAAATAGCCTGTCGGGTGGACGCTCCAACGCGTGTCCCTCTGAACAGCAGAGGGCACAGCGGCGGAGCGGGCTTGCGGACGGTGGGTAATGGGTATGCTCGCCGTCCGACCAAGGACCAAGCCCGGTCGGTGGCGCGTCGTGTTTCACGCGTCACCGACGGGGCCCCTTATGGGGCCAAATGCCTGCCGGGGTCGCGGATTTTTCTTAATCCAGGATACCGTGGCCCCGGAACGTAAAGGGCATCCGACGGAACACGGGTGGATTTTAGTCAGTAAGAGTCTGACAGTCCCTCCCGCCCCACCCAGGGCGGGAGGACTCATTTGATGATTTTGCCACCCTAAAAAAAAAAAAAAAAATGTTCGATTACATTGCGAGTATCGATTAGGCTGAATGAACCTTTTTAATCGTTATAATGAACATTGGGATTACGGCAGCACTAAGAAGTGTCATGTTGCAACATAGTTTTTGGTAATTTTTATCAAGACTTTGTTTCGTTATTAATATAAAATTATGTATGAACACTGGCAAATGTAATAATGCATGTAGTAAGTTACTTTATTTATTTCACTGTATAACCGTTTTTATCACGTGGGAAGCTTGTTTATGTACATAGTTTCAGCACATCTAAATTATCTAGTTTTTGGAATGATGTAGCATTTTGTATGTTACACACATTTTAAAGTAAAATCACGCAGTTTTAGTGACCTCAACACGTTCTTAGAGATATTGTTCACAAACTTATCGTATGAAATAGCTGTAGCAATATAATTTTGATTGAAAATCGGATGCTGAAAATGTACAAAAAATCTTGAGTGTCGTCTTAAATTTCGAATCACCCGTTCGATTCAGCTGATGTGTCATGTGTCAAAATCTTGTCGTGCAGAGTGGTTAAAGTAAACTCGTGATACTCAGAGGTAAACAGATAGAAAAGGTATAGAAAAAGAAAAACTGGAGAAAAACTAGGCGAATGAATGGAAATTGAATGACTGATTGATTGTTTATTTTTTTTTTTCAACGAAAGTCTCGCGTTTGACCTCTATCAAGTATTATGGTAAGCAATGATCTCACGTAGAGCATACGGTGCAAGACTGCCCAGCTTGGGCAGAGCACCGACGTGTCCTCACGGCGGCGATAGGCGGAGACCTCTTGCGCCCGGCATTGGTTGCGGCCATGCTGCGGGGCGAGACGGAGTGGGAAGCGGTCGCCTCCTTCTGCGAAGCAGTAATGCTCGCGAAGGAGGAGGCGGGCCGCGTGAGAGAGAGGACAGTGTCCTCCCTCCGCCCCAACCGCAGTGGTGGACGCCCACGGCGACGGACGTCGCAAGACAATCTCCGGCCACCGTAGGCGCGGGCATGCGGGCGGCGAGTAAAGGGCAACTCGCTGCCCGACCATGGACCATGCCCGGGTCGACGGCGCGTTGTGTTCCACGCGCGCCTCAAAGAGCGTCAGCAAGATGACGGGGCCCCCCTCTAGAGGGCCAAAGCCTGCCGGGGTCGCGGGACTTATCTCATTACCGTGACCCCGGAACATAAAGGGCTATCGAAGGACACCGTGGATTTTAGTCAGTACAAGTCTGACAGTCCCTCCCGCCCTGCCCGGGGTCTTCGAGTGGTTGGTTTTAAATGCAGTGGAATCTGCGTGTGTAATTGTTGTGATAGAAATAAAAACACTACGTAATTCTTCACAGTTTATGAGTTTATATTTTTCACTAGTTATGATATAACACTATGCAATAGTTGGGATTACCGTGGACAGACACACAATCATGTACGGACTCAATAATGGCGTAATAGAAAGGGCAGAGAGCTAAAGGAAAAGACAGCTGTCAAAATATGAAGTTGTCAATCTATAAAAATTAATATTAGGGTTGCAATATACAAATTGTTCCCAATATTTTAACAGATATTTAACACTTCCCCTCATGCGTAACATGAAAACCACAATGCAGAGGTACAAGAAATAATTAACAATTTAATTAAAATAAACTCTACATTGTCTCTACCTCATGTCTAGCATGACTCTACATGACAACTGAATGATACATGGCTCTATCAAGAAACTGCCTCTACATTTTAGACATTTATGACTCTACATCTCTAACTCCTAAATTATTTACAAAACCTGAATGTTTAGAACTTGATAAAGGCTTTGTAAATAGGTCAGCCACCATTTTTTCAGTAGGTAAGTATTCTATAACAACATTCCTTTCCCTTACAATATCTTTTACATAATGGTAGCGTAAGTCAATATGTTTGGTCTTTCTGTGACAATATTCCTTTGTTTCAAGCAACTTAAGTGCACTTTGATTATCATTAAAAATTCTACAATTGAAATGTTTGTTAAAAATTTCATATAAGAAATTCCTAACAAAACATAATTCTTTGCATGAATCACTTAAGGCCAAATATTCGGCTTCTGTACTCGAAAGCGCAACACATCGCTGTTTACGTGACGCCCAACATACAGTGGAGGCACCAATCTTAACAATATAGCCACTATATGACCGCCTGTCCACAATATCATTGGCCCAATCTGCATCTGCAAATACTGATATATCAAAACTACCGGATTTAACAAACACTAGTCTCCGATTTATTGTACCACTCAAATACCTCAATATCCTTTTTGCAGCCAACCAATGATGTCGTGTAAAAGCTGTATTAAACTGACTTAAATGACTAAGTGCGTAAGTTATATCTGGTCTCGAAAACACAGACAAATACATTAAACACCCTATTAATTCTCTGTATGGAAAAGTATTATCTGATAAAGTGTCATTGCTTTTAGCTTTCTCCAATTTATTTACAGCCATAGGTGTCAAAACACTCTTACAATTAGTCATTCCAAAACGATTTAGCAACTTTCTAATATAGTCAGATTGATCAAACATTAAAATGCCACGAGTTCTATCTCTATATATTCTGACTCCTAAGCAATTTTTTAAAGTACCAAGACTTTTACAGCTAAATTCAGATTTTAACAACATATATAATTTATCTTTTTCCATAGGGCTATTAGTGAAGATATAAAAGTCATCAACATACAATGCAATTACAGTCAATTGTTTATCATCTTTCTTCATATAAACACATGGTTCACATTTATTTTGGATATAACCATTGTTAGTCAACAAATTACATACATTATTATTCCACAGCCGACTCGCTTGTTTCAGTCCATACAAACTTTTATTTAGCAAACAAACTTTTGTCTTATCATTTGAAAAACCTAAAGGCTGTTCCATATAAATCTTTTCATCAAGATTACTATGTAAAAATGCAGTATTTATATCTATGTGCTCTATGTCCATATTTAACTCATTAGCAATACAAAACAAAATTCTCAGAGTAGTATGTCGTACAACTGGTGAAAAGGTATCCTTATAATCAATGCCAGGCTTTTGACTAAAACCTCTTGCCACCAGACGGGCCTTATATGTTGTACAATTACCTGAATCATCAGACTTTAATTTAAAAACCCATTTACAACCAACTATGTTGCAATTATGTGGTCTTTCTACTATCTGCCAAACATTGTTTTTCATAATGGAATTAAATTCCTCTTGCATAGCAGCCAGCCACTGATCTTTGTTAGGGCTTGCCATTGCCTCCTCATAGGACTGAGGCTCGTTATTAAGAGAAACATTAACCAGGAAAGATATATCTGATGAATCAGACAGATCATAATCTACATACCTTATAGGCTTCTTATTACGAGTAGAACGAACAGGTCGCTCGCAAACACTATCAGGAACCTGGTGGGGTAAATCTTCCCCTCGAACGACTGTTTCGTTTACCTGAGTAGCATCTTGCTCCTCACCATCTCCTTCATCGGTCTCCTCAGCACTTTGGAAGGAAGGCTCATCTAAAACTGGAGATAAATGAAGTTCATTATTTAAATTGTCATTAGTAGGAATATCATTATCTAAAATTTCCTTAGAATGAATATCATTATTAATACTTTCATTAGAATGAATATCATTATTTATACTTTCATTAGAATGAATATCATTATTTAAATTAATATTTTTGGAAATAATATTATCACAATTATTAACTTCATTTAAAGATTTGCTTTGCATGTCAATTCTAAAATTATTTCCAATAGACTGGTTGCTTTGCATACCAATATTGTTAAAATAAATAAAATCATTCTTACACAAACTTTGTGAATCATTATTGTTACTCATACTGTGGTTCATAAACTGGTTCTCAAAAAAAATTACATTTCTAGAAACAATAATCTGCTTAGGTTTAGAGGGATCCAATAACCTATAGCCCTTTGTATTTTCGCAATAACCCACAAAAATACACATTTTTGATTTTGAATCAAGTTTATCTCGTTTAATCTCAGGAATTAGTGTCATAGCATGGCAACCAAAAACACGTAAATGGCTCAGGTCGACTTTGTGGCCTGTCCATATCTCCTCGGGAGTTTTATTGGGAACAGCTGCTGTAGGGCTTCTGTTTTTTAAATATATAGCTGTAGAGACAGCCTCTCCCCAGTATTCTTTAGGAAGATTTGCTTCACAAAGCATACAGCGAGCTTTCTCAAGAAGTGTCCGGTTTAACCTTTCAGAGACACCATTTTGAGAAGGGCTATAAGGAGCAGTAGTCTGATGAACTATGCCCTCATTTTGTAAATACCTGGAGAAGTCAGCACTGCAATATTCTCCACCTCTATCAGTACGCAGACATTTAATAAAATAACCAGTTTGTTTCTCGACAGTTGCTTTAAAACATTTAAATTTAGACAAAACCTCAGATTTCCGTGTGATGAAGTAGCCATATGTTTTTCTAGAAAAATCATCTGTAAAAGTTAGCAGGTATCTAGAACCACCAATACTGCTAACAGGCATCGGACCACACACATCCGAATGGATAAGCTCCAACAACTGCTTGGCACGTTTTGCTTCACCCCTAGGAAACCTTTGCACTGCTTGCTTCCCCTCAACGCATGACACACACTTGTTAGTGGTCGCACCATGCTGAGATGGTTGAATATCAACACCAATAGCAATATTACGGAGAACACTCACCCCACGATGACTTAAATGTCCGAGTCGCCTATGCCACAAATCTGATGATACCATGGCAACTTCAGTGTCTAGCGAACTTTGTTGCGTTGACACATCTTCCACACCATTCATGGCCGAATGTGACCGCTCCTGTGAATCAGATTTAAATCTACCATGCACATTGTCCAAAATATAAATTCCTCCATGTCTAGTGGCAGAGACTATAAAAGATTCCCCTTTAAAAACATAACATTTATCATTACTAAAATTAACAGAAAAAGCCTTCTCACACAATTTACTAACACTTATTAAATTAGTTGAGAGACCAGGTACATATAAAACATCTGTTACAATTTGCATCTTGTTATTTTTCATGGGAATGCTTACCTCACCACAACCTAAACATGTCAAGGAAGTACCATCAGCAACACATACTGTCTTATTACATTTTTCTAATTTAGTGAACCACTTAATGTCCTTGCACATATGGGCAGTCGCCCCAGAGTCCACAATAAAGTCTGAGCTCTCAAAAACACCAAAACAATTTGCCACCAAAGCTGCTTCATCCTTTTTAGCAGAATTCTTCATGTCCTTCTTTAATTTAAAACATTTGGTCTTTACATGACCAGAGCGATGGCAATAATGACAAACAAGTACCTTCTTGCGTTGCTGCTTGGAGAAAAGAGCCATATCATCGCTTTTCTCATTGCGTTTCC
The DNA here is from genome assembly GCA_950005045.1 of Agrotis exclamationis. NCBI lineage: Eukaryota > Metazoa > Arthropoda > Insecta > Lepidoptera > Noctuidae > Agrotis > Agrotis exclamationis. Next base: position 4,260,739 of record OX465417.1, on the reverse strand, counting down.
TTCTATATTCCTCCTGCAGCAGTCTAGTTCTAACAAGCTCACTCGATATTGTACCTGCAACTGCAACGGCTTCAAGGCTCGAGACGATTATGTCATACTCTTGTGAAAGTCCACTCAAAATCAACTCTGCAACCTCAGCATCCTCAATAGTGCGTCCTATATCTGATAATTGCTGCACGAGAGTCATGATATGTTCGATGTAAGTATCCATGCTGTTGAAATCATCATAGTTAGCACGGTGTAGTTTTCGTAAAAGTGTAACACGTCTACTGAAGCCCTTGTCTTCAAAAACGGAGCTCAAGTTATCCCATGCTTGTTTTGCTTTCTCCGCATTTCTAACATATTGTATGCATGTAGGTTTCAGGGCCAAGCTGATGCGGGCAAGTGCGCGCAAGTCCCTACCAGCATCTACAGGCTCTGCACCTTCTATACATGACCACAAGTCTTCCATTATTAGCGTCATTTTCATGTTAAATTTCCAAACATTATAATTACTTACTCCATCCAATTTGTCAAACGGAACATATACATTATAACTTCTCGTACTCTCAGTAGTCACAGTAGCATTAGGAATAGCATCTCTCACGGGAACACCGCCGTTCGCACCGGTCGCCATCACGCACGTTGGTAACGTAGTTTAAGCAACAAACGTGGCAAACGTGAAAATCAATGTAAACACGCCACACACGGTCAGCACCGTCAGCCAAACGCAGCAGTGACACGCTCGTGTCGCGGTAAGTGCTCGTAGACGCATTCAGCTATCAACATCTAAAGATTCCATCAAACAATGCTTCTGGGCACATAACCTCTTCGAGTGGTTGGTTTTAAATGCAGTGGAATCTGCGTGTGTAATTGTTGTGATAGAAATAAAAACACTACGTAATTCTTCACAGTTTATGAGTTTATATTTTTCACTAGTTATGATATAACACTATGCAATAGTTGGGATTACCGTGGACAGACACACAATCATGTACGGACTCAATAATGGCGTAATAGAAAGGGCAGAGAGCTAAAGGAAAAGACAGCTGTCAAAATATGAAGTTGTCAATCTATAAAAATTAATATTAGGGTTGCAATATACAAATTGTTCCCAATATTTTAACAGATATTTAACACGGGGTGGGAGGACTCATTTGATGATTTTACCACGCAAAAAAAAAAAAAAAAAAAAAAAGCAATGATCTCACGGAACTGTTTAACGTAAAGGGCTATTGAAAGATCACCGTGGATTTTAGTCAATACAGATTCATTTTGATGACATTACCACGTTAAAAAAAATGGTAAGCAATGATGGTCGATGGTGAAGCACGCAAAAAGAACCTGATAGAAGACTGTACCTACCGTAAGTTATAATAATATTCCTACTAATCTTTTTGCTTTTGGAGATTTATTGATCAAATCTACAACTACTAGGTTTTATACCTACGTAATACCAGCGATTGTATTACTTTTTTCTATTGGTACATGACCTAATTCCTACTATGTATCCTGTGTCCTGCACGGATTTGAATTTTTACTATTCATCTAAATGTAATATTAGTTTTATTTAATTTCTGTCCAAACAATATCGAACACGAAACCTAGTCCGATTCAAAATTAGAATGAATCCGCATTTTTGTGATCGCGGGAAATTGAAAACGGACAATAGCAACTCACATTTCGATTATCGAACTCGGGACTAACTACGGGAAAAAATCAAAAAGTCCTGGGAAATCTTTGTTTGAAATTCAATCAAAGTAAAACGATAGGTTTACCCGGAAAAGATCAAGGTAAAATACCTATTTCTTTATCAAAATAACAAAGGTAGGTAGTAGTAGATATACCTACTTAATTGAAAGCATATATTTATTATGTAAATATAAATTTATTTATTTTCTATTTAACAATGTTTCATTTAAAAAATACAATTTTAATGAAAACTCTTAAGAACCACATGGCCACTACTTGCTAAAAGAATGCAGAATGCCATTTACATAATTAAAAAGAAATTGTTTTCTTTTTCCTAAATAAAGGCATTCATTTGGTTTTTTTTAAGCTATTTAGCCAGCCTTTACATCGTTATGTGTGTAATGAGTATCTACTTTTTCGATATAGGTATTCTAAAAACCTTCTTGGTCTTCTGTAAAAAAATGTGAACTAAACATTTGAACTCTTTTTACGAAAACTTCGCGGTCGAGTATGATTTTGAGTAAGTAACCTAGAAGGAGTGCAGAAATCTGTTTCTTCTTTTTTTCAAAGTTATAATTTAAAGGAATTATTGTCGAATTCCGACCACTAGGTACCACTAATTTTTTTTTTGCAACTTTATCACGTTGAGGGAAGGTCAGTCAGACAATGTTATTTTTAATTTCACAATTTAGTAAACTTCAGTTGCGCCTACGTTCTGTCACTGATTTGGTATGGCACGCGTTTTTTGGAAAATAATAAAAGGTAAAAAAAATAACAAATGTCAGCAGCACGTTCGTGACTGACGTTTCCTATTTCCTAGTTTCATGCTCATTGGTTCAGCTATCCACCTATTATTTTTTTATTTAGAAAGATGCAAAATTTATTACTTCTGATTTTTCGTCTCATAATCATCAATCTTTGGTCTACATAACAAGTCTCCTTCTTCCCTTCTTAACTAAGTAGGTACCTATCTAATATTACATTATTCTACTAAAGGAAACTAGTCCCACTCACAACCAAGCAGAAGGCTTTAATTTAACAATTTTTAAACAATATTCTCTCAAATGTACCGACGCACAACTTCAATATTCCCGGTACAGTTTCATTCAATATTAATTGCGGGAACTCAAAACAAAACAAAACTGGAAGGCTGCAATGGCGGCCATATTGCATGACGTGACAACCATTTTAAAATGTTCCCGCCACACGAAATTGGCGCGCATTTACCTTCAGAATTTTTCTGCAACGAACTGTTGAAATATTCATTTGATTTCACACCTCTCAGTGGCGAAGTGGCCACTTTTTAATGTGATTATGAATAGGATTTTTAAATTTTCTGCTGTAGATTAAACTTGGGATTTAGGGAACATTTAAAAATGTACAAAGCGAGTGGAAATCTGTTTACTACTTATAGTAGACAGTAGACACACATAAGCTTCTGTAGACATAATCTGATAAGCATATGTAGAACATGATGATATGGGTGGAAAGGAGATCCGCTTAAATTATTAGTAAAAGAGAAGTGTGGAAGAAAGCATGCAACCCCAAATGATATACCTGAAAAGGTAATGACTATATTGCCTTAATCAGGGTTTATTTCAAAAATCAGATAAAAAACATACCTAAAGGTTGGATCTAAACGCTCAAATGCCACGACGACTGAATGATAAATAAAATAGTATGAAGAACTCCTCAGTATAGCAAACACACAGCTTTCCAATTTCAAAATCAAAAAGCTCGTTTTTTTTCTATTGGAAAAACTTTTTCATTCCTATTTCAACATTTCACTGGCAAAACTACTACTTTTTCTGAGAGCTGCTATAGGAAAATACATCAGTCCTCTCCTCACTCCTTTGACGGCGACGTGTTTTGAATTTTCCCTCCAAAATCCAATAGCGGTCACTGCGGAACTTTACAGCGTTGGCTTTGACCGTCAGTGCACAGAGTATATTAAATATCGAATATTGGATATTCGGCAACGCAGTTATTAAATAGGAAATAGAAAAATGAAAATAGCTGGTATCTAAAATGTATCTTGGTAATTAGGTGCCTAGCTAGTAATACTTGTTAGGTAGTATGCAGGTACAGGTAATGAGAGCCTACTAAGGGTAAATTTTGGTCTCCCCTATATTCATCATAGAAGAGTACTAGGCAAAATAAGAAAAGGAAGGAGTTCAGACCATTAAATTAATATTTATCGTAAGCTAAACGGGTTCGCGGGCATGCGGGCGGCGAGTAAAGGGCAACTCGCTGCCCGACCATGGCCATGCCCGGGTCGACGGCGCGTTGTGTTCCACGCGCGCCTCAAAGAGCGTCAGCAAGATGACGGGGCCCCCCTGTAGAGGGCCAAAGCCCGCCGGGGTCGCGGGACTTATCTCATTACCGTGACTCCGGAACACAAAGGGCTAATGAAGTACACCGTGGATTTTAGTCAGTACAAGTCTGACAGTCCCTCCCGCCCTGCCCGGGGTGGGAGGACTCATTTGATGATTTTACCACGCTAAAAAAAAAGCTAAACGGGTTAGAAAGTCTGAGAACCCACAATAAAATCAAACGCTACACATCAAGGATGGCAAATGCACTGCAAACGACGATAATCCGAAGCTACGGGTAGACCGTGTACTGAATAAAAGCATCTACCCGCGGCTTCGTCCGTAATATTCCCAGGCCTCTTCTCTGTGACACTAGGGCCACACTTACGGAAATGCCGTTAATTATCGCATTCATTGACGTTTCTGTGGCCCGGCTTTGTGACACGCATTAAGCCATCATCATCATCTTAGCTATTAACATGACCTGCTAATGATCATAAACTTCAAAAGTAAAACAAAATGTAAAATTCAATCACTTGAACTTAAATTACTGACGCCAGCCAACATACATCGCTTCTAATTTTTGATTTTGGAACATGCCGTTTCCTCACAATAATTTTATTTCCTTTGCCATTTTTGGGAACAATGTCGCTGTAGAAGAAAAAGTGTTTTTCAAAAAAAGAATATCAATTTTTTAAAACAGACTGTCGAGATAGATGTTGTAGTCTTTTTCTCTAAAGACGGTTTGTTTTTTTAACCGACTTCAAAAAAAGGAGGAGGTTCTCAATTCGTCGGAATCTTTTTTTTTTTTTTTTTATGTATGTTCCCCGATTTCTCGAAGACGCCTGGACCGATTTGAAAAATTTTTCTTTTGTTTGAAAGGGTATACTTTCCAATTGGTCCCATGATCATCAGGTCAGGATCTGATGATGGAATCCCAGGGAAATCGAGGGCAACCTTCAAATTTTATAGGCACATAGTACCATTTTCATATATTTTCTAAAGCTGTTCAAGTATTTGCATCTGATAATCATCATCTCAGGTGGATGAGCTGATGATGGAAGGTACAACTCCTCAACGGCTTGGAGTAGGCATCGACTGATTTAGTTTGTGTTCGCATATCTCTGGAACTACAAGTCCGATTTTAGTAATTCTTTTTTTGTTGTACTAAGTATTGTTCAACTTACGGAATACTGCAAGTTTCATCAAAATCGGTTCAGTAGTTTTTGAGATAGGGAATTTTATTAGCTTATTGTGCACTTGAGAGAGAATGATTTATTTGACAAGAATTTGAGTTGAATATTTAAACTAAAAAGAGTAAAATAAAAAACTTTTTCAAAAAAAATGTAACCGCCTTCAAAAACAACCACAAAAAAGGGTAAAATAACCTACAAAATAACTTTTCTTTCAGAAGTCGGTGGCAAAAAAACAATGAAATGAAAAAAAATAAAGGCACCGACTTCTGAAAGAAAAGTTATTTTGTAGGTTATTTTACCCTTTTTTGTGGTTGTTTTTGAAGGCGGTTACATTTTTTTTGAAAAAGTTTTGTCGATTTTCAACTTAATGTTTTGGAGCATATAGTTTAAAATCTATTCCAAGCTCGAGCACGAGCTCGTTCTAGTCATAGAGAGAATGGAATACGACCTACTCGTAACTCAGGTCGTGTCCTATATTTATATTATCAGCCTATTGCCGTCCACTGCTGAACGTAAGCCTCCCCCAAAGAGCGCCAACCCTCCCGGTCCTGGGCAGCCCGCATCCATCCGCTGCCAGCCACATTCTTCAAATCATCGACCCATCTTGCCGCAGGGCGTCCTACACTACGTTTGCCGATTCGCGGTCTCCACTCTAGCACCTGTTTGCTCCATCTACCATCGGTCCCATCTACAGACGTGGCCGGCCCACGTAGATGAAGTGGAAGACTTCAACGTGCTTATTCTGGCGAATGACTTCGTTCCGAATTCTATCCGCCAGAGAGACTCCGAGCATTGCTCTCTCCATTGCACGCTGAGCAACCTTGAATTTGTGAACCAGGCCTATGGTAAGTGTCCACGTTTCGGCTTCGTAAGTCATTACGGGTAGGACACACTGGTTATAAACCCTGGTTTTGAGGGATCGATGATTCGAAGATATGACGCAGCTCGTCGCAGCTCGTGTTCTACCTTAGTGCTAAATTCCATTGTAATCTGTAGAAAAAGTAGAGAACAGTACCCTGAGCACGAGTTTTCAGTATTTGAGACGTAAAGTAAACTGGAACTTTGACAATTTCAAATTGACAATTTTCAAGGAAAAAATTAGTTCCTTCTTCGCACACCAGAGGCGCTGTTCCATTTTTTCATACAAGAAACGCTGTAAATACTGGAAAGACGCTGTAAAGTAAAAGAGTGAAAACTCGTGCTAAGGGTACAGGTAACAAAAACACAGTGTTACTTTAGCTTTTATAATATTGGTGTGGGTTGTGAAGAATATATTATTCACACATGACTGAGTATTTGTGCTAAGGTTTATATGTTCAGGAAATTTTCATGTCACCTACAAACCTAGCATATTATTGTAAGCTTTAGAAAAACTTGGTAATGGAAATTGCATCCGATGAAAGCACATACTAGTTGGTAAATTATAGGTACAGACGCCAGCAGGTCATCATCATCATCATCAGCCTTTAAATGTTCCCACTGCTGGGACACAGGCCTCCTCTCTGTGAGAGGGAGTGGGCCGTAATCTACCACGCGGGCCCAGTGCGGATTGGTAGATGTCACATGTCTTCGAATGTTTTGGTTCTAGGACATGCCGGTTTCCTCACGATGTTTTCCTTCACCATTTTGAGAGCAGTGGTGTTGAAATAAATTACACAAAGTAATGCGCCTGACTGGGTTCGAACCCACGACCTACAACTCGTAAGTCGAGGCCAATACCACTGGGCCACCACTGCTCTCAGGTCAGCAGGTCAACCTACGGCAAACTGTCAAATTTTACCAATCGAACATTAACCTTCCACTATTGTGATAAGGTTGAAAATCTATTGAAGAAATTTGACAGATTGAGGTAGGTTGATGTGCTGGCGTCTGTTCTCGTATTAAAACAAAAAAAAAAAATAGGACATGCAAATTTTTTGTAGTAAAAAGTTGCCCGGTGTCAGCTTCACTATCAACTCATTAAAATAAAACTGGCTGGTTACTGTACATCATTCAAATTATTTAGTCGAGTCTATCACACAATATCTACCACATTGTCAAAAATCGAACGCGAAATGTTTCCTGTTCAATATTCCAACATCAATTACAACAAAGCGTTTCGGAACGAGTGGGCATGACGTGAAAGCGAACACTACACTTTCATGACATTTAAAACAATTGGTTTGCACGATTTCAATATTTACTTTGAGCAGGTTTTTGCCTTACTGTTGTTTGAGTGGAGGTCGAAAATTATCCTCCGAAAACGTTCTACGAGAATACATATAAAAAGTTACGGCAAAAACGCAATTTTAAACATTTATGAAAATCTTCACTTATGCGAAAAAAGGAAATAAGTAAAATACCTCGATAGTAATACAGAAGACCCCGAACCTACAATGTGTTAATATCAAAGACATGGTAAAAAAAATGGAAAATAAAAACGGTGAATTTTATTTGGTTTTAAGTGCTAAATTGCGAAGAATCAAGCTGAATGAATGTTCTTTGGGAATTCTTCTACATGATTACCAACGACCATTTATATCTAGACTCCTAATCACAGGCGACCGATGTCTGTCAACACATTAGGTAAAAAAATCTTATAACCGTCGTGACTCGACCACTCCTGTGAGTCCCGTCGTCGCAGTTGAGTTAGCCAATCAGAACGCAGACCCCGTCCCCGTTAGCCAATCAGGACGCAGTACCCCGTCCCCCTCGCTTACGTCGTACCTCAGCGACTTGACAGAATAATTTTAGTTAGTCAGATCGTGCATGAGGCGTCTAGATATAAATGGTCGTTGATGATTACCATAGACCTCTCTTAGGTCATTGTTCTGAGTCGCGGGGCCGTCTTGACACAGTACCACGGCCATGAAACGCAAAAGGCAACTGAAAGAACAGGCTGATTTGGGCAGGAAGACACATTTGATTGCTTTCCATCCCAAGGGAAGAAAAAAAATCGTTTTGATCGAGAACTATGAAATCTAGACTCTTGAAACAATACTGGGATCCTATTTAAGTCTGAGTATTACTGATATAGGTTAAGTTCAGTCTAGACCGTTTATTTTAGCTAGGTCTAGGTCGGCTCGTGATGTAAAGCTAGCTTCCCACGTTCCAACTTACTTCGTCATTAAATGAGAGTGACGTACGAAGCGAACGCAGTAATCAGAACTTTTCTCATTTTTCAGTTTCATATTATGCAACTTTTCGATAGGTAGTGTAAGTATGACATACATGTCGACGTATGTTGAACGTTGTGTGAGATAGGCATATTATAATTTATAATATTTCACAACTATCACACAACGCTATCTAGTCCCAAGCTAAGCAGAGCTTGTGTTTTGGGTACTAGACAACTGATAAACATATTATATCTTTCATAAATATTATAGATAAATTACACCCAGATAGGGCTTGGCCTCCGGAATTCCGGAATTGGTATAATTCCGGAATTCCGAAGCTTTTCAATATCGTTTCCAATTCCGGAATTGGCGAGATCAATACTGGAGTTTCGATATTGAAGAAAATAATATTTTTTCTGCAGCTTGATGCGCAACAAATTACCACAATGTGAAGTAGAATTGAAACTATAGTTTTAAATTTATAAATTATAAGAGTAGGGATGGCAGTTTTTGACAACGCTGGCATTGCGTATTTCCAATCTATAAAAGCTTTGTAATCCTATTATTTTAATCTGCGATTACTATATTTACTATCTATAGATGAATTTTGCGTATGTTTCATGTATAGTTGTAACGTGGATGCGTACGTATAAATAAGGATGGTTACAAACTATACCTACTACATCACTTATGTCTGACAATAATCATTGTTTTTATGCCTTTTAACGGGAAGACGGCCGACGTCAGACCGAACCAAACCTCGGGGTGCCCGAGGTTTGGTTCGGTTTGGTTCCTTTAAACCCTACAGACAGAAATAGGAGCCCAGGGAGTTTAGTGATATAATTATGACTTGATTAAGTTTATGGAAATAATTGTAGGAGTGTAGACGTCTGAGGCGGAGACTTCGTTGTAAGACGGTCAAATTTTAGTCAATTTTTAATTTCAAGGTTAAATTTTAGCCCCGCTCAGCGGGGCTTTGCTCTTATTTCCATCTACGTGGTTTATAGGAACCTAACCAAACCGAACCTTGGGGTGCCTCTTGCGTTGACTGTCTTCGGGTTAATAAGCGTAAAACATTGGGCTTATACGGCTTCTGCCGAAGTATGATGCAAAGTTTAGAATAGACCCACAGACATTCATGACAAAGACCGCAAAATGGCGAGCATGCAACTGCTCGCGTATAGATTGGAATCTAGAATTTTGCGCGCTTATTCGAAACCATACAGGATTAGTTCGTATGCGTACTGGCACTGTATGTCTTGGAGCCAGGTACCGTCACACGCTGCAACTTTGCCTTGATAACGCGGCGTCCACCTATAAACCACCACCGCGTTATCACTAATAACCTCGCGCGTTGAAACAAAGGAGTCAAAGTTGGGCACCATGGCAAAGTTGCAGCGTTTGACCGGTAGTTGATTAGGTTACTACGAAGTACACACAAGTATTTGCGAACTACTCTTGTATGTATTGGAAGACATTAGTTAAAAAGTCACTAGAAGTCGCTTTTTATCTATACGTGGTTAATAATACATCCTTGCATTTTGGCTTTGCTTAGAATGGAAAAACGCGGTGGAGGACTATACTTGGAAAATTGTTTTCAATATTCAAAAACAATACCAGCAACGAGTGTAGAAGCAGAATGAGCTTTTCTTCGGTCAGTTATTTTTGCAATCAAATCAAAACTGTAGTAGCGAAACCGCTGAACGATCCACCCGATCTGTCATTTGTAGGGCGCGCGAAACAAAACCATAGCAAAGTTGCCTATTCTGACGCGGTGAATTTCTGTATCGAATGTACACGTTTTGGAGGCAAAACTAATGATTTTATTGAAAAATGACACTAAATCAGTTAAATTTACAGAAACTTAATTGAGGAGGTTCGTTCAAAATTTATTTATTAAGTCATCCAGACTACAAAAATAACATGACTTTTGTCTCGTTTCAGTAATTTCATATACTCAATATGTTCGTCTATTCATAGTTTAGACTAGAGCAAAATCTCGTCTTCTTTTGTCGTAGACGATAATTCGCTATTTGAACACAAGTTTGTCACTAGCGTAAGTAATTAATGGTGGTTCTGCTTTGCGAGAAGGAGAGAGGCGAACGTGGCGTGTTTGGCTAATAGAAAAGAATTCCATAAGATTACATTTATTTTTTACAAAAAATAAGGACCTTTGCAATTTTTTATAGTTATGAGTCAATAAAAATTTAAACTATCACTAGTGGATACTAGGACACCTTTCAGTTCCGGAATTCCGGAATTGAAAAGCCGAATATCGAAACCCAATACCGGAATTGAAAAAACGTCCGATATCCAAGCCCTACACCCAGACACAGAACAAATGATCGTGCTCATTACACAAACATTTGTCTTGAGTGGGAATCGAACCCACTACCTCCGGCATAGCAGTCAGGGTCACTAACCACCAGACCAACTTTCAGGAACTGAAAGTGTCCTGTATCAATAAAAACGGCAAAAGAAAGAAGTCTGTTGTATGGGAGGCCCTAAATATGTATTTAATTTTTATTATTATTTGTTGTTACAGTGGCAACGGTAATACATCATCTGTGAAAATTTCAACTGTCTAACTATCACGGTTCATAAGCTACCTGCTACCTGGTAACAGACAGACAGACGGACAGCGGAGTCTAAAAAATAGGTTCCAGATACCCTTTGAGTATGGAATCCTAAAAACCATTTTTTAGATCATAATAATTAGGAAAGTATTTCGAGGTATTCCAGGAAGGGCACCCGCTGAAATGGCACCTGAGCGAATGGCTCCTAAGCTATTCCACATATGGCACCTATTCCTCCTGATTGAGATGTTTGGAGAAAGACATGATGCATGTCCATAGACTTAAATGATATAGACTGATTGTTCATTATTTTATTTTTTTCTTTGTAATATTTACATGAATTTGACCAGTCTTTAGAAAGAGACATGTTGGTAGGTAGGTACCTACCTCCTGATAAGGGGGTCTTAACAGACGGGCAACAAAGTGACTCTATAAGGCTTCCGTCTTATCTTTTAAGATACAGAACCCTAAAAAAAAACTAGTTATAAATAAATCCTCTTAAAAATTCTTCTCACAACTTTCATCGACTTAAAATATGAATAACATAGTAATTAGTTAAGACTTGAGATAGCTACGAAGACTGTAACTAGTCTAGCTAGGTAGAATATCCTGAGACTTTCTCATTTTAATTATTCACACCAGAATAAAAGTATGCTAACGACTAGCGCTGCGGTCGCGGAAAAATTAATATTCTTGCGACAAAATAGCGGGATTCGTGGAGGTGGTACATTTATATTTAGTAACAGACATGATTTGTGTTTTTTCTTCAAAAAAAAATAACCCGTACTAGTAGTTAAACGTTTAACAGTAGCCTTTCGCTCGGTCACTCTGACAAACGTGCAATAAAAAATTCTAAGAACGAAAAGCCTAAGTTCCTCTACTATGGAGGCTAAAGAACATAATCGGCCCATAAAGCTCTCAGTGTTGCGACATAGGCCCGCAATTATTTTAGGGTGTACTACAACATCAAACTTTCTATGATGAGTGGGATACTGGGATCCATCTCAACGTCCACCTCGGGCAATGGCACCACATGCTAAACTTTCCTACCTACTGCCAAAGCCAAAGAAGCCTGACTCGCGTCGCGACCACCATCCTTTCGGAGTCCGGTGACGAACAGTTTTTATAATATTTCGTTGGTGCGGCAGGAATTCCAGTTATTTTTTGGGTGAGCTAGCTCTATCTTAGGCGTACAATGATGTGGCCCCCTCAGAGGACCAAAGCCTGCCGGAGTCGCGGGACTAACGAGCTACCGTGACCCCGGAACGTAAAGGGCTATTGAAGGACGCCGTGGATTTTAGTCAGTACAAGTCTGACAGTCCCTCATGCCCTGCCCTGGATGAGAGGACTCATTTGATGATTTTACCACGATAAAAATAAACAAAAAGCCCCATCTTTGCCTCAGGGCTAGATTGAGGTCAACAGCAAACCCAGTAAAAATAATTTAAAAAAAACCCGAATATTTGTACTCCTGATGCCAAATGCCAACATAATTCGAGTATCAGCTGCAGGTCGACAGTATCCCATCGATACCTATTGTATGTCATCATCGTCATCATCAGCCTATAATGTTCCCACTGCTGGGACACAGGCCCCCTGTCTGTGAGAATGAGTGGGCCATAATTCACCACGCGGGTCCTTTGCCCAGTGCGGGTTGGTAGATTATTATTGATATTTTTGTGCTCTTATTTAAACATCCTTAAATGATGTATCCTCTTGATTCTCACATCTTGGGCACTCGTCAGACATTCGAATGGGGAAATGATGAAAGTTTTGCTCGAAACAAAACACAGTGGAGCACTGGGATGGCTTTAATTTTGAACACACTACTGTAAAGAGACAAGGGAAGTAATTTCGGTGGGGTTCACCCAGGAGAATACGGTCTGAATGAGATGTGGTGACTAAGTGTTATTCTTTTTGTGAATTTTAAACGAATGTGTGTTTGTTGAATAGATTGCATTCGATCATACGAATAAGCTCTATCCTTTTAAGGTGGTTATTTAAACTAAATAAACCGGTTGGCTGATGTGACGTATCACAAATATCGTACTCTTATTGCAAAAACCGATTATCTGCATTTTTTACCAATTTTTAGTTAAATATAGATATATCGAATCCTCAAGTCACGACGAAGCTACAGGTAAAACCCATTATCACTCGAATTTTGATGCAGATAATCGGTTTTTGCAATAAGGGTACCGATATGTGGTCATATCCGGGAAAGGAACCCTGGCTACGCAACCCCAGCTTCGACACGCAGACAACACTGAACATTTCTATCCATGGTATTAAACTTATTTTTTATAAACTCCACTCTTTTTATTAATACGGGAGTCCCAATCGAGTCTAATCATTCATCCGGCTCGAAGGACAAATAAAAAGGGTCGATCACATGGACGTTGTTAGGCGCAGACAGCAGGTATAGTGTGGATGAGGAACGTAGAGCATGGGATGATGATGAAACATGTATTCTATTAGGTACACTTCTGCCTTAATTTTTAGGGATTCCAGGTTTGGTGTTCTATCTTCTGTAAAATAAATCGATGACCTTCACTTGTTTTAAATCTCGGAAGGCTGTTGTCCTCAGAAAAGTTTATGACATAGTTAAAGCTTTTGATTCAATACTAAAATAAGTACTCTGCTTTACAGTTCTAGTGAAGATATTATAATGGTACATAAAGCCTATAAAAGTGAATAAATTATTTAATGTTAGACAGGGATGGATTTAAAAACAAGTCTTACTACGTTCATTTCACATTAAGAATAAAAATAAGTAAACTTAAAAACTTTGACAGGCCTGTTGGTCTAGTGGTTAGTGACCCTGACTGCTATGCCGGAGGTCGTGGATTCGATTCCCGACCAGGACAAATGTTTGTGTAATGAGCACGATCATTGTTCTGTGTCTGGGTGTAATTTATCTATGATATTTATGTATTTAGAAACATATAAGTATGTTTATCAGTTGTCTAGTACCCATAACACAAGCTCTGCTTAGCTTGGGACTAGATGGCGTTGTGTGTATTGGTGTTTTTCGTAACTTTTCTTCGTCCTGACTCCTGAGATATATCACCTCTCTCTCGTGATTTAAGAATGTGGAGGCAAGGGAAAAGATCACAGCTATTTTATAAAAAAAAAACGTGGGAAAAAAAGGGTCAAAGCTTGCCGGGTCCTGGGACTATCGGGTAACCGTGGTTCAAAACGTAAAGGGCTATTGAAGGACACCGTAGATTTTAATTAAGTCTGACAGTCCCTCCCGTCCTGCCCTGGGTGGGAGGATTCATTTTATGATTTATCAACGAACAACTCTTTTCCTGGCAAAAATAGACAGGCAGAAAGCGACTTTAGGAAAAGCAATAAATTAGAGAAGCCGCAAGAATAATGGACAATTAAGTAAGTGGTACCCTTCCTACTTATCAGCATCAATTACTATCACACCTGCTCCCCTGCCATCCAAATTTACTAAGCATTCCAAGGTTGGGGTGCTAAGACAGGAAACCTTTACGTGTGCCCGTGGACTGGAGTTCTCTCTCGGATACGTCCGGGGGGAAAACCAGTTTTTCGGGCCGGTGCACCCTGGGATGCGGGCAAAAACTCTTCCTTAGGCACTGTGCCTAAGGGGTCTCTTTGCCCGTATGCGAATAGCCTGTCGGGTGGACGCTCCAACGCGTGTCCCTCTGAATAGCAGAGGGCACAGCGGCGGAGCGGGCTTGCGGACGGTGAGTAATGGGTATGCTCGCCGTCCGCCCAAGGAGCAAGCCCGGGTCAGTGGCGCGTCGTGTTTCACGCGTCACCGACGGGGTCCCTTATGGGGCCAAATGCCTGCTGGGGTCGTGGATTTTTCTTAATCCAGGATACCGTGGCCCCGGAACGTAAAGGGCATCCGAAGGAACACGGGTGGATTTTAGTCAGTAAGAGCCTGACAGTCCCTTCCGCCCCACGCAGGGCGGGAGGACACATTTGATGATTTTGCCAACCCAAAAAAAAAAAAAACTGTTCCTAACTGTGCAATTTCACTTTGTAGTAAATGTTGTTTGCCCATGCCCAACAGTGGACTGGAAAAGACTAAATTTCTTGACCTTATAACTACAACTGCGCATCAGTTCGAAATAATGAAAAATAAAATTTGGATTTTTTTAGCCGCGTGACCGCAAGACGCTAGCAGTTTATAGCGTCTGTCTTGCGGTCACGCACGCGGCATCGCCCCCTCTCTTGACCCGGGATACAGGCCCGTCGATACGTAGCTTTTAAACAGCCTAGGTGTCAGGCGCGGACTGTGCAACACGCGCCTATGTATATGATTGCTATGTTTATTTCTGCAGGCGTAAAGCGCTGCTTTCGTCACGATATTGACATCTCGGTCGAAACAACTATAAGGATTTTTAAAAAGGCTTAGTAGGCGACTCGGCCGCTGAAACTCGTCCGGTCCGGCCGAGAGAGGAATTTTATAGATATTAATATTTTTGAGTGGTGTTTCGGCCGAATACTTTTTTAGAGGCTAAGTACCGTCAGACACATAATTAAATAATACATCGACACCAAAAGTCTGTTTTTTTTTTAAATAGGTAGGTACCGTTATTTTTCGTTTAGGTAACGTTTCCTCTAAAACTGATAGCTATTTTAAAATCATTTGTTTATAATACAAATGCATTTTAATCTACTACTTACTAATATGCCACAAAATATTGTTACCAGGCCTTGTAGCCATGTAAAAAACGATAAACAAAAACGTTGAGTAGGCTTCATAGATTTTCAATTTTATGTGCTTGGGTATAACGTTGAAGATCTAATGAAGATTGCTAATCGTTTTCGATCTTTCCTGTCGCTAACGCTCAGAAATCTTAAATAGATTTTCAACTTTAGACTATGTTTTGGGGAGTACCGAGCGTTTACGATTATCGTTTGCGACTTGTTGTGACTTGGCTAGAGGGGCAGGAATCATAACCCTACTCCATTTTTGGATAGTAGTGTATTTTTTTAAATATTTCTTTACCCTTTTTTTCCACCTTTGAATACCTCCCTGTATATCGTCATTGACATGTCATTGCACCCGTGTCAATCACAGACGTATAAAGCTTATTCACACGAGCGTTACG
Source organism: Agrotis exclamationis (assembly GCA_950005045.1). NCBI lineage: Eukaryota > Metazoa > Arthropoda > Insecta > Lepidoptera > Noctuidae > Agrotis > Agrotis exclamationis. The sequence goes on along the minus strand of OX465417.1, from coordinate 4,244,793 downwards.
ATTGCAAAGCTCATAAAACTTCAAATTCTCGTTAGACACATTTTATAGGCTGTTTCTATTACCTACAAATTACTTTGTACCCCGTGAAGGATTAAATTCTCTTAATTTATCCTCTGTTTCATTTATCGAAAAACGTGATTTTTACTTATATTATTTAAATGTAAGTAAATTGAGCATAGTTTTATCTTAGGGTGCGTCCACATCTGGCGAATGCGCCGCGAATGCGCAGCTCGCGCGCCGTTTGCGAGACTTGCATGAGTTACGCTAAAGAGGCGCACCAAACCATTGCCGTGACTGCGCGCGCGCAGCTCGCAAACGACGCGCGAGACTTTATAATTATGTTTGTTAACGCACCCACGACTCATTGAAAATGTCTTGTGTAGGACAACGTTTAAAAAAAAATAAGGTGCGAGTCTATTGCCATCAATACACCACAAATACAGTCTCTGGTACTGAAAAATTCCTGATACAAAAACCTAATAACACACTGTCCGACCCGGGAGTCAAACTCGAAATCGTAGTCGCGCTCGGGACCACTAGACGAGACAGTTCACAATAATAATACCATTTGGTTTTTTTTGTTGTCCTTTTATTCTTCTATCTTTTTTTTTTATTTGTTTCGAACTACCAAACAAAGGTCACTCTAAATCCTTTCATCCTTTTCAAATAGTGAAAACAGAACAAATGTTTGAAAATTCGCAGAACAGCGGTATAGGGGCTTATTGGCCATGAATAATTCTATCGAATGTGGCCGACCGTTAATATTTTACTTTGGTTAAACACCCGCCCGAATAGGGTTGACGATTTGACTTTTTTATAAATATGTATAATGAAATATTAAATAGAAAGAATGGCTTTAAATCCGTCAGTTACAGTATTGAAAATACTGAACACGTATTTTGTTTTTTTAAATGAATAAATATTGACAAAGATAAAAGATATAATGTCTAGTTCCAGTAGTACGCGTAACAAGACACAAAGAAAAGAAAGAGGGTAAACAGATTTTTCTGGTCGTAGTAATATCATTTATTTTATTTTCCATCCACGCGTATTCTCCAGTCAACCCGCGATCATGGCGCTTGCAACAGCGTCGAAATATCGGGAGCTCAAAATAATTAAAAATCACGGAAGATATTCCGCAAGTGACAGTAAACGTTTCTTATTAAACCGTGAAAACCAAAACTAGGCACTGTTTAAATATTTTTCTACGGGTTTTTATACCTAAATTGCGAAAAATGTAGACCATGTATTATTTAACATGGTCTACATTTTTCGCAATTTTTTCTAAATTTCTGTACCTATTTTTATAACCGGGTTTTTCTAATTCTTTTATTTAATAACTTTTTTGTAGTTGTAATAATGTCAATGTCGGATAAAAAACCTTTCCAATGGGGTTGGCAACGCAAAGATGGCGCTGGGTACATTTCTAAGTAGGTACAACGTACGTAATGTCAGGTTTTGGTCAGGTTAATGTTTATTTTTTACAAAAAACAAACAGATTTTTTGTCATAAATATTGAGTTTTGATACAAGGTTATACATTACTTTGATTTTACTGTATTAAATTCACAATTACTTGTAGTTGAGGTTTAAATCTTTGAGATAAGTATGTTTTACCTTTCTGTCCTCTACAAAGAACATCATACTGCTTCTGACTTTCATTTTGATAAAATATCATAATGTTTTATGTCAGTAATTTTACCCCTTTTTTTCTATTTAGATTACAGAAATATCACAAGAATTTTAATCACAACTATCACAAAACCCGAACCCGGTGATAATTCTTCCACCAGACGACCCATTTCATGAATTATAAAGAGCGATGCAACACTTAACCTCCAACAGAAAAGGAACAACATAGATATTATTTTGAATGGTATATTTGATAGTTTCATCATCATCATCATCAGCCTATAATATTCCCACTGTTGGGACACAGGCCTCCTCTCTGTGAGAGGGAGTGGGCCATAATCCACCACGCGGGCCCAGTGCGGGTTGGTAGATGTCACATGTCTTCGAATTTGTGGTTCTAGGACATGCCGGTTTCCTCACGATGTTTTCCTTGACCGTTTTGAGAGCAGTGGTGATGAAATAAATTACACAAAGTAATGCGCCTGGCGGGGTTCGTACCCTCGTGGGTACATGGGTCATCATTACCTACAACTCGTAAGTCGGGACCGATACCACTGGGCCACCACTGCTCTCAGTGATAGTTTAGTTATGATATAATACTATAATCGCAAGGGTGAGTAAGTATTTACTTATTACTGTTCCTTAGTGATAATATAATTTTTATTCTCACAGCAGCTACCCATTTTTTCTTGATCAATCTTCTAAAAATATTCAATACTTACTTTCCAAGAACTACCCACATTTAGCAGCCCTATGCTCCTCGAGCTACGCTAAACGGATTACGGTAGAACGCTGCCTGCCTTTACCGATTATCGAACATAATCTGATTTTACGATTTCCACACTGAAGTTTTCGGTTTCAGAATAAATAGAAACTACTTTTAAAAAGCGTTTTTTTTTTGTTTAGAGAAACTTTCTAACTTAACCTCTACGACGTGTGTGAATAAATTGACCAGATCCAATCCAGACGTAGAGAGAGGATTTTTTGAATGTAAAACAAGGATTTGATTGTGACAAAAGATGTATTAAGGGCGCATAACCAGAAAGTTAATTTAGTAATTTCTTACAAATTATTAAAGCTACGATTTACCAACTTGCAGGCAGGAAGCAGGATATGCAAAAACGTTTATCTCTATCGATAAACAATGGCTTTCAATTTTGAAGATATTATTCCTCAAAGAAAACACATTTTTTCCTAGCCCTAGGTTTACACGATGAAAAGTATACGTTTTACCGCTAAATTCTAAAGTAAACAGTCATAAATACGACCAAGTACAGTGAACGTACGAATAGTACGTACTATAGTTTCTAGTATAGCTCAGTATGTAGCAGCCTACCGTTGCTGATCGTAAAGTCGTGAGTTCGAGTCGTGAGTGGAACAGTTGCGGTGAGCCCCTTTCTAATGTTACTTACATTTGGAACGTTACATTGATTGGGAAGGTTAGTATTCAATGTTTATCTAACTGTCCAAGACATTAGCCACTTTAGTTATTTTTAAGTCTCATGTTTATTATACTATTATTCGTACGAGTGCCATATAGTAAGTCTTATTGATTTTTAATAACAGGAAAACTTTTATGTCGTTTGAAAATCCAAAAGTAAAAAAAAACCCGCGTTTTCCAAATCTGCTACAGAAAGCCAAAACTAAATCAATAGTTAAGGTAGAAACAATCCAGCTGTATTAGATGCCGCAATAAAATTTTCGACATAGAAATTCCTAGTAAAAATCTACATTCTCATTTCGATGACGGCGTCGCTAGTAAACATTTTTATATTACTTAGTCGTAATTAGATATTGCTGTGACAGAGTGGCGTCCAAGGAATAGAAGAAGAAGTGTTGGTCGTCCGGCGGCGAGATGGGCAGACGACATTGTTGCCATTGCGGGAGTGTCCTGGATGAGGCCGGCGCAAGACCGTGGAGCTTGGCACAAACAAAGAGAGGCCTATACCCAGCAGTGGGTGAAGGAAGACGGGCTGTGGATGATGATGATGATGAATTAGATATTAGCTGCTTTAGTTCCAATTTTGCCCTTCAACCTGTCAATAATTTTATTATACTATGATTGACATCACAAAATCACGACAATGCAGCAATGTATCAGAAACTTGTTACACAGTTGTCAACTTCTGATAGTTAAACGTAACTTTAATAGTTCAAGTTATCAATTAAACCGCCATTACTCAAGTTATGCTACATCTGTGTTTAATTGCCTATCAAATACAGGCGTAACCGACGAAGAAGACATGTTGCGCCAACCTCAAATAAATTGGGATAGGGGCAGGATATGATGAAAGAATATCGATAAAATATGAAAACGGGTTGCCATTTAACTGAAGGGAAATAAAGAGGTATCACGCGACTGAAATAAGAATAGGAACGTCAATATCTGTAAACTGTCACTAGGAATACGGATAGTAAATAAAACGCAAATTAATTTCCAGGAATATTTATTATCTACTAAATGTGTGATGTTATCTGCACAGTTAAAATTGCAGTTTGTAAACAAATATATTTCTCTAACCAGATTAAGAAGGAAAATTAATTAAATCAACTTAATATTCTCGTATACAAATGCTCACAACAAAATTAAATATGGCGGGCATTTCGCGCCAAAAAGTAATTTAGGCTTTGAATAATTAAGACTTAATGGTCGCCGGAATATTTCACGGCACATAATTTTCTTGCGGGTATTTTTGAATTAATTTCTGAGTAATATTCGGGTAGGTACCTACTAAAATTTTCTTGACGGTATACTGACTAAGCGTATTTTGTTCTTTAGATCCGACTTGAGTTCACATAGGTGCATTTTTATTTTTTTAATTTAGCCTGCGCATTTAGCTTTATTTAGGTGGAAGAACTTTTAAAACGGTTGAGTTGTTTTTTCCAAAACAAACCTACAAATACTTATTGTAGCAATATTATACTTCTTTAGGTTTGTTTATAAAACATCATCATCAGAATCTTTAGCTATTTTATTTTATTGTCTTGTGATAATTTTAACATTGTAACCGTAATGGAAATATTATTATTAATACAATAGTTGTGTAACAATTTTGGTATACAATCTAGAATCAAATACAAAAAATCTATATATCTTATTGGTAATTCTTCTTCTTCTTCCTCGTGTCGCTGGCACGACGGTAATTAAGTAGATTTTATTGGCCCAAAACTCCCATCTCCACTGCGTTCAATATAAGTTTGTAATTGGTAATTAATTACAAACTACGGATATATTATTTCGACCATTCGATGAATAGGTACTTATTATTTTTCAATTTAAAATCAATCACTAAATTAACACAATAAAAATCTATCTATAACGTTTAAATTTCCCTTTGTTGTTGAAGTCTCGAACAAGGCTCGGCCACGAGGCAGTCTAGAATATTAGTTACAAAGCTAGTGCACACGAGAGCTTCCTAGTGTTCATTAGCAACAGGTTGGATAAAGCCTCGCTGATAGGTACAGTCGCTAACACTGTAATGTATTTAGTAACTGGTTGTCAGACTTTTGGGTCACTGACTTCTCATCCTCGACTTGTTTTTTATTTTTTTTTTACGTGGTAAAATCATCGAATGAGCCCTCCCACCCAAGGCAGAGCGGGAGGGACTGTCAGACTCGTACTGACTAAAATCCACGGTGTCCTTCAATAGCCCTGTATGTTCCGGGGTCAAGGTTGGAAATGGGAATAGTACATTTCGATATAATTTGGAAAAGTTTGTTACGTATTGCATTCGAGGCGAGATATTCACCCAAGCCGTATAACAGCGAGGGTAATAAGGAGCCGAGATTCAGGTTAAAACGATTCATTCATATTTTGGAACTCATAATAGATCTACAACATAATTTTTACAATATGCGAAACCCGATACACCTATCTAGTATTTTTGTATAAAGAATCTATAATCCATTATTCATGTCATTGTTCGTGAATGTACACAGAAGCGTTAAAGCCTTCCTGGATTAATAGTTGCACGAGATTCATTAATATAAGCTTTCAAAGGGTATTCATGAACCTTATATAAATCCTGAAACTTTATGTAATACAGAGTATTAACAAAACTATTTGGATTTCGATAATTAGTTACACATAGACATAAAATATAATTAAACTTCATTATAATAAATACGTATAATCTTGAAATGAATATTGCTTATGCATACTTGAAGGCCACAGCATGTGCATGGCGCTGTTGCCTTTAATAACTTATGACGAACGTTCATAATTTTCAAGGTAGTAGCATAATTCCAAGAATGTAATATTATGAACAGGAACATTTTCTTGAGTTAACTATGATGAAGTCTTTACCTAGAAAATATAGTACTCAGACAAGGAGACGAGTATAAAAGATTGCACGATGAACGTCCTTATTCCCACGTTTTTTTGGAAATAATTTGATTTTTTTTTTGCATAAAACAGGGTGACGAGCAAAGCCGCGGGCGGAAACTCAACCGATTAAATTCTCAAAACAATAGCCAACTATCAACGTAACACCCCCAGGTTCATTTACCTCAAGTTATAACTTATTAAGTTGGGTATAACACCGCTTAATTCCGCAAAGCCGTAAATTCCAATTGGCTCACAATAACTTGGACGCGGTTTAAACTAATTTGCAACCCTTGACCGGAATATCTTAGTCATGGATATTGCTTCCTTGCTATAAAAGTTTAAATTGCGTTACATGATTAAAATGATAGGTATTTTGACAATTCGGCTTTATAACTGACAAGCAAACCCGGCGAACTAAGTTTCGCCACCAAATGGCTTCGTTTTATGTAACATTTCGTTTGGTGATTAAAAGAAGAAGAAAAAATTTTTTTTCCTGAATTTTCTTTGCTATAAACCTCACGGAGCCCGAGACCTTTCCAACGAATGCAAAACCGTGGAAATCGGTTCGTGCGTTCTGGAGTTATAGCGTCAGGAAGGAAAACCCGACTTATTTTTATATAGTAGAAGATTAGTTTAAAAAAACCGGCCAAGTGCGAGTTGGACTCGCCCATGAAGGGTTCCGTAGCAGCAAGCATAGATTAGAGATATAATTATATTGAGATTAGTAAGTAATATACACAAACAATAAAAATAACTTTGTTTTTCATAGTATTTGTATGAATGGCACAGTTATATTTGCGGTTTTTGAAAATGTACTATATCTCAAAAACTGCTAACTGTATCTCATCCAAACCAATTTTCGTTGGTAGTTTTGGTTGAGGTCTACATTATATATTTATTTTAGTTTTATCATTCTCTTATTTTAGAAGTTACGGGGGGGGGGACACACTTTTTACCACTTTGGAAGTGTCTCTCGCGCAAACTGTTCAGTTTAGAAAAAAATGATGTTAGTAACCTCAATATCATTTTTAAAGACCTATTCATAGATACCCCACACGTATGGGTTTGGTGAAAAATTTTTTTTTGAGTTTTAATTCTAAGTATGGGGGGCACCCCCAAAATTTGTTTTGTTTTGATTTTTGTGTGAAAATCCTAATGCGGTTCACATAATACATCTTTATACCAAGTTTCAACAGGATAGCTCTTATACTTTCGACAAAAAGTGGCTGTGACATACACGGACAGACAGACAGACAGACAGACAGACAGACATGACGAATCTATAAGGGTTCCGTTTTTGCCATTTGGCTACGGAACCCTAAAAATGGCGAAGGAAAACATCGTGGGGAAAACGTCCTAGTTAAACAAAAATTCAAAGACATGTCAAATCTGTATGATGTATTATGAACCCTTCCTTCTCACATAGAGTATGCCAATTACACATGCAATGTATAAACATTGCATGTGTAATCGATGATTTTTCAGACGTAGAAGCAATATGTTTGGATGTTCCGTAAAATCTTTGAGATTGTGCACAAAAAACACAATAAAAATAAGTAAACCATCATACTATTTCAAACTTTTATTCACCCAACATTTAAACAGAAAAACAAGTTCTATAAAAGAACGGCTCAATATCCATGATAGTCACGGGATATTCCACTTCGGGGAAATAAATGGGGTACTTTAGGCCATCACAGCCACACTTGTCCAAACATTGGCATACTGGCGAAGGTGTGTCACAAACATTGCAGATGTTGGCCGGGTCTCTGAAGCATTTGCAGCCGCAGTTGCAGGGGACGCCGCAGTTGCAGGTGGTGGCAGTGTTGGTGCAAGAGCTGCCACACAAGTTGGTGCAGGGTGTTGTTGGCAGCATGTAGGGGTCTCGGAAACAACAATAGGCTGTTGCAGTCTGAAAGTTATATGTAGGTAGGTGAAATTGCAGAATTGCTTTAAGAAATGGTTGGAGCATCTGTCTGCGCAAAACAGGACTATACTGAAGAGACATCTAAAAAAAATTTGTATTTGTATTCCTAATATCAGAGAATACGATATTTTGCTTTCATGCTGTTGCTGACCCTTTCAATCATAGTTACGAACTAGCATTCAATTGTAACGTGTTATTACAACTATTAAGAACTATAAAAAACATTGCTTTATGACCAAACCAAAAATTGCACAGGCCCATAAAATGAACGCCATAATTAAAAAAAGAGTAGGTACACCAGATCATTTTATAATTAATTTATTAAGTAAGCAAAGCTATTTCAAAATAAACCTTACCTGGCACAAATACAGAACAAATACGAAAATCACTAAATTCCTCATGTTTATTTTATTGTTGCACACACATAGACTTACAAACTGAAAACCTAGTTCCCACGATGTGTTCTATTTAAACTATAAATAATTCACATGCATTTGTTTATATAGGTTAGTAAACCGATGTCAGGTGCGTGTCTAGTACGAAGGTTCCGTAGATATTTTATAAAAAATAATAATTTGTTGATGAGCAGTGGTGGCCCAGTGGTATCGGCCTCGACTTACGAGTTGTAGGTCGTGGGTTCGAACCACGTCAGGCGCATTACTTTGTGTAATTTATTTCAACACCACTGCTCTCAAAACGGTGAAGGAAAACATCGTGAGGAAACCGGCATGTCCTAGAACCAAAAATTCGAAGACATGTGACATCTACCAATCCGCACTGGGCCCACGTGGTAGATTACGGCCCTCTCCCTCTCTCAGAGAGAAGTCCTGTTTCCCAGCAGTGGGAACATTTATAGGCTGATGATGAATAATTTGTTTTATACAAAATAGTAAAATTTTAAGCTATTATATTTTTACTACACTTATTGAAATATTGGAGCTGTTAAATTTTCTCTAACTTTGTACAAAATTTATTTAAATCTTCTATTTTACTAAAGAAGATTATAATTTATTAGTCAGGGCAAGGCAGTATAAGCTCCTTACACTTTTGTAAGCTATAAAACTAAATTAAGTTGTTTACATATTTTATAGTAAAAATAATAAAATTCCAGTAGCAATATTTTTAGAGCCATCTCTCGTCATCTTTCTATTCTTTATCTCATCTAGGTTGGGGTTGGCTTCCAGTCCAACCAGATGCAGCTGAAAATTATTATTTTACTTTCACCGACTGCCTATCTAATATCCAAAACACACTTAGTTCAGGTACCATACCCCTGGGTAAACTGGCTGTCAGTTTTTCGACTACCCGAACCGACTGTCAATGGTCTACAAATTACTACTGAGATGAAAAGCTTCTTTCATTTAGCGAGACCTCAGTAAACTCGGTATCTGATAGATAATGGTTCCATCCACGGACCAACCTCGGCACGCGGAGCTTAGCCTTTCTTTTGGGTGTAAATATCATCTAAACATGAGTCTTCCTGTCCTGGGTGATGCGGAAGGGACTGTAATTCTTACTAACTAAAAAAACACCCTGGTCCCTCGATTGCCCTTTACGATCCATTGCCGTTGATATTATAATATTATCGTTCGTTACTACATATTTTCATAGCCAAAAATATTAAATGAAAAACCTATTTATTTTCATACCCCCAGCTGAACAAATGAATGATAAAGATATAATGATCACCCCTTTTCTCTTGATTGACACATGTGTCAGGGTAATGGAGGTGGAGCTTAAGGGATACGACCCGTGTTAACCTCTTTGACCTACTGTATCCAGACGAACGCCTAATATACAGATTCATTCGCACTTTATGAAGATTTATTGACGATAAATACGAGTGAGTAACTCTTTTCTTATTTTTTTGGTTTAATTTTTCAAATGTTTGCAGGTCATTGCGAATTTATATAGGAGGGAATGTACCGAAATACAGCAACCGCATTTAAGACATTTTCCTAAGCTCTTTGCCTATGCCTATTGCCCATCTATGATGAGCCTGCAAAAGGATACTTATCTGTCTTCTTAAGGGTCCCCGCACATTTATCGACGCGGAATCGGCTTAAGCCGGTCAAGAAAACCTTTATGTCAACGTTATAAAGGTTTTCTTGACCGGCTTAAGCCGATTCCGCGTCGATAAATGTGGGGGGACCCTAAAGCGACTCCACGGTTGGCGGAGAGGCAGAGATTATGTAAAAAAAAAGTATGGCATGGTATAAGTATGGTATGAATTGAAATGTTTATAAATGCGCCCCCGAAAAAAGAGAAATTGCTAAATGATTTTAGTTAAATAAAATAAAAATAAAATGCCATTTCAATAAATTGATTGCGCAACCAGAAATTAAAAAATCAAAACAAGATGCGTTAATGGCTCAGATAAAGGCAAGCAAAGCCGCGGACTATACCTTCCACTGCAAACGGCTTTCTCAGATCCACAACGGAACTCCAAAAACTATCAATATTTCAAAAGAAAGTTGCGTAAATACAATTACTAGGTATCGTCAGTTACTCAAGCGATAACTCTATTTAGTAAAATGTCACGTTTATTTATTAGTTTTTATTTTTTATTTAAATGACACGTTTTGCTATTTGATAACAATGTCTTCATAAAAACCTTGACCTTAGTAGATTCACGTGTTTCAGGGCGCATAACCAGAAAGTTGGCAACGTCGCAAATAGCTGTCAAATATTTACAAGTTTTAATTAATTTGGTAAATTTACTGTTTGAAAATAAGAAATCTGGCTCTGTAGTGCACTCAAAAATTGATTAGGGAATGCAATAATTAATATCGTAACACCGAATATATAGTTTTAAAAAAGTATTTGTAATCTTTCCAAATGCTTTTTTTTCACCTGAAACGGTTACCTACAACATCAAATTCAGTGTTTTAATTGCATTTCTATATCAACGTTCTAGTGCACTACAGAGAGATATTTCTTATTTACATACAGTAACATTGCTGAATTAATTAAAACTTATTAATATTTGACAACTATTTGCGACGTTGCCAACTTTCAGAATAAGCGCTCTTAATAGATTACAAAAAAAAGAAAGGAACTTTGCGAATTCCTCTTAAGATTGTGAAGAAATGAGATGTTACTATGATATGATGAAAAGTTTTATTGATATAACATCTTTTACGTAGCTGGGAAAAGAGACTTTTTTTTTTGTTCTTCATGTCAGTAGACTCGTTTTTTCTTTAGTATTTCTGTGATGAATAAATACACATACATGCTTTCACAGTCATCAATTCATTACGGCTTTCAAATTCGCCATGTGACCAAGCACCTCACCTTCTACTTCGTTTGCCCCTCTTTTAACAGATTTTGAAAACGCTTGGACCCGTATCAAGCTTTTTTTTATCGTGGTAAAATCATCAAATGAGTCCTCCCACCCAGGGCAGGGCAGGAGGGACTGTCAGACTTGTACTGACTAAAATCAACGGTGTCCTTCAGTAGCCCTTTGTGTACCGGGGTCGCGGTATACGTGTATCCCGCGACCCCGGCAGGCCTTGGCCCTCTAAAGGATCACTATGCTGACGCTCTTTGAGGCGCGCGTGGAACACAATGCGCCGTCGACCCGGGCATATGGTCCATGGTCGGACAGCGAGTCAACCCGTATCAAGCTACATATTATATCTATTTAGATATATGTAGCTTGATACGGGTCCAAGCATTTTCAAGTTAAGCCGCACTTGCTGAGGTTGGTATGTTGATGGATGACCATCTAACATAGCGAGTTTCCTCCGTGCCTCGGAAAGCACGTTAAGCCGTTGGTTGGGGCTGTCAATTGTAGATCTTTAACAGTCGTTACTGTTCGTCAGAAGCTCGAAAGTCTGACAACCAGTACCGAGAGATATGGGATTATCCAGTTACTGGGTTTTGGAGGTCAGATAGGCAGTTGCCCCACGTAAAATACTGATATTCAGCTGCATTCGGTTCGGCTGGAAGCCGACCCTAACATAGTTGGGAAAGGCTACGGAGATGATGAATTCTAAAGATTACTTCTAACAAATTAACTCACAAACTTCATCCTTTACCTCTTTGTAATATAGAAGTGTAGATTTCTAATTTCGCACTTGACCAAAACCCTCATCTTTTACTTGCAACTCACAGTAAATCCAGTAAATCAGGCTCAAATATTATAGCGTCACTCTTTATCCTTACCCGCAGCAGAGCTATAAAACAAGGCGGTGACATGTCATTACGGGAAATATATATGAGATTTTATTTATTTCACAGGCATCTCCTTTATTTCAGACTCTTCCTGAAGAAAATTGCAAGGTTTTTTGCGTAATGCTGGAACTGTTATTTGCTCTCGTTATTAATAAGCATGGTTTTTTAACTTTTGTTCGTTACTGTACTGCTGATACAAAAGGCCATAAATGTGTCTGCACATATCTTTTCCATTTGTAATGGTTAAAAGCGGAACTACTACTCTTGTTAAAATATGAAAAGTACTACTGACAAAGCACATTATTATGACTTTGACCTGGACAAGTGGACAGTACAAATACCGGCATGGATCTTGAGCGCTGACCTTCACTTGCGCAGTAGTCAGTTATTAGGTCCCTTTGGTAGATGAAGAGAGGAAGGGGGCGGGGAAAGTGTAGTGATTGGCCCGCGTAGCGTGCCGTAGCGCATCGCGTCATAGCCGCCACTCGGGATTCGTTGTTTTGTGCGTTTTATTTGTTTTATTGTGCGTTTCATTTGTCGATAAGTGTACGATGCGCAAAGCGATCCCCACTCTTACGCCGAGCACTCAAGAACCGTGCCGGTATCTGTAGTACTTTATAAAATTGATGCGCCAAAAGATCATTGTTCTGCTATTCTGAAATTAGTTGAGAGTTAAAAAACCGAGTGTAATTATTAAGATACTATTCATGATATTATTTAGGTACCTAAATAATGTATCTTCCCTGTCATTTTCTACTGTACTTTCACCTTAATGATTAAACGTATAATTGAGAATTTAAAAAAGGCCGTCTAAGTCTATTATATCGTGCGACAAAAATCAACCCGTGTAAATACATAATGTATCTTGCTATTTATTTGGTTTTTGCAGACATAATCTATGTACACTGCTTAAAAATTAAGTACAATTAATTCAAGTCCCCAGTAGAAACACATGAATTCTCATCTCTGTAGCAGAAACATTAACATGCCATGGAAAATGGAAAATTTCGCAAAAAAATGGGCGTCATTATCCTTTCAAAATGAGAAAAGCATTAATGGGGTCTTACATGACCCCAAATGCGAGGATTTTAAGCGAATGAAAAGCTTTATTCACCGAAGGTTGACCCAAAATTCTTTTTAAAGGAAGCTTAAATTGAGAACCACCATCCATAGTTAAAGAGGGTTTTTGTATCGCTTACACGGATCTCCGAAACAACTGATACTTTAATTTCAGTAGGTTTCCTTTTTAGAAAGAAAATGTCACGATTGTAGGTAACTTTTGAAAATCACTGAAAATCTACAATCCAAGTAAGCAAAAACGGATCCACGCGGGCAACGTCACGGGTTATCCATTAGTGTTATATACTAAAACCTTCTCCAGAATGTAATGAACACTTTCCTGGAAACCGCATCAAAATCGGTTCAGCCAAACACGAGATAATCGCGGACAAACGTACATACATACACACATACCTACATACAGGTCGAACTGAGAACCTACTTTTTTTTTGAAGTCGGTTAAATAGTGCTCCGCGCAACTAACATTGGAATACCCAGATGCTCAGCTGAAAGAGTTAAATCGTATTTGTTGCTTGTCTATCAATGTTTGATAAAGGAATCCATTATCTTCTGCTTAGCCTTTTCACAAATTATATGTTAAGGTTATTATGTGTTATGTTGGGGTCTTTTTACCGTACTAAAATAAATCGGTTCTTTTGATGAAGGTCATTCGTTCAGGTAACGACAAAGCCCCACCTGAACTCAACACTTCCCGATTTGATTCCCTTTGTTCCTCAACAAATATCTACATTATTCCGTTCTCTACCACTCCCTCGAGAGAAACTACAAAGTTAGAAGGTTATTTTTGCCAAACTATTAAAAACGTTAGAATATATTGATTTATCGCTGTTGTTTAGAAGTTTTATACATTTGTAGATCTATAAAATCATCTGCGAGCGATCGTAAGTAATAAATTAATGGTACATAGATTTGGGTCAGGATTAAAATGACCATCCGTCCGGGTTTGTTCGGACATAATTATCCTACACTCATTCGTGCTTTATCGGAAGTTGAATGATAAGCGTTTGAGTTTTTCTCTGCTCTATTATAATATGAGTAGGTACTAAGCTTGACACTTCCACACGTTCTTGAGAAAAAGGGTCTTGATAGACGTACAGACGGAAAACGAAGTGATCAAATAACAGGGCTTCTTTTTTTTCTTTTCAGGTACATAACCCTCAAAACATAAACTTCTTTCTACTGATAAAGAAAATTTTAAGGACCAGTTTGTTTCTCTAATATCCAAAATATTGTCAGAAGCCCTAGCATGACTTTTCATGTTTTTCTGACGTAAAGTAAACGGGAACTTTGACATTACATTGATGGAAAATAGTTCTTAGTTCGTCAGCTAGACGCATTTTGAATTTCCCATACAATAAACGCAGGAAATACTTCAAATAAGTAAGCTGTAAATAAAATACAGAAATAATGTGATAAGGCCTCTGGTCTTTTGAAAATCAAACTGCAAAATGGTAACCGTACTCTGAATGATAGAACAGATTCTAACATTCTTGAGGCATTGAAAATATTTTGTGTGACATAGTTAGGAGACCAAGTGCGAATGTAGATCAAAGTAAGTTGTGTTGTATGAGAAAATTTAGAAACTTTGAGGGCGGGAAACCAACAACAATACTTGAAACTAGAGATGTGCGAACTAGTCGGCCATATTAAATTTTGCAGTCGGCCAACAGTCGGTTACTAGTCAGCCTTGAGCCCACTAGTCGACTCAAATTATAACTTTATTGTTAGGAAGTAAGTATATATTATTACTTACTATCGGTCTTTCTGATTAATATAGGTAATTATTATAAATTATGAAACTGCCTCTCTCTTTGGTAGGTACTCAATATTTTAAGTCTTAAAATGCATTTTGTAATTAATTATGTACTAAAATTCAATGCATATCAAAGCAGTTGTACGTTTTTCACTGACATTACCAGTAGCCCCAAAACTCCAGCGACAAGAATCATCCGCTTCGCCGACTAGTGGGCTTTTTTGAAGCCATGTACTCAGTCAGTCGGTCAAAATCATAGTCGGCACGTCTCTACTTCAAACTTAGACTAATGTGCTTATCTCGTAATTTCAATGTAGTTTTGAAACATTGTGAATCTCTCTCGTGTGTTTAATCAAATCAAAAGACACATTTTACGCCTTCTGCAAGATCAGTAGATAGGAGTTACGAATTGCCACCAACTTCAATCCTTTTGTTTTTTTAGGAATGATTTAATTTCAAAACGTATCATCAAATGAGTCCTTCACTGTGTGGAGCAATGATCATTCATCGTGAGAGTCGCGGGCCACCGATGGATGCAAGTGGCGAATTGTCGTTCGGCGTGGCGGTCTAAGGGGGAGGCCTATGTTCAGCAGTGGACGTCTTCCAGCTGATGATGATCATAATGACTGTGTGGAGCGGAAGCGACTGTTAGACTCAACCTCAATTAAAACCCAAGCTGTTCCTATGT
Organism: Agrotis exclamationis; assembly: GCA_950005045.1. NCBI lineage: Eukaryota > Metazoa > Arthropoda > Insecta > Lepidoptera > Noctuidae > Agrotis > Agrotis exclamationis. Next base: position 4,229,211 of record OX465417.1, on the reverse strand, counting down.
CCCGGGTCGACGGCGCGTTGTGTTCCACGCGCGCCTCAAAGAGCGTCAGCATAATGACGGGGCCCCCCTCTAGAGGGCCAAAGCCTGCCGGGGTCGCGGGACTTATCTCATTACCGTGACACCGGAACATAAAGGGCTACTGAAGGGCACCGTGGATTTTAGTCAGTACAAGTCTGACAGTCCCTCCCGCCCTGCCCGGGGTGGGAGGACTCATTTGATGATTTTAACACGCTAAAAGAAAGAAAAAAAAAGCTGTTCCTATGTACGTGCTAGTACGTATGTATCTGACCGTGACATCACTTTAGGTTCTATTAGAAAACCAGCGCACAATTTTAAAAATGTCGCAGCACGCTATGCTGAGATAGGAGCCTTTTGGCCTCGCACATAATTTGTTTATTTTTTGGTTTTTCCTTTTGTTGTTTTTCTTTATATAATTTTGATTCCTTTTTTGTTTTTCTTGATATAATTTTGTTTGTTCTGTCCTGTGTGGCAATCAATCTGTTTTCTTTCTTTCGGTTTTTTTTTTGAAATTACCTTTTCGTGCTCGGTGGCCACTTTAGACATTCCAGCAAATCTGGCAGTCACGGGAGACGCGACGGGCAAACCCACTGGCAAAAGCTAAGTACTACATATGACTGTGTACGACTATTTTCCTCTACGACATTTCCCAGTAATACGTATCTTGCTGTGTCCGTAATAAGGAAGATCTTAGTTGAATATTTAACTGGGACACGGTGTATGAGCCGTAAAGCTGTGCCAGCTACATGTAATATACAACATGTGGAAACAAGGCCTTATTTCAAGGTTGTGATGCTCAAACCTTGCTAAAATATTGTTGGTTTTAGAGAGAAAATAAAAAGTAGACCAAATAGTCTATTTCGACTTTTAAAGTCCTTGATTACTATGGAGACATCTTTAAACTGCGATCTGCGATGCCTCGGCCTGTTATTGCATTATTTCGTTACCTACATCGAAAAACTGTTCTACGAACAATTCGAGTCGTAAATAATTATACTGCGAGGCTTTTGCAGTTTTCAGAAAGAAAGAAATAACATTTATTGGTACAGACAGGACATAGACAATAACATGCAAAAGAAAAATAAACAATCGATTAAAAAAGTAATTATTGTTTGCCCCACGGCTGCGGCAAAAAGGCCCAGTTCAACAAAAATGCCAGGTAATTAGTGCCTGACGACGCTTATTTAGTATTAGTTTAGTATATTCAGTTCTAACGACTTTTTGTGATGTACTTATGGGTGTAGCCACGGTAGGGCAGAATGGGGCGCCCGCCCCACCCTGACTCTGACCTGTAAGGACCTAACCAAACCTTAAAAACTAAATTATCTAGGTACTTACTATGATACTTAATATCAGTGAAAAAGTTTACACTTGACAGTAAAAATAAAAAAAAAAAATTATTTTGGATTGCTGCCCCACCCTGATCCCATGGCTGGGTACGCTCATGTATGTACTGAAATATTTTAATAAATAATACAAAGGGAAACTTAGATTGGACGATCTTGCGGCGGCCGGTAACCAAGTCTGTACTTAAATAGGTACCTCGATTTTCTTTTTCAAAGCTATGCTGGCACCGAACCCTAAATATAATGGCAAAAACTAACTTTTAAGTGTAGGTGTAACCAACGGGAACACCCAAATACTCCGAAATATTTTATTCCGAATTTCGGTATTCCGATTTTCAAAACTCCGAATATTATAATACCTAAAAATTACAATATCTATTATTAAGAATCACGAAATTTATTTAACCGAAAGTCGTATATCCGATTTCTTAGTTTTCCGATTTTCACATATTCGAAAAATGTAATGCTCGATGAGTTCTCATTCCGAAAAACGAAATTCCGATTTTCAATATTCCGAATAAACTGATTTTTTCGGAATAATGAAAATCGGAATTTCGTTTCTCATTCTACAAAGTCAGTGCCAGAAACGAATTGCTGCAAAACCGGCTCCACGTAGTTTTGTCTACCGTACTCTTAGAGAGTTATTTAAGCCTGTGTAGGCGCGGAGTGGTGAGGCGTATCCTCTGGACTTTGACTGTTTGCCTTCAGGATTGTTATTGTTATTAGGAGAACTTAGGATCCATGAGCGAGCGAAGCGAGCTCGGGACTTGGGGCACCCCGACTCGGACAGGTTAGGTTCGAAGGGGATGGCGGGGTCTGAAAGACCCCGCCATCCCCTTCGTGTTAGGTTACTTTAAACCTTGCTCACAGAAATAGGAGCCCCGCGAAGCGGGGCTCCGTCGATCTACCTTGGTAGGTGGTAGTCAACAAATTGACCAAGGATGCAAGAGCGAGCGAAGCTTGCTCGGGACTGGGGGCACCCCGACTCAGACAGGTTAGGTTCGAAGGGGATGGCGGGGTCTGAAAGACCCCGCTATCCCCTTCGTGTTAGGTTACTTTAAACCTTGCTCACAGAAATAGGAGCCCCGCGAAGCGGGGCTCCGTCGATCTACCTTGGTAGGTGGTAGTCAACAAATTGACCAAGGATGCAAGAGCGAGCGAAGCGAGCTCGGGACTGGGGGCACCCCGACTCGGACAGGTTAGGTTCGAAGGGGATGGCGGGGTCTGAAAGACCCCGCCATCCCCTTCGTGTTAGGTTACTTTAAACCTTGCTCACAGAAATAGGAGCCCCGCGAAGCGGGGCTCCGTCGATCTACCTTGGTAGGTGGTAGTCAACAAATTGACCAAGGATGCAAGAGCGAGCGAAGCGAGCTCGGGACTGGGGGCACCCCGACTCGGACAGGTTAGGTTCGAAGGGGATGGCGGGGTCTGAAAGACCCCGCCATCCCCTTCGTGTTAGGTTACTTTGAACCTTGCTCACAGAAATAGGAGCCCCGCGAAGCGGGGCTCCGTCGATCTACTTTGTGTGTGGTAATATAACTTAGGAATTCAGGATGCGATAGCAAGCAAATTGTGTCTTGGGGCACCCCGACTCTGACAGCTTTCGTTCTTCTCACAGGGATTTTTTGTAATATTATGAATGAAAATACGTAACTCAAAAATAAATTATTTTAATTACTCAAAAAAAATTATAAAAGAAATTATTATCATTGAAAAGAAAATATTCTTATTCAAAAGAAATTCTTTTATTGAAAAGTTAAGAGGCATTTTGACAAGGCGTTTTAAAAGCATACTTTTCTCTGATAAGCGATCAAATTTTCGGAATTCTAATTATTCGGAATTTTAATAATCGGAATTTTAACCATCGGAATTCGTGTTTTTGATGTTTCGGAAAATTATTAATTCGGAATTTTTGATATTCGGTCTATTGAAACTCGGTATTTTGAAAATAGTAATTATAAATGTTAGGAATATTGAAATTTCGGAATTATGAAAATAGGAATAATGATCAATCGGAGTTGTTATATTAGGAATTTTGAACCATTCGGAATTATGAAAATCGGTATTTTGAAATTCGTATTTATGAATTTCGGAATAAAGTTTTTCGTATTATCGTAGTGTACCCGTAACCAACGTATTGCTACCTCCCACCGGGGTCTGTGTTTTCCGATAATTGCCATCTAGAAATCTTTAATTAAACAGCTGTGCCTAGGAGATAAAAATAGGCATTATGCTATTTATTTCCAGGAAAGATTTCTTTGTTTCGTTCATGACGTCTTTTTGTTTCGTCCCACGCAAAAGTGTGCGGGTTGAAAATGTAAATCAAAGGTAAAATTGACATCAAACGTAACATAAATAATAGAAATTCCGACTAAATGATTTCGCGTATTCATTTTTCAACTCTTCAAATATTCAGTTTGAAAGGTATGATTGTTTCAAAATGCCTCAATGGCCTTTTTTGGGACCAAAAAAAATCGCGTCTTTAAAAATGTCTGGCTTGGTTCAATCCCACTCCCACACACTCAGCCAACTGTATTTCTATGCCGGGGTCACGGGACTTATCTCATTACCGTGACCCCGGAACATAAAGGGCTATTGAAGGACACCGTGAATTTTAGTCAGTACAAGTCTGACAGTCCCTCCCGCCCTGCCCGGGGTGGAAGGACTCATTTGATGATTTTACAACGCTAAAAAAAAGCTGTATTTCTGGGTTTAGGGGTGATTAAAGAAGTATTGGACAAGTTTTCAGCCTGCATAATAATAATATTCATTTTCCCAAAAATTGCACAGCTCTTTTAAGCCATATATTAAGAAATTGTAAATGTACACATCGCTCGTAGACCTGACAACCGATGGGGAAGAAAAGTTCTCTAGTGGCGACCACGGACCGGAAGACGCAGCGTAGGCAGGCCTCCTACTAGGTGGACCGACGACATCGTGAGGGTCGCGGGCAACCGATGGATGGTTCGGCGTGGTGGTCTAAGGGGGAGGCCTATGTTCAGCAGTGGACGTCTTCCGGCTGATGATGATGATGAAATGTAGAAATGTGAACTTACGATTTTTTATTACAGTAAAGCCTCTGTAGTTATTATTATATTCAATTTACGACTGGCATAAATTGCGTTACCACGGTAAATTGGCGTAGTGTGACTCTTTCATAAGCTCTCGTCGGCCTAAGAAGATACACGAATCACCAACTCCATGCGTCTATCGCTCAAACGCCTTCAGAAACTCGAAGTTCTCATAAGCTAAGCTGCTCAAAGTAGATCTAATTGCACCTGAGTCGTCAAGTTGAGCGCAACACAGCTCACTTCAAGTTGAGCTCGACTCAAATCAGCTTCTAATTACTTATTCTCGAACTTGGAGATCGTTCCGACATTTTAATAAGGAAAGTTTCATACTCTTGAAGTAGACACAGGATTATAGAGGATTGTATATTAAAAAGAATATTTAAAGTAATAAGCAATGTGAAAAATTGTGAATTTTAATAAATTAATTTTGTGAAGTTTGTTAAGAAATTCTTCGATTGGACTTGACTTTTTTATTTGAAAATTCATATCAGAGTTTTAAAACACAGCAATTTCTGGCGCCTCAGTATGTATCATAACATAATATGTAGGTACCTACTGATTTAAATCCACTTTTTCTAACAGACAACAACGGCTTATGTTCCAGCAGTGAGAACATATTTTCAGACAGTTTCTTTTTACTTCCTTTCACTAAAAAAAAAATGTCTAAATTTGCAAACGGTTATATAATAACTTAGTTGCTCTTTCCAATTAACAGCGCAGCAGTTAAATCCAATATTCCTCGATTGCAGTTTAAAGTTATTTCATAATCAAATAATAGTCGTCGTAGCGGTATTCAGATACCGGTACCGATACTAATTAGAAGTGTCAGCGGTATCGTCTCGCTTCCAACCCGATATCGTCTCTCGGGAAATCTGATTTTGGAATGTAAAATTTAATTTTAGTTTATTTGAATTTTAGAGTTCCTATAGCGTAGCTCCAAAGGTACCTAATAATATAAAATCCTCTCTTTTGATTTAAGGTGAGTAATTACAGAATATTTTTTAAGAATTAGAGTTCTTATTGATGCATTTAGAAAATGTTACTAATGCCTTCGTCGGACATGCCACGATACTAGTGACAATGTGTGTGTCCACACTGGAAGCCTAGCGCGGCGGCGGCGGCGAGCGCGGTGGCGAGCGCGGCGACGAGCGAGATCTGTGTCCACACTGGCGATCAAACGTTTGTTTTTGTTGCGGCGACTTCAGGTGTTGCAAACCGGTGGTGCAAAGTAGTTTCTATAAATCTTGTTTAAAGAAATTCATTTTAAAATGTTTTATAGGTTGTTTAGTATGCAACTAAATTATCAACCATTCTACATGATTCTAGTCAAGTACAGTAAAAATAATTTTAATATTTACAAATATCTCCTACGGTAGTATTTTAGTGCATGTCCTGATAACTATATGGCGCTGACTATAAGACCGAAATGGTTTGTATCCATCGCGCTAGGCGCCCACCTTAGTCGCTTCAGTGTGGCCACGAGCGGCGATTTCATACGTTTAATATTTCCGCGCCCGCCGCGCCCCGCCGCCACCGCGCTAGGCTCGCAGTGTGTTTGAGCACAATGAGTATACTGGTATTAGTCATATTTATTCTTTCAAATCAAATCAAATATCAAATATTTTATTAAAATAAACATTAGTCAAAATACAAATAAACCTTTAAAAATAATGATGACTTTACATTGATCGTCCGTCCGTCCGTCAAAGTCACCGGCCTAGCCTTTTCCCAACTATACTGGGGTTGGCTTCCAGTCGAACCAGATGCAGCTGAATATCAGTATTTTACATGGAGCGACTGCCTATCGGACCTCCACGATACAGTAACGGGTAATACGATACCCCATGGTAAGACAGGTTGTCAGACTTTAGAGCTTCTGACTAACAGTAACGACTGTGAAAGATCTACAAATGACAGCCGGGACCAACGGCTTTACGTGCTTTCCGAGGCACGGAGGAAACTCGCTATGATCACTCTCAGATGATCACCCATCCACAGACCAACCTCGGCAAGCGCGGCTTAACCTGGAGGATCGGCCTGTGCAGCTGTAATTATTTAGCCACGAGCTCCTATTAGAGACTGGGATAAGGTTGGAGGAAGAAAATACTTATTAGTAGTGCAACTGAAAAATATATAATTTTTATTTTAGACTTTTAAGTTACAACGGTTGCTAGGACACGATAAGCAGTAGACAAGATGTAGTTTATAGTAAGCTTATAGGTTTACAACCTCTAACACCGCCCCTTAAACTTATCTTGTAAACATACATCGGTAGCCAAACCTAACTCGTTTACAAAATACTTATGTTTCTCTACCGACAAAGGTTTAGTTAAGACATCCGCCGTCATTTTGGACGTTGGCATGTAATTTATTTTTACTGCGCCATTGCTGACCGCCTCCCGGACGAAATGATGACGTATGTCTATATGTTTTGACCTACCATGAAACATACTAATTTCAGTCAATTTCAAGGCCGACTGATTATCATTGAAAATAGTTATTTCAATGTTACTACCTATACATTCATGCAAGAAAGTTTTTATAAACAGTGCTTCTTTACAAGCATCGGAGAGCGACATGTACTCCGCCTCAGTACTTGATAACGCAACGGTACGCTGTTTCCTACTTTCCCAACAAGTAATAGAATTCCCAATTTTGAAAACATATCCCGTATAAGAACGTCTATCAATTTCATTAGAAGCCCAGTCTGCATCAGCAAAACCCGTCACAGATAAGCCAGTTTTTTTATAGGAAATGCAGTAATCTACTGTACCTTTAAGATAACGCAACACACGTTTAGCTGCTTTCCAGTGGACATCGGAGAAACAATTATTGAATTGACTTAATACGCTTACAGCATGACATATATCAGGACGCGAACAGACCGCTACATACATAAGACAACCGATCAATTCTCGATACTCCAAACTGTCATCTTTTTCTTCAGCTTTGTTTAATTTTTGGCACTGCATTGGAGTTTCAACAGATTTGCAGTCTTGCATTTTGTATTTCTCTAATATCTTTTTAATATAGGCACTTTGATCTAGAGTGATCTTGCCATTCTCTTTCCTGATTCTTAATCCTAGAACTCTTTCTACAGGACCAAGATCTTTCATCACGAATTCTTTCATCAGCAATGATTTAGTTTTAGTTTTTTCCACATTGCAATTGCTAAAAATGACTAAATCATCAACATACAATGCGATAATCACAAACTTGTCGCCATTTCGGTTTATATATACACATGGTTCAGAGACCAATCTCTTAAACTTGAGTTTGTTGACAAGAATATGATTGATCTTTTCATTCCATGATTTAGGCGCTTGTTTTAGACCATACACAGCTTTACGTAGTCGATACACCTTATTATTGCCTCTATCTTCTTCAAAACCTTCTGGTATTTCCATGAAAATGGTTTCTTTTAAATCACCGTTTAGAAAAGCTGTTTTTACGTCCATGTGGTCAATCTCCATGTCGTACTCCATAGACAAAGCTAATAACATTCTTATGGTTTCGTATCTCACTACAGGTGAAAAAGTTTCAAAATAGTCCACTCCATACTTTTGTGTAAATCCTTTTGCTACTAGACGTGCTTTGTATTGTATTAATTCACCGTTAAGCCCTCTTTTCTTCTTAAATATCCATTTGGTCTTTATTGGCTTTGCACCTTTCGGCAAATCGGTTAAGGTAAAGCACTTATTGTCCAAAAAGGACTGATACTCGTCTTTCATAGCAGCTCGCCACTGCCTGGCTTCAGGACTATTCAACGCTTCTTCAACTGTTCTTGGATCATCACTGCCACACGCTTCCCCCGTCAAAAAACCACACAGGAAGGAATTCTCATCAGCTTCCACGTATTCTGCTCTCGAGTCATCTGTCTCAAATGAAACATCCGGAACATAAGTAGCATCTGAGTGATGATCTGTGACCAAACTACTGGTTGAAGCCTCGCTATCATTAGCATCATCAGTCGTAACAGAAATTTGTTCTGACTCTGTTCTATTTTCGGATACACAAGGAGTCGTAAGTTCTATAACCACATCTGATTCTACTTTAGTGAAATTCAGATGCTTGAGGAATTGATTCTCAATGAACTTAACATTTCTCGCTATTGTTAGCTTATAGCTCTCAACATCCAAGAGTCTGTATCCTTTTGTGTTCTCACAATATCCCGCGAATATGTAAGGTTTAGATTTGCGATCCAGTTTATTACGATTATTTTGTACAGCATATGCTAAACAACCAAACACACGTAAGTTATCTAAGTTTACCTTATGTCCCGTGTAAATTTCTTCTGGAGTTGCACCTCTAACTGCCTTTGTAGGTGAGCGATTTTTAATGTACACCGCAGTGTTCGCAGCCTCTGCCCAGAACCGTTGATCCAAACCTGCTTCCAGAAGCATACAGCGCACCGCCTCCATAATTGTTCGGTTTGCGCGTTCGGCAACTGCATTTTGCTGTGGACAGTGAGGAACAGTAGTATGATGCCGGATGCCACACTTACTCAAATACTGCTTAAATCTCGTATTGATGTACTCGCCACCATTGTCGCTTCTCAGGATTTTAATCTTTTTATTAGTCTCGTTCTCTACAAGAGCTTTAAAAATCAAAAAATACTCATAAACTTTGTCTTTCGATTCTATTGAATAACAAAATGTCTTCCTAGAAAAATCGTCAATAAATGTTAGCAAATATCTTGCACCGCCTATAGATTTCACTGGCATAGGGCCGCACACATCCGTGTGAACCAGTCCTAACACCACACTTGCACGAGAAAAAGATTTCTTAGGGAAAGGTAAATTAGTAACCTTACCTTCAATACAAGCGATACATTGCTCATATGTGGATACATCATAGTCGATACCAACCGCCATACCACTCTTGAGTAGGTTCATGCTGCGACTATTCAGATGTCCAAGCCGACGATGCCATAAACCCTGAGATTGAACCTCTACCTGGGTATTCAAGGAGACGCTTACTGGCATAATGTGTTCGCGCGAAACGGAATTTATAGACGCCTCCCCGGTTTCTAATTTATAAAGACCGCATGCATCCCGTTTTGCTACAGCTACTACCTTTCCGTTTTCGTAAATTTTACAAAAAATCGATATAAATTTTACTTCAAAACATTTTTGTGTCAAAATACTGACAGATAACAGATTACATGACAAGTTCGGTATAAAAACTACATTACTGACAGTTATCCATTGGTTTTGTAAAAAGAGTTTCACATTACCACGACCCGATGTAAAAAGTTTTTCACCGTTCGCAACGCTTATTTCTTTTGGCGTATCACACACAAAATCATGCAAAATGTCTCTATTATTGGTCATGTGGCAAGTTGCACCACTGTCGACGTACCACACATCTCGATCCAGTTTTACCGTCAGAGCCGACAACATAGTCGTCCTACCAGGAGTTTTCTGAACCTTCTCCTCCTCTTGACAACTGGAACTAGATGACTTATCCTTATGCGGAGCTTTCTGTCTGCAATCTCTAGCGTAATGACCGTTTTTTTTGCATCGAAAGCATTTGGGACGCTTCGAGATCGAAGTCGAAGTCGTTAGGGCATTCTGTTCCATACCTTCTGCGTCACCTCGTCTCTGTGCCTCCTGGAGTAGTTTAGTTTTCACCAGTTCACTTGAGAGAGAAAGGCTACTATGCTCTAACGTCATAATGAGTGGGTCAAACTGCTTGGGGAGCCCACTAAGCATTAATATAGCAACAAACTCGTCTTCCAAAGAAGCATTTATGTCTTGCAGTTGTTGGGCTGTATCTATAATTTTTGTAACATACGCCTCCATACTCTCAAACTGCTCTAACTTTAAGCTAAATAGCATTCTGAGAAGACCTAATCTTCTACACAGACCTTTGTCCTCGAACGAATTCTGTATATTCTTCCAGGCATCAAACGCAGTATTGCAATTCCTGACAACGGAGTAAACAGATGGCTGAACACTGAGGCAGATTCGTGCTAGAGCTTTTTCCTGTTTCTTCTTGTCTTCGCATTCTGGTTTATTTTTCTTATCAACCTCGTTGACACATTCAAATAAGTCTTCATGAATAAGCAACATCCTCATTTGAAATTTCCAGGTAGCGTAATTATTTACCCCGGAGAGTTTTTCAATTGCGATGGATTGGTTACTCATTTTCACGATTTCGTAATTATTACTTGATAATGTAATTAATTATATCATACTCGTTCTGCTTCCTCACGATATTCCTCACGATATTCCTCACGATCTGCTACCATATTAGAGACTGGGATAAGGTTGGAGGAAGAAAATACTTATTAGTAGTGCAACTGAAAAATATATAATTTTTATTTTAGACTTTTAAGTTACAACGGTTGCTAGGACACGATAAGCAGTAGACAAGATGTAGTTTATAGTAAGCTTATAGGTTTACAACCTCTAACAAGTCCGTCAGAGTAAGAGCTAGTAATAGAGTAGAATAGTTTTGAGTCAGCTCAGACCGAGTTACCGAGTCCGAGACCCGTTAATTTTGAAGTGCGAAGTAAATAAAAACTTGCAATTTGAGTCAACTGGGCAAAGGCCTCCCTCCATTCCTTCCAACGTTCACGACTTTGCGCCACCTCTTTCCAGTTCTTAAGGAAGACATCCAGCTCATCCCGCCATCTCTAGTCTACCGCGGGCCTGTGTCGCTGTTTCAGGGCACCAATCATGAACTTTGCGTGCCCACATCTCGTTCGGCATGCGGCAGACATGTCCTGCCCAGTCCCATTTCAATTGGGCAGCCTTTTGAGCCACTTCAATGATTTGTGTTTTGGAGCGCAGTGTAGTGTTTCGAACGTGATCTGTTAATTTAACACCTAAGATACTGCGCTCCATAGCACGTTGGCAAACCTTGAGTTTGGACTTTTGGATGTTTGTCGAAGACCAAGTCTGTGCACCGTAGGTTAGGATGGGGAGAATACACATGTCCATTAATTTCTGCTTCAGAGACAGGGGCAGAGTGCCCTTGAAAAGCTCCTTCATGGACAAGTGTATATATTTTGCAGCAGTTTTATATCGGTAGGTTCTATTTGTTGTTTTGTGAGGGCATTAAATGTTGCGGAATGCGTGGTGCTGTCGAAGGCTTTTCAGTTTAACTATTATATTTACAAACCAACTTAAAGAAAATCCAATATTTTCTTCATTCCTCTGTTCTCTCATAGTTTTAAATTATGCTTTTTGATGGCATTTGTAGAAATTAAGTAGCCTATTGTTATAATCAAAAAATTATATCAAATTGTAACAACTTTTCTTCTTTGTTTTGTTATTCGTCGTCTTTTGTGGTTTCTGAAGATTAATAATTTTAATTCTTTAGAAATATGGGGACTTAAGTGTTATTTATGTCAAAATTTATTTAAGTGATTCCTTGCGCATTCTTGAAGTTATTTTTCTTTTTTTATATCAAACTTCATTATTCATTTTAATTAAAATTTTAATGTGCACCCAAAATTATTATAAATTGTTTATTGAAACAATTTGATACTGCCGGTCAAATGAGCCCCTTCAAGGCAAGGTATCGGAGACTTGCGACGCCTAGTGTAGGTACGAAGGGGTTTCGACATGAAAGCAGTATCTAGTAATTAATATAATTTTATCTAAGGTACTCGTATGTTGTTGATGAAATATACCGTTTTCGAGAAAAATCCCAAGAATTGATTGACATTTGATAGTGAATAGACCGTGCGTCCTCACAGAGCGCGCAGCCTCGCGAGGCATTTTCCGCGCGAAGCAGCTCGGTTGGTGCGGACGTGTCTCGTGCGAGGCAAGTGACAGCGCTGCCGCGGTCGAGGGACCGAGCGCCCGAGGGGTTGTTGTAAGTTTGCCACAAAGTTATTTCGCCACGAAAAAATGTATGTGTAAATTGGCCACGATTCTATTTTGTTTAGAATATTTTCAAAATAATAATTTATCTTATTGTAAATTCGCCACGATGCTTTCTTACGTACGGATAGCAGAAAAATCAAACAATAAGTGTGTTTATTTTCCGTGGTCCACCCGCTTGTTTCACCTAGGTGTACCACGGGAAATTATTTTTGCCCGTGGTTGACCTGAATGTCCATATATGTTTTTATCGTAGTATTACGAAAGAAAAATAGTGATATTAAATTGTGAAGTCAGTATGAAAATGTGGCAATCTTTTTATTTGAAGGTAGGCACTGTTTCCAGGATAATAATGGAGGACCATTACAATAAGACATACCTAAATAAAGATTAGGTATAAGTACTAGGCTGGCATGAGTTCAAGGTGGTCTTTTTTTTGTATATGGTAATTGTTTTAATCATTTTGAATAGTCTAGCAAAAGTACAAGACCGGTCAGGTGCAGTTGTTTTAAACATACCACCTTGAACTTACGTATAAGCCTGGCACTTTTTCTGGTTAGTAACTTTCTTTCAGCTTCTAAGCTTGTAGCTGGAATTTTGTGTGGACGGCGAGCTACCCATTACTCCCATGGCCCAGTTGCCCCCTAATAAAAACATAAGGTGCAAGTGGTTCTTATGAATCTTCTTCAATGTGAAAAGCAATTTGCCTTGGTACACCTAGGTGAACCAAGCGGGTGGACTACGGGCAATAAACGAATAAGGGTCAGGACCAAATTTTTGACGTAATCGCACAACGGAAACCACAACGGAATGTGTCACAATGGAAAATAAATATATCACAATAAAATTGTTACGGTGTGTGTAAAATAGTCGTAACATTTTATAAATTGCTTTTTTGTCCTACCTAAGATCTTACGAATATTTCCTATATAAATTTGGTCCTGACCCATAAGTGGAATTAAAACGTTATTTATTTTTCATAATCGTAGCATGCTCGAGTTTCTATTAAAAGTGGATACTCAAGTCTCCTTTACAGTTCGAGCTCTAAAACCAATAACTTTACTTGCTGTCGCTACTTTTAGCAGAAATCATGTCAAATGTGGATTTGTGGCAAATTTACAATTACTCTGACGTACCTATGACGAATTTACATATGAATTTTATGCATGTGGCGAATTTACTTTCAATGTATGGTCTTTACAAAACTGTGGCGAATTAACTTTGTGGCCAACTTACAACAACCCCGCCCGAGCCATCCAGTGTCGGCTTTTGTTTTGCTCGCGTATATTGTTTCGTGCCTCGGTCGAAAAACAATAGACGCGTCCACACAGGCAGAGTGAGCAACCTCGCTTGTCAATTTCCTCGCGCAGCAAATGCCTCGCGAGGCTGTGCGCTCTGTGTGGACGCACCTAATAACTTTTGTAGCACAAATAGCGGGGACTTTTGGCACCATAATTCTACTAGTGTAGGTACTCAAGCACTCTACCAAAATTCAGGTGTGGCGGAGTTTTTGTTATTTGATCACTTTTTTCATGTCTAATTTGACCGGACTAAATCCGTCAAAACTGTGTACAGTCTCAATTTAAATTCAATGACAAAACATCTTTTCAAAAGGTCGTATTGACATCAAACATCTAATCAACGCTTGAACCGAGACGAAGAATTGGTGCGTATTCGAGATATTCAGTCAAAGTAATTCTATTAGAGGGTGCTAAGGGGTGCTTGGGTACTAAGGTACTAGGGGTGGGGGTGTACCAATCACCCCACCGGCCATGATTAGGTACAGTCGCGCTTTTTGAGACGAGCAAATTTGTTGATCCAATTTTGTGCAAATTGTTTAGTTAAAGGAATCTTTTCTTTTTCGTGTTGATGAATGAATTCATTTGTGTTCTTTTTCTTGTTAAGATTGTCTTGAGTAATAAGCTATTTATTTGTCGAGATTTTGTTTTATGATGGCAGATTAATTCTTTGATAGATTTAATAAATCTCACCTATTACAAACTTGATAAAGGACGCAACAATTACTTTGATTTACACGTCTACACGGTTCAATTAAAATATTATTTTTTTATACGTTGCCCCAAACTAGGAGTTTCATGTTTCCTGTTTCGTGAATGCGATTACAAACATAGAAACTCACATATACAACCACCCAGATCCTAGATAACTACTTGTAGATCATACAAATGTTTGTTCCGTGCGGGGATCGAACTCACGACTCACTGCGGTGCAATCGATCACTCAGGCACTACGCCAACCGTCCTGTCAACATCAATTAAAGACCAGTTAATTGGCAGTAGTTAAGTAAACTATCAGTTATAAATTAATGCTAATAGTTTAGCTACTATCCAAAGTAAAATATTAGCATTATAAGTAGGTATAGTCTCCGCCAGATAAGTCTGGAATAAAATTCGTTGACCCCCGTGTACCAAAGTATTCCAATATTTCAAAAAGATAAGAAAAAATGTAAAGTATCGTAACACGATCAGAACAAACGTATCATGATAAGAGGCGACCTTGACCTTATATTTTATTTTGTAATTCGAACGATGCATTTTTTGGTACAAGTTGGATCAATGACCGTTATTCCAGACTTATTTGGCGAGAAATATAATAGTTTACTTAACTATTGCCACTTAGCTACTATCCAAAGCGAAGCAGTCATGCTCGTGAAGGAGGAGGCGGCCGCGTGAGCGAGAGGATAGCGTCCTCCCTCCACCCCAGCCACAGTGGTAGACGTACACGGCGTTGGACGTCGGCAGACGATTTCCGGCCACCTTAGGAGCGGGTATGCGGGCGGCGAGTAATGAGCGACTCGCTGTCCGACCATGGACCATGCCCGGGTCGACGGCGCGTTGTGTTCAAGGAGTGTCAGCATGATGACGCCCCCCCCCCCTCTAGAGGACCAAAGCCTGCCGGGGTCGCGGGACTTATCTAATTACCGTGACCCCGGAACATAAAGGGCTATGGAAGGACACCGTGGATTTTATTCAGTACGAGTCTGACAGTCCCTCCCAACCTGCCCGGGGTGGGAGGACTCTTTGACGATTTTACCACGATAAAAAAAGCTACTATCCAAACAACTGGTCCTAAGTTCCTAAAGTAGTTTTAATAAGTTCGGTAGACCTTTGGGGACTTCAATGATTTAATTTCGGTCCATTATATTTTAATTATAATAAAGCTTCCAATATTTTTAGAGATAATATATAAATAGTGAGAGACCAAGGTCTACGTCGAAAGCCTGAGCTGTAGAAATAATAAAACTTACAGTTTAAAAAGTATCTTTCAAAAAGTTCATTCCCAGTTTATGAACGGCTACAAACGCCTAGCCTATGCCCAGCTAGCAGCTTGCCGGGGTCGCGGCACTATCTTATCAGGTAACTAACCGTGACTCTGGAACGTAAAACGCTACTGAAAGAACACCGAGGATTTTATTCAGTAAGAATCAGACGATTTTCACTCCATCTAGTGTGGGGAGGATTCATTTAATAAGTACTTACCTTCCACTCTTTTCTTTGGCTGGCAATGACAATACCTAATCAAGCCAGAGACCTTATCATGAGTTTTCAGTACCCTTAGCACGAGTTTTCACTCTTTTACTTTACAGCGTCTTTTCAGTATTTACAGCGTTTCTTGTATGAAAAAATGGAATAGCGCCTCTGGTGAGGGAAGAAGGAACCAATTTTTTCCTTGAAAATTGTCAATTTGAAATTGTCAAAGTTCCAGTTTACATCTCAAATACTGAAAACTCGTGCTAAGGGTACTGTACCCTGAGCACGAGTTTTCACTCTTTTACTTTACAGCGTCTTTCCAGTATTTACAGCGTTTCTTGTATGGAAAAATGGAACAGCGCCGCTGGTGTACGAAGAAAGAACTAATTTTTTCCTTGAAAATTGTCAATTTGAAGTTGTCAAAGTTCCAGTTTACTTTACGTCTCAAATACGGAAAACTCGTGCTCAGGGTACTGTTATTCTGCTGTAAAGTAAACGAACTAGTTTTTATTTATAGTTTAGATCATTATGTATTTACTGATAGGTTAATAAACAAACACAAATGCAACTGGAACTTTGACATTGTCAATTGACTTTCAAGGTGAAAATTAGTTCTTTCTTCGCACACCAGAGGCGCTGTTCCATTTTTCCATACAAGAAACGCTGTAAATACTGGCAAGACGCTTTAAAGTAAAATAGTGAAAACTCGTGATAAGGGCTCTGGTAGGACTTAGGCGACCTACCTCACTGTCAAAAGATATTGACCAATACTGGCACATAAGAACATAAAACGTGAGATACTAAACATTTCACAGTTTTACTGCGCAGGAGAGAACACAGGGGTCATAAACCTGAGGTAAGTTACAGCGGCCGATATTGAGCCGATCATTAAATCTTATGTTCACCGTAAATATTCGTTTACTTGCTGATTTGTTGCATGCTGTACGGCATATTGTACCTTTGAGAAATCATAAGTAATTCTTCGACGATAGGTTTTTTTGTAAACCTCGGCAAGTGGGGCTAAACGAATGATCGGTAGGAGTGGTGTATCCGTGTAGCTTTATCACAAACTGGAATAGGCTATATTACTCAAAAAAAAAAAAACAATTAGTAAAAAATACTTTACCAGAATTTTTTCTTTAGTTACGTTTACCAAAATTGCCAGAGATATAATGCTTCTAAAAATCACAAAAGTGTCTCTCAGTGGTCGAGGTACTTATCTCATTACCGTGACCCCGGAACATAAAGGGCTATCGAAGGACACCGTGGATTTTAGTTAGTACAAGTCTGACAGTCCCTCCCGCCCTGCCCGGGGTGGGAGGACTCATTTGATGATTTTACCACGTTAAAAAAAAAAAGTCTCTCAGTCAGTATAATTCTACAGACGTTATGACGTCACTAACCCCTCCTCTCGATTTTCGAAGCCTTGTCTTTCTCAACATTAATTGATAAAAAAAAACATTATTTTTTGTTTTCAATTTTTTAATTCTTTCAATACCCTTTTACTCATTGTTATACTTACTCGACTTTCTTTCTTCTTCACTTATAAGTATTTCAGCTAATTTCAGGAGTCTGATTGAAAATAAAACCAACCAAAAACTGTTTATTGATATATTTATTTTCAATTCAATATCAGTGTTTGACTATTATTAGGAATGCGGTGTACACAGTTATTCTATTAAAATATATTTCCAAAGCTATCGTCCATTTTACAGCGGAAAGTGATATGTAGGATATATACAGGCTGGTCGCTTATTAAAAATATTATAATATCGCTTGGCGATTTTTTGGGGCACAATGCTTATATTGGCAAACTTGGGGTGATTTCATAGTGATTTAAAAACTCCTTGGTTAGTTGGGTATGACAATTTTTTAAACACCTACTCTAATTTTTTGACATAAAAACCTACTCCATAAAAAAATGATGTTGTAAGTAAAATAACCAATATCACACTCGGATATTTATAAAAGTCATCGTGGTCAAAGTTTTAAAAGCTGATTTTGGTTTATATATCAACGTTGCTATGTTCAGAAATGAAATAATTTTAAACTATGTCCATAGCATTTAAAACGAAACGTTTGATATTTCGTTAATAAATAAATATAATTATTTATACAAATGAAATTTTTAATATATGAAAAACAAAACCTCGAATCTAATTTGAATCAAATGAAAATTTACTTCAAATCTCAACATAGATCATTAAATTGCCAAAATTCTGTTCAAATAAAACACGTTGAATAATTACGTGAAAGCAACAAAAACACGTGTTACAATGAACGAAAGAGCAAATGGACACGTGTACTCCTCTAATCTACTAATTACTACAACTAAACACATGTAGACGAAGCACACGCCTGTACTTAGTACTAGCAATTAGTGTTGCGTTGCCAAAATTTTACTAACTCAATTTGAGAGAGAGTCTTAAGCTAATTTGGTTCTTTTTATCTAAAAAATAAAGTGTAATTTATTATTTTTATACGAGCTTTTGGTCTGATCAGCTGAGGTCATGTTTCTTAAAATATTAGTCTTTCATTTGTTTAATTTGATAAACCTCTTTGAAAGGATTAATTAGTTTTTGAGATTTGAGCAATAAAATTAGAACGGCAACACTTTGTAAGCCACAGTATCTTTTAATTTTGATGCTTGTTTTCAAAGTTATGAATATTATGTAGGTATATTGATTTTATAATGGAAGGCTTCTAAAATGTTATTACGATAATATACGTTTTTTAATCACTATTAAATATAAGCGAGCAGCCTTTATACGGAAAAAAATATTAACTATTTATTACCAAGAGAAAAATTATTTTAATAATTGGCACCGAGACAATAAATATCTAAATTATTATAAATCCAGAATAATTATTATTATTCCGCTTTATTAATATTTATTACCTTACGTAACAACGAATTGGCGAAAACAATTTGACGAAACTCTCACAAAATCACAGGAAATTTTCAATTCCAATCAAGCGATTTTTTATACAAATTTTTATATATTTTAGAAATGAAATACTCAAAATCAGTCGTGCGCGCGAAAATATACTTTTTTTCTAAGTTTTCTATTGTTTATGAAACATTAACTTGAAAACCTATTTGTACTATTATTAAATGTTTCTTTTTAGGGTTCCGTACGTCCGAATACAAAAACGGAACCCTTATAGGATCACTCGTGTGTCCGTCTGTCTGTCGCTTACAGTCAATTATTTCCGAATCTACTAAACCGATTGGGTTGAAATTTGGTACACATATCAATTCCTGTGACCCAAGCACAGAGGTGTGACGTGAATAGATGAAATCTGTATGTGGGAGGTAATTTTTGGGGGGGAAGGGGAAAATGAAAAAAAAAGTTGTGAAAACTGCAACGTGTGACATATCAAATGAAATGTCTTGTTGAGACAATCTTAAATGTATTTTTTTTGTAACTTTAAAATAAATATTTTCCAAGTTATTCAAGAAAATAGACGAAATTTGACCATTCCCCCTCCCCTCTTATCTCCGAAACTACTGAACCTAAAATTTTGAAAAAATACAGTAATTAGTTTTCTACTTATAGATTATAGTAAAACCTATAAGAAGTCCATATCTGTATATGGGAGGTAATTTTTGGGGGGGAAGGGGAAAATTAAAAAAATATATTTGAAATCTGCATCGTGTGACATACCAAATGAAAGGTCTTGTTGAGACAATCTTAATTATATTTTTATTGTAATTTTAAAAGAAATAGTTTCCAAGTTATTCAAGAAAATAGACGAAATTTGACCATTCCCCCCCCCTTATCTCCGAAATTACTGAAGCTAAAATTTTGAAAAAAATACAGAAATTAGTTTTCTACTTATAGATTATAGGATAACCTATAAGAAGTCCATATCTGTATATGGGAGGTAATTTTTGGGGGGGAAGGGGAAAATTTGAAAAAAATATATTTGAAAACTGCATCGTGTGACATAACAAATGAAAGGTATTGTTGAGACATACTTAAAAGTATTTTTTTTGTAATTTTAAAATAAATGGTTTCCAAGTTATTAAAAAAAAATAGACGAAGCTTGACCATTCCCCCCCCCTTATCTCCGAAACTACTGAACCTAAAATTTTGAAAAAAATACAGGAATCAGTTTTCTACTTATAGATTATAGGATAACCTATAAGAAGTCCATATCTGTATATGGGAGGTAATTTTTGGGGGGGAAGGGGAAAATTAAAAAAAAAATATTTTAAAAGTGCATCGTGTGACATATCAAATGAAAGGTATTATTGAGACAAACTTAAAAGTATTTTTTTTGTAATTTTAAAATAAATGGTTCCCAAGTTATTCAAAAAAAACAGACGAAGCTTGACCATTCCCCCCCCCTTATCTCCGAAACTACTGAACCTAAAATTTTGAAAAAAATACAGGAATTAGTTTTCTACTTATAGATTATAGGATAACCTATAAGAAGTCCATATCTGTATATGGGAGGTAATTTTTGGGGTGGAAGGGGAAAATAAAAAAAAAATTGAAAATTGCATCGTGTGACATATCAAATGAAAGGTCTTGTTGAGACAATCTAAAATATTTTTTTTTTTGTAATTTTAAAATTAATAGTTTCCAAGTTATTCAAGAAAATAGACGAAATTTGACCATTCCCCCCCTTATCTCCGAAACTACTGAACCTATTTTTTTTTTTAATACAGAATTTAGTTTTCTACTTATAGATTATAGGAAAACCTATAAGAAGTCCATATCTGTATATGGGAGGTAATTTTCGCTATAAGAAGTCCATGATATTAAAATAACATGGTAAATCACTCAATATTGTGCGTACCAATTTGGGTCAGATTTAAAAAAAAACGTGATAGGTAACATCGTACGGAACCCTCTTCACGCGAGTCCAACTCGCACTTGGCCGGTTTTTTAATGATATAATGAATAATTGCATATTTATTTATTTACGAAAAACCCTTCAGGGCAAGCAGATGGAATGAAAAAAATGATATATATTATTTTAAAAATTACATTAAATATTGAAATTACACGGTCCATTGATAAGCTCAAAAATTGTAAATGTATTGTAAGTGTAATGTTTAAGAATATATTTTCTAGGCCATCAATATAAATCTGACACATTGAGATAATTTAAAGAGAGTACATGGTATACATAAAACTGTATTTATTCCGTATATCAATCACTACTAGTAAATACTTTATCTTCGTAAATGTTTTTTTTTAGTTTAAATATTAGTGTTAGACACTAAGTTCATAAACAATAGAAAACTTGAAAACAAACAACTAACTTACCCTAATTTAATTTTGCACAATATCTATTTAACATACAAGAAATATTTATTTACAATAGTTTGAGTATCAAGAATATTTTCAATAGATTTGCCTCCGTCGTAAAGCTGGTTACAACCCTTATATTAAAAGGTACTTGGATCCTACCATTAATTGTGTGATCTACTTATCAGTGATGTACAGTAAATCCCCGTTTACTTGAGAAGCGAATCACGCAGAATTAACACTTAATTAAAAGGAACTTTAGGCGTAACTTTGCGCATGCTCTAAAGGTATGTTTGATAGCTTGTTCCCCTTCTCTACCCAGTTCTTTAGCCTCCCTCGCAGCTCCTCCAAACTCTTCGACTTGGCCTTGTTTATCCTTTTGTACTTCACGTCTTTAGGTTTGGTGACGTTCCTGTGGTTGGACATCACCCGGTTGTACGTCACCACGTGGTTGGACTTCGGCTCTGGCTCCTCGTCGCTCTCGGCATTCGACGTGCCCTCATCATCATCAGACTCAGCCGCCGGCGTCATTCTCTTTGGCACATAAGTATAAGACCACACCTCTTTACCGTTCTTCGGTTTTAGCTCCTTATCATTGTCTATGCTCTTGACCTCCGCGGTCAGGACTACGCTCCTCATTCTAAAGTTATCCCGCCTTTGAGCGAGGAGGCTTGTTTCCTTGTACTTCTCTTCATCAGTTTTGTTGGCATCGTTGAGTTCCTTCTCTGTGCTGTTCTGCGCACTGAGACCTTTAGTGGAGTCTCCATCAACTTCTTCTTCTACGCTGTACACAGTTTCCAGAATCTCTGGTCTTCTGAGGAAGCCATTCGACCGCCGCACCACGTTGTATTTTAAGTTGGGGTCTATGGCGTCCGATATTGATCGGACAATGGTGACGCTGTCGGGATTCGTCGACCGGAATCTTGGCACATTGGGGGTGTTACTGCTGTCGAAGTCAACGTCTTCCATGATGACCGCAGAATCTGAATCATTGAGTGAATCGAAGTCTCCTGTGATGTGGGAATCTTGTAACATGTCTCTGAAGTCAGGGATGTTTTGTGACTCGATCCCATTATCGAGAAGTTTAGCTTGGAGAGATTCTATAACTTTCTGCTGTTTCATGATGATTGTTTCTCGTACCGCGAGCATGCTGCTGATCTCCTTCTGTTTGCGTACGAGGCGTGACTCGAAGAGAAGAAGTTGGCTGGAGAGGGATTTGAGCTGTTCCGCCTTCTCTTTCTGCAGGCGAGTGACTAGTTCCTCTTGCGTGCGGTGCGCGCGACGCCATGTTAGGAGCTGATGAGCTTGAGCACGATACTTCATCCGAAGATCTCTGTAACACCAGAAAAATTAAGATTAGAGCCATAATTCAAAATGTCCAAAGACTTAGTTTAGAAATCCATCCATTGTGTTATTCTGGAGGCTTTTAAAGTAACTGAAACATTATATCAATCGCCAATATCTGTTAAGCTGTCAAGATCCGCAACAGAGCCACTTTATTGCGACACATATCCTCCAGAGATTACTTCGGCAAGTCTTTATTCGTGTCGCAAATCGACCGATACAATAAATATCTAATGTTGTTCCTAACTTATTTGCGCAGAAAACTTTTGTATGAGACTTTTATTAGGTCAAAGTCTCTATTATATGAGTTGATACATCAAAGATCTTTTTTTTAAGTGTAATGGGTTTGCTCTTGACCTTAGTCGAGGTCAGGAATGACTAAGACAAGGTTGACGATGAAGCGAGCTTACCCAGAAGAAGCCTGTTCACTCTAACTTTGAAGAGATTAGGGTTGAATGCACTCCTTCGCTGTCCGCATTATAAAAGATTTATTATTTTTCGTTCACTATTCATGTTTTTGTTGTCAGTTATTTAACACAAATAGTAGTCTGATCCTCTTGGATCCTGCTGCGAGATTCTCCTTCACTTGCCTAATCAAAATCTTAGCGCAAATTGACTATAGACCACGTTACCTGATGCTCCTCCTGGCTTCGTCTAAGGTGTGCGCCTCGAGAGGGTCGGTGAGGGATGCCGCAAGCGATACGTCAGGCTCCGTTGGGCTGTTCAGAGCCGACTCACTCCGGCTGTGGACAAATGAGAAGACAATTTGTTAATGATTATAATGTAAATAGTTGTTGATAACAGAACAGTGGTCAATAAAGAAGAGGTAAATGAGAATCTGGTCATTACTTTGAAACCTACGCTTAAGCATAAAATGTTCATCTATGTATTAGGAATAGGATTTACGTGTTTTCCAAACCTAAGCCCCTTTTTACACTAGGCGGCGACGCCAGTCTCTGATTTCTTATGACTTTGGTATCCAGATGACTATTGCAATACAAATCCATAGAGGTTCGTACACAGGCACGCGTCAATGAATATCAAAATCGTAAGGTATCGGATATTTGCATCGACTTGCAGCTAACAGATTTAAATGTAGACTGCTCCATAAAATAGGAAAACTGTGAAACTATTACAGCCGTTGTAGAGTTCTATGGTACGTATGAATCTTGTAGCAATTGGG
The DNA here is from genome assembly GCA_950005045.1 of Agrotis exclamationis. Classification (NCBI taxonomy): domain Eukaryota; kingdom Metazoa; phylum Arthropoda; class Insecta; order Lepidoptera; family Noctuidae; genus Agrotis; species Agrotis exclamationis. Next base: position 4,205,659 of record OX465417.1, on the reverse strand, counting down.
TTACGACTTACGACTGCAGTATTAACCCAAATTCTTATGTGGGTTTTAGTAACGTGACGTTTTAGAACGCGTTGGAAATTTACTAGAACAGAATCTGCGAAAATTTTGCATGTTTTACAATTTTAAATCCACAACGATCAAGGTAAAAAATTCGTAAAATAGACTAATTTCCAACAACGGAAATTGCAACTCTATTTATTCCGTCAGTCCCTCAAGACGAATGGATACGTATTGTTTTTTTTTTAACCGACTTCAGAAAGGAGGAGGTTCTCAATTCGGATGTTTATATTCTTTTTTATGTTTGTTCGGGCATAACTCTGTCGTATACAAACCAATTTGAAATAGTATATTTCATTACAAGTGCGGAAAGGCTGTCATTGCAAAGAGTTCTGACAAATGTCTACCCGAGCCAAGGCGCAGCCGATGGCGAGGGTTGACAGTCGGAACAAGTTGCAATGACGGTTCCGCACGTGTACTGAACGACTATTTTTAATACAGTTGCGAAAAAATGAAGCAATTAAATAAATAATAAAAACATAATAAACCAAACTAGCAAATAAATTTCTGGAAAATGACGCCATCCGTAGAATATAAGCAGAGTTTTTTTTCTTCACCCATTTTGATAGGCAAAGGGAACGCCCATACAGCTTAGTCTTCTGTAGATTTTTTTATTGATATGAAATGAAAATGAGATGAAATGAAATGAAACCTAACGTAACTCATTCAATTAAATCATTAACTCTGAAATTGAAATAAATTAGCTTCTTTTTAGAAATATATGTTTTTGTATGAATCACAAAAACTGTTTAGTAAAAACTTCATGGTTGGTTTTTCTTTTTAATAGACTTATTTTGACAGTTGGGAAAGAGAACACACTAGTGTGTAATAGCCCACTTCCGAACGCTATACGTCCCTGCAATATGCCACTTTTTAAGCAACTGTATTAAAAAAATATTTTTTTGTTGGAAAGGGATTAAAATTTTATACTATATCGGATTAGCACTTTTTGAAAAATCAACAAAAACCTAAAAAGTTTTCAACATTGTCTACACCTATTACTCTGAGGTTTCTGGTCCGATTTCGATGATTCTTTTTTGTTCGATACAGTATATCTGCCATTTGGTCCAATAAAATTTTCATTTAGTTTCGTGCACTAGTTTCCATTTTTAGCTGATTGTGTAAGAGTAGGTACATACATGGGCGATGTTATTACCGGTGCTACGGATTACAATATTTTAGTGTTCATGTCAGAAAATTATGTATTTGACAATAATTTGGGTTGAATATTGAAACCAAAAATAAAAAACTTTTTCAAAAAAAAATGTAACCGACTTCCCACAAAAAGTTCTTTTTGTCACCGAATTTCGTAAGAAAAGTTTTTTGTAGGTTATTTTGAAGTTTTTTTTTTATAACCTTTCATATTGAAAAAGGTACAACGCATCAAGACACGACTTCAGAACGCACTGAAAATTGTATCAGTGAATTATTGTAAGTTAAGCGACGTATATATTTATCAATTTTCATTTACGGAACTGTGAATACTTTTTCAGGGTCATTTTAAATATCGCAAATTATATTACTATGATTCTGCTAGAGTAAAATTAATTAAAAGGACCAAAATCACGACAAAAATCAATCAAAGGGGGGACAAAGGTACCAAAGTGTACCGAGGGTACACTTTGGTACCTTTGTCAATGAGTACCGACAAAGTACAGGTAAGCAGACATACATTAAAAGTTGGAGAAAAGCGCTAACTTTGCACTTAGCATTCATTACTAAGGTATTTTGTTAGGCCCGTGTTTGCTTAACGCGATTTTCGAACAAAGGGGGAATTGGGAGGAAATAAATTAGCTTTTAGAGCAATTAGAAGAACTATGTTAATTTAGAAAGTAGTTTGGAGGTAGCCAAGTGTTTTAACGTGAATTGTTGATGCTGATGTTTTTAGATAAAAAATAACATTTTTTCTACGTATTCTGTACAAATTAAACTTACATAAACTTCGATCAATAATAGTACTAGATTCCCGATGAACGCTTCAAAAACGGCCCGAAAAATACCGCCACAAACGATTTTGTGACGGTATTTCGAATCCTTATTACTTAGAATTTAAGTATCATTTTAGAATGACTACTTTTGTACTCAATGATATTATAAAGTCATAGATATGTTATACACTTACAAAACAACAGAAAAAAATGCTCCGCGCCGAGAGGCTGCACACATACACACTTTTTATTCACACATTACATTTCACTACAAGTAAAAAGGACAGCTTGATAAAACCAATAAGAAAAAAAAGTGACAGCTAGATGTTGTCAGTGCCAATCACCGCACGTTGGCATCATAGAGAGAAAGAGAAAGAGAATTTGTTGATTTGTTGTCGCACTCTTTCTTTTACGACGCCATTATTATAGAAACGTAATGTTTTATTATTTTGGGAAAATATTAAGAAAAATAGTATATTTATGAATGATATGTGATTGCTTGACTTTTAGAAGTCTTGCTTGTACAATTTGTACAATATCTCATTTCATTTTCAATGGTTTTGAGTCACTTTTACTTTTGATTCACTCTGTTTACGTGAAGTGCATCCGTTGACGCCGGCAACGTCGCACTGAGGTCAAGGTTTGTGAATCAACCACATTTGAACGCTTCACTTTCTGAGCGCCTATGACGTATCTACACCTTTTTACTTATAATATCATTGTTTGTACTGATGACATTTTATCTTCAAGAAACATTTTTAAATTGTGAACGTTAAACCTTTGTCGGATGAAAGAACTTAAATAAACACATTTTGCAATGGTAATTAAACTTTATTTTTGAGTGATTCGCCACTTGCATCCATCGGTTGCCACCGATGGATGCAAGTGGCGAATTGTCGATCGGCGTGGCGGTCTAAGGTACGATTCAGACCAACCGGCTCGCATCGCGCCGGGCCGGGCGGCATTTTACAACGCGGTAAAGAACACTGGAATATATCAACAGTAATTACAGTTCATATTTGCATGCAACTTACGCATAGTTACCTCCGACGGCCGACGGCCGACCGGCCCCGACCAGCTCCGAACGGCGCCGTCGGCATCCAATCGGCTGCCGTCGGGTCCGTTCGGAGCCGGTTGGCCGTGCGTCGTAGAACACGAACGGAGATTACGGTGCAGCAACTAGCGAATCAAGTTGTGTTCTTCAAGCGACAGTTTCAAAAATGGGAAGAAAAACTAATTTCTTTAGTTCAGAATTTCACTTTACGTCTACGCGGCGCAATGTGAGCAGCACTTCTGGGCGCTTGGAGTGCGTCCGGATTGCCGCGGCACGCGTACGGCTCCGTTCCGATGCGGCGCGACGCGAGCCGGTTGGTCTGAATCGTACCTAAGGGGGAGGCCTATGTTCAGCAGTGGACGTTTTCCGGCTGATGATGATGATGATGATGATGATGATGTTAAGGTTTATAATAAATTGAGGTTGTTCATACTATTGAACATTTTTCTAAGAAATGTAGATGTTTACGTCTGTGCAATTGTGGCCACTTTTGCAACTCTTTTTTGTTCGTGATCCTTAATCTAGAGCTATTATTGATCGAAGTACATAAAAGATATTATCTAGTTGCGGTACAATAAAGATTTTTGAATAAATCCTAAGCTAATGATGAACCAATCAAAATGGGAATGTATGATTTCTTATAAGGATTTAATGGCAACTTAGTCATAATACCAAAGTATAAACCATTTTGCAAATATACATTTTAGTTCAATAATTTCTTAGAAACGTTGACCAGCCACAATTTTCACATTTTCTTGAAACATTAGCTGGTAATGGCTTCTATCAGCTACTGCATAGGAACAATTAATTCTCTTTCAATATGTGCCACATACTGTACATATATACACCAAACAGAATGTCATAACATAATTATTATATTGACATACGCAATCATATCACAAACACAGGGAACACTTCGTTTAATTAACTGTGCACAAAATGGCTGCGGTCCGTGTAAAGTATCATTTTACACTTGTTTACAGTCATCATAAATTCAGCTGAAAAGCTCGTTTAGACGTGGAAGATTTTTCGCCGGACGATTTTATTATCGAATATCGTCCCCACAGAGCGCGCAGCCTCGCGAAGCATTTCCGCGCGAAGCAGTTCGGTTGGTGTGGACGTGTCTCGGGCGAGGCAAGTGACAGCGCTGCCGCGGTCGAGCGACCGAGCGCCCGAGCCATCCTGTGTCGGCTTTTGTTTTGCTCGCGTATATTGTTTCATGGCTCGGTCGAAAAACAATAGACGCGTCCACATAGAGTGAGCAGCCTCGCTTGTCAATTTCCTCGCGCACCTAATGACATTTCGGTGATTTCCGCCCGTCATCTGAACTAACTATGTCCCTTGTCCAGCTGGCACTACCACAAGATCGTGGAACACTTTTTTAAGTTAGACAATCATCAAATGATCCCGCCCTGGTTGGAGCTAGGTCTGTCAGACTTGAGTGACTAGAAACCAATCTGTTCCTTTTTTTCTCTTTTTTTTACGTGGTAAAATCATCAAATGAGTCCTCCCACCCAGGGCAGGGCAGGAGGGACTGTCAGACTTGTATGTACTGACCAAAATCCACGGTTTCTTAAAATAGCCCTTTACGTTCCGGGGCCACGGTTACCTGATAAGACAGTCCCGCGACCCCGGCAGAGCCAACCTGTTTCTTCAGTTGTCTTTTGGGATCCAAGTCTGCGGTGCCCATTTAAGACAGTAACGCTAATAGAAAGCATTCATGCTAGATGAAACAAGTCAGAAATGTGACTGGTAACAGTTGGATGAAGTTTCTGGCTTGACTTGGCCATGCATCTCCATCAGTAGACTGATTTAGTCATCATCATCATCAGCCTATAAATGTTTCCACTGCTGGGACACAGGCCTCCTCTCTGTGAGAGGGAGGGGGCCGTAATCTAACACGCGGGCCCAGTGCGGATTAGTAGATGTCACATGTCTTCGAATTTTTGGTTCTAGGACATGCCGGTTTCCTCACGATGTTTTCCTTCACCGTTGAGAGCAGTGGTGTTGAAATAAATTAGACAAAGTAATGCGCCTGACGGGGTTCGAACCCACGACCTACAACTCGTAAGTCGAGGCCGATACCACTGGGCCACCACTGCTCTCACTGACTGATATTGATCGCACATAATTATGTCTGTAATCCCCTGTCGTCTGTTCGAGGCAAAAATCTTTCCTCATGTCAACGAGCCTTTGTTCTCATGAAACTTATTTATTCAATACTGAAAATGGCGGTAGTAAATATTTACAAAGTAAAGTAGGTCATGCAATCGCGCCTGTTGCAAACTGCCATCGACCACACTGTAATAGGTGCGTCCACACAGAGCGCGCAGCCTCGCGAGGCATTTGCTGCGCGAGGAAACTGACAAGCGAGGCTGCTCACTCTGTTTGGACGCGTCTATTGTTTTTCGACCGAGGCCCGAAACAATATACTTACGCGAGCAAAACAAAAGCCGACACTGGATGGCTCGGGCGCTCGGTCGCATGACCGCGGCAGCGCTGTCACTTGCCTCGCCCGAGACACGTCCACACCAACCGAGCTGCTTCGCGCGGAAAATGCTTCGCGAGGCTGCGCGCTCTGTGGGGACGCACCTAATTGACAAGTGTTTACCTGATATTACTTTGAAATCTGTTCAGATTAGGGTAACCATTTCGAATGCACTTGACTTTTTTTTTTTTTGTTTTAAGCCCCGCTATTTTTTTTTTGCAATGTTTCATCCACGCCAATGTTGGTCGATAGCTGGTGTCAATATCAGTTTCGAGAGTATGAGTTATCCATGTTACAATACATTCACAGACGGCTATCTTTAGTGCTTGATTTTATCAACTCGCATTAATTTTGTGTAGTCAAAGACTAACTTCTATACAAACAAGTGATGTAAGAAAAATCTTCTAAACTATAATTTTGCTGAGATATTAAACTATCCAAAGTTAAAATCTTCTTCATCAGTAATCAGTCTAAAGCCTCCTGCAGACACACGCGATTAATCGCGCGGGGCGACATGTCGCGGTCCATTCGCAGTATTTTTAGAGTGGAAATTTGCTTGGCTCGTTGTCGCAGCGCGATTAATCGCGTGTGTCTGCAGGAGGCTTAATGCGTGAACGCAACTTTGAAGATAAAATAAAATGGTGGACGTTGGACGGGCAATCCCCATTTGAAAAGGCATTAACAAAAGCATGTCCGGCTTTTGTTAATGCCTTTTCGGAAAAAACCGGACATTTTACTTTTAAATCTTTATTTTCAGTGCCAACTCTTTTATTTTTCTTGTAACCCCGATCCTAAAGGGGATTCTGATAGTCGAGAATCTCGGACAAATGACAAGGTCGGAGCCGTCCAGACAGAAGACAAAAAACCCGGGAAATCCGAACAAATGGTAACCCTATTCCCTAGTGAAAACACACAATGCTTGAATAAATATTGTGTTTACAATGGAAACCTTCGCGGAAATATCGAACATTTCATTGAAAGGATTTACATATTAATTCCCCATATGGACTGTAATAATTGGAAAACTGTGATTATTTTAATAGCTTCCATTTCAGTTCGGGAGAGGATTTGTTTTCAGTGTATTGCTTTTTATGATTGTTAACATAGGTTTTAAAATGAAGGCTGTTTCGTTCAAAATACCTGATCAAGCATGAGCTGATCTGCTATTAACAATATGGGTAGACTTTTGTGTAATATTCATTGTTTAAAATTAAAATCATAACGTCAGATGTTTTGATTTGTAAGCCAATGGGCGCTTTCACATTAGACGATGACGGTAACGACACGATATCGGTGGGATTGATAGTTTCATACACTTGTGAGGAAAATGAGCGAGAGGGCTATATCCTAGTGTCGTGTCTATTGTGAAAACGCTATAAATACGGCTCCAGATGATTGAATGCCTGTTTTTCACCACATCAGCATCTAAATGATGAAATGCTCAACAAAGCGCACTCTTATTTCCAGCACCAACCGTCATACCACAAAAACTTTAAAACGTCTGTTGAACACTTGTCTAAAAAAATGTCAGATTATGACGTTGAAATAAGGTCCGTTTTGCAGTCACACTTTTTTTAGACAAGTGTTCAACAGATGTTTAAGTTTTTGTAGTAAGGCTGCATAAGTTTAAATTCCAACGATAAAACTGCCTGCTAGATATCTATATAACTGCCTGCTAGATAACTCTGCCCGTAGTGATAGACAAATTGAGAAAAAAATATATTGTCGATTAGGGCACTCGGACCCAGATTTTAATAAAAACAATTGAGTCGCTACTTATTACAATTCCTACTGATTTTGACTGAAGTAGGTACTTTCTGAACAAAAGTATTTTCTCTTTTCATTTCCAATTCTTAATAAATCTCCTGTGTAAATACACAGTAAATCATGAACATTTTTCAATACTCCCGTGCTTACTCATGCACGAAACTTGAGGTCAACGCACACGTATAAGCTGGGCATAGACGTCAATACTCGCATCGTTCACCATTATTTCTATGGAAAGAAAGAAAAAAGATGGAATGACATACTGCTAAACACGCGCTCTATCCAGCCTATATTTGCCCCAAATCATATAGTGAAGGTGACATTGCACGGTCACTAATGACGGCGTGGAAGTGGCGAAGTCTGGGCTTCCAAATAGTAACGATATCGACTCAAATCAGAATCAGGTAATAATATTCAGGTAATTTGATGAAATGCCAACTCAATTTTTTATCATCAAGATTGACAACTTTGTTCCACTTACTGCTGAGTAGAAATTTCCTCTCTTTTATGTCATCCTTCCCTAGTAAAACCAGCGCTGGGTCTCTTTCGCCCAGCAAATGCTCGTTTGACTACTCTTTCGGTGTTGGACATGCTCAACACTTTTTTTTAACATTTTTCTTTTCTTATTCTTCTTTATATGATTTTAGTTGTCATGTGTGACTGTTCGAGTCAATGTTATTCTTTCTACTCATTCTTTTTTAGTATGTGCAAGTGTCAGTTAGATATTTCCTTCAACTATATTGTTCAGTTTGATGTTCTTTATCACATCTTTAAATATGATCCCACTTCTCTAAAACTTCATGTAAACCGTCTATCCATGCAGTACTTATAAGTGTGCTATGACCCTAAATCGTAAGCGCAAATCGATTTATCTAAATTGCGGAAGAGAAGCGAGTAAAACTCCTTTCATTCTTGTTTCCTTCATATTATTTACTGGAAATTGTTGAATGTGACGTGATTTCTGCCGATCCATTGATTTTTAGTAAGCCCACTCATGTGACTGAAGTTATTGTAACTTTGTTAATACGATACAATACATTTGACAAGCTAAAAGGTTTTTTATCGTGGTTATATCATCCTCCCACACAGGACGGGAGGAGTGAATTTGTCAGAATTGTACTGAATAAAATACGGTGATCCTTCAATAGCCTTTTACGTTCCAGTGTCGCGGTTACCTGATGAGACAGTCCCGCGACCCCATTTTAGGAAAGGTAAGGCATAACTTTTTGGGTCTGGGTTGTCATCAATGACTCCTTCCGCTCTGGGTGGACCAGAAGGGAATATTGGACTTAACTGACTAAAACAACATGTTCTTTCAGTTTTTCTTTGTTTTTTGTAAGACATTTATTGTAAGACAGATTCCGGCAAGAAAGATCTCAGCCTTACCTACGTATAAAGTAGTACAACGATATTGTGACCAGCAAATATCATCATCTCCCTAGCCTTTTCCCAACTATATTGTGGTCTGCTTCCAGTCAAACCAGATGCAGCTGAATATCAGTATTTTACACGGAGCGACTGCCTATCGGACTTCCCCAGTAACTGGGTAATACGATACTCCATGGTAAGACTGGTTGTTATTATTGTAACGACTGTCAAAGATCTACAAATGAAAGCCGAGACCAATGGCTTTACGTGCTTTCTGAGAGACGGAGGAAACTCGCTACGACAGATGGTCACACATCCACAATTCGGAAGATCGGCCTGTGCGGCTGTAATTATTTAGCCACGAGCAAATAATTAATTAATAATAAATGATCGTGATCGAATCCGAAATCAGGAGATCCGTAGACGAACTAAAGTCACCGATATAGCCCACCGGATTAGCAAACTGAAGTGGCAATGGGCAGGCCGTATTGCTCGCAGAGCAGATGGCCGATGGGGTCGAAAAGTGCTAGAGTGGAGACCGCGGACTAGCAAGCGCAGCGTAGGACGTCCACCAACGAGGTGGACAGACGACCTTATAAAGGTCGCCGGAAGACGCTGGATGCAGGTCGCTTCCAACCGGTATATGAGGCCTATGTTCAGCAGTGGACGTCCTATGGCTGAGATGATGATGATGAAATAATTGAGAGAAACCACACTACGTCAGTGTCACTATTCAAAGTATAACTAAACTAGAAAACTGTACATATTTTCTGAGTCGCCGGCACGAAAAGCCGGCGCGTAACATTATAACGAACACAAAAAAAATGTAGTCTGCCTATTATATAGTTATTGTTTATTTCACACCTCTTGTTCTTACATCATACCATATAATTCATTATAATCCTTCTGTTTCAGGCGTTTACAAGCTGTTGCGTTACATTATGTATTAAACCCATTTTTCAGTTTCAGCTGGTTCTCTTTTGTTTCAGTTGATTGTATAATTTCAGACATTGATTTGTATGATGGTTGGGTAATAATAAATTAACGTTATTTTTTAAAATTAACGCAAAACTGATTTTAATGGTAGCTATTTTTTTTTCTGTATATGTTGGGTTTCTGGATAAAATTATACATTGTATTAAATAATATAAACCTAACAGGATACTATTTTATATTTTATTAGTAGTTTATTTTTTCCGGTGGAACTCATAAACATCATCATCATTTATCATAATTCTCCTACGGCTGTACTCCTCACCTCGAAAATATTTTCTTTTCTAGCTCAAAAACAAATGGGTGGCATGTGTGAATTATTGACACTGCCCATACATGTTATGTCGGTGATTCTGGTTCTTCGCCGAATATCCATGTTCCGGATTCTATCCCGCAAAGAAACTCCGATCATAGCTCTTTCCATCGCTCGTTGAGTGACTCTTAGTCTCTCAAAAAAGCCAGCAGTCAGAGACCACGTTTCACAGCCATATGTCATCACTGGCAACACACACTGGTTAAACACCCTTGTCTTGAGACACTGTGGGATTCTCGATGAAAATACAAATTCATAATTAAAACTTTACAATATCTTAATATTATCTACACAACCCCGTTAAGGGTAAAAAAGACATCCACCTCTTGATACCCCTTTATAATCGTCATTTACTGAACTTTATAATTATGGAAATTAAGTGACTACTACGCTTGTTAGAAAGATAGCATGTAAAATGGAAATTTCACCTGTAATTTCCAAATTAAACAAAGGAATACCTCTAATGAAAACCACGCAAATGAACAAGATATTTCAAAGGAAAACATGTCTCCATTTTGAATAGAACATTCTCGTTAGATATACGAAATATTAATGCATTCATAATAGAGCTACACGAATTCCACATTAGTAATGTTAGTTGTACATGGTTATAATACATAGTAAATGTTTGTATATGTAAATCTAGCCGAAGTGCGATGCATAATTTATTATAGTTTCAATGTTGAATATAAAGTCTGTTCCGATTATTGTTTCCAATCGATGTTTTCACTAAAAACTTTAAACAAATATCAGCTTTTTGTGAGTGTAAACTAATGTCAGAAGAGTTCAGTAAGCCCACCGTGTAAAAGTGGTGTTGTTAAAAATCAATAGGACAAATTAATGATATCTTGTACTGTGTGGACCTAAAGCCTACTTACTACAAAAATTAATGAACTGGTGATAACGTCAAGGTTAAGTTGTGGGCTGATTTCATTTACAAAGATTGAAACCGATACGTTCGGAAGAACAAGATGAACATTTGCAGTAGAATCATTTAGCAGTTTAAAATTGTAGCGCGTACTGAACCTTAATATTATGGGTATTTATATCCCAAAAACGCAATCACGTACTTATTTGTTTACATATTTGGAAACTGAATCGCGAATGCATTATAAAATCTACATTTCATAAAAGGTATATATGTGTAAATTCGTGATTTCACGTACGTATGTAAATTATGTAAATGTTGTTGTTTGTGAATTAATTAAGACTAATTAGGGGTTAAATTGATACATTTATACACGTCATACTGCGAATATGTGTATTAAAATAAAAATAAAAATAAAATAAAAATAGCCTTTATTTCTTACTACAGTTTAGAACGTTACACATTACAATTAAGGTTAATCTAATCTAAAATACACAAATCAAAACACGTATAAGTTTATCTCTATTGTAATGTTTTATAACTTAACTAATTTACATGAGTAGTAGTCGCCTCTGCGGCGTAGGCCTCTCCTAAACCTTTCCATACATTTCTTTGGCGCGCTTCACGCATCCATAGGGGTCCACATCTCAGGTTGAAGACGTCTCTCCACCTTTTACTTGGTCTCCCCTTTTCTCTTTTCCTGTCTCTTGGTATCCACTCTGTTAAACGTTTTGTCCATCTATTGTTCTCCATTCTACAAATGTGTCCTGCCCAATGCCACTTGAGTAATCTTGTTCTTTTCTTTACATCTATTATGTTTGTTTTCTTTCTGATGTTAATGTTTTTGACCTTATCTGATATTCTTAAACCAAGCATGCTTCTCTCCATTTTACGTTGACAGATAGCTATTCTTTCTTCATCCTCTTTTCTCAGTGACCATGTTTGACAACCATATGTAAGGCATGGTAATATTACTACTTCGTAGAGTTTTTTCTTTATTTTGATGTTGATGTCATTGTTTTTCATTATTTCTCTTAATCCCCAATACTTCCTCCAGGCCAGAGTGATCCTCCTTTCGGTCTCTTTTCCTGTATTATTTCTGAATGATACTAACTGTCCTAGGTATATGTATTCTTGGACATATTCAATATTTTCGTTGTCTATTGTGATATCCTCATGTACTCCATTTGTTAAGATTTTGGTTTTTGATTTGTTCATGGATAGTCCCACTTTTTGACTTTCTTTGGCTAGTTCAATCATCATATCCTCCAGTTCGATAGCGCTTTCTGCGAAGACGACGATGTCACCAGCGAAGCATAAATGGTTCAATCGTTCTCCGTCTATCTGTATACCCTTTGTTTCCCAGTTTAGACGTCTGAAAATGGACTCAAGCACCGCTGAAAACAATTTTGGAGAGAGAGGATCTCCCTGCCTTACTCCTTTTTGTATGGGGAACTCTGTACCTTCTCGTTCAAGGCGCACTTTTGCGTTACATTTTGTATAAATACTCTTGATTACGTTGATATATTTCTCGTTTACACCTTGTTGCGCTAGTGATGCCCATATAGCTTCGAAGTGTAGAGAGTCGAACGCTTTGGTATAGTCAATAAAACACATGTATAACGTCTTTCTATATTCTTTTGTTTTTTCAATTAGTTGCGTTATGACTTGTATGTGATCCATAGTCGAGTAACCTTTGCGGAAACCTGCTTGTTCTCGAGGCTGGTTTTCATCGAGGTTTCTTGTTATCCTGTTAAGTATGACTTTTGAAAATATCTTGTATAAATTTGCCATGAGACTAATTGGTCTATAGTTTCCTAAGTCACTTCTATCCCCTTTTTTGAACAATAGTATAATTGTAGATTTTGACCACTGATCTGGTGTGGTTTCTGTCCTAAGTATGTTATTGAATAATGTTTGAAGGGGTCTTATAAGTGTAGTGGAGAGCGATTTGAGAACTTCGTTGGTAATATTGTCGTTTCCTGGTGTTTTGTCATTTTTCTGGGTTTTTATTGCGTACTCTATTTCTGATCTGAGAATAGTTGGTGCGTCTGTATCTGTGTTGAATTCGTTCAAGTTTGTACCTGTATAGCAGCAAGGGCTATCTGTGACAGTGTAGAGCTTTTTATAGAACTGCGTGGCTTCGTTTATGATATCAGGGCGTCTCGACTGTATAATTCCCTGTTTATTTTTCAGTCCTCCTGTCCATTCTGACTTGTCGCTCAACTCTTTATAAGCTTTACGTAGAGCCCCCGCTTTACCTATAAATTTTTCGAAGGTACTTAGCCTCATTGTCTTTTTTTGTTGCGTTATATTCCTGTTGATTTTTTTGCTTATTTTTGTTATTTCGCATTTTATTTCTTTTGTTCTCTTCTTTGTGTAGAGTTCTTTTCTCTGTTTCAAGAGATCATTTGTTTCCTCGTTGATGTATGTGTGTTTATTTTTATTTTTCCTCGGTAGCTGTTTCAGGAACTTTTGTATGTCTGTTTCTAACTCATCGTATTGGTTCTGTACCTCTGCATGTTTACTAGTAGCATCAGTAAATTTAATTTCCCAGTATCTAGCGTCATCTTCTGAAATATCTAGTGGTTCTCTGATGTATTGAACAGGTTTTATTTTTCTTCTTCGAGGTTTTGTATTTATGAGGAGTTCACATCTAATCATCCTGTGGTCGGAACTAAAGTTCAGGTTTTTTATAATATCGAATTTTTTTATATTAGTTGGTTGATTTGTTAGTATGTAGTCAATTTCGTTAAAATGTTGACTATTTGGGGATTGCCATGTCCATTTCTTGTGAGGTTTGCACGGGAACATGCTATTCACGAAATGGTAATCATTTTCGACTGCAAATTCTACTAATTTCTGACCATGAGGGCTTCTTTTTCCGTATGCGTATTGACCTATATTCTTTTCTACATTTTTCTTAGCTTTCCCTATTTTTGCGTTGAAATCCCCAAGTAAGATTTTATTTTTTGTATGAATAAAATCCAAAGCGGACTGAACTGTTGTATAGAAATGGTCTAACTCTTCTTTAGTGCATTTCTCTGTGGGAGCGTATGATTGTACAAGTGACCAAGTAGAGTTGTCAGATGTTTGTATTTCTAGTAAAGCTACTCGGTCTGAAAAGCTTTTAATATTCACTATTTGGTCCTTTAGATGTTTTTTAATTAGGAATCCAACTCCATTTCTTCCATTCGTTCCAGGTGTATGAAATAAAATAAAATCTGTGTATTCTTCTATTGCTTCTTTTTCCCTTCTTGTTTCGCACAAACCTATAATGTCCCATTTTAACGAGGTAACAGCATATCTCAGTTCTTCTATTTTGCTGTCCGATAGTAAGGTTCTAACATTCAGACTTGCTATGTAAAGGATTTGTGTTTTTTGATTTTTGTTTCTATTGCTAATCTTGTTTGATCGGTTTTTGTTGTGGTTTAAGAGGTGGTGGTCGTTCTCCTCCACGGTGACCGGCCGGCTTGGAGAAGGTAGAGAGGTTAAAGTTGAAGAGGCGCCTGTTAGTTTTTTGGAATATTTGTAGTAGGTATAGTTTGACTGTTAATATTCAGCTGCGACGGGCGTAGAAAGCTAGTTATGGTTTGTGACTTGTTTTTTTTGGAAATTTGTTTTATTCTTTCGCTATCAGGTTCTTTCGCGGTTTCTTCCTCTGCCTCCTCAGCGAATATGTGTATTACTGATGTTCAATAGATTGATGGATTGGGTTTTATTGTAAGTAACTTATTTATTGGTATCCATCCCTTTGCACGATGACACAAACTTACAATAACTGAGGTATTAAGTAGGTATATTAGTTAGTATTTATTTGGTAGAAAAACATCAACATATGAGATCTTTTGTACAGGAGCCCCATAAATATTTGTTTATTCTTTTTTTGTGTTTTTTTTAGAACCATATCGATGAAGATATGTGGAGCAGTGGTGGCCCAGTGGTATTGGCCTCGACTTATGAATAGTAGGTCGTGAGTTCGAACCCCGTCAGGCGCATTAATTTATTTCAACACCACTGCTCTCAAAACGGTGTAGGAAAACATCGTGAGGAAACCGGCATGTCCTAGAACCAAAAATTCGAAGACATGTGACATCTACCAATCCGCACTGGGCCCGCGTGGTAGATTACGGCCCACTCCCTCTCGCAAGAGAGGAGGCCTGTGTCCCAGCAGTGGGAACATTTATAGGCTGATGATGAAATTTCGACTGTCTATCATGTCTGACAGACAGACAGGATAGCGAAGTATTAGTAATATAGGGTCCCATGCCCAACAGTTGGTAGTACCTATATCTAGCACATGAGCGAGATAAAAAATATATTTAAAAGAAAAACAACAAAGACAATTTCTTGGTCTAAAAATACCAACGTAAATAAAGGAAGCTTGGTAACTTCGGATCTACAATAACTATGTCATTTCGATACATAAAAGATTTTCTTCCGTATCTATATATATAAAAGCGAAAGGTCACTCACTCATAGGACACGAAATCTCGGAAACTACCAGTGCTAGGGGTTCAAAATTTTGCATAGGGGTTCTTTTTAGGACGTAGGCGCTCGCTAAGACGGGATTTTGCGAAACTCCATCCCTAAGGGGTTGTTTTTGGGGTTGATAGTTTGTATGAAACTTTGTTACTACAAGTACTAGGAGTTTTAAATTTTGCATGCGGATTCTTTTTAGGAAGTAGGTGTTACTTATGAAAGGGGTTTTTCGAAATTCGACCCCTAAGGGGTAGTTTTTGGTGTTGATAGTTTGTTTGAAACTTCGTTATTATAAGTGCTAGGAGTCTCAAATTTTGCATGGGGGTTCGTTTTAGGACGTAGATGCTCACTTTGACGGGATGTTGCGAAATTCGACCCCTAAGCGGTTGTTTTTGGTGTTGATAGATAGAGGTCTCAAATTATGCATGGGGATTCTTTTAAGGACAAAGATGCTCACTAAGACGGGATGTTGTGAAATTCGACCCCTAAGGGGTTGTTTTTCGGCATGAATAATTTGTATAAAACTTTGTTACTACAAGTACTAGGAGTTTCAAATGTTACATGAGGGTTCTTTTTAGGACGTAGGTGATACTTAAGACGGGATGTTTGGAAATTCAACACCTAAGGGGTAGTTTTTAGGGTTGATAGTTATGAGTCTCAAATTTTGCATAATGGTTTCTTTTTAGGAAGTAATTACCTACTCACTAAGGCGGGATTTGCTAAATTCGACCCTAAGGGGTTGTGTTTGGGCTTGGAGTTTGTATGAAACTTTGTTTAGGACTTTAATGCTCACTAAGATAGGATTTTACGAAATCCAACCAAAGGGTTGTTTTGGAGTTGAGAGGTAGAAGTTTCAAATTTTGCATAGGGATTCTTCTTAGGACGTAGATGCTGCCTATGACGGGATTTTCTGAAATTCTATCCCTAAGAGGATGTTTATGGGGTTGATAGTTTGCATGAAACTTCGTTATTACAAATGCTGGGAGATTTTTAGGAGGCGGCCATCGTAAACTTTCGGGCATGCCGCAATCACGGCGGGCATGCTAGCGAAGGAGGAGGCGGGACGCGTGAGGGAGAGGACAGCGTCCACCTTACAGCCCAGCCGCAGTGGTAGACGCACACTGCGACGGACGTCGCAAGACGATCTCCGGCCACCGTAGGCGCGGGCATGTAGACGGCGAGTAATTGATGACTCACTGTCTGACCATGGACCATGCCCAGGTCGACGGCGCGTTATGTTCCACGCGCGCCTCACAGAGTGTTAGCACAATGACGGGGCCTCCCATTAAAGGGCCAAAGCCTGCCGGGGTCGCGGGACTAACGAATACCGTGATCCTGGAACGTAAAGGGCTATTGAAGGACACCGTGGCTTTTAGTCAGTACAAGTCTGACAGTCCCTCCTACCCTGCCCTGGGTGAGAGGACTCATTTGATGAATTTAACACGCTAAAAAAAGATGCTCACTAAGACGCGACTTTGTTCTTGATAGTTAGGAGTCTCAAATTTTGCTTATTGCTTGGGTTTGTTTTAGGATGTAGGTGCTACCTCAGGCGGGATTTTGCGAAATTTGAACACCTGAGGGGTTGTTTTTGGGTTGATAGAATTTTTGTTGGATATTGATTTAGATTTTCCAAAAGTTCGAAATACGCGCAGACGAAGTCGCGGGCGAACTGCTAGTTCTATATAAACTCAACTGGGCTGCACGGGTCTTTCCACGAGTATTACGTGAAATATTTATAAGCAACGTTACCGAGCCAGCGATACGGTAAGTGGGCGCACATCGGTGGGACAAGGGTTGAGAGGCCAACGTTTGTTGCCAATGTCGTCAAATAAAAACTTTTTTTTAAAAAAGTACCGACTTCAAAACAAAAAATACAAAAAAAAAGTTTAAAATAACTTTTCTTTCGGAAGTCGGTGGCAATAGTCAATGACACAACAAAACAAAGCCACCGACTTCCGAAAGAAAAGTTATTTTAAACTTTTTTTTTGTATTTTTTGTTTTGAAGTCGGTACTTTTTTAAAAAAAAGTTTTTATTTTACCCTTTTTATAGTTTATTTATTACATATTCAACCCAAATTCTTGTAAAATACAAAATTTTCTTACATATGCACTAATCTTGTAATCCGTCACAACATAAAAAAATCCATATCTCTAAAACTACTGAACCGATTTTGATGAAACTTGCAGCGTACCCTAAGTTGAACAATACCTAGTACAACAAAAAAAGAATTACTTAAATCGAACTTATAGTTCCGGAGATATGCGTGCACAAACATAAAAACATACATACATACATACATACATACACTTATGAAATTTGGCACATTTGTTCAGACGCTGATATAGACTAACATTTATATGAAAACTGGGCAGTTCTGATAATATTACATACATACGGGTCGAATTGATAACCTCCTTTTTTTTGAAGTCGGTAAAAATTTAAAAGCATAAAATCCCAAATCAACGTTGAAAAGCGTTTTTTCTCCCTAGGGCATTAAATTGACAATCTTGGTTTGGGATGGGATGATGGAATCCACTTTCTAGCGGTCTAACCCTATCCTAAGTAAGTTTTTACATCAGAAAAAGCAGTAATAGGTTATTCCATAGGGATTTTTTCAGTGCAGCCTCCGGGTTCGCTCGTATTGCAGGAAATAAAAAATGAAAAATTGGTGTCCTCTACTTATACTATAACCTACTTAACTAACCCCTGGGCAAAAGAAGCGTTATTTAATGATGTTTTATAATAACACGTGTCTGAACGATTGACTACCTACAGCGCTGCTTGACGCGGGTTCTATTCCCGAACGGAACTAATACATATTTGTTTTTAGCTTTTCCGGGTAGAATGTTTGTGTATGTCAATTTATATATTTCTAAACGTACCCACAATAAAGGGGAATTTCTAGATTGGCTACGTTTAAAAAGAAAACAAGCTACCAATTACAAATCGCTCTCGCTTATCCCTCGCCCCACCGTCCACATATGACTTATCCGTTACTCAGGGCCACGAGGCTATAATTTGACGCCAGCACTCTGTTCCTGATCTAAGGTCTAGGGCCATTACTTGTCTGGGATCTGTCAGACGTAACGTGTCATTATATGCCAATCAAGAGTTAATATAATGATGTAACAAAGATTCTGTAATAATTGTGGCGATTCAAAAAGAGTGTCCATGGAGTTCTTGCTCTTGCTCATTTTTCTCCATAGAGATCTACGCTTTGGAATGAGCATCTACGGTACTTTCACAGTTTTTATGTCTTGTGACTGGGACTGTAGCACCGTAACTGTTTTTATTTTACCTATTTTATTTTTTGTCTTTTGACAATTCAAAAGTGCCTGTAACAGGCCTACTTGAAATAAATGATTTGATTTTGATTTTGAAAAATAATGAAGTGATAACGCTTGTAGGGAAATAATTAATTTTATTAACTTTACTTAGATTTAGTTATCTGCTGCTTAAAAATATTGACTAGGTGTATGAACGAGATTCAACGATGACGGAAAGTCCCAAAAAAATAACACAGGATACTTAGTTTGTAACCTAAATTAACACAGAGGATACTTTTTATCCTATAATTAAGTTCCCGCGGGATATATTTTCGAGATAAACGTGGGGAAAGTCGCTGTTAACGTATTCAATCTATTGAATATCTTCATAAAAGTTCTATTTACATATAGGTAAACACGTGTACCTAAAATATACACTAATAATAGTTCAACAGATACACAATAATATTGTACATAAATAGCCAGCTCGTTATCCCATATTATATGTATAACTTGTCGAATATAATCTCTTGGGTCCCAATAACGTTAGTAAATGATGTGAAAGCAATTGAATACATCGACAAACTCAACATGAAAAATGATACATTGTATTGAATAATATTAGGGAAGTAAAGACCTGAAATAAACTTTTGTTAGTAATTTGACACATTCCAGGTATTTACTGTTTTTATATGGTTTTGGTTTTATTTTAAAAACGTTTCCCCATACAAATAATTTCTCCTGAATCGTAGGTGGTACAAACATAAAAACTTGCATACACAAACGCCTAAACCTGGAATAACTACTTGTAGATCATACAAATATTTGCTCCGTGCGGGAAACGAACCCACTACACGCAGCACAGCAGTCCAATTGCTCAGAAACTGTGCCAATCGTGCCGTAAAATATTGTAATAGGGGGCCGGACTAACGAGCTACCGTGACCCCGGAACATAAAGGGCTATTGAAGGACACAGTGGATTTTAGTCAGTACAAGTCTGACAGTCCCTCCTGTCTACCCTGGGTGGGAGGACTCATTTGATGATTTCACCACGCTAAAAAAATCACACACACCACTAGCTAAATAGGCGCCTCAAATCAGATAAGAACATACCACAAAGATCGTTATTAACGGCGACATTAGCATATTGATCCGGAAATAGAAAGCATGAATCCTACATAATTAATGCAAATTGAACACCTACGTGGTTCTGCATATGGAGATCCTTGCTGATAAAGGGTTCTACTGTCTATTAAGAAATTTGATGCTGTGTAAGTTTTGAGATAGTCTTAGTCATCTGAGGTTTAGGGAAGATAAGCTCACCTAGGGTTACAATTCACATTACATTTACTAAGTGAACTGAGTTTAATACACATAGGCAGGAAAAAACTAAATAACAGTTTACGGGTACCAGATTTGATTGATAAACGTGAGCAACGAAAAATTTCAATCTGTTCATAAATCTATAAGTTCAGTAATGAAAATATAATGCTTAAGAAATACTTAGAAGTGGGACAGTCTTTAAAGGATAAAATGGTCCTAGAACGCAAAGGGCATATGAAGAATCAGGTTGATTTTTAGTCAGTAACGGTCTAACAGAAGACCGATTTTCAGATTTTATCATGCACCCAAATGAAAGAAGAATTTTGAAAATCGGTCCACAATTGGCAGAGTAATCGCGTAACAAACACAAAAAAAAACATACCGTCGAATTTTTAACCTCCTCCTTTTTGAAGTCCGTTAAAAAATAGGAAATACTTTTGGTTCATCGCTTTCATTTCAGATTAAAATGAAATGAAAATATTAAGAACACCATTTTAGAAGTTAAAATCTCTATACCTCTGACTAATACACCGTAACTTCCTTACATTAATTTCCATAGAAACTAAACACTGAGGAGATAACTAGAAAATAAGATTACAGGTATTAAGAAGCACTCAATATGCAGATTACATTCTAACAAGCGGTAATCCTGAAGACTTATGTCTTCACCTATCGAGTTTAACTTAACTATAAGTTAACGATAGTTTATCTTAACTGTTATGAGGACTGCTGAGGTACCGTTAGAGGTTAATGAAAAGGGGAAGAGATGTCCTTAATATGCTGATTTTCAAATAGAAGGCAGCGTAGACGATGGGACCGGAGGTTGTATTCTAAAACACAACGATTTCAATCGTATTTATTCAGTCGCTCTTTAATTCTTTTTTTTTTTGTCTTACGGCGTTGTTTGTCATTAATTAAAATTATTTGTTAAAATCATGTTACATTTTTAACCATTCTTTAAAACACGTATAGGATTTGAATTTCGACAGGCCTGTTGGTCTAGTGGTTAGTGACCCTGACTGCTATGCCGGAGGTCGTGGGTTCGATTCCCACTCAGGACAAATGTTTGTGTGATGAGCACGATCATTTGTTCTGTGTCTGGGTGTAATTTATCTATAATATGTATGTATTTAGAAATATATAAGTATGTTTATCAGTTGTCTAGTACCCATAACACAAGCTCTGCTTAGCTTGGGACTAGATGGCGTTGTGTGATAGTTGTGGAATATTATTATATTATATTATTATTATTAATTGATAAAAGTATGAATAGGAAATCGAAATGGCAGAATTCGCACGTTCCTAAACTTTATCAAAAATAACGAGACGATTACAGCTTTTAATCCGAAGAAATGTGAAAAAAAGAGAAAGGAATGGCAGAAATATGGGGCAAAAGAAATATTACGACACATTAAAACGATTTTTCAGTAAGGAAATCCTTAAATAATATTATTTTGTACGAGAAAAATCGTTTCATTTGTACCATGCTTAGCGAAATTAAAAAAAGGAAAATCATTTCTACAAGATTTCAGACGTAATTAGGTTTCAGTTGTAAAATAAAACCTTTACCTACATGTTACGGAATTGTAAAGCTTCAGTAGTTAAATTACAGACGTTAAACAAGTTCTTTTTTTCTTTGTCTGCTTTTGTATCTTGAAATTTCCACTTTGTTGCTAAGTGAATAAGGTATTTAATGGTTAAGCGAACTTCATTGTTTTGCCTGCCAGATTTCAATTACAATTTGTACTGACTTGAACAAAAAAAATAAAATATAGCCGCAGCAAAGAATTTAAATAGGTATATTCTAAAAAGGTCACACAAATATGAATTGTGATAAAATGAAAAATCATACTATGATGAACCATTTGTGTAATGATACTACTAAAGTCGTCTTTTTAGAGGCCCCAGCCTTCATATGTATGGACGGAAACGTGTGTCCCTTACACAAATCAATTAATCACTTCAAAACCCAATTTAAAAAAAATACTCACCTGTCTTCCTCCAATCTCAAGTAATTCATCCTCACTTCACATTTAAATAAAACCAACACAATTTTATACATCAAATAAAAAACTACTGAAACACTATTCCAAAAGGAAACCCAACTAAGTACTAACCCGACCACGATCATGGACATAATACTAAATCGAACAAAAAAACGACTCCTGCGCAAGGAAGCGAAACAACGGACACCGCACCTTTCCCTGGTATAAGGGTCAGCATCGATTTGACAAGTTATTCCGTTTCTCTCTTACTTGTGGTGAAAGAAAGGGATGGAGGATTCGTGTTCGAATTAAGTGTGGAGTCAATAGTGACCTGAAGTGAAGTTATAGACCGATATGGCGTTGATAAACAAGTATGGAAGCTTGAGAGGATAGGAACCTATCGAGAATAAACTACTTTAGAGATAAATAAGATCCTTTTCAATAAAAAAGATCTTGTCAAAGGTTTGATAGATGTCAACTTAAGTGACACCATATCAAACCTACCTACATTAAAGCCTCCTGCAGACACACGCGATTAATCGCGCGGGGCGACATGTCGCGGTCCATTCGCAGTATTTTTAGAGTGGAAATTAGCTTGGCTCGTTGTCGCAGCGCGATTAATCGCGTGTGTCTGCAGGAGGCTTAAATAGTTTTTGTGGAATTTAACTGACATTTCTGATAGCTGATACATCAGAATAATAAATTTTGATGTTTTTTTCACAATCTTTATCATTGGTTACGCGAGATAGCGCGATTCACTATTTCGAGGTCACGTAAGGGGGTTCCACAAGGATCGATTTTAGGGCCACTCTTATTGGCCAGTAGTATTTGTAGTACAGACAGATCCCTCTTTCTGTATTACCCAGTAACTGGGTTGTGAAGATCGGATAGAAAATTGCTCCATTTAAAATGTTGGTATTCAGCTGCATCCAATTAGACTGGAAGCCGATATCTACATAGTTGGGATAGGTAGAGTAGATTATGATGCCGATTCCGAATATCACTAAACAGTTGTTCTAAAAAAAATAATTAAGCTGAACTTTGGTGTTTTCGCCTTAAACACATGTGAATTATGATTTACGTATGTGTGCTTAACGGTCTTTTAAGCCTCACTTAGCGATAGCACTTGGGAGCTTACAAGCGAGTTCCGACACGGTTGGTTGCACATCGACGCACGCGCAACAGGTGGTGCGCAGGAGTGCCTGACAGCTGCGCGATTGTAACGATCTTTTGCATAAGGAAAGCGGTGAAATGTAGTAATTTTGCATATGCTTAAGTTATTGGTACTTTTAGGCTTGTAGGTACATTTAATATTTTCTTACTCTGTACTCTGGAGACGATAAAATCTATATCAGTTTTCATAAACCTTAATATAATAAGGATGGCGAGCGAAGCCGCAGGCAAAATTTATTATATAAATATGTTTGTTCACCTGAAAACCAATTTATTTTTTATCATAGACGTCTAACGAAGTTTGTCACAAATCTAAGATTTTAACGAACCGTTTAAATTCTCTATTTCAGTTTTAAGTCTTTCTAACAAGAAATTTAATATTGAAATGGATGCCTCATTTCAGTCATCTCATTTCAGTCTGCTGTGACTTCAAAGACGGTCAATCAAAAGTTTAAAATTAAATTACGATGATATCAGCAACAAAAATGTGATTGAATTATTTTCAAAGCCGTGATTGGCGATTACTTTCAAGATCAATTCAGATAAGATTGAATTTACAAAAGCCTTAAAGACAAGCTAATTATTATTATTGCAATAATTCGAAAGTCTGTGACTGGCAAATGACTTATGGGCCACATACGGTGCGATCCGTCAGTTCAGAATAATCAAACCCTAGCACGAATTCTACGTATTTGACCGTATTTCGTACTTACATAAATCAAGTATGTACGATGTAAATTGTATGGAAAATGAAGCTCTTCTAATGTAAGAACAGGGAACTAATTTTATCCATGAAATTAACGTCCAGGCCCTAGCATGACTTTACGACGCAAAACCGTGAAAAGTTATCCCAATTGTGCTAGGGGCATCTGTAGTGTATTACGATCATTAGCCATTTACTTGATCGCTAACGACTCCGACTCGCATAAAACTCAGGCAATCTTGAATATTAAAACAATAATTTAATATAATTTCTGTTTGTTGCGTCTTTGTCATTCCGTTCAGACAAGTAACTACCAATAGTTTCGCGTGTGAGCAGGAATAGCGAACTATCGTCTCGTCACGATATCCTTTCAGATTGATTTTAACAATGGATCGTTCCTGCTTGTCTTCTAACAGTAGGCTGGAACATTGATCATCTTCATCAGCCGAAAGAGGTACACTGATGAACAAAGGCCTCACTCTTAGGCCTTGTCTTCCAACAATTTGCCACTTGCATCCATCAGTTGCTCGCTACTCTCACGATGTGTTCGCTGCATCTTTCGGTCCGTGGTCGCCACTCAAGAAATTTTCTGCCCCATCGGTTATCAGTTCTACGAGCCTGCCCATTGCCACTTCAACTTGCTTTTTGAACATTCATTATTATAACCTGGATTTTAATAACCGCTATTCTAAATATCCATTTTACTAAATTAATGAACGAAGTTACTTGATGATCTGCTTCTAAGATACTGTGTATGGACAGGAGAGATAACTTTAAATTTTAAAACATTACCTCACAGATGGGTAAGCTTTTATAGTCCTCAGAAATTTTATGGGGTTAGAAAGGGCAAAATCTACCAAGTATTTAATAAATTAAATTCTGCTACCTTGCTAGGTTATTTAATAGAGACTTGCCATTACATAAAATTGCTAGAAGATTATACAACAATATTTTAATATAAACACTTCAGAAAATTCAAAGGAAGCTAAATTTGCAAAATATCTCAAAGTAAACGTTTCTCCCATTCATGGGCGATTTGATGTAATCACCAAAGAAGACTATTAGAGTGACATTGTATCTTATCACAAAGATATAGAGTCTATAATTCTGTGGCTTGGATGAATAATGAAAAATTATTAGGGTTTGCCAAGTGTCGTTTTTCCCACAAAATGGGAATTTCCCTTTATTGTGGCTGTTTATTGTAAAATGGCGATCAATATAAATATGTTGGGGGGAGAGTGGGGTAATGATGATAGACGAAATTGAAATTATGAGCGGTTAATGATGTCCATTAAAGTAAATTGTTTTGTTGTAGCATAACAGTGATTTAAACTGTTTACTATCCTATTTCAGGACATTTTTATTTCTAAACCTGATACTTTAAGATGAAGTTAGACAGCCTGAAAAACTATGACTTTTCAAGTTGAACAAAAACAAGCTAATTTAAAAATAGGCTGAAAAGTAACTCTTCATAATTATGAAGCCTTGAATATTTTCTTCTTTCTGTATCGTTTTTCATTTACACGGAAGAAGCGACGTTCATTCTAACAAGTATTTCCTTAATTTCAGCAAGTAAACAACATATTTTATCAACATAAACTGTGTTTGTAGATACTTTCTGCAGATGAACTAACTACTGCACAATCCACATTTCCCCCACAAACAGCTGATACTTAATCGCAAACACAATACCCCCGAGGCAGCGCCGGCGCCGCCGGAAGTCAGCTGACACAAGTTGCGACTTCCGGTCGACGGCACCTGATAACAGGCTGTATGCGACGAACACGCTGTTATCATATTGTCGCTACTTTATCGACAGTGAAATCTTAAATTGTATGGTTAGCTGGTTTGCCTGGGATACAATTTTGTTGCTGTCTGTACTGATTCCAAAATTTAAGAAGTTGGAGGAACAGGGAGTAAAGTTCCTCTATAATCCGTTCTAAAGGAAGATCCAGACCCTGGAACGTAAAGGGCTATTGAAGGATCACCGTGGATTTTAGTCAGAACAAGTCTGACAGTCCCTCCCGTCCCGCTCTGGGTGGAAGGACTCATTTAAAGATTTCACCACGATAAAAAAGAGGGAGGATCCGTGACCCCAGCTACAAAACTACTCTAGCAGAATCATACTTGAAACACAATGAAATTCATGAATTAGAATATTCTATTATACACTCGTGTGATACTTAGTGTATAATACCCCTCATTATGTACCAGTTTCATAAACTTCTATTATTTTGACTGGTAAATGGACTTACGGCATAAAGTTCACTTTATATACCGGTTTGCGGGACTGTCTAACCACGTTACAGCAGCTCTAGAACGCAAAACGGCATTTGAAGGAACAGGATGTATTGTTAGTCAGTAAAGAGTCTGACAATCCCTGCTGCTCCTCCCAGGAATGGACCACTCATTGGATGATTTTACCAAACAAAAGAAAATAAATAAATGTACCACAATTATACAATAAAGCCTCCTGCAGACACACGCGATTAATCGCGCTGCGACAACGAGCCAAGCTAATTTCCTCTAAAAATACTGCGAATGGACCGCGACATGTCGCCCCGCGCGATTAATCGCGTGTGTCTGCAGGAGGCTTAATTTCGACCTGGAACAACTATTACTTGCAGATCATACAAATATTTGTTCCGTGCGGGAATCGAACCCGCGACACGCTGCGCAGCAGTCGATCGCTCAACCACTGGGCCAACCCTGTCATAAATAAAATACACAATTCAGCAGTTTGCAAAATAATTTAGAAGTATTTTATTTCAAGACGAATAAATAAATATCAAACAATTCACTGAATCAGTTTTCAGAAGAAATTCCTAATAAAATATTACTCCTCTTTTACGACTGAAATGAACTGAAAAAAAGTCATCTGCTCCTAAGTTTGTATCGGAAAGTTACTCCGTAAAGTACTTAATAAGTTTTTTGTGTTTGTTCGAGAATTTTCTCCTAAGATGGAAACTTCGCTTTGGGTTTGAAATTGAAACTTGTCTAAATAAAAGCAAGAAACTTTAGTGATTATTTAAACAATTTCAGTACTATTAACATTGTTAATTTGTTATAAAACTTTTAGGGTAAAACATCACGCAATTAAAATACCTCAGCTTAAAGTTTTGGGATTTGACTATCAAGAAGTATTTAAACTTGGTTATTGGGAGATTCTGTAAAAAGTGGGGAAACTATTTCAACTAAAATAATAAGAACCATAATATTAAGAACCAACCCTCCACCCAAGCTACACACAGGTGCAATTTGAAAGTAGAATATAGCCTAGGTCACTCAAAAATAATGTAAGTTTATAGGGTGAAAGAATTTTCAAAATCGGTTTGGTAGTTCCAGAGATTTCATTATACAAACTCACAGGCTTACAAACTTGAACTTATTATACTTTAGATTATTTTCCTTTGTCAAGAATCCTTGCTTTCAGAAATTAAATCGATCAGTAGGTATTATCAATACGCAAAGAAACGGATAGCCGAAATGTATGTAAATGTACGCGGACAACTTCAAGATCGATTCCTTATTGATTGGACAAGGTTTTTACATTAGAAAGTTTTCGGATAATCCACCGGGAAGGTACCTACCCCCATGGGGAGGAAGGCGTGAGTTTTTCATGTCACTAGGAAGGTAGAAATTTTGAAACCGCGCGAAACCGGGGCCGACCGCTAGTATGCAGTGATGGTAGGTAATTAAAGAAGCCTCAACGAAAACCGATAGATAGGATAAATAGGATAACTATTCACACTGTCCACACCAACTCCCGTCTAGTAAATTGTTAACAAGAAAAAAAACCCACAAAAAAATCGCTTCACATGTTTATTATTACCCTCTTTGAGTAAACTTATCAACTTAAAACATCGTGTCGATCAACATAACAACAACATTTACCGATCAAATTTATAACAAAACAACTTGCTCAAACCAACTTCTTGATGCTTTCAACTTCGTCTAATATTTCTGCCTTTTTGACTTACTTATAAAGTTACTAATAATGAGGCTGTCTTCCTATCAAAGAAATGGTTAAGTTTGCGGATAGAAGCATGAAGGGTCTGAAGGGGCTCGACAGGACCAAATTCTGAAGCACAGGAATGTCTAATGCTGGGGCCAAACTATGCCGTTAATTATCGCATTGATGGCCGTTTATACGAACACCATATAAAGTGTATTATCGCGGAAGTTAATGGCAAACTTTGTGCTACCATCTGGCATTATGCTGACCTGAGGCCCTTTTGGCACTATAACATTTGTTACACAATTTACTTTTTTTTTTCCTCGTGAGTGTTGCCCGCGCATAAGAGGTTAAAAGTGGCTGATGACCGCAAGGGTAACTGACGAAATTGGGTCGTTTTTAATCAGCCAAGTTTGACAGGCCCTCACAGTCCAAGAGGAGAGATAGAACGGGGAAAAAGTCTGTGTATAATCAATTATTACCCATCTCTTGTTTTTATCGTAGCCCTGATGAAACAATACAAAGAAACTTAGCAACAAAGCCATCTTTCTCATATTACCTTTTAACATTATCATAAGTCGTATTAACCCGTGTAAAATCCATATTGCAACAGTGAAAGTAATTAATTCTATTAGTCTATCGTACTGTTTCGGATAGACCATTACCACTAGGGTTTGAACATGGCTTCAGTGGGATAATCCCGCCCCACGCAGACAGAGCCGCGAGAAAAGCTACACGACACACAATCTCGTAGCTTAGCAACATCTCTGGTAGAAAGAGGTTAGGATAACTTTCGACCCAATAAGATACCAATTAGAGATTGGGAACTACCACGGTCTCGATCGAAAGATATCCCAAGTTTGTAAGTAAAAGATTAATGTTACAAACACTAAGTAACTAACTTACAAAGAAAATTGAGATGAATTAGGATTACAATTGAAGCACTGGGAGCAACAAGGGCGTTCGGCACCCAAAGCCCATTTTAATATTATTGCACCAAATTAAGCATTGCGCCATCTAGTATCATATGGCAAAAACTCATTTTGATTCATCGTTTCTAGATGGCGTGATAGATAATAATTGAGAGGATTTCGCTACGCCGTTGTTGCATGGATCGCGTTTGAACTTGAAACACGTTACGACCTGGTCTGCGAAAGTTTATTTTAATGTAAAAACATGTCCGAAATTAGTGAAACCAGTGATTTTAGTGCAGATGACGACCAGACTGATTATGTTCCCCCCAAAAAATAAAGGAAAAAAGAAGTTGAAGAATATAAAGTTATGGAAGAAAACATATATGTATATTTAAACTTTTAAATAATGAAAGCAAATGAGTGTTGTGATTTACTTTTAAATAAAGATGATTGTTTATAGCACCTAAATTATTTATGCCTTCAAAACCTTTTAAAATATGAACGCCCAATTAATTTACGGGTTGGATGCAATAAGGGCGGATAACATGTATTAAAAAAATATGTTATTTTGGAGTTTCTAACTATCTGAAAATAATGATAATACTAAAATCTTACAACTTAGTCATTGTTCATTTTGATTTTGAAAGATCTAGAGATTTATCTTAATTAGTTTAGAATTTATAACACATCTAAAACTTTAACTTCAATTATCTCAAAACTCACTTTTTGGTGTAACGCCCTTGTTGCATCCAATGCTTCAATTGTTTGATATGTTTTTTTAATATTTGGGTAAATCGTTGGTTTGCCCAAATATAGTAGCCCAGTGGTATCGACCCTAATTTACGAGTTCATTATTCGTGGTTTCGAACCCAGTCAGGCGTATTACGTTGTTTATTTCATCACCACTGCTATCAAAAAGGTGAAGGAACACATCACGGAGAAACCAGCATGTTCTAGAACCCAAACTTCGAAGACATCTACCAATCCGCATTGGTCCGGCGTGCTGGATTATGGCCCACTCCCTCTCACTGAGATGAGGCCTGTGTCCCTGCTGTGGAACATTATATGCTAATGATTAAACTTTTACCGTCGTACCATAAAAACTTTTAAACGTATGTTGAACACTTGTCTAAAAAAATGTCAGATTATGACGTTGAAATAAGGTCCGTTTTGCAGTCACACTTTTTATAGACAAGTGTTCAAAAGATGTTTAAGTATTTGTAGTAAGACTGTTAGTAACACTGATAATTTTTTAGCGTGGTAAAATCATGAAATAAGTCCTTCTACCCAGAGCAGGGCGGAAGGGACTATCAGACTTGTACTGACTAAATCCACAGTGCCCTTCAATAGCCCTTTACTTACGTTCCAGGGTCACGGTATTCGTTAGTCCGGCGACCCCGAGTATCACTGATCTACCACCTATCAATTAGATAAGATCATGGCAACAGCATAATCTCAGCACTTCAATTTCTAGACCCTCTATTCCAAATTAGAATTATTATTAATAACATGACACAACGATAAACACAAGATCTATTAAAGGCCCTCACAATATCTCTTCAATTTATTATATTCTTGCAATATCATCACAAATCTAATACATCAAGAAATCTTATTAGATACAACTCGATGCCAAGAGATCTTCCATCTAGCTATTTAATATAATAAAATACAAGTTAAAGGTACTTCAGAAGATTAATCATTCCATCTTTCGCATCTACTTGGTAAAATCATCAAATGAGTCCTCTCACCCAGGGCAGGACGAGATCCACTGTCAGACTTGTACTGACTAAAATCCACGGTATCCTTCAATAGCCCTTTACGTTCGGGGGCCATGGTTACCCGATAGTCCCGTGACCCCGGCAGGCTTTCGCCCTTCTAGGGGGGTCCCGTCATTGTGCTGACTGCTCTTTGAGTCGCGCGCGTAACACGCACGCCTTCGACCCGGGCATGGTTCATGATCGTACAGCGAGTCGCCCAATACTCGCCGTCCGCATGCCCGCGCCTTCCGTGGCCGGAAATTGTTTTGAGACGTCCGTTGCCGTGGGCCAACGTCCGTTGCTGTAGGCGCGCAACTACGCACCTCAATTCCAAAAAGCGGAGGGGTGAGGCGGAATTCCCAGCCGAGCTGTAGGTGAGGATGGTAAGGAGTCGAAAACAGAAAACCGGGGCAAGCCGCCAGTTTCGTAATATTAGGAAGATAAATACATGTGTGGAAAAGTCAGTTTATTATTTTTCTTGTCGAGGAAATCGCTGTGTTATGTAACGAAAATTGTTTGCACGGATATTTGTAGTGTGGGCTCTGTGGCCTTAATCGATGTTTTATGTAGTGAGAGAAAAATCTAGAATGTTTCAATAAATAGTACACCATATTGCAAAGTTGTTTCTCCATCTTACTAGAAGAAAGTTCAATCCAAAGTTTAATTGAAAAGATCGGTTTTATCTCATAGTAATACTTGCATATTTTAAATTACCTCAATTGTTTGAAAGTGTACATAATAAAGTAATTCTATCAATCTCTCTGAATCTAGTTTGGGAGTCAAATGAAAAATCAGCAGTTTTATACTCATAAATCAAACTACCAGGCACAATATTTTATAAAACCCTCAAAAATAAAAAGTAATACGATCAGTTAAATTACTAGTCAAAGTTACAACCTCAAAAAATGTATGTAAAATTCTGCAGTTTATTCTAGACTAGCTGCTGCCCGCGACTTCGTACGCGGATTCTGTTGCTTATGCCAGCGGCACGGAGTCGTCAAAATCGAACATCTGATAAGTCTGATGTCCAATTTCAAAGCCCGGGTAAAAAAATAAATGGGAGTTTTGGCCTGTAGAGTAAAATTTTTATTCATCATCTAAAATTAATTCTAAACTGTTACCGCCTTTAGGTACTGCGTGGAGGTACTCCTAGCTTATGTTATTTTAAAATTATACAGTGAAATTAGTGATAGCTTTGATTTCCACATCAGGTGTTCCAGATCTTCAATTTTATACGTCAACAGAGAGTGCTCATCACGCAGAACAACTCTTGCTAAGACGTCATTCCTATAGGTACCTACTTATATGTTACAGTGTAGCTGGGCTCTTGGTGTCCCACATTAGGTGTTCCAGTACTTCAATTTTATACGTCAACAGAGAGTGCTCATCAGGCTGAACAACTTTGCTAAGACGTAATTCCTATATTATTTTATAGTGTAGCTGGCCTCTAGGAGTGTCACATCAGGTGTTCCAGATCTTCAATTTTTATACATCAACAGAGAGTGCTCATCAGGCTGAACAACTTTGCTAAGACGTAATTCCTATATAATAATATATTATGGTGTAGCTGGGCTCTTGGTGTTCTACATCAGGTGTTCCAGATCTGCAATTTTTATACGGAAACAGAGAGTGCTTATCAGGCTGAACAACTCTTACTAAGACGTCATTCCTATATATGGTATAGTGTAGCTGGGCTCTTGGAGTTCCACATCAGGTGTTCCAGATCTTCAAATTTATTATCTCAGCAGAAAATGCTCATCACGTGGAACAATTTATGTTTTGGCACCAGTTTTGTATCTCTTATAGTTTAGCTGGTCTGTTGCAGTTCTGCACCAGGTGTTCAAGTTTCTAAGATAAATTATAGCCTATATGTTGGCCAGACTTAATACCTATACAACAAAAAAAGAATCATTCAAATCCGTCCAGTACTTTTTGAGTTTATCCCGGACATACATACAGACAAACAGACAAACAGATAAACAGACAAACAGACAAAAATTCTAAAAACTATATTTTTGGCTTCGGTATCGATTGTAGATCACACCCCAAGTATTCTTTTAAAAAAATATTCAATGTACAGTTTTGACTTTCCTACCATTTTATTATATGTATAGATAGATGTATAGATAAATCTCTACGCCAAATTAAAAAAAAAATTAGGGCGTCACGAATAACAAAGTCATCAATCCAAATCGCTAAAAGAACTCCCTTTACATACAAAACATTTACTTACAAGGCCCACTCAAGAGCCTGTATATAAAAAAGTGTGCCAACCGATAAATATGGCTGAGTGGGATTCAAGGCGCACCACAGATGGGGGCTTTCTCTGAATTATGTATGCCGAGGAGGTACACCACTTGTCTCCAGTAACTACGGTAACATTTACTTGGTTTAGCAAACGCATTTTTACTAATTTCTGTGATCTGAGTGTACCTTTTTGCAAAAACCCCATTATTAGCGCTTATTACTTAGTAAGTTAGCTTATTTTTCTAATTCATTGTAGTATGCATGTGGTGTTTACCTATAAGTAACTGATGCACTGTTATGTTATTCGTTTAGTAATGTATTATTTGTGTTTGTATCTGTATCTCCTAAAAAATAAATAAATACTTAATTAAATCCGAATGATGTCATTGTTTCGAGCGCAATATATAAATATAAAAAAAGGCAAAAAAAGAACCATGTCTGTTGTATGGGAACCCCTTAAACATTTGTTTTATTCTGATTTATTTTTTAATATTTGTTGTTATACTAACACAGACAGATAGACAGATGGAAAGCCGAGTCTAAGTAAAGGCTAATACCTTAAAAATGTAATTCAATATTCTCAGATTCATGTGAAATTTGAACTCACAAAACAAAAAGATTCGGCTTTACTTCTTGAGTGTACTAATAATAAAATTGGGCAGTTGGTCCAGTAGACCCATTTAAAATGTGACTGGGTCGAGTAATCCTGCGGGTCTATTTTGAACGAGTTGAACGAGTTCAACTAAGAAATGCTTAGCTAGTCTTTATTTCCGTAAATGTCGTTAGCCTAATAGGCCCGTAGACTATCCTTAGGCTTATCGTCGAATCAAAACTCAGATTGGTTTAGTTAAGGACCGCTACTAAAATAGTATTTGGATTTTTCGGTTACTTTGAAGGTCAATTTATATCGCGGTATTCCAAATCCAATGAATAGAAGCCTCAAGCCAATAAAAGTAAAGTTACATTACATTACTTCTATTCCATTCCCGGGCTATGAAAATTGAAGCTTATTAGTCGTTGAGCATTATAGTAGGTTCTGTAAAGAATAGTTTAAAGAATAGTTAAATTATGAAAACTGTTCTTAATGTCCATCTAAAAATACCAACATTATCTATTTTCCTTTAAAACGAATAAGAAACAAGGGTACCCTTATTTTCCGTGATACAGGTTGGATATAACCTACTCCAACATGTTCAGACAGGCTGTCTCAACTACTAAGGCAACAGAGTCATCAAGAAGATGGATGAGATATATTCACCTGTGTTCCAGCAAGAAATACGAAGGATCTTTTAGATTCCATTCATCTTGTACCCAAGAAAAACAAGTTGTTTATAGAGGCTTATTTGCAAGGTTTGAATTACTACATGTTTTCGGCGTGAAGCTCTTAAGACTAGATATCAATCTATTAGCCAAGTTACTGATTAATAACCTCCCCAAAACTGTTTGTTTGGTCGGAAAAAAAGAATTTTCATGTAAAATGTTTCCAAGACGAGGCCATTCGGCTCGCAATGTGGAAAAGTCACGTGGAAGCCAAGCTTCAAATCTACAAGCCCCTAATCAAACTCTACACCAATGTAGCTTTGCCGTTTCGTTACTACAAGAACTATAAATTGTAAAAATGAACAGTGAATACATTACTCACTTTAAACCCATATGACGATAAAGCCTCCTGCAGACACACGCGATTAATCGCGCGGGGCGACATGTCGCGGTCCATTCGCAGTATTTTTAGTGGAAATTAGCTTGGCTCGTTGTCGCAGCGCGATTAATCGCGTGTGTCTGCAGGAGGCTTTAAGCATTTTGTTGCAGGCATTTTTCCCCACGCACATTTTCTCCCCTAATTTTAGGGTTTGAGGGGTCATTTCTAAAAAAACCGGAAACATATATTTTTTAATTTATCATTAAAATACTGTTCACTGGTATTATTTTCCGATCGTAATCATGAAATTAAGTTTGTAACGTAAAACATTATCATAATCTCACGCGAAAAACCAACAAAAAAATCATGAAAACAACATGACACCTAAGTTCTACCATCACTGGTACACAAACGTAATCCATTTGTCAATCATGCCTCAGCTTATTATTCATTCATGACCAACAGGTGATACGGCTTAACAGAGCTTACACATAGAAGCCTTCTGTCAGCGGTAAAGCGGCAAGCGGCACAACGGCAGAGCGGCTGCCTTTCGTCAGGTTTGCCGTTTGCCGTTTCAACGAGTATTTAATAAGGTCATGGGCATGACCTCAAGATCGGATAACTGTGGCCGCTATTCTTAAACCAAATGTCTAATGGAAACTGCACTTTGTTCTTTATTCAAAAGGTTTTATTTGCCAGAAGCTAAATATGGATGTTAATGGATGGGATTATGTTCTTTGAGTAGATATGAAATCAAAGAGAGGTAGCCTTTTTCGGGCTTATAAGGATCGACTGTTATTAGCATTGGGATAATTTTGTCCGGCGTTGTGTGTAGGTAGGACAATATGTCACAGGCTTTGTCTAGTAACTTTTTTTTTTGGTTTGGGATATCTCAAATGACTTCTCTAACTCTGGATGGAGCGAAAGGGAATGACAGACTACTCACCCTGTTCCTGCAATGACCCTTTGCGTACCAGGGCAGCTGTGAATCCTTCTATGATTCCCGTAGTCCTAGCAAGTCTAGTGACGGTTGCCATTGTGTCTGATTATTTGCGTTCTCTATGTCAATATCTGTTTGATACAGATATTAAGATACAACATAGGTACTAGCGTTTGTCCGTGGCCTAGATTAATTTATGCAACTGAAACTACTATTGGGATATAAAATATCCTATTTCTTAACCCACGTCAACCTGACCTGTGTGATCGTGAACATATTAAGACACATAAATGCGCAGAGTTACCTTCACATTTTTATAAGACTAGCCGGGTTCCCGTTGATTTTAGAACAAAAAAAAAACATCCGCTCCATTATTACATCATTCAATTGTGTCTTATATGGGGCTCAAAGTGTGGAAAGTAAATCTCTTCTCTTCTGCCTGGCCTTAATCCCATTTATTTAGGGTCAGCCCTTCTGGTCAATCTTCGCCAGGACGGTCTGTCCTGGGTCGTCTGGGATGTTAATTGAGTCTTCTTCAGATCTTTTTCATCCATGCAAGGCGGGGTCTACCGCATCTTCTGGGCTGGGTTTCAATATCGAGCACTTTTCTCGTCATGTGGTCCGATGGTCGCCTCATGACATGACCGTACCATCTTAAGCGGCTCTCCATGATCTTTTCCGGTATAGGCGTTACTTTAAAACTGCCCCGAATATGGATGTTTTGGACATGGTCCAGCATCGTTACCCCACCAGCCCATCTTAACATTCTCATTTCTGCGACATGTAGTTTCTGTTTCTGATGCTGCAGTGGCCAGCATTCGGCACCGTATGTCATGGACGGACGAACTGCTGCTTTGTGAAAAGTGTGGAAAGTAAAGGTCATAGTAAATGTATTTTGATAAAACAACAATGTCGTTTTACAGCCATTCCATCCAACCACCCGTTTTCAGAATACAAGCGACATGTTACGTGTTCAATATACTATTTGCAAAAAGATATCAGTGGTGTCCCGGGTACAAATACAGCTGTCGTCCCGAAACAAATGTCATGCCATTACGTCCCACAATCATTAGTCCCGATTCGACCCCAAAGTAACGATTCGTCCCAAATGTCCCGATAGAGGAATCATGTAGGTATTTGTAACCGTTTAGGGGTAGTGCGTATGATGATGAGGGCACAAACATGTAAAGAAGGGTTCTTTCTGTCAGGTTCTTAAAGTTGTGCTGTATATCATCATCTACATCATTATAATTAAAGGAATTGAAACTGGGATCGAATCCTGACCTGGGAATCGAAACCGGGACCTCATTGTCCTAAATTCGGTATTTCCTGAAAAATATTAAGGTCTGAAAAGCATTGTGAATTAACAGGATTATTTTTCAGTATTTACTTTTATTATTTCACATTACTCTCAGTCTCACTAGCAGTTGCCCGCGACTTCTCCTCCCCTATATATTAATAATAATAATAATTATTATTATTATGTATAAAGCGTACAATCGTCTCTAGCTAGGGTCCCATCTATCTTTGTGCCTAAATTCATCAAAATCAATTCAGCTGTTTTGACTGTAATATAAGTATGAATGTGTCTTATTAATTGTTTTGCGGTGCCACCAATATTTTGTAAAAAAAAAAACTGGTAATACAAATCACTTTTCAATGAAATAAAATAAAATAACACAAATCGATAAATTATAACACCAACACAGATATCAAACCTAGCCTAGTCTAACCTTCAGTATGTGACATCTAACCGTGACCCACTGCCCAGCATTCAAGTCATCTGAGATAAATCTCGTCAGC
This sequence comes from Agrotis exclamationis, assembly GCA_950005045.1. Lineage (NCBI taxonomy): Eukaryota > Metazoa > Arthropoda > Insecta > Lepidoptera > Noctuidae > Agrotis > Agrotis exclamationis. The sequence goes on along the minus strand of OX465417.1, from coordinate 4,168,632 downwards.
AGAATGGTGGGTTTTAAAACATTCTTACCAAGGTTTTTAATGAATGAGAAGCGTCTTCAAAATAAAACGCCTCTCAGTGATGAATAGGCGCGGTTTTACATTTATTTTAGGCCATTCATCATGGAAACTGACTTTTGAATGTGTTTTTAAAAGTAGGCTTTGACAAAAATAAGTAATAACGATGCCATCTTGTTTTCAATACTTAGGTAGTCTATTTTACTCAAAAAATTTAAATAGTCCTAAAGTCAGATTATTCAAAAATATTTGATCTGTAGTTTTTACAAAATCTTATTTATCTTTCACAGTTGTTACTACTCGTATTAATTAGAAGCTCTAAAGTCTGACAACCAGTCTTACCATGGGGTATCATGGGGTAACTGGGTAATAACCCAGTTACTAGGTTGTGGAGGTCCGATAGTCAGTCGCTCCATGTAAAATACTGATATTCAGCTGCATCTGGTTCGACTGGAAGCCAACCTCAATATAGTTGGGAAAAGGCTAGGCAGTTTTTCTTTTGTTACAAGAAGATACAACGCTTTTATAAATCACACAAGTGCGAGTTGGACTCGCCCATGAAGGGTTCCGTAGCAGCAAGCATAGATTAGAGATATAATTAAATTGAGATTAGTAAGTAATATACACAACAATAAAAATAACTTTGTTTTTCATAGTATTTGTATGAATGGCAAAGTTATATTTGCGGTTTTTGAAAATGTACTATATCTCAAAAACTGCTAACTGTATCTCATCCAAACCAATTTTCGTTGGTAGTTTTGGTTGAGGTCTACATTATATATTTTTTTTAGTTTTATCATTCTCTTATTTTAGAAGTTACGGGGGGGGGGGACACACTTTTTACCACTTTGGAAGTGTCTCTCGCGCAAACTGTTCAGTTTAGAAAAAAATGATGTTAGTAACCTCAATATCATTTTTAAAGACCTATTCATAGATACCCCACACGTATGGGTTCGGTGAAAAATTTTTTTTTGAGTTTCAATTCTAAGTATGGGGGGCACCCTCAAAATTTGTTTTGTTTTAATTTTTGTGTGAAAATCCTAATGCGGTTCACGTAATACATCTTTCTACCAAGTTTCAACAGGATAGCTCTTATACTTTCGACAAAAAGTGGCTGTGACATACACGGACAGACAGACAGACATGACGAATCTATAAGGGTTCCGTTTTTGCCATTTGGCTACGGAACCCTAAAAACGTCACTCGGTCGGTATAGTTTTATAGGCGTTATGACGTCACAAGACCCCACTCCCGAATTTCGAAGCGTTTTATCTTTGTCAATATTCATTGATTTAATAGAACAAAAAATACATGTTCATTATTTCCAATCCTCAACTGACGGACTTAACAGATTTACAATTTATTTATGCTACCCTATTCACATCCAGAGTTCCTCGATAACCCATTGAAATGGGAGGCTCCTCCGACCAGAGGGGTGTTGTGTCTGGGTCGCGGGACTGTCTTAAAAGGGCACCGCGGCTCTAGTATACAAAAGGGCAACTGAAGGAACAGGTTGGTGGTTTTTAGAAAAGCAAGCCTGACAATCCCTTCCACTCTACCAAGGGCCCGGATTCATTTAATGTTTTCCACCCCAACCTAACAAAAAAATAAAGAAGGGGTGTTGTGTCATTCGGGCCACTACTTCCCGATACTTTGTTGTTGATTTTTTTTTCTATACATTTACGCATACGTTCTTATCTTGCGCAAGACGCTGAGAATTTGCGAGGTTTTTATTTTCAACACAGATGGCAGTGCTGTACTTTTTAACCAACTTCAACAAAAGGCGGAGGTTCTCAATTCGACTGTAGGGTAAAAATGAGTTAAAAAAACAAAGCCACCGACTTCCGAAAGATAAAATTATTTTACACTTTTGTGGTAGTTTTTGAAGGCGGTTAGTTCGTTTTTACTAAGTCTAAGATGTTTCGAGGCCTAAACGATCTTTGTAGCATCAATTTAACAATAACTTCCTCCTTTGTCTAGATTTTTATCGATTTACACAATGGGGTGTCAATTTCAATTTGTTGGAGCAAATTCAGTTAAATTACAACAAAAAGAAAATTAAAAAGCATTAATATTAGGTTACCCAGTTACTAAATAAATAAAGTGAAATACGAGAAAGGCCTGAATTCATTATAATAAGATTGAAATCGTAAAAGTTATTACCACGACCTTTTTCAGAGAATTTTAACAGAAGGTTTAAAATAAGCCTACCTGTTTACCTTTACGTATCGTATTTACAAAAGTTAAACATAATTATCATCCTAATTTTCAAGAAGGCAGATTAAATGATCGGCATTTCAATTTGCAGTCTAGATACCGAGTTTCGTTCATGTCTCGGAAAGTGCTATAAACTGGTTCCATATCAATATAATTAAAATCTAGGACTTCAAACAAAATTTTACCAATAGGATTGAGTGTTTTCTTCAGTAAGAAAACTATATTGTCAGCCAATTGCCGTCCAGTGCTGAACGTAAGCCCCCAAAGAGCGCCAAGCCGAGGTCTTGGGCAGTCCGCATCGCATCCATCCGCTGCCAGCCACATTCTCCAAATCATAGTTTTCGTCTCACATCAACTGTATCCATTCTAGGTTTCTACATTTTTTCATTGACCGTCTGTCCGTCTGCAGACATGGCCGGCCCACTTCCACTTGAGCATGCTGATTCTACGCGCAACGTCGGTTACTTTGGTTCTCTGGCGAATGACTTCGAAAATACTACTGAAGACAAAAATTGGTCATAGAACTAAGGTGGACAGGTGCCTAAACTATTTACTTTCGAGTTTGATACGACTTGTCCTTCTAACCCTACCTTTACGTCGGTATAACAAAGAACTCAGGTGTTAACCTTCGCAGATTTATTCCCAAGGTCATTGTGAAGGTCGCACGTGTCCAAATTGTATGAATATGTACTAATGTCATTTGTATGCCGTTGCTAAGCGGAAAGAGACTTTATTAAGCAAACTGGGTTGTTGTGAACTAAACGTTTCTAGGGCAACAATTGAATGGATAAAATTGGGAAACCTGAAAGGAATAAATTGAAGAACAGTAACAGCAAACACCCAAACATTCACCACTTTCAAGGTTTTCCTAAAATTGGTTTGTTTATATTTTGTTTTTGCTTTTAGAAGGTACTTACTTATCAGTCATTAAGCCTTTATTTTCTTTTAAGTAAGCCTCTTAAAGGACCATTGCAACTTTTACTAAGAGCCCAACCCTGAAATCGGGAAAAACAAATCAGTTTTCCTCGTACCTAAATTTGTCCTCATGTTCTTCTATACAAATCTACAGGTGTTTTTGGAAAACCCAGAATGTTTGCGTCAACAAGGGTCCAGGTTCAGGGAGTTGTCATCATCAATCATTTTCGTCCCTATTTTGTCCATACCTAACACAATACTAGGTGCCTGAGGGTGTCGCAGCCGCAGCAGGCCTAAAAAAGGTTGCCATAATGAGTCTCTTTTTTAAAGAGACAGGCTGGAAAAGGCAATATTTAATAAAAAAACTTTAAAAAAATTAACCGCCTTCAAAAACAACCACAGAAAAGGGTAAAATAACCTACAAAATAACTATTCTTTCGGAAGTCGGTGGCTTTGTTTTTTTTTTATTTCGTTGTCTTTTATGCCACCGACTTCCGAAAGAAAAGTTATTTCATTACGAACTTGGGGTCTTTAATTACAGTGAAATAGGTTACTTCTAAATATTATGCGTTCTTTACCATCAGACCAGTACCCTTAGCATGAGTTTTCACTCTTTTGCTTTACAGCGTCTTTTCAGTATTTACAGCGTTTCTTGTATGAAAAAATGGAACAGCGCCTCTAGTGTGCGAAGAAGGAACTATTTTTTTCCTTGAAAATTGTCAATTTGAAATTGTCAAAGTTCCAGTTTACTTTACGTCTCAAATACTGAATACTCGTGCTAAGGGTACAGATAGCAGCCTGTCGCGAAATAATAAAAAATACATACATACGAGTACCAACCAAGGTCGTCAACAAGAACAAATATTAATAAAAACCGGCCAAGTGCGAGTTGGACTCGCCCATGAAGGGTTCCGTAGCAGCAAGCATAGATTAGAGATATAATTATATTGAGATTAGTAAGTAATATACACAAACAATAAAAATAACTTTGTTTTTCATAGTATTTGTATGAATGGCAAAGTTATATTTGCGGTTTTTGAAAATGTACTATATCTCAAAAACTGCTAACTGTATCTCATCCAAACCAATTTTCGTTGGTAGTTTTGGTTGAGGTCTACATTATATATATTTTTTTAGTTTTATCATTCTCTTATTTTAGAAGTTACGGGGGGGGGGGGACACACTTTTTACCACTTTGGAAGTGTCTCTCGCGCAAACTGTTCAGTTTAGAAAAAAATGATGTTAGTAACCTCAATATCATTTTTAAAGACCTATTCATAGATACCCCACACGTATGGGTTTGGTGAATTTTTTTTTTTTGAGTTTCAATTCTAAGTATGGGGGCACCCCCAAAATTTGTTTTGTTTTGATTTTTGTGTGAAAATCCTAATGCGGTTCACATAATACATCTTTCTACCAAGTTTTAACAGGATAGCTCTTATACTTTCGACAAAAAGTGGCTGTGACATACACGGACAGACAGACAGACAGACAGACAGACATGACGAATCTATAAGGGTTCCGTTTTTGCCATTTGGCTACGGAACCCTAAAAAATACATACATACGAGTACCAACCAAGGTCGTCAACAAGAACAAATATTAATAAAAAGTAGTAACTGTACAATATTTTCCAAAGAAGGTAATATAATAAGGAACCGTAAGCTGTCCCATTTATTGCGCAACTTATAACCACGGGTTAACTCGCAATCTCAGTTAGAAAAACTTGTTAGAAACTAACAGGGAGAGAATGAGCTGTATAAATAATATACTTAGTCTACGTGCAAAGAATAAATTCCTTTTTACTTTCTGTTTAAGGTTGTAAAATCATCAAATGAGTCCTGCCACACTAAGTCGAGAGCTAGGGACTGTGTTCTTTCGGTTGCTATTTGTGTTCTTGGGCCACGGTGTGCTGCTTACACATTCTCATGATCCCGGCAAAATAATTAGTGCCTGTTTTTCCGTTCTATCAGCTGTTATGTTTTTTTTTTTTTTCTTTCAAAGTTCCTGGAACTTCCCAGAAACTTTGCAAAAAGAAAATAAGCACAACAAAGGGGCATTTAGCTACACTTTACATAGAGAAAGCTTAAAAAACAAATAGACAACATTTATTTTAAATCCACACTTAACAGGAAAACCTACAAAAACTTTTTTAAAAAAAGGGAACCGACTTCAAAACCAAACACAAAAAAAAAACTGTAAAATAACTTTACTTTCGGAAGTCGGTTGTTTTAATCGGGCGGTTGGTTATTATTTTTCCCTTTTCAGTTTAGATATTCAACAAAAATCTTCATATAATCGGCGTCTTTGAAAATATACAATCCTAGTAAGCAACAAAAACGGATCTATGCGGGCAACTGCACAAGATATCCATTATTGTTGTATACAAAACCTTCCCCAGAATATAACGAACACTTTTCTGAAAACCACATCAAAATCCGTTTAGCCAAACGCGAGATAATCGCGGACAAACATACGTTTTGAAGTCGGTTAATAACTGAAAATTCCAAAAACCACACAAACGAAGTTGCGGGAAAAGCTTTAGCAAGTAATATATCAAAAAGTTTCAAGAACAAAAGTTTCACATCTCTTTTTGAACAATAAGATGGTCTGTCTTGTTTACTGAATCGCCATTTTGGCTTTGTAAAAATATTGCTCTTAAGTTGTTGCACTTCCGGAAAAGTTAAAGTACCTTCATGATATGTCTTCTTCTGTCTGATAGGTCTTCTTTTCTTTTATAATAAACAGAGTTTCTATATCCATTTCGGAATATGAGCACGTACGAGGAAAGTAAGCTTCTCTTTCGTAGTTTTTCTTTATCAATTTGATACCGAAACTAACATAACTTTATTTTCGTCACGTTCATAACACATAAGATAAATTAATAACACGGATATGGATCGGTGTCGTCATTACATAAAAGATCAATAACCATGATAAACAACATTTTAAGCCAATGTCTATGAACCAAAAAATAAAAACAAAAACTTCTGTCTAAGTAAGCTTAAACGAGGATTCTCTGAAAATTTCCTGTTTGTACCAAACAACTCGGCAACCTGTGCGGTTGCTGACCCTATGAAGACACCTGCAACAGAAGCCTGTCAGTGTCGTAACAACTTATAACAATGTGACAATTGCATGCCCAATAACTCAACAACCTGTGCGGTTGCTGACCCTATGAAGATACCTGCAACAGAAGCCTGTAATTGTCGTAACAACTAATAACAATTTGACAATTGCATGCCCAGTTACTCAGTAACCTGTGCGTCTGCTGACCCTATGAAGACACCTGCAACAGAAGCCTGTAATTGACGTAACAACTAATAACAATGTGACAATTGCATGCCCAGTAACTCAGTAACCTGTGCGTCTGCTGATCCCATAAAGACATGTGCAACAGTAACCTGTCGATGTCGTAACACGAACACAACTAATAACAATGTGACAGCCGCATGCCACTGTTTGTCGGCTCCGTGCGCCGGCGCCGATGTTTTGCGTTGCGTCATACGAGTAGGGGCACCATGCATTTGAAAACTCTGGGATAGTCTCATTAATATAGTATGAACAGTCATTTGTATGTATTTGACAGTCGTGACAGATTGTCAGTGGCTTATTAGTTGAAATAATGAGATCCAATAGCCAGTTTCTTAAAATCCTGGAGCTCAGCAGCGTTCGTTTCGATAGACTAAAAGCGGTCCCCAACGTAAACAGAGCTGCCGACCAAATAGCTTATTTTAACAGAAAATTTTGAAACATAATAAAATCAAATTCTTGCGACATCAGTGCACTTACGAACAGAGCCATTTTAAACGTAATCAAACAAGTTATCCTTCACTTCCTTTGTTAATCCAATATTACGAGGCGAGACTAATCCATTGTTCATAGATATCAGATTAATGACGTTGTATACATTTATAGTGAATAGACAAAGGACTGATACATTAAGTTCAGTTGTGCTACAAATGATTATTTTGTTATGGAAGACTAGTAGGCCGTCCCAGCTTCGCACGGGTATATTAAGAACCGCTCATCCGATTTTGTGCAAACTTCACATAAAGCATCTACTAAATAGTTCGAACAAAGCCTAAACATTTGGTTTGGATAGGTGAGCCCGTTCTTGAGTTATAACATTACAACGAAAAGTGGCATTGATTTTTATATATATTAGAAGATAAAATTGTTTGTTTAATGTGTTTACATAAGAAAGTGACTCGAGAAATAACACATCGCGAACATCGTATTTCCTACACTATGTTTTTCAGATGAAAAGAAAAAAAAAACACATTAGCTTTCATCTGTTTACTTAATTTATTTCGGAACATTTATGTAAATACGTTTCTCATTGTGTCTTCATATTTGTGTTGGTTTGTTGAGTATTTTCTTATTTTTTAGGTTTATAAAACTTACATAGCTTTCGATTTACGTACACAGTAATAGTCAAAGACAGACTTGAATAAACAATTTTATTCGTATTTCTGTTGTGCTGTAGAAATTAAGATTACCTATATCTACACAAATATTATAAAGAGGATAAAGTTGTATTTGGGTGTGTGTGTGTATGTTAAAATTAGAATTATGTTGTAATGAATAATCTTAAAAACTGCTGTACTTACCAATTTCAAAAAATGTTTCACCATTATTAAGCTACTGGTATAAGTGGAGTTAAAACGATGTGTACTATACACACATAATTTTATATCAAAACGATGTGTACTATACACACATAATTTTATATCAAAACGATGTGTACTATACATACACATCGTTTTAATATAAAATTATATGTGTTTCACTTATGTTTTGTTTTTGCTATACCATTTTTATACCAGACCTCGCGTAATCGCGTTTAAAATATTTTTAATCACTTGGAACTTTAAAAATTTAATGAGTAATTAAAACAAAATATTTACAGCACATAAATCAAGACTACACAAAATAAGCTAACTAACCAAATGTGTGTTAAATGTCTCAGACAAAACCTACAGGACAATGTATCATGACTATCCTCCAATTCACAAAGGCATGGTCACCTGCGCAGTGCGTTAGCCGGTAGCACTCACGCGCATGTCAATACGCTCAGCGAAAGTGATTATCATTGTATTACAACTGCGCTTGCGCAACACAAGTTATTCACTTTTCTTGCCTTTATTGGGATTGTAGAGCGCTTAAAATAACACGGGATAGCTTGTTATTTTTTTTACGTGGTAAAATCAACGAATGAGTGCCACCTAGGGCAGGACAGGGGGGACTGTCAGACTTGAACTGACTAAATTCCACGATTCCGGGGACACGGTTACCTGACAAGACAGTCCCGGGACCCCGGCAGGCTTTGGCCCTCTAAGAAGGGCCCCAACAGGTTATTCTTAGATGTTGTGTATTTTTTTTGTTTTAACTTCAAGTACACTTATGTACAGGTGGATCAGAAAAAAATCTCTATCCAGGTAACAAATATAATACAATAATTTAATAGTATTACATTTAATAACCTACTGAAGGAATTAAAGAGTAAAAGATGTTGTGGTTCCACTTAATAGGGAATAATATAATATAAAAAACTCACTTATTCTCATAAGAATACAAAACTCACATGAGAATATTTTAACATATTATAGGTCAATAATTGTTGAAACTTTAACAAAACTAGACATTCGTACAATAATTATTTTGTGGGTAGATCAAAAATATTAAGCCTCCTGCAGACACACGCGATTAATCGCGCGGGGCGACATGTCGCGGTCCATTCGCAGTATTTTTAGAGTGGAAATTAGCTTGGCTCGTTGTCGCAGCGCGATTAATCGCGTGTGTCTGCAGGAGGCTTTATGGAAAACCTCAGCAGTTGTAACCATAAAGGCTCGAACAGACACACGCGATTAATCGCGCTGCGACAACGAGCCAAGCTAATTTCCACTCTAAATGTACTGCGAATGGACCGCGACAAGTCGCCCCGCGCGATTAATCGTGTGTGTCTGCTCGAGGCTTAAGAATATCGAATCATGATGATGCAGTGAGCTGTAGCTAAACAGTGTTTATATAAAACTGGCCATAATAAAAATGTCTGAAGCACAGTTGTTTCCCATTATACAGTAGGATCATTCCATCCCATTATACCTTTTATATTCAAATTAAATATTAAATAAAAGTAAAACGTTTTCCGTGTGAAAGCAAAGAAAGGATAAAACACCGCGAAATGGTAATTCTGTCGCCTATGCAAATAACGGGTTTTATGAATAAAACATAATATATTTGAAAAGCTACAAAAATAACTGCGGTAACGCTTTTTTGTAATAAGAAGTTTGAAAAAATACTTTTCCATTCCTATTATTTGTTGAGTTAAAATGTCAATCAGATTAGGTAGAAATAGAACCTCGTATTGTACAAGATGAATTGATATTTTATTACGAAAGAAAAAATAAAATGACTGTAAATAACATTACGTACAAACATCTTTCGGTATCTAATAATATCGCATACTGACACAACATGGATATTATTTGCTGTTTTTAAACAATCTTCTAATTATAAAGTTAAAGTTGGTCGTCTTGTACAAACACTAAGAATGTAATTTTTCAATATTATAGTATTCGCTCAGGCTCAGAATGTCCACTTCCCAAAATTTCCACTGGTTGCAAAACGTCCATTTCCCAGAATGTCCACTTCCCAAAATGTCCACTTCCCAAAACGTCCATTTCCCAAAATGTCCATTTCCCAAAATGTCCACTTCCCTACGACGACAGCGCCTTTTCTTGGTTTTAAAAAAGCCTTTAAAATCAGTGTAATAGGCGTTATTTAAAAGATATAGCTGTTGCAGTGTTTAGATATTGTCAAAATTCAAGGTGATTTTTTTAACTTTGCCGCAGCAAATTCTCTTGATAGCAAATCGGTAAAGATCTTAAAGTTCATGGCTGGATACTAGGAACTGTCTCTAATGAAAATATAGTTTGAAATACCATTGAAATTGAAACTAGTTTGACCTATAAATTTTATTAATCCTTGAAATATCATGTTGATACAATCTATTGAGGAACCCGGTTGAATTATTATCTAAGATCAGTGACTCACTTTTCTTCAAAATTCAAGAGCGATTGCTTACACATGAAATCAAAATCAATATAAAATTCAACGAGCGAAACGAGACTTAAAAATCAGTACTTAAATCTTAAACCGACTTATCACGTACCTAGAGTGTTCAATTGTTCATACATAATTTTTAATAGATGAAGATGCATTATAATTTAAGCCGCGAACAGTCATCGCGAGGCATGCGCCGCGAATGATCCACCACACATGCCTCGGGCTTTATGAACGTGTGTGCTCACTGAGCATTCGCTGCACACGTTCGTTGCACGCCGCTTCGAACAGGATGTGTAGGCGGGTATTTACAGATTTAGAAAGACATGCGACGCAAATAAAAAAAAAAAACAAAACATAGCAAAGACTGGCCTGTTGGTCTAGTGGTTAGTGACCCTGACTGCTATGCCGGAGGTCGTGGGTTCGATTCCCACCCAGGACAAATGTTTGTGTGATGAGCACGATCATTTGTTCTGTGTCTGGGTGTAATTTATCTATAATATGTATGTATTTAGAAATATATAAGTATGTTTATCAGTTGTCTAGTACCCATAACACAAGCTCTGCTTAGCTTGGGACTAGATGGCGTTGTGTGATAGTTGTGAAATAAATAAATAAATAAATACTGTAAGGTACTCACTACTCACAATACTCTATGCCATTCCCTCATAATCATAATTATTCTCATCAAATATGGCAATTCTCAAGACGTGACATGCAATTACTTGATACAATTTCCTCGGCATAAAGGCCCTTTAATAGAACTGTCTACCTTAAATCGTGCACCTAATCAGACTGAGTTCCTCGGGGAAATTCTTAGCCTTAGGTAGATAAGGAGGTCGTATTATGTCCGTAATGGTTACCGGGTTTAGAGCAAAGTTAGTTTTAAGTTCAAGGAAAGCATAGATATAAGCCTCCTGCAGACACACGCGATTAATCGCGCGGGGCAACATGTCGCGGTCCATTCACAGTATTTTTAGAGTGGAGATTAGCTTGGCTCGTTGTCGCAGCGCGATTAATGGCGCGGGGCGACATGTCGCGGTCCATTTGCAGTATTTTAGAGTGGAAATTAGCTTGGCTCGTTGTCGCAGCGCGATTAATCGCGTGTGTCTGCAGGAGGCTTTAAGCTACTGGCTAAATTGGGATGACTTTTTGCTAATGAAAATACAGAAAAAATTTATATATATATTCTTTATTGTGTACCATTTTCAAAAATAAACTTAAAAACTAAATTTTGTTCACAAAGGTGTATCAGTTATTTCTTATTTCCTTATGTAATTTATATGCCCTTAATATTCTAAATACCCATAATACTGCAAAGCATGAACATAATGTAGTTGACAGAAGTTCAAAAACATTTTAAAACCGAATAAAACATGGTAAATGTCACATTCCCTGAAATATTCCACAAACTCGTGTGTGCCCGCAGGAAACAAATCAAAAGCGTTTTAATACTTTTATTAATTCTACGTTTAGTCCCAAAGGGATTTAAAATCAATTGAGGAAAGGGCTGTTTCGTGGCATTCATAAATTGGTCAATGAAGGTTGGTTATAGACGTCGTGTGTGGCTTCAAGTATTCCAATTAATTTCCTCTTCTTATGTATTTTACAGTCCGATAAATTTTGCTACTAAACTTAACGGAATCAGATAGGTACAGCATTCTTTTTTCATATAAGATTATTGGAAAACGCTGCAAAAAATTATTCATTGGTTTACCAACCAAACTGACTTCTTTTTGCGTGTGGATGGACTCAAAATGTATCTACACAGCTCTGTCGTTTGCCTCATTCAAATCCTGGAAGGTACAGGTGGTTGGGCAGGATGGACATGAAAAATAACTAATTTGGAAAAATGAGGGTATACTAGACTCATCCAAATACAATGCCACTTTTATTAATTTTTTTTGTTGCGGAGCTGCACGAAAACGTGGCGTTCACGAGCACGGACCCCAGACTACTTAAAATGGGAGTCCCACCCATGGAATGAATGAGGATTGATGAAAGAAAGAAAAAGTATGTAGAATAAAAGTGCGAGAGGAATATATGCGAGAACTGGAATGAAAGAGAATTACTTAGTTTACAAAGGTCTCCGACTACAGTCGGGGGAGCTAGATAAAAAAAAAAAAAAAAAACACAATGCCAGAAGCCAAGCCAAAAAAAAAACACAATGCCAAGAAACAGATGCAGAGCCCCAGTGCCGGATATCCCCAAACTGACTAAACTAAAAGAAAAAGGAGCAAATGAACCTGTGACGACTGAAAGGTAAAATGGAATAAGGGCAGGAAGATGATAATGAAACTGACTAAACTGAATTCGAATAAGTACAATAGTTGTTTCGTAGCCAAATGACAAAAATGCTAACTACATAAGTTTTTATCTGTACTTTTGTTCAACCCAAGAACAAAATAAAGCAATACAGTGGATTTCGGGTATAACGACGATGAAGGGACCACTCTTTTTTCGTCGTTATATCCGGAAGTCGTTACAGGCGAAGGTAAAGAGATACAGACACGTACACATAATGTATACTTTATATTCATTTATTATTGCAAATATTTGCACACATTTCACTGGTTCATTTCAAAAAAATGTGTACCTAATATTACTCAAAATGTCACTTTGTAACTGAACCATAAGTTGTAACTCCCAAAAGTACAAGCTTCCCTACCTACTTAGCTGATATGTATCTATAAACAAAAGGTAAAGGTTGTGTGTAACTTTTTCTGACAATCTGTGTGGTTGTAAACAAAAGATAAGAAAAGTTAGTGAAATAAATCTTTGTGTCTTTGGCGGCCGACTCCGGTCGCAATATCTGCATGGGATTTCTAAGAATTTGTTACAAATGATTCATTAAAAACAGTCGCTACACCCGAACTCGGCGTTACATCCGAAGTCGCAATAGCCACGTCATGAATTTGTACTAAAGTATGCTTTAAATTCAAGGGACTTAGATTTAACGTCGCTATAGGTAAATGGTCGCTACAACCAAAGTCGTAATAAATGAAATCCACTGTATTTTACTCTGGATGGCACAAAATCGATGCCAGAAACTAATCAGCGAACTGTCACTGTTGTTATACAACTTTGATAGCCATCAAAACGTTAAACCACAGTAATAAATAACTAAAAACATCCAAATATAAGTCACCGTGTCAAAGTTTATTCTCACATTGTCACCGCTAGATTGGTTTTCTTCAATGTTTGCAGTCAACTCGACCTCAGTATACAATCTTTTTTTGCCGCGAAAAAGCAAAAAAATGGCGGCCATGACCGAGATGACAAATCGTTGGAGCGTTGTTTATTTATTGTGAGCTGTTGACATAACAATGGGTTATTTAAGATTAGTTTTATGATGTTATGTTATGTTGTTGTTATTTCAAGGGTTTTTTGGAAGATGTTTTGTGAACTTCTGTGTAACTTTTACATGATTGATTTTTTTCTTTATCTCTGCCTAGTAATCCTATTATTTAACGTTCTAGAGTTCACTTCAACACACATTTGAACTCATTTGTTCTAAATTTAATCATTCATCCCAGATTCTAAACGAAGAAAAAAAAGAAAATAAAAAAAAAATCTATAAACATAACGTTCCAAATTCGAACAGTGACTCGTTGACAATCCACGATGATTTACTTTTTGAAACAAATGAGTTCAATTTTCCGCTCACTTCAGTGAGTTGAGCTAAAAGAGGAAACCTATTTAATGATTGCCAACTGAAAATAAAATGTTACCCTCATTTGTTGAAATATTACAATATTAAATAATTAATAGATTTTAAAAAATCTAAAAACCCACGTTTTTAAATGTCCTAAAAATAAGAAAATAACCCTACGGGGCTGAGAGAGGGGCCACTCAAAACGTGGGGGCGTATATTATTTAAGGGATTATTTATGGGATATATTTACATGACGTGTATAGATCGTGGGTGTAACTTGTAAAGATACGCCCCCACGTTTTGAGTGGCCCCTCTCTCAGCCCCGTAGGGTTATTTTCTTATTTTTAGGACATTTAAAAACGTGGGTTTTTAGATTTTTTAAAATCTATTAATTATTTTATTATTTTTATCTTTGTTCATCGGGTTTGAAGCTACCCTGAAAATTTCAGCCTGCTAGTTTATCGGGAAGTGCCTCAAAGCCTGTCCGCCATCTTGGACGTCCGCCATATTGGATTTAAGATACGTGACTATTTTTTCGTACTCCTGACAGCAAACCCTTTCATTTGATATCCACATCATAGGGGTGCATTTCAAATGGGCTGTCTGCCATCTTGGACGTCCGCCATATTGGATTTAAGTCACGTGACTATTTTTTTCATATTCCTGACAGCAAACCCTTTCATTTGATACCCATATCATGGGGGTGGATTTCAAACAGCCAGTCCACCATCTTGGGGAGGCCGCCATATTGGATTCGTTATGACGTTTCTTAGCTAGTCATGTATTGTCATCAGAACTCAGAGTGTGTGCAAAATTTCAGCTTGCTAGCTTATCGGGAAGTGCCTCAAAATTGAGTTGCAAAAGTCCAACCGGAACGACAAACAAACAAACATACAAACAAACAAACAAGAATTGTGAGTGTATAAAAACGTGGGAAAATAGGTTCCACTAGACTCCTATAACCCAATCTACTTTCAAGTACCAAGGTTTCTAGACGAACAATTCTTAGTCTAAATAAAGAACGTTAACTAGGCTACTAGAGGAGGAGCTCGTGGCTAAATAAATACAGCCGCACAGACCGATCTTCCGGGTTAAGCCGCGCTTGCTGAGGTTGGTCTATGGATGGGTGACCATCTGTCATAGCGAGTTTCCTCCGTGCCTCGGAAAGCACGTAAAGCCGTTGGTCCCGGCTGTCATTTGTAGATCTTTGACAGTCGTTACTGTTAGTCAGAAGCTCTAAAATATTATTCGAAAATTACAACTCAAATTCATGAACTCCAAAAGTTAGTATATTCTCATTTGTTACAATATTCAAGACAATTTTTAGACTAAGTTTGTGACTAAATTAGTCCAACAACCTAAGTTGCTCGCCCCTGGTGGTCCACTAAAATATTCAGTAGCAATCTAGGAATGTTAGTGATAAATTACTTTGAAATACGAGCTAAGAGAAATGGCGTATTGATTGGTTTATTTCTACGTGCGCCACCGGGAGGTCAGGGATGAAATGAAGACAAATAGATCTATTTGTATGTTTGTTATCGGGTCGTTGTAGACGGGGACTTATTAATATTAATTTGTCGTAGGTATGTAAAAATGTTCAGTACTTGACACGCTGTGGACGTCAGATAGGCAATAATAAATAATTACAACCGCACAACGAGATAGAGAAACTGAGGTTGGTATGAGGATGGGTGACCATCATCATGATGGCGAGTTCGTTCGTTCGTCCCTCCGTGCCCCGGAAAGCAACTAAAGCTTTTTCTCGGCTATAATTTATACAGGGTTATTTGAAAAACACCAACAACTTCTTAAGAGGTCATTCCACTCATTATAATGAACAACTTTTATTATGGGACCAAACCTTAAATCACGAAAAAAAAAATCAGCTGTTCCGTACTTTATGTTCGCATATCTCGTCAAAATGTAGGGAACACCTGATTTTTTTTTCACGATTTCGGGTTTGGTCCCATAGTAAAAGTTGTTCATTATAATGAGTGGAATGACCTCTTAAGAGGTTGTTGGTGTTTTTCAAAATAACCATGTACTCGTATATCTATACACCGTGTTCTTCACGTTATCCATAAACTTTAGCAAATACTTCTATGGCTTTTACAAATCAAATCCAACAAAGGAAGTAGTACTTAAAAAAACCCGACTGCGTAAAAACTAATTTTTGAAAATACGTGAAAAAGTTAACTTAGATAGAAACTAAAAAGAAAGAAACAAGCCCAACTGAACAGCAGGAAGAAGCAGAACAGAACGACTCACAGTCGGGGCCCCTTGGGAAGATTTGATTGGTAAAATTTGAATGGGCCCCGACTGTGAGTCGTTCTGTTCTGCTTCTTCCTGCTGTTCAGTTGGGCTTGTTTCTTTCTTTTTAGTTTCTATCTAAGTTAACTTTTTCACGTATTTTCAAAAATTAGTTTTTACGCAGTCGGGTTTTTTGTTTTTCTATAAATTACTTTTTTATTTTATACTTTTTAGTTACGATTCATTGTTTTTTTTTTGTTTGTATATTGTTTATATTTGAAATAAAAACTTAAATCAATAAGTAAGAAAATTAGCAAGAATGATTGTTCTGTTAAACAACTTTAAATCGTTATATATCCTAAACTATCAATTAAAATGAAAAATGATAAAAGGAACCTCAAGATGATTTTAAAACACCTATTCAACGACACCCCACTTGACATAGTTCATCGACTTTTATTTTTTTCATTTTGACAATATGGCGTCTGGTTGTCGCTGTGGTGAATTTTGATTACTGTCATGTCTTTAGTGACACTCGCAAGGTTAAGACGAATCGATTGACGTATAAATTATCAAAATCGGCCTACGCATTTGGTCTCTAGAACGCCACATAGAAACAAACATACATACATACATACATACATACATACTTACATACATACATACATACATAGACTGATAAACACATTACCCTCCTTTGCGTCGCGCAGTCGGGTAAAAAGGCTTCGTTACAAAGATATTTGTAATTTCATTTAATGAAATTTAATTGAGCTATGCAGTGAGAAAGTATCTTAATTTGAAATCTATCAAATACTATTTGCATTTCATTTGTTTCAGCCCGCCAAATGTTATGAATGAAAATACGACGTTGCCAATTCGGATAAAGAGGCATGCATATCGGGTTATTTACGTCTAGGTATTTAGTTTGTATGAAAATTAACAAAAAATAAAAAAATAGAATTTATTAATGTGTCCATTCCATAATGAAAAATGCTTACTTCCGTGGTTTGAACATCTGGTCGAAGTTTATGTATATCGTCCGGAACACGGTGTATAATGAAGAGCAGTGGTGGCCCAGTGGTATCGGCCTCGACTTACGAGTTGTAGGTCGTGGGTTCGAACCCCGGCAGGCACATTACTTTGTGTAATTTATTACATCACCACTGCTCTCAAAACGGTGAAGGAAAACATCGTGAGGAAACCGGCATGTCCTAGAACCAAAAATTCGAAGACATGTGACATCTACCAATCCGCACTGGGCCCGCGTGGTAGATTATGGCCTGCTCCCTCTCACAGAGAGGAGGCCTGTGTCCTAGCAGTGGGAACATTTATAGGCTGATGATGATTGTTGACCTAGTTGACCTAAACAAACACTATCAAATTAAAAAAGCTCAAAAGTCCGACAAACAATCAAATCAAGGTTATATTGCCAAGTTAATCGGTTGTGGAGTGGAGGTCAGGTAGACAGTCGCTCCATGTCGGCTGCATCCGGATAGCTGGCACTATATAATTTTATACATACACTGTTGTGGACATAGCCTGTGGGTGTAAAATGTTGTCCTTATTTCTACATTCCAAATATTTCAAATTTTCATGTTTCAGGATATAAAAGCTTTGTTCTCCCCGAATATAATGCCGGTTTGTTCCAACAAAATAAAAATAAGAAATCTTCTCTACGTACATTTTGTGCTATAGTTGTTGCCAGTTAAGATGTCAATAGCGGACATTGACCCCTACCTAATAAGTCCTCGTATGATGACATAAAATACCGAATAAATTAGTAAGTATATTGTAAGGATATAAGTATCTAAGTATTCATAAGATATCAAAATGGTAAAAATATTTCACCTATACCCAAGATGTAAACACTATCATATCACAGAAAAATGCTAATTCTGATCTTATGTCATTATAAGAGAACTTATTAGGTAAAGGTCAATGTCCGCTATTGACATCTTAACTGGCACCAACTATAGCTACAAAATTTTACAAAAGCATAAAATTTCGCTTTAAAATTCATACGAATGTTGCTCTACCTATGAATTGTAGAGCATTCTACTCATTTCAACATGAGATTGAAACATTGCCGGGGTCGCAGGACTGTCTAAACAGGTAACCTTGACCCTGGAACGTAAAGGGCAATTTAAGGAATACCAAGGATTTTAGTCAGTACGAGTCTGACAGTCCCATCCGCTCCATCCATGGCTCTCAGGGAGGATTGATTTAAATATTTTACCAAAAGAAAAAAAATAAAAATAAGATTGAAACATCAAACTATACGGATATTAATTTGCACATCAATTATCTACTGCACAGTATACTGAATGAACTTACTTTTACGAAATTATACTAGGTAATACCTACTAAGAATGTGTAAGAAACTCGTCTGTCTGTCTGTTTGTTACTTTTTCACGTATTTAAGTGTTCACGCAGAGAAATGTCTAGCTACCTATACGAGAACTTCTGGTTGCAACCGTGACAGCAAGACTTACTAGTTGACTTTACAACATTTCTAGTAATAAATACTAAGTAAGTAGTAGAGATAACAAGGACTTAGTATTTATTACTAGAAATGTTGTAAAGTCAACTAGTGAGTCTTGCTGTCACGGTTGCAACCAGAAGTTCTCGTATACATTTCTGTGCGTGTTGAAAATTTTGCCCTTGGTCATCGTAACCGGGTTCAGAATACGTTGGTATTATTTATCCCAGTACGGATCCCGTGGGCTAATTCTCAACCACCCAGGCAAAACCGCGGGCCAACGCTAGGTCCATAAATGTAATTATTCCAGCAAATAAACGTCGAGTACATATTCATTTGTAATTCGATGTTACCGACGAATTTGTCTTACAATATGTAATTATGGATATAAGTGAAAATGGACGGACAAAAGATTCATTCTCGAGTTTTTGAAGCGTGCAGGTATTTCTTACATAATTTTAGTTTTATTCGATTTTGTGAATCACTTTTCTAACACATCATCATCAGCCGGAAGACGTCCACTGCTGAACATAACATCCTCCCCCTTAGACCGCCACGCCGAATGACAATTCGCCACTTGCATCCATCGGTTGCCCGCGACCCTCACGATGTCGTCGGTCCACCTAGTGGGAGGCCTGCCTACGCTGCGTCTTCCGGTCTGTGGTCGCCACTCGAGAACTTTTCTTCCCCATCTTACACATATTTTTAAATTATGCAAAATCATCTACCTAGTCTTCTCCGAACTATGTTAGGGGTCGGCTTTCAATCGCAACTGATGTACCAGAATATCACTATTTTACTTGAACCGTCTGCCTATCTAACCTCCACAACCCAGTAACTGGGTGGGTAATAATTAAGCCTCCTGCAGACACACGCGATTAATCGCGCGGGGCGACATGTCGCGGTCAATTCGCAGTATTTTTAGAGTGGAAATTAGCTTGGCTCGTTGTCGCAGCGCGATTAATCGCGTGTGTCTGCAGTAGGCTTTATGATACCCCATGGCTAAGACTGGTTGTCAGACTAAAGCCTCCTGCAGACATACGCGATTAATCGCGCTGCGACAACGAGCCAAGCTAATTTCCACTCTAAATGTACTGCGAATGGACCGCCAAAATTGACGGAGATACGACGCTTTCAAAATTGGCAATACGTCACAATTTAGTACAATTTCTACTGAATTCTGACGTCACCAGCCCCCCCCAGTTTCGATGCTATATATCTTGGTAAATGTTCATTGAATTTACAAAAGAAAAAACGAGTCCGTTATTTCTCAAAACTCTAAATGACGGACTAATTAGATTTGTGATCAAATAGCCTATTCATGACAAAATAAACCAAGACTATAAATAAGAACGGCAACTAGTAAACCAAGAAAACATAAAATCTAAAAACATTCCCAAAATAAAAGGAAAGGTAGTCAGCCACTAAAACATGGATCCCGAAGTTCGCGTTACATTGTTCTATTCCACCTAATCTTGTACATAGTTAATCAGTTCTCCTTGGAGATCTAATATGGCCTTATTATTAGACCTTGCAACCTGAAGGTAGGTCAAGGTGTTGAGGTGAAGTGAGATAGAGGAATAAAAGGGTAGATACGATACAGGGGATCTAATCTCTAAGCACGAAACCTAAAGTTTCGGCTTAAGGCGCTGTACCCAAGCTCTATGTAGCGAAGGTAGTCGCGGGGGTGAAGCAGCTGCGCGCGGGGGCTAATTGTAAGAGAAAATGTAAGAAATTTTGCAGTTTTAACTTAATATTTAAACAATTACAGGTCTGACTTAAAAAAAAAATTAGATATGTCTTTAGTATATGAAATTTCTTCTGTTATAGTTACAAAAAATATAATGGTTACCGCTGAAAAAATTGAGAATTTCGAGA
The DNA here is from genome assembly GCA_950005045.1 of Agrotis exclamationis. NCBI lineage: Eukaryota > Metazoa > Arthropoda > Insecta > Lepidoptera > Noctuidae > Agrotis > Agrotis exclamationis. Next base: position 4,148,156 of record OX465417.1, on the reverse strand, counting down.
CGAAAAATTTTTTTCCGTGGTCATATTGACAATTTTTTTTTCGTAGTTATAGACCACTTTTGTGAATTGTTTTTGTTAAAGTCTTTACTTTATACATTTGACTATACACTGTATTTTTTTCTGGCTTGTGGCATCTACAGATACGGCTAACTTTGCGACGAAAAACTAGTCATTTACAGAGTGTTCGCTATGGGCAGCGCCGTTTTCTACGCCCCGTAACATCGAACCCAAACTAAGAATCAATGATATTACGTTTCTTGAGAATTGTATGATTCAGCCTGTGTTCATTTTCAGGTTTCTGACCTCAGGTTGAAATTGTTGTACTTAATAAATTGTTTATTTTAATAACATACTACACTAAATGATTGGTTGAAATTCTATATATACGTTTAACACTTGGAGTTTCGTTATTTAGAATTTCGTATTCAGAGCAATCTACGGTTTTGTAAAATGGGACGCGCTGTCTTGTTTGCAGATTTGAATATAAAAAGATCAGGCTATTGTTAAGGACGGCAGGACAATCTCCTGTTAGCTAAATAGGTAGTTAGCAATGAAAATAAATTACAGGAAATACCATTGTTCTGAAAATACACCCAGCTTGCTTGAGAAACTAGACAAGAATGTTCTTTGCATTTAAATTACAGTGATATATCCTGAATAGGCGCATTATTTTGTGTAATTCAGTGGTAACATTATCAAAGCATTGTATTCATATTTAGGTTAGTTATTTTTGGCATAATTTAATTGGCGTGTTTCTTCAGTAAGAGAAATTCGCGTAGCTGAATTTTGGGCTAAACATGTATGAAATAATAATTTGCCATCGACATTCTAAGGTGGGTTTCTTTCTACTCACAAAATAAAATAGAGAGCGCTTGTTTGTTACTAACATACCACGAATATGTGACTTAAATCCGATCGATTTTAGAATATTCTCTTTATAAAACGTCATACGTTTTCATATTTATTAGTACCGTACATACGGCCTTCCCCGAATTCACACGGGTTAACCTGCCCGGTAGTTTTTCCGATATGTTTCTTACCCACAAAGCTTGTCCTGACAATATCGACCACAACAAAAAATAGTTAACCAATTTGGTGCAGTCGTTCAGAAATTACGTACGGACAAACAGACAAAAGCTGTTTTTTTTTTAAATACTTAAATAAGTATAATATGTGGTTTTCACAAACCTACACTGTAGAATACTTGTACATGGGTCTAAACCTGCAAACGTAATTTTTTTAGACGTTTTAAATAAAATGTGTTCATGGGCTTGCTTATCAGATAAACACGCAGTCACGTACCAAAGCAAAGTGACATTTCAAAGTCGCCATTTTAAACTTTCACAGCTGTTTTCTTTAATCGTAACTCAGAGGTGACTTATGGTTAAGGAAATCTGGAGGAGTTATAACCTGAAATCGCCTTCACGAAGTGAGCAAGCATTTATGAATAAATGCTCTTCCCTAATGTAACAAAAAAGGTCGCTTTTTTGCGCTGACAAGGGACAATGCCTCCCTAATGTAATTATTGTAAAAGTATGGAGCGTACCTACAGTTTGAACCAGATATTTTTTATGAACAGACATAAAATACATATTTTTAGGTTTTTCATTTATCTGTGTGTTAAAGCAGTGGTAGCCCAGTTGTATCGGTCTCGACTTACCAGTTGTAGGTCGTGGGTTCAAACCCCGCCGGGCGCATTACTTTGTGTGATTTGTTTCAACACCACTGCTCTCAAAACGGTGAAGGAAAACATGGCGAGGAAACCGTAAGTCATCCACTAGCATAGCAATAGGTTTTATTAAAGCAAAATAACTTAAAAACAAATTTTGCGCCATTAGATACGATAAATTATACGCAGATATAAAAAGCTTCACTTAATAAAATGTACCACATTCGTAAATTCATACCATTTGCCCACATGACGAGGGTACTTAGGCTAACAAGTTGGGATGATAGAACTGTTCCCCGATATAAATGTACACCCGTAGTTTCAGCGCTGAAACATTTTATTTCCACGGAGTTATTTATTGCTGAAGTTTTCTTATGAAACACTGAGATTGATGTGTTTGTTTGGAGGAACTATTTTCATTATGTACTGATATAGCTGAGGAAGATTTATTCTCGTTGGATCCCACTTTTGGATCTCATTTTTTAAGTATTCCCGATGATTACCATTTTTAATTCGAGTTGAATCCCACGTTATGACAACATGTGTACATATCAGAAGAAAAGTGTTACCTTTATTTTAAAGATTTATTCTCTGTTACTAATTTATGAATTTTACTAAAAAAGTTCTAAAACAAAATCAATTTTGTCGTTGAAAGTACTCGCATTCAGATTTTTTAAAGCATGTGAGATCCAACGGGAACAGTTTTTGGGATTCAACGGGAATAAAACGTTTTTCTTTTGTTATGGGATTCAACGGGAATACATTTTAATTTTTTGTGGGATCCAACGGGAAATATATTCAAGTGGGATTCAAAAGTGGGATCCAACGGGAATAATTCCTGAGGAAATACCGTTCTTAGATCAAATTAATACTGATGAATGTTTTTTTTTATTTATTTAATGATATGTTCGCGTTTGAGTACTATCTCGCCTGATGGTAAGCGAAAATGTGGTCGACGGTGAAGCATGCTTAACCAGCTTTTTGCTTTATTAGCCAAGCAGCAGAAGATATTATTTTGCTTAGATATCAGAGAAACCAGTACTCACTTTTGTTAACACGTGCTTTTATAAAATTAAGATCAATATAAATTAAAAAAAACCGGCGCATATTTATGTAATTTTGAATGAGCTATTTCATACGTTAAAACTAAAATCTAAAAAATCTCGGTTCTTGTTGCAACAAATATGAATTGAAAACATTAGGCGGCCTAAAAATTCTTTTAATTATTTGCTTTATTCTGCTTACCATACTAAGAAACAGACAAAATATCATCATTGCACCTACTCAAAATGATCCCTGTATAAATACCCACCCAGAACGAAGAATCTCCTAAAACAGCATTTACACCATAAAACAAATAAATTGAAAATGTTAAATTAACATTAATTTAAAACAACATACCTCTCCGAATCCATGATGCTGATGTTTTCAGATGGTATCCAGTTTTGACGAATTTTGCTAGCGCCCCGTGAAACTGAAACAACCAAAAATAGCAAACATCATATTTTTGTTAATTGGATACAAACTGGAATGGCGAGATATAACGAATCCGGTGAATCGAGTTCGTCAAAATATTTAGAACTCGATTTGTTTTGAAAAATGTTTTTGGTTGTTCTATGAAATGCTGGTATTATTTTTAGATTTTCATGAATATTTATAAAGTATGGTATCATTAATTTCATTTTATTGGTATAAGTTATGCACGTGTGTACTAATTCACCAAAAAACTAAACATAGGTGAAGAAAAATTATTGTTACTACAAACATGTAAATGCTGGAAGAACCTTTCAACAACCGTAATGCCAACTTCGGCTATTAATCATTATTATAAGTTAAATATTAATATAACAGTCGACATTTATGATCTCAGTAAGTATCAATATAAAAAGAAACTAATGCAGCGCATCCCCTCGGCACAATCCTATACTAATCACTCCACCCCGATCTAGTTTCTCAAACACCTCTTCCTAAGCAAGCAAATATTCTACCTAATTTATGTAACAAATATATTTCTTACAGAGACCAAACGGCAAAAAAGTCATGCCTAAGCCATTTAAATGTTAATGTAAGCAAATTGAGCATTCCAGTTAGTGTTCAGAGTAACTGGTAATTCCAATCATTCAAAGAAAAAGCTGTTCAGGAATGTGTAGAATTTACTACTTTCCCCTCGAGGGCTGTGAGATAAGACTGTATTATAATGCTGTTATGTAAGGTATATTTTTTCTTTTTATTATAATTTTATTTTTCTGAAGAGCGTGTGGATATAAAAGTTTGCGTCGGTTACAGAAAAGAAAAGAAAGAGAATGGTCTGTCTTGGTATAGTTGATGTGATGAGGAGAGATGAAGTTCATGTGGATAAGGGAGTGAAGGTAAAAAAAAAGAGTTTTTCGAGGAAAGATAAGTTCAACTGCGAGATACTCCAAGAAAAGTTCAAACAACGCTATGAAAGATTCGGCCTCAACGAGTTGAGTTGCGATAACCTTTGACAGGCCTGTTGGTCTAGTGGTTAGTGACCCTGACTGCTATGCCGGAGGTCGTGGGTTCGATTCCCACCCATGACAAATGTTTGTGTGATGAGCACGATCATTTGATGTGTGTGTGTACTTTATCTATAACTAGCTTCTGCCCGCGACTTCGTACGCGGATCCTGTTGCTTATGCCAGCGACAACGGAGTCGTCAAAATCGAAGATCTGAAACGTCTGATGTCCAATAGAGCCCGGGTAAATAATAAATGGGAGTTTTGGTCAGTAGAGTCAGATTTTTAATGATATAAGTACCATCGTCATCGAAAATCAGTCCTAAAGTCTTACCGCCTCACCGCGTGGAGGTACTCCCAGTAAACTTTCAAGCATTGGCCTTGTGATTTGATTTGTTAATGGTCATGGCGAATGCAAGACGGATCGGAAATTGAGGTCGTTTAAACTCAAACGGCATATCGTTTGGGATCCTAGAAATGAGAACTTCCTCACCTTCGAATTTTCCTTTGAGTATCGTCGCGTAAGTCACATTGTTCTTCAATTTACTTACCACCAAACGCGTTCTGTTGCACAGTTTTGGTTGGTTTATGTTTCAAAGCATGATTACTACGAAGCCAACCTTTGTTCGTAAATTGTGCGCTGGTAAGCCAGGCATATCCCAGGGGTTTTAATTCAATTGGAAAGTTGGTGGCTAAACGCAACAGACATTTTTTTTTTAGCGTGGTAAAATCATCATGTGAGTCCTCCCACCCAGGGCAGGGCGGGAGGGACTGTCAGACTCGAACTGATTAAAATCCACGGTGTCCTTCAATAGCTCTTTACGTTCCGGGGTCACGGTAAATCGTAAGTCCCGCGACCCCTGTAGGCTTTGGCCCTCTAAAGGGTGACCCCGTCATAATGCTACTCTTTGAGGCGCGCGTGGAACACAACGCGCCGTCGACCCGGGCATGGTCCAAGGTCGGACAGCGAGTCACCCATCACTCGCCACCCGCATGCCCGAGCCTACGGTGGGTGGAGATCGTCTGGCAACGTCCGTTACCGTAGGCGTCTACCACTGCGGCTGGGGTGGAGGGAGGACGCTGTCCTCTCCCTCACGCGGCGCGCCTCCTCCTTTCATAGCATGACTGCTTCGCAGAAGGAGGCGACCGCTTCCCACTCCGTCTCGCATGGCCTCGACCAATGCCGGGCGCGAGAGGTCTCCGCCTGTCGCCGTTGTGAGGACACGGCGGTGCTCTGCCCAAGCGGAGCAGTCCTGCACCGAATGCTCCACCGTGTCCTCCGGGCGATCCTCGCAGTGGTGACACCCAGGCGTTTTTTCGTCGTATGTTTGTATTGAATTTATGCAGTCCTACTTAGTACATTTTTTGGGTATTCAGTATTCACCGAAATACTTTTTTAGCATTGAAGACCGGTGGGCGCCGGGCGGCATGAACATTATTCTTCATGTTTCCTAGTACTTTTTGTGAAGATCCCTTATCAAATTTCGGCACCAATACCTTCATCGTGATCACGTCTCCACGGAAACAGGATACAAATTTGATCGTCTTGGTGGCGGCATGGCATTGATAATTATGATAATATCGGCACAATAAGTTTATAAACTCAAAACAAACACATCAACCGGTCAATTGATGTTTTGAGTGATTTTTTCGTGTTGCTGTCATTCCATGTCAACCACGTTATATGTCACGTCTCACGGCAACGGGATAAAACAAAAAAAAAAAAAACAAAAAAAAAGGTAAAAAGTATCCTATATGTTTCTCCTGGTTCTAAGCTACCTCCCCACCAATTTTCAGCCAAATCGGTTCAGCCGTTCTTGAGTTATAAATAGTGTAACTAACACGACTTTCTTTTATATATATAGATATATATATTTAGAAATAATATAAGTATGTTTATCAGTTGTCTAGTACCCATAACACAAGCTCTGCTTAGCTTGGGACTAGATGGCGTTGTGTGATAGTTGTGGAATATTATTATTGCCTATATGCCTTAGTTGTGTTTGATATTAGCAATGATCACCGGTTGGTCAACAAACTTTATCTACCTACACTAATATTATAATGAGGAAATATTATTTATACTTTTGTGTGTGTTTTTTGTAATGAATAAAGTCAAAACTGTACCAATTTTTTTTTTAAATTATTGCGCTAAATTCACCCTGAGTAACATAGGCCACCCGTGTGAAGCCGGGACGGGACGTTAGTTTAAAATAAAACAATTGCGTGTCTGCAATCAATAACGTCCACTTTAAAGGCTGTTTCCTTTTACGACTGCAACAGACAACTCATCTCAACATGTTTCCGTAATCGTGCAATAAATGCAAACAGCAATTGAAGTAGAATGCAATTTTCTAAACGAGCGCAACTAAACAAATGGCTCGTTTGTATGGGAAATGCGATTTTGTTCAGTACCGGTGTTTGGTCCAAGATTTAAGGGAAAAGCGATTGCATAAGATCTTTAATGTCTTGAACATGTTGGGTTAAGATAAAGTTTATGTACTATGTGCTAACAAATGCAAAATAAGTTGAATACATCTTTTGCTTTTATGTAATACTAGCGGGCCCGGCAGACGTTGTCCTGCCCTGAAAATCGGTACAAAAATCCAGGTCCATGCAGCCTACCCTATCCCACCTGCCTACGTACTTACGTAGGGTAGGTACCCTACCAATCTGCCTACGTACCTATCAACCTACCCATCTACCTCCATACTTACTCTACCTACCCTACCCCTACATACTTACCTACCCTACTAACCTATCTACCTACCTACATACTTATTCTACCTACCCTACCCCTACATACTTACCTACTCTACCTACCTACCTACATAATTACTCTACCTATCCTACTTACTACTACATACTTATTCTACTTACCCTACCCCTACATACCTACCTACCTCCCTACCTACATAAAAAAGAGGATAAAAAGTATCCTATGTCCGTCTCCTGGGTCTAAGCTACCACACCAATTTTCAGCCAAATCGGTTCAGCCGTTTTTGAGTTATACGTATAAAAAATAGTGTAACTAACACAACTTTCTTATATAGGTATAATTACCGCCCGCATGCTCTAGCCTACGGTGGCTGGAGCAGTCCTGCACCGAATGCTCTACCGTATCCTCCGGGTGATCCTCGCAGTGGTGAACCCCAGGCGTTTTTTCGTCGTATGGTTGTATTTAATTTATGCAGTCCTAGTACATTTTTTGGGTATTCAGTATTCACCGAAATACTTTTTTAGCATTGAAGATCAGTGGGCGCCGGGCGGCATGAACATTATTCTTCATGTTTTCCTAGTACTTTTTCAGATCACTTATTCAATTTCGGCACCAATACCTTCTTAGTGATCGTGTTACTACGTTTTATGTCACGTCTTACGGAAACAGGATAAAAATTTGATCGTCTTGGTGGCTGCATGGCATTGATAATTATGATAATATCGGCACAATAAGCTTAGAAACTCAATACAAACACATCGATTGGTCAATTGATGTTTTGATTTTCGTTTTGTTGGCATTCCATGTCAGGTGCGTTTTATTATACCACGTTTTATGTCATGTCCCACGGAAACGGGATAAAATAAAACAAAATAAAAAAAGGTAAAAAGTATCCTATATGTTTCTCCTGGTTCTAAGCTACCTCCCCACCAATTTTCAGCCAAATCGGTTCAGCCGTTCTTGAGTTATAAATAGTGTAACTAACACGACTTTCTTTTATATATATAGATTTTTATGATCAGTTTTTTTTTTCTTGCAATACTTATTACCTGGCAAGGCAATTGTTTGTTAAAGTTTCTACACAAAACATTCCTTTTTACCTAAAGAATAAAATCTAAAATGTCCATACAAATTGTCACTTCTTTTCATATTTGACGTCTTATCACGTAGAAATCTTCCCATTATTAGTAACTAGTGGCCTGTCCCAGCTTCGCACGGGTATATTAAGAACCGCTCGTCCAATTTTGTGCAAACTTCACATAAAGCATCTACTAAATAGTTCGAACAAAGCCTAAACATTTGGTTTGGATATGTGAGCCCGTTCTTGAGTTATAACATTACAACGAAAAGTGGCATTGATTATTACATATATTTAATGTCTTTCTTTTCTTCAAGATTCACATCACAGCACAATGCTAATGTACAGGACTAATGTAGATTTTTTTATAATTTTGTCTTGTTGACTCTTACTGTCTCTTTTGCCCCATGTGAGTCCAATAAATACTTTTCCTTTCCTTCTTTCATTTTATCCCCTGAAATATCTTATAACTTGCACCACAAACCATGCAGAGAAGAGGAATCTAGGGCTACAAAGTAAAATGGACGAACTTCAATGTTCCCGATGTTAGTCTGAAACTTCTCTTTTTACATTCAATTCATTCAAGTTTCCAAACAATATTATTATGAAGAATATTGAAACGGAAGTTTTTTCCTCGTTGGAAAAGGAAATAAGTTTTTATTTCCAATTCAAGACGTTAATTTGAGTGTGAGGGGAATTGTAAAATAAATAGCTGTCTGTGCCCTACTTATCGCTTTTCTGCTTGGGTTTGTTTTAAAGTTAATATTATTGTTTATGTCTAGTGATTTGGGGGCAGTATAAATGTTTTTTATTCATTTTGTTCTTCTTCTCTACATATTTGTTTAAATATCAAGTAGATTTTGCTTGATTGTGGATGGAATGACCATAGATACAAGTACTGTGATACACTCCAGTCTATCATTATGTTTTTTTTATTTATTTAATGATAAGTTCGCCTTTGATCCTACATACATCAGAAAGAGGGCACAATTAAACTTTTATAAACTTATTCCCCGTAATAAACAGGGACTGTTTTGTTCCGGAAATTTGGTTTTCTTCATATCAATAATAACACTTTTGGTTGATTTGTAACAGGACATAATTTCTGAAAACTGATCCCCGAAGACTACTGAAAAATTGGAAATGGGCTATCCTATCAGACAAACGGCTTGTGTAACAATAAAACCCATTGCATTATATTGTTTTATTACTTGTTTGGAACAATTGGAAAGTATCACCCATAAAGTAGACAACAATTCTCTTACAACACGATATCTAAAACAACGATCCCAGACGAGTACTATATCTACTTTATAACCGAACTAGACCAGATGTCTATCACGTTCAACAATAGTGTTCGATGGGAACCTAACAGTTTCTATCGTGACGCTATCATTCATTAACACCGTTGCACCATTGGCACTAGGTAACTGATATATTGTGAGAACGCTTTTTATTGCCTTTAAGAAGAATAACTATAGTTGAGTTACCTATTTTAAGTAGAAAGTGAGGCAATTCTGCCACGGATTGGTAAACAAATGAAGTGCTAATGTGGTAGAATTGTAAAAGTACCTACAAGTATGTCACAGTCACAGATAAGGCACGAAACAGAACGACTGTGGGCCTGTTGCGTTATGGTATGGTTTTAATCGCTGGTAGCAAATATGCCTCACATTTTTTGTCAATCGTTGAAGCTAAGTTTCAGTATAACTTGAACCTTACAAGTGTGCCTTCTTAGTTTTAGTTCAAAAGAAACCTCATACGGTGTCAACGTTTTCATAGTAATAAACGAAATTTGTATATGGGGTCAATTACGTTAGGCACATAATGTAAAGTAATGCAGATGATTATAATGAGCAAACAATCGATAGAGAGCTTTTTCGAAAATAAGAAGAAAGGTAAGTAAATATAGCATCAAACGAAAAAATAAAATGCATACAATTATGCCGAACACTTAGATGGAGTTTTCGATAGTCTGATTCTAATTGCACTTTTGCATTTATGCAACGGTTTTGTTAGAAGTGAACACAGACAGCCTTGAAGATCTGCAATACCAAAGGAGTCACCTAAGTCACGTTACCAACCTTTAAAATATTACTTGAAGGTCTAATGGCTAAAGTTTGCACTGTCTCTAAGTTTTATCGTTTTCTGTGAAAAATAACCTCCAAAAGCAATAAGATCTCATCGTTTAATGACACGACTTTGCAACCCCAAGGCCGCTGTAATCTGAGGAATAAAAAACGGTCTTAGCACTCCATTTGTAACTCGTCTGTGTAATTTAACTGAGCCGGTACAGGCAACAAGCGTAAATGAAATATACGCGAAGATTCCGTTTGTCTCGAGTGATGAATAGGTCTAATACAACTGGAAGAAATTACTGTAGTGACAGATTACTTGTTAAGGGGCCGCCTTTCTCAGCTGTCAAGCTCTGCAGTTATGGTGCATTTTATTCCGTGATTTTTGCAAAGGTTTTGCGTATTATAAAAGGTTTAAAAGTACACATTTTCGTCAATACGTTTTCCATGTTCATGAATAGATATACTAAATATTTGCATTCTAGGGGAAACGAGTTTGTATGTAATTAAGTAAGAATCATATTTATGTAGCAGAGCAGTCTAAAGTTCCGCATCTTGTATCGATCGAAAACGTTGCCCCACATTAGAAATTATGGATGAAATGTGTTGTGGATGTGTAGAAAATATATTATAGAAAAAAAATCGAAATGATTGAAAATAATTTCTAAAACACCGTCGCTTAAATCTTTATCGCAAATATGCTATGTGTCTAACGGTAAAACCTCTCAGAGGAGCAGAAAAAGGGGAAAGCTGTGGGATCCATTAGGCACGTCCTATCTCAAGCCCGGTGGCCAATAAATCTCAGCCAGACTGCTGGTTTAGGATTTATTCGCTTTTAGTGCATACGATTTAGGTAGTTTCTTTATACAAGTATGTGGTGGCCTTAAGTATTAATGATTTAGATTGTGTGGTACTTACCTCATTGCCGGATCTCAAATGAACTGAGGCCCTAGAATTAATTCTATGTATTTGGGTGTACGCGTACAGCCTACTTGAAGTATTACGACATAAATTGTACGGAAAATGAAAAAGCGCATGTGAACTATACAGAATGATTTTTTAGTCACCATCCAAATTTTGATATATTAATCTTTGGCGAAAATCATTGAATACGTGTTTTTTCTTTTGTATCACTCAATACAAAAATATTGAGATATCACGTCACAAAGTTATCTATAAAAAGTTGATGAATCTGGACTCCGCGCTGTGATCTGTCGCTCACGTGTAGCGGGGCGGGGCGGGGGTTAGGCTGCGTTTCCACTGAGGCGGAGCGGAGCGGAACGGAGTGCGATTCACCAATCACAAGGCTTGAAATCCACTCTCTCCTATCTCACTCTTCTCCACTCAAGCAATGTGATTGGTGAATCGCACTCCGCTCCGCTCCGCTCCGCTCCGCTCCGCTCCGCCTCAGTGGAAACGCAACCTAAGAGGGGTGCGCTCTGCCCGTTTCATGCGCCGGCAAGTGTAGTATTATAACGTTTAGCTTGGTGACCTGACCACGCAGAGCGGATAATTCTTATGAGAAAGTGATTTAATATGAAAATTTTACGTAACGGTTTTTTTTCAAAAATGGGGTTAGTGATTGATACCTAATGCCTAGAAAAATTTTGGACGGTGGTAAAAAAGTCTTCCTGTATATCTATAGGAATTGGAAATCAACGAAATAACGTATAAAAAAAGTCTTCCTGTATATTTATCCATCAAATTAACGCCAAAGTTGCAGTTCACGTCACAAAACGAACAGGAGTATTCCACCAGTAGGCGTCGAATAATATGATCTAAAGTTTTTACTGAATAACTAGAACGCTTTTTTTACGTTTTTCGTAGATCTAATTGATGAAGCCCACAGTACATTATGTATATTTGTACGACTATTTGCAACTAAATCCATATTAAATTCCGCCATCTTTATTTACATCTACATTAATATTATAAAGAGGAAAGATTTGTATTTTTGTGTATGTATGTTTGTAATGCTTAAACTCAAAAAGTTCTTCAAAAATTTTTTCACCATTACAATGCGACATTCATCCTGACTAACAATATACCACCCGTGTAAAGCCGGGACGGGCCGTTAGTTGTCGATTAAATGGTGAGAAAGTAAATTAATTAAAGGAACCCAAAACCAAACAATCCTTGTACAGAATTTTCAGTAATGGCGTTATCATTTTCCAAAGATTCAGCCTTCCATAGGGATTAGCCATCTCCCATGTCACTCAGGGCCGCCTCCCCTTGACTGACACTGATTAATCACCCCTGTATCTAATTACCTCATAAAGTAAAAGCCTCCTGCAGACACACGCGATTAATCGCGCGGGGCGACATGTCGCGGTCCATTCGCAGTATTTTTAGAGTGGAAATTAGCTTGGCTCGTTGTCGCAGCGCGATTAATCGCGTGTGTCTGCAGGAGGCTAAACGAGAGGATAATAATTATCTCCCTAAATACAGTCACGTGGCGTTGACGGCTTGCGCTGCCAAAACCGACTGTATTATGCATATTACACAGGGTGAATTTTTGAACTGAGCGTGGATGGCTATATCAGAAACTATGAGTAATATCGAAAAACGTTGAAAAGAGTCGCGAGGATTTTGAAAACTAAAACTGCATCATTGGATTTTAGAAAAATCAATTATTTTCTTGGCCAGTAATCGAACCCTGTTCTAACCCTTTTCTTTTTTAGCGTGGTAAAATCATCTAATGAGTCCTCCCACCCATGCAGGGCAGGGCGGAAGGGAATGTCAGACTCGTACTTCTTCTTCTTAGCGTGTCGATGGCAAATATTGTGTTTGTGTCGTTATGTCATATATTATGATTGGCCCAAAATTCGGCTACGCGAACCCCGCTCACTGATGCAGCCATAAAACCGTCCAGCGTACAGGTTACAGGGCATGCGGCACAGGACAAAAGGTGGATCATTGTCTGTGGAGAGACTCGTACTGACTAAAATCCACGGTGTCCTTCAATAGCCCTTTATGTTCCGGGGTCACGGTAATGAGATAAGTCCCGCGACCCTGCTCTAACCCTAGCTAAGCCCTGTATTATTATACCATCCGATAGCATTGCTAATAAGGATCAAATTCTGGAAAGTAATCATCTACGACAAACAGTGATTGAACACAAAACTTTTCAACTTATGAGTTACTTCCTTGTGTGAAGCGTAGGTTCACTTAGTTACTTGTTTTGGATGCAGATTGGGAGGTGGAACCTCGCCGACCAGCGCCTACAAGTCTAAGATATCAGGGAAAAAAAACGTGTGGCACTCGGTGACTGCCGCGGTAAAGCTATTGCATAGCATTTTTTATCAACTTATGCAATTATAATTGTTTATTTATTTATTATACCTATTTATTACTGTACTAATTAGGCTATGGTCAGCCACGTCAATCAAGTGAAACGTCAAGAAACGTTCTCCTCCTCCTCCCTCTCCCTCTCCCTCACCCTCTCCCCCTCCATCTCCCACTCCCTCAATAAAATTGCCCCTTGCTCAATAAAAGCATGCTTTCGTGCTAATAGTAATGAGCACGTCTGTCCGTACCTTTATGAGCATGTCTGTGGAGGAGGTTCCATTGTGAAAACTCCTTTTGTAGCTGGCCGTTTAGAATCAGTAAGAATAAGTAAATTGTCTTTATGACGGATATTTTTACGATTGCCGAAGTCTCCCGAACTGAAACGACGTTAGACAATGCGTGCTGTCAAATGTGGTCAGGTTTTTTCGTTACGTTTTTCGCGCGCGCCGCGCTCAGAGCCTGCAATAAAAGCTATGCAATAGCTTAACAAGGGAAATATCTTGGGAACTTCTGCTATAGTTTCATGGTTGAAGGTCAACTAATACCTTTACAATCACGATCCTTAGCTACCACAGTCAGACAGCAATCGTTATATCTATAGAAATAAATCTATGTATTTCTGTACAGATATCTGATTTCCAATATTGACCTTTGTCTGTCGGTCTGTTGGGCCGTGGGCGATAGTGTAACCAACACTAAAGATTCAGTTTTGTGTGGCACAAGTTATAAGAGGTTTTGACCTCTTTAATTTAACTGCATTTTGCTAGGGACTTCGTCGGTCTTAAATTCCAGAGCTCGAAAAATCTGTAATAGTTAATGCAATAATTAAACTTTCCTGAGGAATCTTTGACACACTTCCTTTACTTATGGGAAGTGAAAATACTTATTAATAGAACCAAAGACCATTTATATCTAGACTCCTAATCACAGGCGACCGATATCTGTCAACACATTAGGTAAAAAAATCTTATAATCGTCGTGACTCGACCACTCCTGTGAGTCCCCTCGTCGCACTGACCTTGAGTTAGCCAATCAGAACGCAGTACCCCGTCTCCCTCGCTTACGTCGTACCTCAGCGACTTGGCAGAATAATTTTCGTTAGTCAGGTCGTGCATGAGGCGTCTAGATATAAATGGTCGTTGAATAGAACTTTCTCGAAGAATGTTTACCACCAATTTAAGTATTCTCCTAACACATAAGCATAATCAGCCTTTATTGTTCCCAGCGTTGGGACACAAGCCTTTTCTCTATGATTGTGCCCCACATATAAATATGTATTTTTGTATACCTTGGTATATTTTGTAATGTCACCAGATCGCTTCTAAAATTATTTTGGACCATTATAATCCCTATTATCAACAATGTAAATTATGAAAAGCAGGATGTTCAATCAAGCGTTTTGTTTACGAAATCCTTGATTAATTCAATCAGACCAGACAGATGGAAATAATAATTCCAATTATATCTAATTATATCTAATTGGAATTATTATTTCCATCTGTTATTAATATCAATTCCAAGACATTTCTCGACTTTACCAATTTTTTGACTCAGGCTTCTTCTCAATAAAAAGAAAAAACAATTTCCGATTTGTAAAACAATAAAGAAAAAAGTAATTAATTTAGTTGACGTCAGTTCATTAAGCACACAGAATAAAACATTTAAAAAGAGAAAATACATAGATGCTGTGTGCCTCACGGGTGTTCCAAAAAGTGTGCATAGAGAATGCCCAAAAATAAAGAAAAATAAACAGGTAATACAACAGTTGATACATAAATTGGTCCCAGAAAAATTTTCACATAATCTCAGGTAAAAAAAATATTTCTCATATTTAATACGTAACAACTCGCTCCCTCCTCTAACTTGGGCCATCCCCTATTTAATAGTTATCGTGACCGGTCCTTACCATACCGGCCACGGTTCCCGGTGCCCTGCGGAAGTCTCACTTGACGGGCTACCATCCATCCCGGACATTCCCGGACTGTTCCCCTCACTAAAGGGTGTTCAACCAAACGGATGAACAAGGATGTGCTTGTTTCCGCTGCTTTATCTAATGCGTTTTTAAAAAGAGTTTTTTTTTTATGTTGGTATTGTTATGTGACTTTTTATTTTGTTTATAGTAAACTTGTTGTCGCAAGCGGCTTCGTCTGCATGTACCTAGCTCTTTTTTTTATTGGGACAAACCCACCACACTATTCCCAAACCACTGCAACTCCTGAGAGCCAGAATCAACAGTGGCAACCACCAGAAAAGCGCCGAGACAATAAAGCTCGACGTGTCCCGGAGAATGAATTTACCTGTCTTGGATCCTGCACAAAATTAATCAGAAAAGTGGAGGAGTACCTACCTCGAAAATTATACGAATTTTTGTGTGAAAAAGTGACAAAAAGCCATGCATCCAAATTTTGCATTTTTAATATACCTAAATTATACGTCCCGTCAAGTAAGTTAGAGAGACAATTTAGAACCTTACCATTTAACTAAGGATTTAAAAAAAAATATTTAAGTATTAAAATAAAATTAGTTAGTCAAATCTATCCAAGATGTGGTCACATTACTACGTCAGCTAGTCCTATTTCAGACACATTTACTATTGTAGTCGTTATAACGAATTAAAAATAAGTCTGTCAAAAAAACAATCAATTCGCTTGTATTAACGATTTTTTTATGTATCAAAATCATCAATTGAACCTCCCTGGGTTCCACCCAGGACTCAAACTATTACTGACTAGAATTCATTGTGTTCATTCGATTGCCCTTTACAATACGTTCCTGTTTAGACAGTACCGGGACCGCCCACTTGTGACCTTTTAATTCAAAAACATTTGCTTTAGAAACACTGCATTCATTTTGTCGTAATAAAGTGTTTACTTAAGTGAGTAGGACTTAGTTAATTAATGTTAATTGTAGCTTGTGATGTTTTTTGTTTGCGAATGCGTCGGTGACTGCCCACGCGCAGGTTGAGGTGACGTTAACTGTGATTTAATGGTCTCTTGATTAATCTGTATTTTCGTAAGTTGATTATGATGTAATTCGTTTATTAAGTACTTAGATTGACTTACAAGTGGATTCAAATTTTATGTCTTAATTAAATGTGGATTCAATTAGTATATTTGGGATAAAACATTTCTTATTTTTTTTATTATAAAGACTTACGATAGAAACAAATTACATCGTAACGTGGTGCCCCAATCTTGAATATTTTAGGTGTTTTACCATTAGAAAATCTACATTATAGCGAATTAGGTTTTAAGTTCCTACCTACATAGTTCTCAAGAAACATTTCAAAAAGCACATTAAACCTTCCGGCAAATCGACATGCAGATTTACTAATCTTAGTTAGTTAAGCTTTACTAAGCTTAACTTAAATAATAACAAAGAAATCATTAATTAAGCTAACTTAAAAAACACTTAAAAATTTTCTTAAAACAACCCATAACAAACAATATACCATGGTCTTCAATCCTTAATCCTCAACACCCAAGTCAATATGTTTGTCTATAAAAGTTTACCTTTTCTCTAAAGGTAAACAGGTATTATTAAATCAAGTGTCACCTATAATGATGGATGCTCCGTCCCATATACTCAACATATTCGCTATAATATTCAGTCTGGCAACACTTGGATCAACATCTTCGCTATAATATTCGCTCTAGCAACACTAAAATGTCAAAGTTCAAGCGCAACACGTAAGACCTGTTGCTTCTTGAAATAAATTCTGGAAATATAATATTTTGAGGTTGAAGAATTTTCTGAGAAATGAAAAGGGTGAATTTTCAGTAAAAATAAATTAAAAAATTAACTGTTGCGTTATGGATGGGTGAATAGAAATGTTTGTTACTCTTTCAGGCAAAAACTTATCAATGGATTTGTATGAGGTATACGTATAGATGCCAGCAAATTAACCTACGTAAATCTGTCAAAATTCTTTAATAGATATTCAACCTTATCAAAATAGCCAAAGTTAATGTTTGATTGATAAAATTTGACAGATTCGGGTAGGTTTAACCTATTGGCGTTTGTACATAGATAGTTAATTATAACATGGATTAACACCTAGGATAGCTTGTGTCCCGATTTTGAAATTGAAAACGGTGTGCTTAGATTCGGTTATGTTGTGAGGATGAGTGAAAGGCTACTCATCATCATCATCATCAGCCTATAAATGTTCCCACTGCTGGGACACAGGTCTCCTCTCTGTGAGAGGGAGTGGGCCTTAACCTACCACGCGGGCCCAGTGCGGATTGGTAGATGTCACATGTTTTCGAATTTTTGGTTCTAGGACATGCCGGTTTCCTCACGATGTTTTCCTTTACTGTTTTGAGAGCAGTGGTGTTGAAATAAATTACACAAAGTAATGCGCCTGACGGGGTTCGAACCCACGACCTACAACTCGTAAGTCGAGGCCGATACCACTGGGCCACCACTGCTCTCGAAAGGCTACTAATATAAGGAATTTATAAGGCAGAAGTGAGTGGAAACACCCGGAGGGTACGCCTTAGGAAGACCTTCACTGACCTTATTGGTAAAGTGCTTCAGAAAGGCCGGGTGCGTAGTACCCGCAATCAGTGTGCGTGTATGACCAGTGTATAAGACGGGGACGCGAGGTATAACGGGGACATACACTCTTTAGGCATACTTAACATAACGCTAACGTAGCGCAAGCGCCATCAGGACGTCATTTGCAAGCGGCTATTAACAAATGGCGTCCTGTTAGCGCTTGCGCTACGTTAGTATTGTGTTAATTTCCCATCATACCCCGCGTCCCCGTCTTATGCACTGTTCCCCTATGTATGTATGTTTATCTTTCCATGGGATAATTTTCCAGTTGTAGCGGGCCATGCCGCTGGCAACAGTAAGTATATAAATATTTATTGGTCCTCCGATCCATTCCATCGATAAGATTGCACTATAAACTATAAAACTGATGAAAAGCGCCGCGGATCGTATCGTAAACTATTTCATTATTATCATACAATGTAATGTGCTCTTGCGCAGGCTCGTAAAGTTTTGAGCTTTATGTTATCTAGAGCGAATAGTGCTTAAAATGTATGATAGGATAGGACTGGGTTTGGAACTAAGTATTGGTATTTGTGATAATATGGTCGTAACATGAATCGTAAATAATTATGGTCTAGTTTAAGTTAATCGACTGCAGATTCTTAGACCAGCATAAAATATTCATCATTGATTTTCTATGGAAAGAAAAATTCGAACCGCTAGTACCTAGTAGTTGTTCCGGGTTTGTGTATCTGAATTTCTATTTTTGTAAACGCACCAACGAAACAAGATATTTTTTTATGTTAATTAAAAGAAATAAAAAAGCTAAGATGCGTTAGTTAGCTATTATACAACTTTCCTTCGTATGTCATGAACATAGCCAGGAGTAGGTAGATTGATTTTATGTACTTATATCACGAACTGTCATAGAAATCATAACATGGATAAGCCTTTTCCCCCTGGATTTCATTTCAATACCTACTTATGGGATTGAATTGAAATGAACGCGGGCGAAGGCGCCGGCAACAACGAGTTCATCCTACATGTTCCTAACAATTTTAAAATTCCGGAAATATCTCTTTAAATCCCCTAGGCATGTCCATATTATGACCGCAAATCAATCTACCTACTCTGGGCCATAGAACTTTTTACTTATACAACTTTCCTCCGTACGTCATGAAAGTGACAGTAATCGTTTAATTTGGCATGTGTCATTGCCAATCCAGGTGCATGGAACATTGCCACTTCGGCTCAGAAGACCAGGTGGTGATCGATAAGTGAAAATAAATTAATTTACTTAACTGAGAATACTAATTAATAAAAAGAAAATGAGTGTGAAATCAAAAACACTTGTATCTTAGTTATTTCAAAGAAAGTGAAATGAGGATTTTATTCGACATACTAGAGGAGTTATGGATGCCAAATAAAAAACCGGCCAAGTGCGAGTTGGACTCGCCCATGAAGGGTTCCGTAGTAGCAAGCATAGATTAGGGATATAATTATATTGAGATTAGTAAGTAATATACACAAACAATAAAAATAACTTTGTTTTTCATAGTGTTTTTATGAATGGCAAAGTTATATTTGCGGTTTTTGAAAATGTACTGATCTCAAAAACTGCTAACTGTATCTCATCCAAACCAATTTTCGTTGGAAGTTTTTGTTGAGGTCTACATTATATTTTTTTTTTTAGTTTTATCATTCTCTTAGAAGTAACAGGGAGGACACACATCTTACCACTTTGGAAGTGTCTCTCGTGCAAACTGTAAAGTTTAGAAAAAAATGATATTAGTAACCTCAACATAATTTTTAAAGACCTATCCATAGATACGTATGGGTTTTGTAAAAAAAAAAATTGAGTTTCAATTCTAAGTATGGGGGGCACCCCCAAAATTTGTTTTGTTTTT
This sequence comes from Agrotis exclamationis, assembly GCA_950005045.1. Taxonomy (NCBI): domain Eukaryota; kingdom Metazoa; phylum Arthropoda; class Insecta; order Lepidoptera; family Noctuidae; genus Agrotis; species Agrotis exclamationis. Next base: position 4,128,443 of record OX465417.1, on the reverse strand, counting down.
ATTTTTGTGTGAAAATCCTAATGCGGTTCTCATAATACATCTACCTACCAAGTTTCAACAGAATAGCTCTTATACTTTCGACAAAAAGTGGCTGTGACATACGGACGGACAGACAGACAGACATGACGAATCTATAAGGGTTCCGTTTTTGCCATTTGGCTATGGAACCCTAAAAATACCAATGCAATCTCGTCAACACAATGTTCCTATGAGATATAAAATATGTATAGGAAATTAATAAATTCTCTAGTGAGAGAGAGAATCGCAGTGTACAATGGGACTTCCACTAGGTGGATCGACGACACCGTAAGAGTGGCAGTCTAAGGTGGAAACCTTTCTATAGCTCTCCCCTCTCTCTTGTCTTCCGGCTGATGATGATGATGATCGGGATGATGACTACACAACAACAATTCAACGACAAAAGAAACTATCTAGATAATTTCCTCGAATGTGTTAAAAAAGTTGTTAGAAGAAAACCTTTCAAAGGTACATTTTAGGAACGTAACATTGTTAATCAAGTATGTCTGCACCATAATATTTCATCCAATAAATCATACTGGAGAATATCATCTTTCTTCTCCAATACATAAAAAAAATGAAGTCAATTTAACGTCAAGTATGTATATTTTGAAACCTTTTCGAGCATACCTTTTCTCCAAAATTCTGAATCTGTAATGAGCGTCGAATACGGCTGTGCATATTCCAGCTTATTGCCAGCCACTGTTATATAATGATGTTAAATTGAGCGTTTATAAGACTCCTGAGGAGAATATAACCAAGTTTATGTAAACCGAAGTACATTCCAAGTTCTTGAAGCGTGCCGTGAACGTTTTAAAATGCAAGAGAAATATTTTGCCTAAATTTTACGATGGGTACAAGATTATTTACGGTGTCGATTTTTAGATGTCGTAGATGAAATTTTAACATTATGATATTCTGTTGGATTTTAATAAATTAGGCATTTACAATGACTCCAAGGAGTATTTACCTTATTGACTTCGAGTCTTGTTTATTTGAGTTTATAAAGTAGTATACAGATTATCGGCACTTAGAAATCAGGTTTGAGCAAAAAGTACCGCAAAAGATAGAATGAGGTATAGTTTTTTATTATTATTTATTTATGTACAATATTGTATGTACACAGAAAGGTAAGAAACAAAAATCTTTTTCAAAAAAATGTAACCGCCTTCAAAAACAACCACAAAAAAGGGTAAAATAACCTACAAAATAACTTTTCTTTCAGAAGTCGGTGCCTTTATTTTTTATTTCATTGTCTTTTTGCCACCGACTTCTGAAAGAAAAGTTATTTTGTAGGTTATTTTACCCTATTTTGTGGTTGTTTTTGAAGGCGGTTACATTTTAAAGTTTTTTATTTTCCTCTTTTTAAATTAAATATTCCTTTTTAGTTTAAATATTCAACTAAAATTCTTGTCAAATAAGTCATTCTCTTATATGTGCACTAAAATTTTGTAATCCGTAGCACCGGTAATAACATCGCTCAAGTGCACAATAAGCTAATAAAATTCCCTATCTCAAAAACTACTGAACCGATTTTGATGAGACTTGCAGTATTCCGTACCTAAGTTAAACAATACTTTAGGTAGTACAACAAAAAAAGAATTTAGAACCTCCTCCTTTTTTGAAGTCGGTTAAAAAGATTAAAATAGAAATGAAGATTACATGACCACTACTTTTTTTCTTACAGATTTTTCCTCAAATGACCTGTCAGACAACAATTTTTAGTAGAACGAAGGTTTGAAATCGGGTACATATATTTTTTTTTTAATAAAATATTTAAATACATACTTTGAATAACAAATCCAGAAGTAGTGCACATCATAAAACTGTCAAAACAAGCAAATATTATTACTTTAGCTACACTGGAGAATATCATCTACCTTATACAAATATAACCTTCAAATTAAAACAATTTCCCACCCCTTTTCCTGCCGACTTGAAGCGAGATAATCAGTTAATGTTCATCCATATTTAATTAGCAGAGAAACGGCTTAAAACAGACGTTTTAATCCGATACCGAAATTTAATTGTTTGAATTGTTCCTTTAATCTTATAATTGTATTAGGTGCCTGTTTCGGATGTTTATAATTCAGATTTATTTCATTGTAATTTCGTTGGAAATATCCTGTGTTTCTTGTCAATCAAGCATGTTTTAGGGGTGAGTCTGAGATTGATCTATTTTTTTAATACGGATTTTACCTGGAAGTTGAAGAAAATCGTGCCTAGAAATCGGTGAAACCAATTTTGGAGAAGAAGCAAAATATTCTAGATGGGTTTCTCCTCAATCTCACTTAAAAGTTACTTAGTCATAAATTATTACAGGCGTCTGTCTACAGTCATACAGTGGTTATCTTTCTATATGCCTAATCGTTTGTAATCAACGTGAAATTAAAAATGAAACCTCGATTTAAATTCGTACAAACGCTAAGTAAATTAAACGCGAATATTCATTTAACTTCTGCAGTCGTGCTAGACTCAACAATTAAGATTCCTACACTAAATAGAACTTCGAAAACAATCAATAAAGGTACCGCAGGATTTACTAATCAGAAGCCTGATCAAACTTTCAGAAACCGAGGGAAAAGTACGCAATAAACCAATTAACTACCATCCCAATTAGTATTTTATTGGCCACGTACTATTGGAGAATACGATACGCGCCCTGAATGGCTGATTAGTATTGATAAAACATTTAATATAATTACTTACGAGACAGTATAATAGGTCAGAATAGATTTATCTGTTCTAAGCGTTCTCTGAAGGTCGTTCTGATCAGATCAGCCCCACAAGGACAAGACAAGTGGCAAATGATCAAGGAAATCGCTCTGTAGTCTTTAATAGATTCTCAATTATAATGTAATGACATGATTATGTCGATGTTTGTCTGATAACTATGATTACCAGATAATTGGAACTATCTAGATCAGCCATTCCCAAAGTGGGCGATTATGTCCCCTTGTGGGCGCTGCAGACCTAAAGGGGGGAGGTAAGAGACCCAGAAAAAAAATGGAGGCGTTGTGTAGAGGCTTCGGGGAGCGATTTGTAATTTCATCTAGCTGGACGACTCTTAGACACCGATTTATTCTCAAAGTGGGCAGTAGACATAATAAGTTTGGGAACCCCTGATCTAGATTGTCACATGGCTAGGCATTCAACCAATCTCTGCCTAATTAGTTGTTAATTACCAGTTAAATGCCTGAACTGATTGGTATTCCGGGAATGACATTATGGCACAAGGATACTAAAGTATTGGCAATGTATTATTATATGTTTAGTACTATGTAAAATATAATTTATCGATATCACCTAGGGATTTTTGAGTTAAACAGTAATATGTCATAATCATAAAGATTTTTTCACACCACTTGCTCGTAAATGTCAAATTATATGTCATGCAAACAAGGAATAAAGCACCTGCCCCCCGTTCGAGCCGGGCAATAATATTATACTGATTTCATTATTCCTATATCCTATTTATTGATTTGAATTTGGAACCTCAAATAAAACTGTACAGTATGAAAACTAACTTTTACCAAGGAGTTGTAGCAGTAATGGCGGCCGGTGACCACAACAGCTGATCGCTTGCAGTGGTGCCAACTTCACGTTCGAAGGTTGTCGTACCACATCAAATTTCAAAAATCGATTTTTTTTCCTCGCAGTAGGTGTGAAAAGCAGAGTACGCTCCTTGGGAGTAAAGCTGCCTTGTCTTGGGCTAACTTGAATCCCTCAATACACTAAGGATTCTTGTTGATGAACCTCCTCGCTGCGCTACGGAGGTTCATCCCCAGAATAGTGTCGCTTCGGGATTCAATACGCCCGTGACGTAAGGCAATGCTTTACTCCCTTGTTGCGCAATCTACTATTAAAGATAAAGATTGGAACGAAAAATATGTGAGCGGGACACGAAGCTGCGTCTTTTTGGATCAGTAGATACTCCAGACGGTTCAGCTCAATGGAATGAATATTTTATTGTTAAACGTCTTTCAATGACGTTAGTCCCTCTCGCAATCGATGTTTTCTTTCGGAAGAAATCTTTACGTTTCGCGATGCAGGCGTTAATAGGTTAAAATATTAATAAAAATGTAACAATCAGTCAATTATGTGATTCTCTACCAAGATACGCGACACCTATCACAACATTGTCTAAGCAAAGCTTGCAGTACATTACCAAAATGGTATTAAGGTATTTACCGACGTTAGTAAGTGCATGAGCACCAACAACATTAGAACACGCTCAAAACTCGTTTAACAACCAAACAATACTAAATTCCAAGCAACATACAACCCAACACAAATGTTTGCACAATGCAATAAGCAAACAAAATCCGTGCTCGGGAATCGAACTCAAAGCCCCGACACTGGCTTGTGGCGTGTCACACATGAGGTGCGATGTGAACAAACACAGAACACATATTCTACCCGACTGTACTGAATCAATATTGGGAAGAAAGTACTGTCACGTACAAAAGTGATTTGATTTTTATAGTATCGAAATATCGGTTTTCTGTAAATGTCGGTATTTGTAAAACGATTTAGTGAAAGACTAAATGAATTAGAAGAACAAACCCTATAATTTTCTAACAAATTAAATGAATACCCATCTAATAAAATCTTGATGAGAATTCGCAAGTATCTTTTGGGTATTGTAGGTCGAAGGGCAAAAAAATGTTTCCTTTAGGGAAATTAAACGGTGCCCACGCAAAGTACAGACGCCAGCAGGTCAACCTACCCGAAACTGTCAGATTTTACCAATCGAACATTAACCTTCCACTATTGTGATAAGGTTGAAAATCTATTGAAGAAATTTGACAGATTGTAATAGCTTGATGTGCTGGCGTCTGTACTAAGGAAATTCTACGTCAATTTGCAATAGTTCTGTTGGAGAATTACTATTATGTATTGAATAAACTGAGAATTATACAAATGACAAAATAATGATCTATTTAATCGTCCAAAGTTTGCCAAAACTGACGAACTAAATTTTTTTAAAGCTGCTAAAACATTTGGCATAAATAACTATAATTATATTAACACATAAATCTCAAAGCTCTCCATAATACTATTATTATTTTAATGACTTAATGTGCGTATCTCATGGCTATTCGGCAGTTCATTGACCGTCTAAAAAAATAAACTATACATACAATTATCACCTATGCTAATTAAATAGTAGGATCGTAATAAAAAGCTTTTTTTTTTTTGTTTTGGTGGTAAAAACATCGACTGGGTCTTCCTACCCTGAGTGGAGCACAAGAGACTATCAGACTGTTAGTGATTAAAAATCCACTACATTCCTTTACATTCCAGGGCCAAGGTAACCTTTAAACACGGCCCCGCTGCAGCTTATTTTGAATTTTTTTTTTTCTTTAAATTTGCCCCACAAATTACTCCTCTTCAATTCAATTTATTTATTTCGGTAACAATTTACATTGCGTTCGAAAAGATCACATGAAACATTGGATGAACAAAATAATAATTAATTCTAATACAGTTTACATAGTTTACATTAACACAACAAAATAATACAAAATAATTAAAGTAATTCAAAAATCAAAACGATAATCAAAACATATTCAATAAAAGTCAAGACAAACACAATTTTTAAAACCATAATAAGGATTCAATTATTAATTTAAATTTATTAATATATTACTAATAATAATAAATAACAAATAACATACGTCAGTTTAGCAGATTACTATTATATTACAGTTCTTCTATTGAGTAAAGACATTTTTCCAATAGAAATGCCTTGAGTCTATTCTTAAATGCGCTAGTATAGAGTATGTTTTTTAATTCAATAGGTAATTTATTAAATAATTTAACCGCCTGGTACTGTGGACTGTGTTTAACTATTCCCAGAGCTGGGGTGATTCGGTTCGCAAAATCTTTCCTACGCGTTTTTTCCCTTTCCAACCTGCCCTCGTCTGTTTCATGGTCATAAATATATTTTTTAAAAGTGTTTAATAGTACTAATATATAAAGGCCAGGTACTGTTAGGATTCCAAGTTCTTTAAAATACGGTCGACAAGTGTCCTGTTGAGAGATGCTCTCTACCGTGCATTTACAAACATCTTTAACTCACATACATAATTTTAATACAAAGTGAACTTAAAAATAACTTTAAAAGGTATATTGAACAAATTAGAAAATAATTAAAAATTCAATCAAAAGTTTCTCACTTCAACTTATTTGACATTTAAACTGCTTCAGTCAAAGTATTAAAGAATTGTTCAAGTAATTACAACTTAATGAATACTTAATCACTGTTAAATAGTTCATTAGTTATTAAAATGCTTCAGGCTATGAGATGACTGAACTTTCAAATTATTATTTTTTGGTTTTTGAAGCAAGTATTTCGAGTATGTTATAATCAAATATGTGTAGTTAATACAATGTTTAATATTGTTATGTATTCATAATTATGAAATCATTTAATCATAATGTTTATTTCAATTAAAAATTAAAACATGAAATTGGGTCGTCGACGTCGATCAAATTTCGACACACTGTAAATTATATGATATATATAAAAAAACGTGTAGATTTTTTTAATATATCATATAATTTACAGTGAATTTTCATTGTACCCCAGAAGAAACTAAGAATAATTGAAATATCGATAATGAAAAATTATATGAAAAATATTATAAGAAAAACAATGGCTAATTTTTAGAACATATTGTATTCCATTTCGCCATATTATGCCAAATATACCATTGCTTCTTTCAAAGACTCTTGCGCAAATAATCTTTGAGTTTTTGATTGAAACAAACAATAAAAGGCTTAAAAAAGGTCAATTGACTTGCAAAAGGGATGACTCTTTTCCAGCTACCTTTCCTTTTTTCAATGCAATTTGCACTTACTACAACTTATTCTAAGTACGACTTTCGCATATCATATCATTTCAACTGATTGTTTGGCAAGCCCTAAAAACGTGCCTTGAATATTCTTATGTAAAACGATTGAGGGACCTGAAATGTGAGTAAAATAAATAAAAGAAGATATTTTGTTTTGGGGGATTTGTGAGAAAATATAAGTAGAACAAACGTTGAGAAAAACAAAAGATGGTAGAACTGACTTATATCGATTGTTATAGAATTTAATACCGTATGACCTAAATAATAGGAACGATGTAAAGAAAAGACAATTGAAAGCCACAAAAATCGCCATCTTCCACTAATATCAAATTAAAAAATCGAAAGACTCACCAAAAAAGCTTAACCTTACAATATCATTGCAACATCGCACGAAGTTAACCGTATTCTCGAGAAAATACCGTTTTTACTTCGAGATCAATAACGAAATCAATTTCAATCAGACACCATTGTTCGCGACAGTACTAGAAACGAAAATCATTGGTTTACAACTAAGCAGGGTGCGGAGCACGTGAATGAACTAAAGATTGCTCTTGCGCAGGTTCAACGACCTATCCGATCAGGTGTAATTACAGCTTAATCATAGTAGATTTTAACTCGATAATTTTAAGGTTGTTTTTTGATTGTGGTGGTTATATTGTAGCAGTTACATCAAAACTGTAATTGTGACTTCCGGTCGACAGGTGCAAAAACATGGGATGTGGGTGTTTTCTGCACATGCTAACGGGTTCTTTAATGGTTGAGCTTTAAGGAAATAAGGTCAAGATTAATTAATTTATGATTGATGTTGACATGCGTAGCATTTTGTGTGAAACAGTTGTGAGAATGGCAATGTAACAGAATGGTTTATGGCTTTTTTGTGCTATGTCAACAATAAGGTTGAATATGTTTGTTCAATATCAGTTGATACAATTAATTTAGCTTTACAAAATAATTGAGACACTAAGGAACCCGAGCTTTTGGACGTAACAAGTGATCTTAACCGAAATAAAAAAAAATATTAGTTTTATTAGTCATTCAAATACCAAAACCTCTTCGACATGCGGGCGTAGTGGCGGGCAGATTCAAATGATAATAGGATCGATGATAACAATTATTACAAGAATGATAATAGAATCATGAAAACAATTATTACAAGACGCTGAAAGCAAGAGATTTGGCCCATTCAAAGTCAAAAAGCCTGTACTCAAATCCGTTAGGAGCGCAGAACAATAATTAAACTAAATGCCCGTTCAATTAGAAGTCGCTCAGTCCCAGTGAATACAGTGATCGCAATCGGGCATAAGTGCCCAGTTAAACATTTATCCAACAATGCCCGACATCCACTAATAACTGGGTAAACAATTCACATTCCCCGAGGATGCCCGCTCGTGTATTAACGGCCTGATATTTAAAGCTGTCCCAAATACCAGCCACCTCTCAATACCTTTGAGACCTCGTGTCTTTAAGTGATAAAGGGTTAAGCAGTTCCATAGAGCTATGAAAATAACGGTCTCTCTTTGAACTTAGCGGTATTTTTTTACATGGTAAATCATCAAATAAGTCTTCCCACCCAGGGCAGGACGGGAGGGACTGTCAGACTTGTACTGAATAAAATCCACGGTGGCCTTTAATAGTCCTTTACGTTGCGAAGCCACGGCTACTCGATAGTCTCGCGACCACGAACATGAGGATTGCTTTCAATTTAACAATGGTGGGAAAAGGCGTAAATGACAATAATCGCACGGGTCCATGTTCACGTATACAAAGTGACCCTATGAAGGTTTTCGAACGGAAGGCTTCTTCTCGAAGTTTCCCGAAAGGGCCCGGCCTTTCGGGAAACTTCGAGAAGAAGCCTCAACAAGGAGCTGCCAGCTAACTGACGGTGCCCCATAAGGTTTCGCCTCCCGAGCTCTCGAAATTGAAGGAACAGCGGTGGATTTTTAGTCCGTAACAGTATGACAGTCCCTTATACTCCCAGGACAGAAGAAGACTCTTTGATGATTGTCACACCACCGAATAAAATGTCAACGGAACAGAAACGTGACGATCTTTTGTATTGGTGTTACGAATCTAACGTTTCAAATCTTTGATCCCAACATGCAAAGTGTGATAATAAAAGTTTATTTATCGTAAGAAAAGTGGACCGTAAATATTTTATTAAAATAGGGCTTTAGGGACCAATAGCCATTGTCTGAAGACAAAAACTTGGGCGAGAATTGGTCTTGGCTCTTCAAAGGAACGAATGTGTTTTCTCACTGGCTATTGGGACGTTTCAGGGAATTCGTCGTTGTTTATATTTTATCGTCCAAAAGATTCTACACAATTAAATAAAACCCTTAATACTATTCATAAAAATTTTCACATTTTCCCAACGAATCAACATTTACGCAAAACACGAAACACAATATACGTCTACACGTGACGAAATCAAAAAGCTAAATGACCTGAATACGGCTCTATTGAAACGAAGATTACGGTATGAAAGATTAGAGGGTAGTAGGAAATTACAAGGTAAATTGAGTTGTATCGCGAAGCTGCTATATGAGACTAATTGAATCAGAGATCGGATTTCTGTTTCGTGTCTTGATTACAGTTTACCGGGAATTGCAACGGCTATGAAGAATATTTTGTTTGTTTGGAAAGTTTTTGAGAAGGAATAATGTTATGGCTATTCTCTATGTGTGCACTCGTTGGTATGAACTGTTAAATCGACCTGATGAATGATGTAATAGAGATGTGTATCAGAGGGGGGGGGGGGGACCCGCAGACACCACAACCTTTTAAAGAACTTTTTTTTAGATTTTAATCATTTTCTAATGAAAAACAAGCCAAAATTTACGCGCGAAAAATGTTACGAAAAACCCTAAGGCAATTTCCTGACCACATCTGACAGCACGCATCGTCTAACGTCGTTTCAGTTCGGGAGACTTCGGCAATTATAAAGGTACCGACAGACGTGCTCATAAAGGTACGGACAGACGTGCTCATTACTAGCACAAAAGCTTGCTTTTATTGAGCAAGGGGCAATTTTATTGAGGGAGAGGGAGAGGGAGAGGGAGAGGGAGAGGGAGAGGGAGAGGGAGAGGGAGAGGGAGAGGGAGAGGGAGAGGGAGAGGGAGAGGGATAGGGAGAGGGAGAGGGAGGAGGAGGAGGAGAACGTTTCTTGACGGTTCACTTGATTGACGTGGCTGTCCATAGCCTAATTAGTACCTACAGTAATAAATAGGTATAATAAATAAATAAATAATTATAATTGCATAAGTTGATAAAATGCTATGCAATAGCTTTACCGCGGCAGTCACCGAGTGCCACACGTTTTTTTTTTAAGAATTGGAAAACCTTATGTCCTCAAATAACGTGATCACAAGGAGTCGTTGACATCGCAAAGAGTATACTGGGGCAAATCCCGAAAGGGATCTTTGTCAACTCACAATATGAATGTGTGTGAATTACAAGTAGCGGCACGAAACTTTAGCGCTGACCATTATTGCGCGAAGTTAAAATTAAGGTACCTGATTGGGTCTAGCGGGATGAAGGGAGCGCGTGCGTAGCGCCGATTGGTTCTCCAGTCGCATTCTGTTCCCCGCGCGACCCCCCCGCGTATCGTTCAGCGCTAAACTTACATGCCGCTACTTGTACTTTCTTACTTTTCAGGACACTAAAATACTCCAGTCTTTTTTTCATTTTTCGGCGGAAGAAGCATTTATAGTACCTGCAAACAAAAAGAATAACAATCAGTTGATGTTTTGTTTTAAGATTTTAAGAACATAGCACTAGCAGACCTGGGGGGGTATTACAACGTCTTAAAACCAGGCTTGTTTCGGCGAGTGAAAGTGACAGAGCTATACGAGTCGTCTAGCGCCATCTCGTTCACTCACTGGAATAAGCCTGGTTCTAAGACGTTGTAATACCCCCCCTGGACTGTTCTACGATTTTAGATAATTTCAGACGTTTTACAGAGCTACAGTTTTCTTGAATCACAAGGGTTTTGAGTAATAAGTTACAAAACATAATTATTAAAAGATGCCCAGTTCCTGGGTTGTCGATATCATAGGCAGTCGCTCCATGTAAAATACCGATATTCAGCTGCGTCTGGTTCGACTGGAAGCCGACCACAATATAGTTGGGAAAAGGCTAGGCAGATGAGGTTGCGCTGTGTATTGCTTGATACTGCTTTTATCTTTATCTTGTTATTCTAGAATCTGAACTGTTTTAGTACAGGCCAAATAAAAAAGCTCCTGAACAAGGAAGATCAAAACCTATGTTTCGTAAATATCCGAAAGAAAGTACCTTTCACATGTAGATTATCCCGGAAATAGTATACTCATCCTCTTCTAATAACTTAAGCATACCGAGTCAACGCTTGAGCATCTCTTAACTTAGGTACTACCGCAAAGTGAGGGGACACTTTCTCCCCTTAAGGGAAAACCACGCGAAGTTTCAAGTGCTTACAAGATGTAGTTAAGAATTTTAGAACATATTCACGGAGAAATTGTGCTTAGATTGTGTCTTAGGTAATACATTAGTCCATCTTTTAGAGTTCTGAAAATTATGGATTCGAATCTTTTCTATTGTTAAATCAACGAGTGTTAACAACAATAAAATGCATCGTACCTCATTAGCCGGAAAGTGACGTCGAAAACCGAAAAGTTAAGACACACTGCCAGTTTTAAGCGTCGTCGTCAGTACCGCGAAAAAAAACCCTGTTGTAATCAAGGTTACAAACTATTTCAAATCCTTTCTATACTTAGGTAGTTTTTTTATTTGCGTGAAAAACACTGAAAGGGTAATTAAGAGGGCATATTCTGAAAGTTGGCAACGGCGCAAATAGTTGTCAAATATTAACAAGTTCTAATCAGTTTAGCAATGTTACTGTATGGATACAAGAAATATGGCTCTGTAGTGCACTAAAAAATTGATAAGGGAATGCAATAAGTAATATCGTAACACCGAATATATAATTTTAGATGTAAAAAAAGTATTTGGAAACCTTCCAAATGCCATTTTACACCTGAAACGGTGACAACATAAAATTCAGTGTTTTAATTGAATTCCTATATCAACTTTGTAGTGCACTACAGAGCCATATTTCTTATTTTCATACAGTAAAACCAAATTAATTAAAATTTGTAAATATTTGACAGCTATTTGCGAAGTTGCCAACTTTCGGGTTATGCGCCCTTAAAATCCATCCACACATCTATACGCACAAGCTTCCGCACTTATTTTATTGAGAAATAGGGTAACAACAGGTTAGAAGAATTATTTTTATTGTTTTTCATATTCTAATATTGATTTGGTTGGCAAGACTTTTAACAAAATATTTGTTAGAATTATTCTAATTTAAACACAATTGATATTTCATGCCGAAGTCTTTGTTTCTGTGTCTTTTGAAGTTTACAAACCTTTTATTTTAGTTGAGTCCTTTGAGGGCAGCAGAAATGTTTTCTTCATAAAGTTTTACTTTTAGTTTAAATTAATTATTGTTGGAATCCCTAAACAGCCCTAAAGGATAGAAATTAGACTAGTTTCAAAACTCTTCTGGTGAACTAAGTGTTTTAAAATTTTGTTACAGCAGTTTAAATAGTTGTTTTTAGAAAAACAGTATTCAGAACTTTAACCTGTGCTTTAACTTAGTTAAATTAGACTACTTAGCTTGACCTTCTAGTTAGTTTGATTGCTGTTCTGTCTGTTAAACTTTTTCTTGGGTTAATAAAGTCGCAAAATATGCATCCTGGGATGGTGCAGGTCTGTCAGACTCTTACTGACTAATAGTATACCCTGTTTCTTCCATTGTGCTTTGTGTTCTAGGGCCGCAGGTTCTTTATATAGTCCGATGACCCCGGTAGGAGTTTGGCCCTATAGGGGCCCCGGAAAGGACATGGCCAATTTTTGTATGGACGTTTGCATAGTTATTGAATTCAATGTACACCAATGATTTTTGGTGTTTTACATTCGTGAATATTGGTACATTAAATTACAGTAAATGAAACACTTATAGAACTTGTCATTACAACAGACTAGACGAAAACAGTTTCACTAAACCTTTAGTCAGATTGCTGGCAATAAGTGCATAGAATAGGATTTGCTTTAACAGAAAGGCGCTTTAATGAATTACATATTAAAATCTGACAATAATAACCAAGTACCTATAATAGAATTTCATGATTTTTCTTTGAATTGTATTTTTATGGGTTGCCTTAAAAATATACTTTTAAGAATTATTGACTGAAAAAGGTTATTGACCAATTAACAAGGAAAATACAAGTTAAACAAAAGGGTAGGTATAAATAATTCTTTATTTATAACAAAGAATAAATAAAATTATTTTGTTACATTATAATATACCTGTCCTAGATGCCTACCTAGATAACTATTACGTTAAATGATGAGTTAGTGTTAAATGAGTCACAGGTCAACTTTAGATAAAACTATATATATTTATTTCATACTCTTATCAGCATTAAGTTTAAGGATTTGTAATGATTCAGTTATGTTATAAATAACTGCTTTGAACATAGTAAAACAAATACAAGCATAAATGAATACATTATTTCATAATTGTGATTCCGGGACAAAGATTTGCCTTTTTATACATTATCCTAATATTGTTAAACAATAAAAATTCTGCTGGTGGAGCTTGGATATTGGTTGTTCTTAGTTTCATTAAATTAAAAGCTAAAGCACGTTTAGGTTGCCTATCATTTGAAAGAGGTAAAAAATTATACAGAACTAAAAACTCAGGTACTCTGAAAGATCAATCCAATGATGGCAAAAATGTTTTGGCATTTCGGAGATATTTTCGAAATAAAAAAAAAGCTAGCTATTTTACTATTCCAACTTCATAGCTGGGTTTGAGCATTGGTTAACCAACGCGAAACTTTTGTTTGATGGTGTGCAGAAAGCGAGGATATGAGATGCCTCTGCAGCCTTTGTATGGCTATTCCGCAGTTGATGCCCCTCATAGTAATCCACAAAACAAATACAAAACTCAAAGCAAATCAGAATCCAGTATTATTAGCAAGGTAATCGTACGGTAGAAGGTATTAGTCCGTAGGGGGTAATAGACGCTGAACCTGCAATCACAGAGCGTCTGCACTGATATTTAAATTAAATTGACATTTGACGTAAACAAAACCACACTAGCAAACCAGTAAACTCGTTACGTTTTAAAGCTTTTTTGGGTAAATTGGATAAAATGCATTAAAATATATCATTACGATACGAGTATTTTATAAAACGTAACAAATACCAATGAATACAGTTTCTGCCAATGAATACACGATGAATGAAATGTTCCTAATATAACGCATTTGTCGACCATATCACAGGTTTTGTACAAGTACTTCACGTGGTTTGGAACATCCTTTATTATATTTATCTTTCTCTAAGATCCATTAGGGCGGAACTTGACAAACGGTATTTAGAATTCATCTTGCATTACTCAATAATTTTTGAACTTAAATACAACTAACTTTTCTTACGGAAGTCGGTGGCTTGGTTTTTATTTCATTGATCATGGCCACCGACTTCCAAAAGAAAATTATTAAATAATTATTTTACACTTTTTTTTTGTTTCGTTTTGAAGTCAGTTCCTTTTTTTCAAAAAGTTTTTTATTTTACCCTTTTTAGTTTAGATATTTAACAAAAATCTTTACACTAATCGGCGTCTTTGAAAATCTACAATCCTAGTAAGCAACAAAAACGGAACTATGCAGGCCACTTCACGAGATATCCATTATTGTTACATACTAAAACCTTTCCCAGAATGTATCAAATACTTTTCTGAAAACCGCATCAAAATCTGTTCAGCTAAACGCGAGATAATCGCAGACAAACATGCAATGGTCACTGAAAATCTACAATTGAAATAAGCAAAAACGGATCCACATGGGCAACGTCACAGGATATCCATTAGTGTTATATAATAAAACCTTTTCAAGAATGTAATGAACACTTCCCTGAAAACCGCATCAAAATCGGTTCAGCCAAACGCGAGATAATCGCGGACAAACATGCAATGGTCGAAAATCTACAATCCAAGTAAGCAAAGACGGATCCACGCGGGCAATGTCACAGGATATCTATCAGTGTTATATACTAAAACTTTCTCCAGAATGTAATGAACATTTTCCTAATAACCGCATCCAAATCGGTTGAGCCAAACGCGAGATAATCGCGGACAAACATACATACAAGTTGAACTGAGAACCTACTTTTTTTTGAAGTTGGTTAAAAACTGACAAGTTCAGAGAGGCTAAAACCTACGCAGTAATTTATTTTTATATTTTTAGATTATAATGGTATTTACTACGTACGTGTACATGGAATTTTGATGGAATGCAATTTTTGGCCATGTCTTTTGATGACAGCTTCTTGAAACGCGAGTGGAACACAACACGCTGTCGCCCCAGGCCTGGTCCTTGATCGGACGGCCAGTCCGTATCAGATTACAAATGAATGATGGAAATGAAAACATGTCTTAGAGAAAATCAGATTTGTTTAAAGAATGTTAATTTTTTTATAGCGAGAATTATAAATGTCCCTTAACCTGGCTAATATTTAAAAAGCCTTTTCACATTTCCGAGACATGATTAATGCAGAACATAGAAAAATACTCCAGGGCAAATGTGAATAAAAAAAAACAAAGCCAACCTCTTACAAAATTAAATTTTCATTACTTTTCCCGTTCTGACAAAACGGAAAAAAAAAGATTTAATTTTCTCCGTAGCGGAAACTTGTAAAAGAAAAATAAAGATGTCGGAATTTCATTAAGTGGGTGAAAGCATTCAAAGGGGTAAATTAAGCGGACTGGATACGACCCGGGAAAAATGTCCGTTTCGTTATGAAAAATTGTAATAAAACGGACTTCTGTGGAATGGAGTGCTCAAAGGAAATCGTGTCGCGATTTATTTATTACTTTACAAAACTAACTTTTTGAATAAGAAACTGCCAATTTCAAATGATATAGTTTTACTTTAAATATTTGTTAAAGAATTTCATGGTCAAATCAGATGGTTGGTTTAAATACTGCTCGATTTTTTTCTTTTCAAAACAATCACATAGTTTCAGCCCGTAATTTGCTCGCTCGAATGACGGTTGACACCCACGTTACATAGGATATTTTTTAACCCACTGGTTCCGACCACTGGGATAGAAAAACCTGATAAATCATGGTCATTAGTGATACACACTAGTTCACCATGAACTAGTGTGTATCACCAATTTCACCGAATTTCGTTCAGCCGTCAAAACATAACGCACAGCAGACCGGGCTAATTTGGAATATTGTATAGATAGATTACTTTGCAAAGCATATAATACAAGATTGCAATACGCCTGAAGCTTAATCTGAAACATTTACATCAAGCCGCAAGCTTCACAGAAGTGATTGACACTAAATTAAAGTTTATAATAGGGTTGTACGCCTGTCATTTTGAAAACGTTGTTGAAGAGCTACATAGAAATACAGGCACTACAAAGTCCTATATTACGATAACCATATAGAATATTCAGATATATATGCCACCATCAATCAACTTCAGTTGTATCTAAATGATCACCATTTTAGTTTTTGACAACCCTAATCTCAAAACAAACATGCATTAAATAGGGATTCCAATCCTTCAGACACTCTGTATATACGATACTCCGGACCATTTTTAAAGCGTCCAGTGTCCATTGGACACTTGAAAAAGGTCCAAGGGGCCTTTGGACTATTCTAACTCTTTTTTTTTTGGATTACAGACGACATAAAATACGCTACCGACATATCGTGGTCCTCTAATGGGGTCTAAGTTAAATATAAGATTTAACCATTAATGAGACTGCCTCATGGGTTTAGTGAGCTGAGAATGAGGTCTTTGATTCGTTTCCCCGGTCGGCCAAAGAATTGGTGGGTTTCTCTATTACGAATTTACCTCTGTGTACTATTTCTGCCTAACCCTACAAGTCCTACAACTTACCTTTATAGTCTAAATAAGTTTAATACACCAGGGTCGCGGGACTGTCTAAAAAGGATAACATGGTCCTGAAACGCAAAGGTTAACCGAAAGTACAGGGTAGACTTTTAGTCAGACAGTCCCCTTCCATTTTGCGCGGGAGGATTCATTTGATGGTATACCCAAAATAACTAACACAAAAACATTTCAATAACAAAAACTGCAAATGTTAATTGATACTGCACACACCACTCGTACCGAGAAATTAATTTCAGTTTCAATGTAGCTGCTAAATGATCGCAGTTCAAACAAATAGTTCACAATGTAAACACTACATTGCTGGCTAATTACCAAGTTTTCCGGTAATTATTTATACATGACAAGCATGTACCACACTTAGGGTTGCCAACTCTCGAAAGTACCAATCCGGGAGAATTTGTTTAAGTTTAGGGAGGGGGGGGGGTGGACTGAAAGAAAAGCATTAATTCTTGTTTTCCAGCATCTCATATTTATCGGTTTTTCACCACAAAATCATTGAAGTTTTTACATGAAAAATCAAAACAAACAGGGGTTTCTGTGTTTTGATTTCGTAAAGAAGTCAACCCAGCATAATTCCACTCGATTTTCTGCAACGACATGTGGTTGCATCTCACGCAAAAGTCCAACCCCATCGTACAATTTGTCATTAGCTATGTATGACAATATAATTATGGTTCATGTGATTGGTTCTTTTATAGATAAAATTATTATTGCTTCGTATTCCAAATCTTCAAAGTCACATTTCAAAGTTTGTTTTTTGCGCTGTTGTGGCTGCAACGCGAGGGAATAACGACGACCAAGGGACGGACCATTTAATTTTTAGAAAAACCGGAGAAATTATTGCTCTCCGGGAGGTCGGGAGGTTGACCATTATTACCGGAGTCTCCCGGGCAATCCGGGAGGGTTGGGAACCCTAACCACACTACAGTGAAATTCTCGACTGTATAAAGTTAATTTGGACGAGCGATGGAATGAAATTGTGACGTGTAACTAAATTCCGGTGTGCTGGCGAGTGCTTTCGAATTCGATTTTCAGTGCGAAGGGTGTACAATTTTGCTATGTTTACACTACTGCACATTAAAATCACACCTGTGACATTCATAGAGCTAGTGTATACCTTGTAGTACATTACATTTGAAGATTTTTTAGCTTTTCCATAGCTTTTATCGGCAGGCTCTGAGCTCGGCGCGCGCGAAAAACGTAACGAAAAAACCTAAGGATTTTTCCTGACCAGATCTGACAGCACGCATCGTCTAACGTCGTTTCAGTTCGGGAGACTTCGGCAATCATATGGGTACGGACAGACGTGCTCATAAAGGTACGGACAGACGTATTCATCACGAAAGCATGCTTTTATTGAGCAAGGGGCAATTTTGTTGAGGGAGAGGGTGAGGGAGGAGGAGGAGAACGTTTCTAGACGTTTCATTTGATTGACGTGGGTGACCATAGCCTAATTAGTACATTAATAAATAGGTATAATAAATAAATAAATAATTATAATTGCATAAGTTGATAAAAAAATGCTATGCAATAGCTTTACCGCGCCTGTCACCGAGTGCCACACGTTTTTTATCAACTCCTCAAATGCATGAGGATTTTTTCTATCGAAAGAGAAATTCGAACCACCAACAGGATGAACTTGCGACCTCCGATTTAATACATCCAACGCTCTTTCCAACCGAGCCAACGAGGTTCCTACCGACGAGCGTCGAATTCTTCAATCTATTTCTAATGTCTAAAGGTGACGTTTTCTCTATTCACAAAATATTAAATAATAATATTCTTTAATTTTTGTAAGAATGTATATTTTAGGGGGCCTAGAAAACGTTGGTGTGACGACATAAGACGCGTTTATAGGAGCTTGGCCGGAGAAAAAAAAAAAAAAAAAGCATGGAAGGTTATGGGCCTACCCTTTCCCAGCAGTGGCAAAATGTAGGTAAAATTAATAATTAAAAAATTAAAATTAAAAATATTTTTTTTCTGTATTATAAAGTCAAAGTAACATCTCCATACAATATAAATAATCTTCCCACTATCCTCCATGTCTAACGCGACAAGCGACATTTTTTAATTCTGTTCAGACAATCATTTAGTTAGTAAATACTTATAGGATCAAAGAAGGTAGTAACTTCAACATACGATAAAAACAAACTTCCCTCTGTCAAGTGCAAGCTCCAACTTTTCTTAACATTTATCGTATAATTTGTAAAGGTAAAAATATTCCATTTCAGGAAGAACAATTCCCTTAACTGCTCACGAAGTGGGTTAATGAAAAATTCACAAAGTTTTTGTTCAAACTGCGGGTCTAAAATGGCCACTAAGCAATATTCCTACTGAATTCTTCGTGAATTCCTAGCAATGGTATTTTATCTCATATTCATAAAAAGACACAAGCAGAATTGTATGTTATATGCGTCATTAGCAATTAATCTATTTATAAAATGGTTACACTTACAAGCAGAATTGCATGTCATATCTGAACATAGACTTTATAGCATGGACTGAACCTTCCCTAGCCATGTGTGAAATAAAATTGTTTATTTCCTTTACACTAACGCTAAAGACATCAATGTCATATAAGAAAGAGATAGATAGTCCTACAATTTATTTCACTTTTTCTGGAGAGTATGGCATTTTAACCAGCTAATTTTCAGTCCATGCTATAAGTCTATGTTCAGATATGACAATCAATTCTGCTTGTGCGTGAAATTAACGAAGTGGTTTTAGACCCGCTGTACGCTCGGTGCTTCAATTTATTAACGGGAATAAGAACTGTCGTGAAACCGAACTGAAAACTCGGTCGAGGGTTTAACAGTCACCGGACCCTTCCTGAAATGGCTGAAATCATATCTGCATAAAAGAGAATTTTATGTTGTTCTTAACGGCTTTCGATCTTCCAGCCATTATTGTATGACTTCCGGCGCCCCACAAGGAGCACATCTAGCTCCTGTATTTTTCAATATTTTCATAAATGACCTTCCTCACTGCTTACATTTTTCTGAATGTTTTCTGTACGCTGATGACTTAAAGTTTGGTCGGCGAATCGAGTCATCGAGCGATATCACGCTTCTACAAGACGACCTGAACAGAGTTGTTAAATGGTGCGAAACTAATAAAATGGAACTCAACCTAAAAAAATGTTATCATGTATCATTTACGAGAAAGCCGCACCCTATAAGCTCTGAGTACTTCATAGGTAATGAAAAAATACGAGAAGTCGACACAATTAGGGATCTAGGAGTACTGTTTGATAAAAAAGTAACTTTTGTCCCACACATCGAAAATATCGTTAAAAAGGCATCCAAAATGTTAGGGTTTGTACTAAGAAGCACACGGGGTTTCAAAAAGGTTGGCACTAAAATAATGCTGTATAATACCCTAGTACGAAGCATCCTTGAGTACTGTAGCGTGGTATGGAGACCACACTATGCCACACATAATTTACATCTGGAGAGAGTACAAAAACGGTTTTTGTGGCACCTCGCATTTTCTAGGGGAAAGAGTAAACAGCTTCCCTCCTATAACACTCGACTGAAGTATTTTAAAATGCACTCATTGTCAACTAGAAGGGAAGTGGTTGATGCCTTGTTCCTCTATAGATTGCTTAGAAATAAAATCGACTGCCCGAAGTTGCTGGGCTTGCTAAAATTTTGTGCCCCAGCCCGCTATCCGAGAAATCCAATCACACCGCTGCGCCCATCTGTACGGAGAACAGTGCTTGGTGCGAACTCTCCGATTCCGCGTCTGTGTAAGGCTTTGAATAGTTGCAGTGACCTAATTGACGTTCATCACGACAGCATTGGAAAGTTCTGTAAAATAATCATCGATCACTATTCTCTACAGTAATGTTCACTGATTCCGCTAACAAATACATGTTAATTTTAAGACTTAAGTAGTTTTGAATATTTTTTTTTATCATTTATTATGTCATATGAAAATCTATGAATTTGTTTTTAATCATGTTTAATGTCATTTTGTTTTGTTTTTTGATTCTTTTTATTAATTTTGAATTTGTTTTCATTTTATTATTTAATTTACACACCAATTCGGTTTTAATAATGTTGAATCCCATTTTCAATTCTTATTAGTTATTATTAATTATTTCTCAATTTTGGTCATTTAAAAGTGAATTATTATTTTATTAAGTAAAATCTTTAATGTCTGTTCCTATTCCTAATGTAAAATTCAAATCACAACTTTATATTAATTAATGCATGTGGTGTTAGCCTGTAAGTAATTGTTGCACTTATGAATGTAAAATCACTGGTATTAATTTAATGTATGTTTTGTGTAAACAATTGTTGGCTGACCTAAATAAATAAATAAAAAATAAATAAAAAAAAAACAGTCGAGTTCAAAATAATGATTCATTTTATTTCAGCCTGTTAAGTTTGATATTTATGACTATGACAATATTGACGATGTAAATCGCAAGCCACATGACATCACCATCATCACATCTACGTAGGTGATAATTGCTTTTTTTCTCTGCTATGTTTGGGATCAGCTTCCAGTCTAACCTGATATTGATGAATAGCAGTATTTTTATCTATCAAACACTACTTATGTGATGTTTTTCTTTCGCTGAATTAGGTTATTTTAGCTTCGTGCTACATAAATAATGTTCCATAAAGCCAAATTTAGCCATTTATTATGTATTCAAAAATGTGCATGGTGATGTACAAAATTTATTGCTGGTGCCTGTTATGTATGTCATATCATACAAAGATGGCCGACTTTGTGAAATATTATAAATGTGTAAAAAAAAGCAAAAAATATCACCTTGGAGACAAAAAATACACATTCACAAGTCATGTTATGTAGACAGGCAGACAATTTGTGAGTCGGTCTTATTCCAGCACACGCGTCCAATTTACATTTTGCAAAATTCAGCTTCTTTTATCACCGTGGTTTGTGTATGTACAGTGGTACATACGTTAGTCGAAAATATAATGATGTGTTATGTGTCTCTTGGTTGACAAGTGTGGGATCAGTTAGACAATGGACGGCAGATATATCAATGGATAGGCAGCCAAGTAAGTATCCTAAGGTAGAAGAGATCTGTCAAGTCTTAATTTCGTTCGTTCTTAGTTCGGGCTCGTTGTCAAAACTCCCGTAACTAAGGCCGAAACCACGGATTTCGTGCTTAGAGATTAGACGCCCTACTCTCGATACTGAACGACAACTATATGTAATATTTTTACTGAAGTTAAAAAAACTATGTGAATTTCAGAGAAAAGGCAAATCATATTATGCAATTTATTCGTAACAAACCACATTTCAGCATGGCGTATTTAAATATTTACTGTTTGCGGTCTAATTATGGTGAGTATTAAATTCATGAAAACCGCTGCGTTCAAATAACGTTATGATGTAGAGACAGACGTACATAAATTTATTGACTACTGTGATATACAATATTGAATTTGCGCAAATGAGCAATTCTATTGTTTTTGTTCTAAATTACATGAGCTTAGTAAAAACATTGATTAATTACAATTGCAGTGACTAAAATACTATTGTTGTAGGTAGGTACCTAGTTACTACATTATGTACTAGGTACGGTAGGTGATAGACTGATGGTGTTTGAGGGACCTTTTTTATCCTTTTCTATCCCATCTCGGACTTTTACCAACAACGTTAGCAAAATCTCAAGATTGACCGAGGATTTACCGCATTTCGATCTTTTACAGTAACATAAACACATCATTATTGCAGTCTCACCATCAAATTAAATTTAACATTTTATACTTTCTACTGGCTCTTTATATAGGCTTTAATAAAACTAAGTTATTAAACTTTACCCGATATAAAGTCTAAAATCCCTTGCAAAATAAAACCGAACATACGCAACCAAACACCGCCAGATGGTCCGGTCGTGTTAATTCGTATTACGGTCTACAAGATAGCTACTTAAGCACTTACTTACCTACAATAAAACTGCAACACTTGGTCCTTCACTTAAGACGTAGAAGGATCGTTAACTTAAGTACAACTTACCGTATCTCTCTTTAACTTAAGTACATCTTACCTTATCGCTCTTAATCTACACCGTGGAACAGATGCTACCAAATGATGTCGAATACCTGAATTAGCTAGAATGAGGTGGCTATTTCGTTAATTAATAGGTTCATTAAGAGTCTTCATGACCATGAAAGACGATAGATAGGTACTAAAGTAAGTCTAACACATTTTCAGTCTCAGAGAATTACCAGTTATTCTTTTGTCTTGTTGGCGACAACTTCGGGAGTTTCTAACTAAAAAAACGACTGGATAGTTATCCCTAATGCCGACGTGAATATAATTTCGAAATCATAGTACGATTTTGAAAGATTTGAACTAGTTTCGGACGGGCCCGAGTCTTCGATGATAGGCTTATGGAGTAGGCACCCTGATATGATCTGAGGATAAGAAATCCTCCGTTCGTTTGAAAGTGATCTCCTAACTAGAACTCTAATAATATGATAAAGTATCAGCATGAGTAGAAATACTGAAATAATAGCTCTGCAAATATCTATAAAATTCTGTGAAACTTCTACATCGAGAACGTCCTCTAACAGAGACCCAGAGACCTCATATGGGACACGTACCGCGCATTTTCCATCTAGTCGTACCTATGTAATGCCGTGTGCATTTTTTCCGAGCAATTTCAGTTCAATTTCCTACTCGCAGCGCATCCCGTTTAGATTAGTGCTACCTGGGAAATAACCTACCTATCTAGAACATATTCGCCTGGACATTTACTCCGAAATTACACGTTACATGAGATCTGTTTTATCTTTTTTTCCAACCAAAGTGCCTAGAAATGTGACAATCGTTAACTGATACTACTAAAAAGGGTCTCTCTTTTAAATTGGCCAAAACGGGGATAGGTATCTGAATCCGCGAGAGATACAAAAAAACTTTGTTAGAGGACTTTAGTCCTTTTTTACCAAAAAAAAAGAAAATATTATGCTAAAGGAGACATTCAGGCTCCATAAATTTTTAGGCCTTTTTTGAAAGTGCAGGCCACGAAATAAAATTGGTACCTATGGGTAGTACTAGTTATTTGGATCAATAGTTACTATGGCACAAATGTTGTAGGATTGCTCTCGGCCAAGTTATACAAGTTCGAAGATTTTCATAAAGTTGATTTCTGAAAGTGCCGAGAAACTCAAAATAATGATAGGTCTTGCTAGAACTAGCGACCTCAAACAATTTAACATAGCTTATCATCACGGCTGTAATCCCCGAAGGGTTGAGCAGAGGTGTATAAACCTAAAAAAAAAAAATAATGCTATATAACAGAACGTTACGTCCAAAAGGGGCTGAGCAGCGGAGGTAAACAGCTAGTCGTTTCACATTATACAAAAACTGTCAAAAGAATCGACGGTATTTTCGGAAGCCCATTTCAAATCAAACAATTTTGGCTGTCTATCATTTCCACGGTGTCCTTCATTAGCCCTTTACGTTCCAGGGTCACGGTAATGGAATAAATCCCGCGACCCCGGCAGGCTTTGGCCCTCTAGAGGGGGGCGCCGTCATCTTGCTGACGCTCTTTGAGGCGCGCGTGGAACACAACGCGCCGTCGACCCGGGCATGGTCCATGGTCGAGCGGCGACTTGCCCATTACTCGCCGCCCGCATACCCGCGCCTACGGTGGCCGGAGATCGTCTTGCGACGTCCGACGCCGTGGGCGTCTACCACTGCGGCTGGTGGCTGTCCATCACTTACAGAATTCAAGCTTTTCTACGAGTTACGGCTACTGCTAAAATACATTGCTTCGTTATAAAATAAAGTAAAAAAAAAAAAAACTGAAATAAAAGTTTCATGTTAAACGTTTTTCTTGCAACAACCAAAAGAACTGAAGAGCTGAAGGCAAACATTAATACCTAAAAACAAGTTTACTGCAAAACGCTTCGCGGTAGAAATACAAGAGAAAATCTTCAGTCCATTAGTGCTCATTTTCTTTCAGAACTTAACCAGTGTAACGCCAGATGTCGCTAGCAAGCCAAGCTAAGCCAAGCCATGTCAAGCCAAGCTATGCCAAGCTATGCCAAGCTATGCCAACCCATGCCAAGCCATGCCATGCCAAGCCAAGCCATGCCAAGCCATGCCAAGCCAAGCCATGCCAAGCCAAGCCATGCCAAGCCAAGCCATGCCAAGCCAAGCCGGCTGTCAAGCCCGCCCTGCCAAGCCGGCTGTCAACCCCGCCACACCAAGCCGCTACGTCACTTCCCTACCACGTGCGCCATCCCCGCCAGCCAGCGAGTTATATAAAAGCCAGGAGCGATGATTTTGGTTGTTGAGTTTATAACAATAATTGTAAGGGAAAACTCTGCCCAAATAAAAAGTGTAAATCAAGTATTTTCGATTTATTTATATCACTGTCGTTTTACTCAGAAGTGTGATAAAAAAAACCTACGATGAAACGACGCTCTGCTACACAATAACCTCGACGGTCGTCTTGTCTGGAGGACGAAGATTCTGCTGTGGTAAGCCAGATATCTGAAAATAAAAACGAAGAAGGGCAATGCACACCACCCGCAAGGATAATATTGAAAAGTCTCCTTTATTGCACAAGAAGTTGAAAAATCATTCAATGATCTGGAACACGAAGTCCCTACCCTCATCCATCGGAAAAAACACCATGCCGCATCGTTAATTCCGTTAATGATCGAGTTTCAAGAAGTATTCTTCTCGCTACCAGCAACGCTTCTCTGTGGAAATGAATGCTACCTCAAAGTCGTCATAGCGGATCCAAGGACATCACATAGAAGAAAGCTCGTCCTACTTTGCAGAGAGCTGCCAGGAATCATGCATAAATAGCCAGGTCAGTTATGCCAGCCAATATTTGCAAAATGCCATTAGCCAAATGTGTTTTATAATTGAGTGCCTCGTGTGTCGATAATCATAATATGCCATTGGTGGGGTATAGACCTTGACAAAACTAGGGTAGGCCCGATAAGCAAATCTGATTGTAATCAATTAATTAGTTTATTATCTCGGTATAAAACTGCTTTTCTAGCTATACTAAGGAGTTGGGAATGTACAGATTTAGTCCAAATTCGCATTAAGTACACGTAGGCCTTATAGATTAGCACATCACAAACAAGAGATTGTTAGAGTCAAAATTAGTGAGCCATTAGAAGCAGGTATTATAAAAGAACCCGAATCGGAGTATGCTTCTCCTATTGTTTAGTTATGAGGAAGAACGGAAATAGTTGCATATGTGTCGATTACAGAGCCCTAAATGCATTAATTATCCGCGATAGATGTCCATTAGCTATTATCGATAAGTAAACTAAACTGGTAAGAACTACTTCACCAGTCTTAATCTAGTCCAACGGTATCCATAAACTCAGCATCCATCCTAAAGATACATATAGCGCTCCCTCAGTTTTTATGCGCTTAAGTTCAAGTTCATAGATAGTTACGTAATTTTAAAGTAAATCATTAAATAAAAATAACTCCAATAATGTCGTCAAATGGTAGGGGTCAAACGCGGAATTTTAAATTAAATAGGTACATGTGGGCAAATGTTCATTTCTACAAAACAGGATTTCTTACTTAGTTTAACAATTATCATGTTCATGGCATTGAACCGGGCGAATTTAAGTTCGCAGCCGTGTCTCAATTTCCCGTTCCGATTAACATACACAAAGTGCGTCAGTTTATTGGACTATGTAGTGACTTTAGGAAGTTCTTCCATAATTTTGCAAAAATGGCTCATCCGCTTACCGAACTAGCAAAAACAAAAATTATAAAAATAAAAATAATATGTGGGTATGGTGAAGAAAAAAAAAGTGATAAACCGGTGATAGCGATATATGATCTTAGTTGGAAATTCACACGAATGCATGCAAGTTACCCATAGCAGGTATTCTTTTACAAATACGGATAGACGGTAGTTTGAGCCCTGTCTTGTATTTTAGTTGCGTTACGAGTCGGGAAGAAAGTGTTTTTCACAGCGTATTACGAAGTTTTCGTATATGTGTTGAGTAAAAATGTCCGTGTAATTACGGATTATAGTGCAGTTCGCTATACAATGACTAACGTGATCACGCATTGCCGTCTGGTGACTTTTAATTCAAGATTATGAAATTACTGTTGACTATAGACCGGGTGAGCGCATAAAGCATATCGACGCCTTGAGCAGGAATCCGATAGATGCCGTTAATGTGTTCCGTTTAGAAGTAAACTATTGGTTTCGTGAAGTGCAAAGTATTATTGATTTATTGTGAAGCGGGTGCACAGATAGTGATATTGTAAATAATTATATAATTGACGGTAGGCTGTCTCGTAAAACGCTTTACGATACCCGATTAGTTATGCCAAATTTCGCGCGTAGAAAATATTACAAATGCATCATGACGATATTGGCCATTACATTATAGGATTAAAATTATGCTCAGAACTTCTATAAAAAAAATGATTTCTAGTTTCCAAAAATGACCCAATTCATAAGGAAATATGTGACGTCGTGTTTACATTGTGCGTACGGTAAAAGAGAATACGGTAGGAAAGAAGGCAAACTGCATCGAATCTCTAAACCATCTGAACCGATGAAAATGGTAGACATCGATAATTTGGGTCCTTTTAGCAAAATTAAAAAGGGTACCAATAAATGTTAGTTTTGACAGATTCTTTCTCTAAATTCGTTGTTTCTGAGCCTACACGTATTGTCAATTCTGTAGAGACAATTACCTTCTTATACAAAAAAAAGGGTTTAACTAAAAACCCAGGTTAAATTATCTTGTAAAACTACGGTTTACACAAACGTTATTAAAAATCGTGGTTTTGTGATAAACCATGGTATACAGTCGTAGCTGTCAAAGGTACAGGTAAAGGTAAAGGTAAAGTTTCTTATAGTAACTTTTTCATTGTGTTGTTGTTTTTTTTTATGTTAATTTCAGCCAAAATGGATTTAAATATTGTAGATTTCATTGTTTAGACAATGGTTCAAATGACGGTACTAAGGTTCACCTTTAATCATTTTGTAATACGGAGAAATTTAAACTATGGTTCTGCAGATAAGCGTGAACTCGATAGTCCAGGTTTAAACTAAAATTTATTCAGTTTTTGTGATTAGACCGTTAGAGTTTTAAAACGCATTTCTAGTTTATTCAGTTTGCCAGATCACGTAGTTTCCGATCATGGTAAGGGCTTTACGAGTAGATACTTTAAAAAGTTCTCAACAGAAAATAGTTAGACACAAATGTTAACAGCTATTGCGTGGCCTAGGTCTAATGGGCAGGTATAACGCACTAATTGCACAATTCTCGATGCGTTGAGAGTCACGGAACCTGGCGAGGCCTCTCTTAGTTGGGACAATAGTTTATCAAATGTCATATATGGGGTATTAATAATACTGTTAATGATACAACAGGCTATAAGTTATACGAGTTAATATTTGCTCGTGTAGGTAGATCTGTATGTGATTTCTCCATCCCTGGTCAGGTTCGGGGTCAGTGCAATCTAGACGCGATAGGGCTACCAATCGAGTTAGAACAGCTAGCAAGAAAATGAAACGTAACTGTGATAAAAGGCGTAAAAATAGTACGATTTCCAAAAAGGGCGATTACGTGCTTTGTTGCCAGGCTCAGACTCCTTGCTGCAATAAGGTTAAATTATAAGTTAGATGATCTATATTCTGGCCCATATGTTATCATTACCTAATGATTTAGGATAGCCATAAACTAAGAAGTATAAAATGTCTTAGAGGATACAAGAAGTTTACAGGCCTAGTATCCGCTGATTTATTATGACCATATCGTAGCGTTGCTTCTATATCCGATAGCGCCAGTAGTGTGGATAAACAATATCAAAACGAAGATCTCGTAGATCTTCTTGAGAGCTAGATAATAGTTCATTTCCTCGATATGCCATTTGTTCTGAGCTGACTTGTAATCACTGTTTTGTTGTTCCCATTGCGGGAGCAATTGTTACAGGATGGCCGATTGTAACGCCAGATGTCGCTAGCAAGCCAAGCTAAGCCAAGCCATGTCAAGCCAAGCTATGCCAAGCTATGCCAAGCTATGCCAACCCATGCCAAGCCATGCCATGCCAAGCCAAGCCATGCCAAGCCATGCCAAGCCATGCCAAGCCATGCCAAGCCAAGCCATGCCAAGCCAAGCCATGCCAAGCCAAGCCATGCCAAGCCAAGCCGGCTGTCAAGCCCGCCCTGCCAAGCCGGCTGTCAAGCCCGCCACACCAAGCCGCTACGTCACTTCCCTACCACGTGCGCCATCCCCGCCAGCCAGCGAGTTATATAAAAGCCAGGAGCGATGATTTTGGTTGTTGAGTTTATAACAATAATTGTAAGGGAAAACTCTGCCCAAATAAAAAGTGTAAATCAAGTATTTTCGATTTATTTATATCACTGTCGTTTTACCAGAGTAAATAATAAAAATAAAGCTATATTTGCTACCCCATCTAGGTTTATTTAAAACTGTGTTTTCAGTAGCCTTTTCAGATCTACAAGTGATATGTCGTATTACATCATACACTGTAAAATAACTATGCAAATAAGATAACAATGAAAATGTCCATAACCTCTGTCAAATATTACTTGATTTTATTTGGCAATAAAAAAAAATTGGCGCCAATTAATTTTTATTATTAATCTCTTTATTCATTTTTTACCTTATTATATACATTTTTAAATATTTTCACAAAAATAAAATAATAAAAAACATTTAAAAATATAAATAATAGTGGCCCACCGGTATCGGGAACAGGGTCCAAGCTACCGACGGTCAGGGCTCCAGAGAAAGGAACCTCCTGACAATGCGCGCCGTGTCCAGAAGAACTGCTCTCTGAATCAGGCCCTTGATCCAGCTGCCTAAAGAGAGCCTCCTTAGATGTTGGTCGAGGCTCTTGGCAATTAAGCCATGGACCGACACGACTATCGGCACAATGATCGCTGAATCCACATCCCACATATCGACAACCTCGCGAGCCAAATCAAGATACTTAATTTGCTTATCTTTTTCAGCTTTCACGAGGTTCTCATCATGCGGGACGGTTATGTCAACAATCATTGTGCGCCGCTCTGATCGATCCACCACCACTATATCAGGTCTATTGGCTACAATAGTCCTGTCAGTGATGATGGATTGATCCCAGTACAGTGTGATATCGCCACTTTCAAGAACTGGGTCGGGCTCATACCTGTAGTACGGCACTTCCGATTCCACAAGGCTGTATTTCAGAGCAAGTTGCTGATGGATTATCCTGGCTACAAGGTTATGTCTATGCAAGTATTCTCCATTAGCCAGACGAGAACACCCGGAAATAATGTGACGGATTGATTCGCCAGGACGGTGGCATGCCCGACATATGTCAACCGTGCCATCCTTCACAATAAATCTCCGGTAGTTATTCGTCATCATAACTTCATCCATAATTGCACAGACAAAACCCTCGGTTTCACCAAACAGGTCCCCGGATCGTAGCCAGGCCACGGACGCTGACAAATCTACATCAGGCCCATGTAGAGCCCGGAAAAAGCGTCCGTGAAGCTCCTTGCTCTGCCATA
The DNA here is from genome assembly GCA_950005045.1 of Agrotis exclamationis. NCBI lineage: Eukaryota > Metazoa > Arthropoda > Insecta > Lepidoptera > Noctuidae > Agrotis > Agrotis exclamationis. The sequence goes on along the minus strand of OX465417.1, from coordinate 4,098,066 downwards.
CCTCCATGCGATCATTAGTGTCAAGCACCGCAGGTTTGCGCCAGTTCTCTTTAGCCAAGGAGAGCGGGGTGAGGCCCTTGTCCACCGCTACTACATCTCGATGCATTCCCACGTCGGCTTTTAGGAAATATTCCCTGAGATTGCATATCTCGCGATTGTGGAGAGTCTTAGCGTTTAGAAAACCTCGACCTCCACATTTTCGCGGGATATACAATCTCATAACTGAAGACCGTGGGTGATGCATTCGATATGCAGTCAGCAATGTACGGACCCTCCTATCCAGGGCATCAAGTTCTGTTTGAGTCCATTTGAGTATGCCAAAAGAGTACATCACTACTGGCATGACCCAGCCGTTGAAGGCGCGCACCTTATTACCACCTGATAAAAGGCTATTAAATACTTTTTTCAGGCGGCCAAAGAAACGCTCCCTCAACGATTGCTTCATGTCAGCAACATTGATGCCCAACGCTTCGGACATACCCAAATACTTATAGGTTTCGGTTGCTGAGAGGGATCTAAGGTTTATGGAGTCCGTGAGTTGGGTGCTCACAGATTCCACAATCTCCCCTCGCTTTACATGCATGACCGCACATTTGTCCACACCAAATTCCATCCTGATGGCGCTACTAAAGGTTTCAGTTACCTTCAGTAGCTTCATCAGTTGTAAATTGTTGGGGGCAAAGAGTTTAAGGTCATCCATGTAAAGGAGATGAGATATAACCTGACCGTCTCTCCTCAACCGATAGCCAAGACCTGAATCCTCCAACAGTGTGCTAAGAGGATTCAGGGCCAAGCAGAACCAAAGTGGACTCAAACTATCACCCTGGAAAATACCTCGCTCTATCCTTATCGGTTCGCTAGTTCTCTGGATATGCCGACATCCTGGATAGCGAAGGACTGTCCTCCATTGCCTCATACACGACATCAGGAAAGTGCACAGAGTTGTATCAACTTTATACAACTCCAGCACTCTCATGAGCCATGTATGTGGCACCGAGTCATAGGCCTTCTTATAGTCTATCCAACATGTCGACAGATCCTTTCGAGAACGGCGAACCTGTTGGCTAATGGCAATATCAATGAGGAGCAGCTCCTTAGTACCGCGGGACCCGTTCCTACATCCATTTTGAGAAGCAGACATGATAGAATTCTCATCAATGTGTTTACTAATTTTAGCTCTCAAAATGGATGTAAGAACTTTATAGAGTGTGGGAAGACATGTTATTGGTCTATAATTTTTGGGTTCCGCAGTACTACCCGATTTATGGAGCAGGTGGGTTATTCCTGTCGTTAGGAACTCGGGTATCGATCCTGACTCTAAGGCCGACTGGAAAAGGGTTGCCAAACGAGCGTGCGATTTTTTGAACCATTTTATCCAATAGTTATGCAGTCCGTCCGGCCCTGGAGATTTCCAATTAGGTAACGGACGGACTGCACGAACTACGTCTTCGGGAATGATTGTTATTTCCTCCATCTGTGTTATTGGATCGCACGCTCGCTCGACCACTCCAGTCCATTCACCCTCGGTATGGCTGGCAGGCACCGACCAGATGCTGCGCCAAAACGAGCACATAGTATCATCATCTGGCAGATGCACGTCAGCCACACCTTGATCCGGTCGATCCCAAGCCCTATAAACCCACCTTTCATCTCTTTGAAACGTGCGATTCTGAGTGTACCGCTCCACACGCCGCTTATACCTACGAATACGGTTTGCCCATGCATACACTTTCTGTTTCAGGAAGTCGATGCGCTCTGTGACACGGGCTAAATAATCACGAGGGCTGATATCAGTTCCCGCGAACGCCCGTCTCACAAAGCGCATCACTCTAGGGCGAGTGTTGCCCTCTCTGAAACATATCAGTTTGCCGATGAGTGTTCTGGCCCCACCAATACGTCGTTCAATCCTGCATTGCCAAGCCGGTACGGCTGGTTTAGGTCGTGTAGCACTTTCATACGAAAATTTTACGTGAGCCACACGACATGCCGCTACAGCTGCACAATACAGGATTGCATGAGCATCAGTGAGGTCTTCGCAGTTATCAAAATAGTTTGACAACTGCGAATCCAGAACAGCCACCAGCACCCTGTTTTTGTTATGCATGGGCAAACGAGGTAATCGTGGTCTAAGTTCAGGCGACATGAATCGATACTCTCGAATCGCACCTTCCAAAGCACTCCTCATTTCCTCACTGCACTGGTTACTTACATTAGTAACCATGTCATTGCTTACCACGTTAGTGTAATTGTTTATTTGATTCGACTGTGATGCAACTACAGTCTGCAACGGTGGGGCAATGACATGGTTACATTGCGTTTCAGATCGCAAGCGATCAAGTACGGAGTCGTCCAACATATGGTTACGCTGGATAACCCGCACCTGATCCGATAGTCGTTGTGCGGACACGTTGACAGCTGGCTCAAGTACCTGAAAAAGAGAGAGCATTCGAACACGGTATGCGGTCAGATTGTTACCTCCCTCTGTAGCCCCATAGTATGAGCGCATGACATTTTCATTGATGGATTGAGTCCATCTCATGCGCTGCACACTTCCGCCGGGAGCTGGGACCCTATCAGAGGCCGGTGGGCCTCGAAGTCCTAAGCCGTCCGGCGGCCGGCGTCCTCCCCGTCGGCGAGCAGGTGGTGGCGTCGTTGGCGGGGAGAAATACTCGTCGCTGGAGCTCGACGCGACTGCCACGGCCGATGTCCCAGCACTCACGATTGGGCTGGATTCCGGCGGCGGCGAGGCGGAGCTCAGCGACGGGCCCGGAGATGGAGGGCGTGCACGGCGAGCCGCTGATCTTGTTATCATGTCTTGATCATAAATTGGTTCGATTGGTGGTTAAATTGGTTCGAGAATTCCTGACAGGTCGTCATAAAGTAAATGACACCTGCCATATTCCGTCTATTTTTTCATTAATTGATTGTGAGCACATAATTTATTTCTAAAAAGGTATGTAGTATTTTTCGTTATTGTAATTTATATTTTCGGTTGGAATATATGTTCTAAACACTTATGTTTGCAGATTTTTGATATTTTTATCTTTAGAAACCAATTTTATTATTAATTATTATTATCTTGTTAATGTTATTTTCTCATATGATTATGGTTTATTTAAGAGCGATCAGTGTTGGAAAAACAAACATGACGTCACAATATGGCGCCGTCATAATTTCTTTCTTATCGTGGTCGCATAGTTTACCTACGCTACCTACGTATGTTTGTTTACTGATCAATTACAAGCAGTCAGGTGTCATCTGCAGCGACTGATCTGAACTCATCTCAATGGCCATTGAATCAAGCCGTTTAAGTGCCTATCATCTCGTAATAGTTCCATTTCAATCCGTTTCAAGATGACACACTTACGTCTTTGGACAATTGAACTTATGTATTTTTATCGTAATTATTTTTGAAGTGAAAACTTCTTTAGCGGCGTTGTACACTTTTTTGTAATGGGTAAAAAATGTTAAACTCGCGTCAGGATCACGTGACCCTGACCGACAAGATACCTACGACACTAACAAGATGTAACAAAATTCGTTAATTTCATATCTGTACCACTCCAGTTTTAAAATATAACACAGTAATAAAGTTTTACTTCTACCGGCACTCCCGGAGTGCAGCACGTCGTTATTTTTTTTAAATTTTGATTTGCACTTGACTTTAATCTATGTCAGAGGTGACAAAGCCATGCCTACGATGGAGCGAGCTTTACCCAGAAGAAGCCTGTTCACTCTTACTTTGATGAGATTTGGGTTCAATGCGTTCGGAAACACAGACGCAAGTAGAGAGTTCCAGACGTTTGCTGTGCGCGTTAAAAAAGACGTTTGGAAACGCTTAGTAGGGAGTAATGAACTTGCCGTGCGTCTAGATGTTCAATCAAAATTACATTGGCAAAAGTTTATATTTAATCAATAATTGCAACGAAATTACGTTCATTCAGTAAGTACTACAACGTTTACACCACACGTGCCTTCCATAAAGTTTCAGCCATGTTCTCCAAGCCATTAAAAGATAAATTCTACCCACTAAACACGCGCTAGGTAAAACCGACGGAACAATTTTGTGGTTCTAGAACAATTTCCGCAGTTTTCATTAAGTTCACAGATTGAGCGTCGAACCCCGACCGTGCTGTCATGGACAGGTATCGATATTTCCGACAGGAACGGACGCAAGTAATAGCAAGCAGCGCCGGGATATTAATTAATGACTCGTGAGAGGCAAAAATAAAACCATGAGTGATCTGGGTGAGCTCACTCCATTTTGGGTATCATCTTTGTTTCTGGGTCGTGAGACTGTCTTAAAAAGGGTAGGGGAAAGGTGTACGAGATGATCCGATGAGGGAAGATGATCCTTTTATGTTGCAACGAAGCCAGTTGCGTCATCTAGTTGTTTTTATTGGTAAAATGTAGTCCCCGATATTCTCCCACCTCAGTCAAAAGTAATGGTGTCGAGAGTGACAATCAAATTTTTTGAGAATAAAAACAAATATTCCGTGACTTTGATCTAAGGTAAGCTTGACTTGAAGTCTATGTCTAATTTGTTCTAGGTACTTTATTACTAGGCTGTTGCATTAGTTAGCTTGGTATATTGCTCTATTTTGTTTTTTTAACAGCATGGTAACAGTTTAAACCACATAGTTTAAGTTATCGAACATTGAATAAAAAAGTTAATGTTGGGGCAAGATGATTATGTTACCGGTGTACAAGATGATCCCCACGGATCTTCTTGTACACTGGTAACATACCTACTATTACGGGGATATTTTTAACAATTCGTATGTTATTATGTTTTAGTTTATGTATTTTTTCTAATAAATATGACTTCATTTATATGAATTGCCTACATATTATTAAAAAAAATGTAGTCGATTTTAAATAATAACAAATATACTATAATTTGTTTTAGACTATGCCTCGTAATTATAAAAAAAATCCAAACGCGGGTTGTGGTCGGAAGACTCCATGATCTAAGCGCTGGTTGCTGTTAAATTAGCATGCCATTTATAGCACAGCAAGTAAACAGTTTGGGGTGCCAGTAAAGTCACTAAAAAGGCGAGCTAAAGTCAAAAATAAAGTGGCTGTGAAAAATAAACCCAGATTATGGTTTTATTTAGGTAATTCTCTTCCTGGATCCTGGGATCATCTTGCCCCTATCGCAAGGATCATCTTGGACACCGGGGGGTACAAGATGATCCTTTGACAACGTTTTAAAAATGTGTTTTTTTAATAGTAAAACATCTAAAAAAATAAAATTTTGAGTATGAGAACAATACGGTAAATAAATTTACTATGAATATACGTATTTACATTCGCGCTCAGTAGAATATCATTTGATCTACAAGCAATCTCCCTTAAGTGAATCATCTCGTACACCTTTCCCCTACCTACCGCAGCCTTGGAACGCAGTCTCATTTCATGTTTTTTACACCCAAAAAAGGGTCAGGAGTAAACCCATTCTAAATAAAAAATACATGTGGCACTCGGAGACTGCCGCGGTGAAGCTATTGCATAATTTTTTTTTAAAGAATAAAATCGCTTACCGCGTAGTTTTAACGAGAATATAATTTATTTTATCTACTCTCATATCGTTAAATTCAAAATACAAAACTCAAAACGAGTTTATAATGACTTACTTTACACACAGTATATCGAAATGAAATTAAAAAAAAATTAAATTATGACACTATTTCTCTAACAAAATAATGTTATAATAATTTTTTTTTTTCATTACGATACAGATTACAGATCATAGATATCCTTTTGATTTTTTATCTGTGGCTGCGCGCGCCGTGGCACATGCGCGGTGATATCGGGAATTATGGCGCCATAATACTGTGTCAATCTTTATCTTTTATTAGTGTTCAATGAAAGTAGATAAAGTAGTGTATGAAACTGTACATAACTAGGTATTATACACTCGTGTGATACTTTTAAAAAACTCGCTTCGCTCGTTTTTTAAACTCACACTCGTGTAAATACCCCTCATTATGTACCAGTTTCATAAACTACTATAAAATGTTTGTGGCGCACTACTGTAATAAAGAACTTCTTTGTTGTAGGGGAATTTTATAAGTAGGTTTCATTGTGAAAACTCCTTTTGTAGCTGGCCGTTTAGATACAGTAAGAAAAAGTAAATTGTTTTTATGACGGATATTTTTAGTATTTTTATGATTGCCGAGTCTCCCGAACTGAAACGATGTTAGACGATGCGTGGTGTCAGGTATTTTCGTTAGGTTTTTGGAATTTTTTTATTCGGTCGCCGCGACGCGCCGCCCGCAGAGCCCGTGATGAAAGCTATGCAATAGCTTAATAATATAAAAAAAATCTAATTTAAAAATTGAAACTTTAAATCGTAAGCCTTAGTTTACTATGCTGTGGTAAAAACAATGTGATTTTATACTACTGTATTGATTAACGGTTTACGTTTTCACGACTATAGCATTTGAGAAGCCATACGAACTGTTACGAAATCTTTACATAGTATAAAACAAAGTCGCTTAAGTCTGTCTGTACACACATTTATTTTGAACGACTGCACAAATCGGATTTTTTTCTGTTATTTTCAGGACGGTAAATCTACCCGGTAGGTCGAAAATTTGAACCCGTGAAAAGCCGGGACGGGCCACTAATAGTATCATATTTAAAACATTTGTGTTACGAGAAAATCCAAAGAATTTTCATTCTGTGCTCGTGATTATATCTGATTTGAAGAACTGACAATTGGAACAACACCCTGCAGCTTCGTATAAAAAGATCAAACAATGGTCCTACCACGTCACTTCATGTCCATTCACGTCTGCCATAATCATCCTTATTAACAATCACAAAGCTGCTAAATCCGAACAAACAAAAGCAGTTCTATCGAGCACTTGTCAGAGCCAGCTTCATATTGTATCGCCGCTTAACTGTCGAGGTGCAAGGCAGGGGAAATGGCGGTGATAATCAAAGCGTGATATGAATGAAGGGTGATAGGAATGATGGCGAACACAAGGCCATCAGGAATGAACTGATACGTATTGTTTAAAGACTTGAAATGAACGGTGATAGGGAAAATGAATATCGATTACCATCAGGCCATATAGTGGTGAAATGCGAGTCTAAAGTTAAATAAAAACTATGAGTACATTTTTCACGTCATTAAAAACTGATATATGTATTGTTCTGCCTTCATAATGTGTTTAGTTTGACAGTTTCGATATCGAATCTCTGTACCAAAAAGTATTGATTTCTGATATCTTTGGCCCTTTAATTGATTTCTGTAAGCAACCTGCAAAGTTATGTGTGCTCTATAGAATACGTTAATTTTGGGTTATTTTCACAAATTGTTCGAAGTTTTCATTTCAATCCCTGGTACACGGCGAAACCATAAAATTGCTGTTCCATAGTTCAGTTTACTTGGTTTCGCCTCGATGGGTGAGTTAAATTGACTGTCAGAGGATTCTCATTGTTGTCATAGCTATTTTGAAGTTAAAAAAAAAAAAATACATATTTAAAATCATTATTTGTATCACAATTTCATAGAAGTTTTTTTAGTCAATCGGAAAACGTTGTTTGATATTGAAATTAACTTTTTAGTTCTAGGATATTTAGACTCTTTTAATTTTCATAGTAACCGTCAAAATACTTCAGGTAAATAAAATCAACAATTTTATTTGTGTAATATATTATATCATGTAACCTAACATAAAGCCTCGAGCAGACCCACATGATACACCACCCACACCACAGTACATTTAGAGTGGAAATTAGCTTGGCTCGTTGTCGCAGCGCGATTAATCGCGTGTGTCTGTTCGAGCCTTAATGAAGAACAAATTCTAACCATATTCAGTCTCCAATTCCCAGAACACTTACTTTCAAAAGCTGTAATAATCTTATAATATCCTTTCAGGAGCTTCTACAAATTGTATGAAATACCAGTAAGCGATACTTTGACGTTGAAACGAAACTTCGTAGAATTATATTGATAGCTTCGTGAATCGAATCCGAAGTCGAAACTTCGACAGTTCCACATCAATTTGGAAAAGGAGATGTTACGTGAAATATTTCAAATTCGGAGATAGTGGAGTTTCGAGTTTAAATGGTCAGAGATCTCCGTTATGGAATAGTTGGATTTATTAGTTATATTGATCATTTTGAGGCTAACTGCACTTTATGCGTCCCCCTCTGTAAACATGAAATAATACACGAAGTACACGCAGAGAAATGTATATGACTATGATAGTTGTAGACGAGAGATCAAACAAATAGACTGGGAAGGGAATGCCGCAGGTATGGGATGTGACGAGTTTGTGCAATTCTTTTACAATAATCTTTACTCAATCATAGAAAAGTTTACCCCAAAGTCTAAAGTCTTAAATAATAGGTATCCTGCATGGTTCTCGAGAAAGTTAATAAAATTATTAGGAACAAAACATAAAGCTCACACCAGGTTTAAACGATATGGGAATCCAAGGGATTATGACATGTTCTCAATGCTTAGAGCTAGAGCAAAGTTACTTGCAAATCAATGCTTCAAATCTTACATCGAGCGAATTGAGGATGATCTTGTGCTTAACATAAAGGCCTTCTGGCGCTACACTAAAAGTAAACGCATCACCAATACCGTCCCCAGCCGCGTGCACTATGGGGACAGGGTCGGCACTTCAGGTTGTGACATTGTGAACCTTTTTGCTGATTACTTTTCCTCAGTATATTGCTCTGGTGCATCAAGAAATTACTCTCCTGATTCATCAAACAATCAATCAAACTTTTCAATTAATAATTTGTATATTTCGGAGAATGATTTGTTAAACGAGCTTAAAAATATCGATGTCTCCAAAAATGGTGGTTATGATGGAATTCCCCCAATATTTATTCGTTTGTGTGCAACTGTTTTGGTAAATCCGCTTTGTATCATTTTTAATAAATCACTTAAGGAAGGCACTTTTCCGGAGTTATGGAAGATATCTAAAGTCACACCAATATATAAATCAGGAGATAAAGAAGATGTCGCAAATTACCGTCCTATCTGTGTTCTTAATTGTTTCGCCAAAATATTCGAAAGTTTTATCTACAAGCATATATATTCTCACTTTAAAACCATATTAAGTCCGAAACAACACGGATTTGTCACTGGTAGATCTACAAACTCAAACCTCCTATATTACACGAATTATATTTGTGAATCTCTCAACTGTAAAAAGCAAGTCGATTCGGTATACACAGATTTCTCCAAAGCTTTCGATCGTGTTGACCATTTTATACTACTTGCGAAAGTTGAAAGCATAGGAATTCATGGAGATCTGTATAGATGGCTCAAGTCTTACTTACTAAATCGGTCACAATTAGTCACACTCAGTGGTTATGACTCCATTCCGTACTTAGCAGTCTCGGGTGTTCCGCAAGGTTCAAATTTGGGTCCGCTTTTGTTTTTGATATTTGTGAATGATTTGTTAAACTTAATTAAGAGTGAATGTCTGGCTTATGCCGATGATATAAACATTTTTAGACAAATATCTGACCGTAATGATTGTGCCATTCTACAAAGAGATGTCGATAATATGGTAAACTGGTGTGATAAGAATTTTATGTCATTGAATATAAAAAAGTGCCAAGTCATTTCATTCGGGGTGCTAAGACAGGAAACCTCCACGTGCGTCCGTGGACTGGAGTTCCCTCTCGGATACGTCCGAGGGAAGACCAGTTTTTCGGGCCGGTGCACCCTGGGATGCGGGCAAAAACTCTTCTCTTTGCCCGTATGCAAATAGCCTGTCGGGTGGACGCTCCAACGCGTGTCCCTCTGAGTAGCAGAGGGCACAGCGGCGGAGCGGGCTTGCGGACGGTGAGTAATGGGTAAGCTCGCCGTCCGACCAGGTACCAAGCCAGGGTCGGTGGCGCGTTGTGTTTCACGCGTCACCGACGGGGCCCCTTATGGGGCCAAATGCCTGCCGGGGTCGCGGATTTTTTCTTAATCCAGGATACCGTGGCCCCGGAACGTAAAGGGCATCCGAAGGAACACGGGTGGATTTTAGTCAGTAAGAGTCTGACAGTCCCTTCCACCCCACCCAGGGCGGGAGGACTCATTTGATGATTTTGCCACCCTGAAAAAAAAAAAAAAAAAAAAAAAAAGTCATTTCATTCACGAAAAAGAAAAAAAATATAATACAATATAATTACCACATCAAGGGAACTATTATTGAGAGGGTTACAGAAGTGCGGGATCTGGGTGTGATGTTTGATTCCTCCTTATCTTTTAGAACCCACTATGATGTTATATGCAGTAAAGCTAATCGCATGTTATCATTCATACTTCGGACTGCTAAACCATTTAAGCAGGCGAAGTCTCTTTTAATTGTTTATTGCTCCTTAGTGAGGAGTATATTGGAGTATTGTTCAGCTGTTTGGTCTCCAATTTATAACGTACACACGGATCGTATAGAGGCAATCCAGAGGCGATTTATCAGGGCTCTGTGTTCAAAATTTGGGTTACGACGTAAGATACCGAAGTATGTAGACCGAATTCGAAAATTCTCTTTGACAACTCTAGAACATAGAAGATGGATGAGCGATTTGTGCACCTTACACAAAATTGTAAATGGTTCACTGGACGGCAAACTTCTCGAATATTTGGATATAAAAGTGCCGACTCGATCTGTGCGCATACCACAATTATTTAGTATTCCCGCAAGTAATAACAATGTATCTCAAAATAATCAAATTTCAAGTCATTTCTACTGAATTATAACTATGTAAATTATATCACTGCATGATTTTATAGATCGTTCAAGTCTTGTTCGTAATTCTTTTGTTCATTATTAATTTGTTAAAAAAAAAAAAATTATACGTACCTACTGAATTTTAATTTGACCTTTAAAAACGAGGCTTTGTTATTTTTGAATGTTGTGTACAGTTGTAACTGGACTTCAGGTCCACTTAATTTATATGATTAAGGGTATTATTTTGTACTGTTTGATCTGTTGTCTGTATCTGTACCTATTGAATAAAATAAAAATAAAATACCTACTAGAACTTCTGGTTGCAACCGTGACAGCAAGACTCACTAGTTGACCTTACAACATTTCTATTAATAAATACTAAGTCCTTGTTATCTCTACTACTTAGTATTTATTACTAGAAATGTTGTAAAGTCAACTAGTGAGTCTTGCTGTCACGGTTGCAACCAGAAGTTCTCGTATAGGTAGCCAGACATTTCTCTGCGTGTATTTTGTCAAGGAGTTCGTATTTGCTAGTAGGTACAAGAGAGATGTAATACAGTACTATTGTGTTCTTTTATCTTTTTAGGGTTCCGTAGCCAAATGGCAAAAACGGAACCCTTATAGATTCGTCATGTCTGTCTGTCTGTCCGTGTATGTCACAGCCACTTTTTGTCGAAAGTATAAGAGCTATCCTGTTGAAACTTGGTAGGAAGATGTATTATGTGAACCGCATTAGGATTTTCACACAAAAATCAAAACAAAACAAATTTTGGGGGTGCCCCCCATACTTAGAATTGAAACTCAAAAAAAAATTTTCACCAAACCCATACGTGTGGGGTATCTATGAATAGGTCTTTAAAAATGATATTGAGGTTACTAACATCATTTTTTTCTAAACTGAACAGTTTGCGCGAGAGACACTTCCAAAGTGGTAAAAAGTGTGTCCCCCCCCCCGTAACTTCTAAAATAAGAGAATGATAAAACTAAAAAAAATATGTAATGTAGACCTCAACCAAAACTACCAACGAAAATTGGTTTGGATGGGATACAGTTAGCAGTTTTTGAGATATAGTACATTTTCAAAAACCGCAAATATAACTTTGCCATTCATACAAATACTATGAAAAACAAAGTTATTTTTATTGTTTGTGTATATTACTTACTAATCTCAATATAATTATATCTCTAATCTATGCTTGCTGCTACGGAACCCTTCATGGGCGAGTCCAACTCGCACTTGGCCGGTTTTGTTATTTGCAATGCTCCAGAAGCAAATATGAGACTCAAAATAGAGCAAATTCACGTAGAAGTAACAGGTACTTCTGTGCACCGCCGGAACACAGTAAAAAAACCATTTAGCGACGGACTTCGAAAGGATGGATGACTGTCAGAGTCATACTGACTGAAATCCACGGTGTCCTTCAATAGCCCTTTACGTATCAGGGTCACGGTTACCTGATGAGACACCTGACGAGACCGCGACCCCGGCGAGACCACTGCCTACCACCATCAATGGGTTTGCTCAGACGTCACCGCAGTTTACTAGTAGTCTGTGGTGCCGATGCTCAGGGTGGACTACTAGGAGGTAGGAGGTGGATCCCACCCACCCACCTCTACGCCATTACTAAAAATACTATGCCTTTCCCGACAATATCGCAGTGTTTCGGATACCAAATCCACCGATCATCTGTTAGCGGTATCCAACAACAAAATAAGACATAAATCCCGATATTAAAAATTCAATTAAAAGCTGAAAAGAGCGTGGTCGCAGTCATTCCAGTTTGATGGGCAATCGTACAGCTTGGCAGTCTGCCGCGTGATTGCGTTGTAAACTTGTTGACTCAATAGGTGCGTCCACACAGAGCGCGCAGCCTCGCGAGGCATTTGCTGCGCGAGGAAACTGACAAGCGAGGCTGCTCAATCTGTGTGGACGCGTCTATTGTTTTTCGACCGAGGCACGAAACAATATACGCGAGCAAAACAAAAGCCGACACTGGATGGCTCGGTCGCTCGACCGCAGCAGCGCTATCACTTGCCTCGTTCGAGACACGTCCACACCAACCGGACAACCGAGCTGCTTCGCGCGGAAAATGCCTCGCGAGGCTGCGCGCTCTATGAGGACGCACCTATTCAACTGTTTTATAATTGTTTCACGAGGAAATAGAATTTTAGTTATTTTATTGGTTTTGATGGCCGCCTTTTAAAAATAATTTAGGGAAATATTCGATGTACAAACCAAAGAATATGTGTCGACTCGACTCATGGTGTCGACAGAATCGAAAATGATCGTGATATTACGGTTCCTACGTCACAATTTTGTTTTGGTAACACAAACTACATAATAAATATTATAGTAGTTATGAAGACTAGTGAAAAGCCTCCTGCAGACACACGCGATTAATCGCGCTGCGACAACGAGCCAAGCTAATTTCCACTCTAAAAATACTGCGAATGGACCGCGACATGTCGCCCCGCGCGATTAATCGCGTGTGTCTGCAGGAGGCTAAAAGCTTGCTGAAGTTTAGTCAAAAAAAATACCGTGAATGGAATTTGAATGGACTACTATAATTTATTTATTGGTGATCGTGAACAGTTATTTAAATTCAAAAGCACCAGCGTTAAAACAGTCACTCTCTAATTTAATATTCCAAGTATACCATGACACACAATTGTATCAAAACAATGCGGTAAAGATAAGAGAATTCACCACATCGCATCATAATTATAATCTCAACGTTAGTTACTTGTTTGTGCATAATATGCACACATCGTATATTCTAAATTCTTTAAAAAGACAATACAATTCAAAATTAAAATTGGAATTGCTAAATTGACGAAAAAGACACAGTTATCAAAACAAAACACTGTCTGAGGTTTCACTACATACTTGTATAGCACTACATACAAAATCTTGGTGTATTCTGAATTGTATATTGTAATGAACACAATGCACTCCTTCACTCAATCTCTCTCCATGCTGTCAGAACCAATCATAACGCTTGCATTGTTTCCTTTTCGAGTGCGTTCTCTTTGAGACGCGATATGTACGGTGGGCTACACATCAGGCTATGAAAACCAGTTTCTCTTGGCCTCGCTTTGTATGATCTTTTCATACAATTAACGGTCAGCTTATACTGGTTTTGCATAGCTTGATGTGTAGCCGTGTGTACAAGTAAGATACATTGATTTGACGTAAGTCTTCACATTGCCTTTGATAGAAACTTCAGAATATCAAATAATTTAATTTAAATTGATACTAGTCTCTCAGTAGAACATTTTGTTCCTTTGAAACTTTTGAGAATAGTCTTGAATAGTGACAACACATTAATAATATTATTGAAGGCAAGCACATTGAACTTGTTAGTTCATCATCATTATCAGCTTGTATTCGTCCACTGCTGGACATACACACACAGGCCTCTCCCAATGTGCGCCATTGCGCCCGGTCTTGAGCTTTCCTCATCCAGGCCGGCTGGCTTTTGCAGGTCGTCACTCTCCCAGTCCGGCGGGCGTCCTACACTACGTTTGCCAAGTCACGGTCTCCACTCAAAGACACGTCTACCCCATCGGTAATCTGTCCTGCGAGAGATGTGGCCAGTCCTCTGCCACTTCAGCTTACTAATTCTTTCTACTCTTTCGTACTCCGACGGATTACCTAAGTTCAGGAAGGATATAAAATTAAAGACAATTATCCACATGACCAACCATAATGAGGAACTATAAAATTACCGTAGAATTTTATAGTTCCTAAAACTTTTGAAGGCAAGTACAAAAGTTCTTGGAAAAATTAAATATTACCGACAGTTTTCCTTCAACCTAACTAGTGATTACATTTCCGAAGTGTTTATTTGACCTTATCTCTTGAACTGCCACCATATCCACGACAGCCACAACTACATAACTGCCTCAAAATATGACCGTTTATCTCCAAAGATTAATTACGATATAACCGCTAGAAATTCTCGTCAGCTTGTCGGATACGTTTCTACAGTAATTACGCCATCTATCGCAGGATATAAAATATTTAGTTAATGGCTGATATTTATATTGATGTGGAAGGCGTGGCTTGCTAATCAAGGGTTCCGTTCATTAATCAAACGTTTTTCTTACTTGATGAAGTTGGGCTGTCGGGAAGGCTACATATGAAAGAGATTCGGGAGACTAACAGCCTTACTACAAAAACTTAAACATCTGTTAAACACTTGTCTAAAAAAAGTGTGATTGCAAAATGGACCTTATTTCAACGTCATAATCTGACATTTTTTTAGACAAGTGTTCAACAGACGTTTAAAAGTTTTTGTGGTACGACGGTAATTGGTTAGCCAAATCATTATTTTCACTCCTTATGCTTTAGTTTTTTCTGCTTTCCTATATCTAAAACCGTATCTGTGGCTAATAGGTTCAATCGTGATAAAGCCGTCATGACCCAGAAATTGACACCTCGTCACTTATGCATCAGGTTATCAATTCAAACGCGGGCCAATATTTTTATCACAATGCATGTCTTAATCGTTTCTAACACCGGTGAACGACAAAAAACGAGGAAGCCTGGATAATATGAAGCCAAAGCCATGATTAGCCATGTAAGACGCCTACGGGGTTGCCAGAAGCGGCTTAATTAATTCTGATACCACATGATTCCAAACTATAAATAGGGGTCTTCCAAACTACCCAGACACAGTTGAATATCAGTATTTTCCATCGATCAATTGCATATCTCACGTCGTTTATAGATTTTTACTCTGCATTTGACCAAATAAACGTGCTTTATACCTTTTGCAGGCTATTTCTCTATTTCTATTCGAAGGCCCCGCATTTTCCTCAGTGTACCCTCTATTCTGTGCACCACAGTAATGAACGAGAGTCCTAGATTTACGGAACGAGTTGCGCATCTTTCATTTCTTTTCAAATGTGCACTGCGGAACAAATTGCACTCAGGTGCGCGGTGCGCCGCAATATGTGTCTTCCACTTATATTAAGATCCCTTTTCATAACTTTTCTATGAACACACTATAAATGTGTTCTTGCTTTATGTTAGAAAGGTAGTTTTTGTACGAGTCTTCTTACACGTTTATTTTTGTCTGTCTCCTGGTTGAAAGTACCCTGTATGATTTTATGTTATTTTTTATCAATAACGATAACTTTATTTCCCGTGAAGTCGTATATGTATAGAGTGAAACATTCAGTATTCACTTTCTTCTTCTGTGAAATACTATCGCAGTTTCCCGGCAATACAAATCACATTTGCCAATGTAAACTGAAATATTCGAATTTACGTGAACATCCATTTTTGCCCTAAAAACATTAACTATTTTTTACTAGCGTTTATTGTCCCACTCCTGGACAAAGGTATCTCCCATTCCTTCCATTTCTCTCGATGGTGTATTTCTTCATTCCGATTCAAAAGGAAGTCATCCAAAGCGTCTCGCCATCTCCTCCAAGTCTAACCTCATCTTGTCTAGGGTTTCTTTTCTGCGATATTCGGGCCCATAGCCGTGACGGCATCCAGCAGAAATGGCGTGCAGAATTCCATAAAAAAAAAATCTAAAACTTTATTAAATATTAATACTATAGTTTCCGCCAGATAAATGTGGAATAAAATTCGTTGACCCCCGTGTACCAATGTTATTCCAATATTTCAAAAACGAAAAAATGAAAGAAAGTGTCGTAACACGATCAAAACAAACGTATCGTGGTAAGAGGCGACCTTGACCTTATACATATTTTATTTTGAAATTCGAACGAGGGTATTATGAAATTCGAAGGATCATTATTAGGGTCGATGACCTCTATTCCAGACTTATTTGGAGGCGACTATAATTAGACGGATTTTGCCTATGATTTTTTCTATTTCACTCAAAATACAACAAACATTTGAGTTTTACGCGACACCTGCTTAGGCTTGCGTGTTAAACCCTCATATCAATGCAAGGAATTCCCATCTCTATCCACGCCTACCCGTATAGCAATTAATGCAAAAATCGCGTGTCTCCTATCATAATAATATCAGTCTCGCAGTAGACGACATATTCTGTTTAATTGCAAGCTGCGTCCGTGTAACGGTGTATAATTACTGGCTGAGCTTTGGCTTGATAGGTCTCGTAGATCTGCTGTGATTTTATGCTTGCCTGGTAGTTTTAACGTGGTTGTAAGGTAGGTTTTTTTTTGGAATAGATAGATTTAAATTGACATCAAACTAGTATTATAAATGCGAAAGTTGTAAGGATGAATGGATGTTTGATACTCTTCAACACAAAAACGATTGAATGGATTTGGATGTTTGCTACAAAGATAGTTAATGACTTTTTTTTTGCGTGGTAAAATCAATTATGAGTCCTCCCGCCCAGGACGGGGCGGGAGGGACTGTCAGACTTGTACTGACTAAAATCCACGGTGTGCTTCATTAGCCCTTTACGTTCCAGGGTCACGGTAATGGTTAAGTCCCGCGACCCCGGCAGGCTTTGGCCCTCTAGAGGGGGGCCCCGTCATCTTGCTAACGCTCTTTGAGGCGCGCGTGGAACACAACGCGCCGTGGACCCGGGCATGGTCCATGGTCGGGTGGCGAGTTGCCCATTACTCGCCGCCCGCATGCCCGCGCCTACGGTGGCCGGAGATCGTCTTGCGATAGTTTATGACTTGGATTAAACACATTGGATTTTTATACCAGTTACTAATTATTTACAAATTACTTGTATATTAGAGTCAAACGGGGGTGAAGACGACTACTAATAAATATTTAAAAGAATGAAACGAAAAAACCTTCGACAGTTGATACATTTTTTTAAGGTTTCTCCAAACAAACATCCATGCGTCTGTTGTTTCCTAGTCCCAAAAAGATGCGATTGTATATTAATTTTTACGCAATTCACAGCAAAAAAATCAACAAAACATTTCAGAATAAAGTTCATTACCCAATGAAAAAGTTAATAATAACATTAAAAGTCAGTATTGTCTTAATCACCCCAGTCTTTGACTAAGAACGTCTGCGTCTGTAACTTGCCGACCTCCTCAAAAGGAAGATATTCAACCTCTTTGATAACTCCATTGAGGACGGCTCTTTATAAAACGTATTGAGTCGTCTCCCTTCTTTAGAATTAATATCTGACTTTTTTAAACACGAAATGAGTTTATTTAATACCAGTTTTAAATTGCCCGCGTGATATTCGGTAATTATCAAACGGGAACGTTATACTGGGATACCATCTTATGAGTCTTTCTTTGGCTCTATTTTTCACACATTTCATCATCATCATCATCAGCCCATAATGTTCCCACTGCTAGGACACAGGCCTCCTCTCTGTGAGAGGGAGCGGGCCATAATCCACAACGCGGGCCCAGTGCGGATTGGTAGATGTCACATATCTTAGAATTTTTGGTTCTAGGATATGCCGGTTTCCTCACGATGTTTTCACACATTTACTTACAAAAATAACTAGTCTGCCAGAAAAATAAACCTTTTACTTTAAATAATATCTTTAGTTTAATTTTCTAGTTTTCAACGCCCCGCCTAGTTAACCCTAATGCCACCCAGAGGCAGTTGACGGTTGAGGGAACAAAACGTATCATTAGCAAAGTGCGTAGCGGGTATAACGATACTCGTACTATGTCGTATGACTTTATGTGTATGGAGACAGAGGGATAACCCTTCCAGTTTTTATTTTATACTCAATGTATAGGTATTTGGGTCATGAGACTGTCTAAAGAGGATACCGCGGGCTTAGAACGCAAAGAGCAGTGTGGTTTTAAGCAGTCACTCATAGCGAGAGCATCATTTTCCAAAAACAGAAAAACATCACTGATCTTTATATTCAGGCTCATCCCTTTTTTTTCCTGTAACAAAATAATCTCTTTTTACAGGTCAGAAAACCCGGATTTTCGTTGAATTTCATTTACATTAATTTGAACTAATATAAGCAAAATATAAGTATCCTTTTGTATACCCAAACCACAATAAAACGATTAGGGTAATTCAATATTGTATGCAAAAAGTTAGGTCAACAATAAATCCTGATTCCAAAACACTCGAAAAAGGTATAAAACCGACAAAATAATCCAACACTTTCCATTTTAAAATTCAACACCAAAAGTCTCACTGAAAAGAGTAAATTGTGGCCACATTAGCGGCTACACGTCGGCCCATTCATCGCGAACCGTTTCAGTATATAAGAGCTACCTTATATACTATTTACGTACATTCTAAAGCAGAGCAAATGAAGCTTTTAGTACTCAAACGAGCTTTTACATCTAAAATATTTTCTGTTTTGACAAATTATTTTTTTTAGTTTTAGACTCTTTTTTTAACCGACTTCAAAAAAAGGAGGAGGTTCTCAATTCGTCGGAATCTTTTTTTTTTTTTTTTTTATGTATGTTCCCCGATTTCTCGAAGACGCCTGGACCGATTTGGAAAATTTTTCTTTTGTTTGAAAGAGCATACTTTCCAATTGGTCCCATGATCATCAGGTCAGGATCTGATGATGGAATCCCAGGGAAATCGAGGGCAACCTTCAAATTTTATAGGCACATAGTACCATTTTCATATATTTTCTAAAGCTGTTCAAGTATTTGCAACTGATAATCATCATCTCAGGTGGATGAGCTGATGATGGAAGGCACAACTCCTCAACGGCTTGGAGTAGGCATCGACTGATTTAGTTTGTGTTCGCATATCTCTGGAACCACAAGTCCGATTTAAGTAATTCTTTTTTTGTTGTACTAAGTATTGTTCAACTTACGGAATACTGCAAGTTTCATCAAAATCGGTTCAGTAGTTTTTGAGATAGGGAATTTTATTAGCTTATTGTGCACTTGAGAGAGAATGATTTATTTGACAAGAATTTGAGTTGAATATTTAAACTAAAAAGAGTAAAATAAAAAACTTTTTCAAAAAAAAATGTAACCGCCTTCAAAAACAACCACAAAAAAGGGTAAAATAACCTACAAAATAACTTTTCTTTCAGAAGTCGGTGGCAAAAATGGAACATTTTGTTTGTTTTAATTAAAAAAAAACAGTTTGTTTTCAGCAATCATTGGAACCTACACATTCCTGGGCCTCGAGCCTGCTATTACAATAGTGTCAGAATGGTCTATTGATGTCATAATTGTTGATTATGACAAATTTGGTAGTCTACTAAAATAATGGCGTCATCATGACTTTCCAATGGTCAACCACTGACAGTCCATTGTAAGAAATGGCATAAAATGGTAATCTCGTACAAATGTTTTTGCTATTTACGAACTTTTTTCTACTTTAGATAAATAATATGATGTAAAAAAATCTATAAATGAAAACTGTCATTGTAATTATAACACCATTCTGTTACGAGACCAATGACCGACCAATGATCGACTAATGAATTTAGCAGATTACGAACTTTTAGCAACATGACAATGAGATCGTGTTGGAATACCGAATTTATAAAAATAGCAGACTAGCCCTGACTAGTAAAACTGAAAATAGAGCCGTTTCTGAATCCCACGCGATTTCAGCATAGACGTGAGTTAAAAGAAAAAGCCTTTAAAGGATTGCAAATCCTGTGGGAGGATGAAATAACATTCTGTAATACAAAATAACAGCAGAAATCAGACTTAGACTCAGTCAGAAAAATAATTAAGTATTAAAGACGGTTGTTTACTGACGACATGGCACTTGCATTCTACTTGATATTGGCGCAATAAGTTTTCTTCTTCCAATCCCCGTCAGACGTCACAACATCTTTTATTTATTTATTTACTTAATTGAAATAATAAGACAAGACTAGACAACAAACTTGATATATAAACTGAACTACTATTGCAGCCAAACCTTCAACGTCGCCATAAAATGTTAATAGAATGAAAAATTGAAGAATTCGACCCTGTTGAGCATATATCCACGATAGCCCGGTCCGTAAAACCGTTTGGTGTACTGAATCAGAAAAACGCATGTTCAAATCATGCTTGCAGTAGAATTTTTCTTTCCACAAAAAGCTTTACTGCTAAACCCCTTCAAACATTATGACATCTCAAGCTTTCACGGTCGATATCCACCTTCTTACTCCATTTCCCCATCTTATCTCAACGACATCTCATAACAAACTCCTTATCCATCTAATCCCATCATTATTTCGATCACGCCATCTCAAAACTATAACTTCTTATAAACAGAAATCCTTCCCAAGATCCAATGGGTCCAATGTACTCGTAATAGGCCTCCATTCATAGATCTTCAAAATAACTCCCGGTCTCCTGAACAGGGGATCAATTTGTATGATTGGATCGTTCTGTTCATGGATCGACAGTAAACGAACACAATGTGTAGATATATGGCAGAAGATCAACTTCATACGAGTGAGAACCAAGCAAAGGCATACATACGGAGGTTTTTTCCCTTGGCCAAGGTTTACATGCCCCAAGAAGATGCTAATCCTGGCGAAAGAAGATGCCGAAAACCGCAGTAAATGGCGAGGCATGATAAGGAAAGCCGACCCCGAATAACGGGACGTGGCGAGGCAGAAGAAGAAGAAGGTTTACATGCCCCAGTGATATCCTCTCCCGCACGCATTCCGCCTCTTCCTTCGCTAGCATTACTGCTTCGCAGAAAGAGGAGACAGTACCCCATTCCTCCTCGCTACGTAATATGGCCTGGACCACCGTCGGACACTGCAAAGATGTGACATCCGGGCATATCCTCCCGCCGAATCCGACTTCCCGAAACAATAGTATCCGGTGAGAACTTGTTTCAGGCGTGAAGTAATGACGCTGTGGTATATGCCGCCACTCCCCCTAGACGGTCTTGCCATTGCAATTGCGGCATTCCCGAAGTCTGACCGTCTGAGGTTAGAAACAGAACATAGGCAAAGTTTCTGACCTTCTGCATATATCTGTTCTGGGTTATGTATTTGGTAGAAGTGATCAATACCCTCAGAGAATGTTTGTTCTGTAACGTTTGTTTAGTAGCTCGTAATTTGGGAGTAATTCCTGTCTTTTATTCGGGATCTTATTGAATAAACAATGGTTTGTGATGGAATGGCTCTTAAGTTTGTATTTTTTTTGTTATTGCTTGTAGATTTTTATATTTGTGATAACGATACGTTGCCATCTAGAACTCTCAAGCACTGTATCTGTAGCTCGTGTCAATTGCAATAAAAATAAAAACATTTTAGCTACACCCACCAAATAACAGAACAAAAAAAAAATGAAAGGAAATCTGAGGGAACCTTTTAACCCAAAACTAACAGATAGGTTGCCAAAATACAGGCAGGTGTGTCTGATGTCCAACAAATATTTCACACTCCCCAAATCTATTCCCCAAAGTCCTTCAAATCGTTAGGGTTGTACGTGACCGTACTTCCAAGGGTTTCCCCAGAAGTATAATATGGCTACATTGGCACCTAGTAATCCATATTATCCCCTTCAGATTATTCTTCAGATATGACTCCAGAATCATCGCCTATCTAGCCTTTTCCCAATCAGATTTCTACCAGCTTCCAGCCTAACAATTTGCAAATGAATGTACGTGTACGTAATGTGTGTTAAAAAATTTACATGAAATTACTGCTTATTTTACCTCCAAAACACAGTCAGTACTGAGTAACAAGCACCACTTGGTAAAACTGGTTGTTCAGGCCACTCTGACCACTGAATAATACCTGTGACAGCGCCAACGAATTTTTTTATTTGAGGTGGTAAAATCGTCATATGAGTCAGCCCTAGGTGGATCGAAAAGGATTGTCAGACACTGACTAAAAACCTTTTGCGTTCCTGTCTCCTTCTCTGACAGTCCCAAGACCCGATGGTCTTGGGACTTGGGAAACCACGATAGGTCGATACCTATCGTGATTTCCAAGACATGGAGGAAACTTGGTACGGTAAGCTCCTCCTTTGGTAGTGATTTCACTAACAAAGGGGTTTGGCTTTCTCTGAAACTGACTGTACGTTAAAAATGATTGCCTGTACAAGCATCGACCTTAGCAAGAGCTGCTTATCCTTGAAGATCAAATTCCTGCTATAATTATTTAACCACAAACTCCTCAGACATATTTACCCAGACACATATTAATGGTAACATAAGTAAATAATCAATATACCCTCTTCAGATATTACTCCAGGAATTGGTTCTATTTACCCCGTCTCTTCATTTGTCAGAACCACAAATGCGCGTCAAACTAATGATTGTCGTACCGCTGTCGTTGTCTAGCCGTATTATGAAGATATAATTCTCCATTTTGAATATCTGGGTATTATTAAGTGTGAAGCCGTAGTGCTTTGCTTGAGGTATCGTCCCTGTTGATATAGGATTCACAAACAAACCACGACTACATTCCATTTCACCTTCACGGCTTCATTTTCTACATACTGTTCAAGCTATCTCCCAATATCTTTTCATACCAAATTCCGTCAAAATTAATGTTATTTTGATACACCACTGCAGAAAAATTCTGTTATGGGTTACACTTGATTATAATCCTAACTCATCGGATTACATCCACCAGGGCAGGACTAGGGGCAGAAGGCCCGGGTGGCGGGTGGCCACCACAATCCCAAGATACCACAGTTCAGTTATTTTCAAAACTAGTTTCCCGAATGGCCGACTCACGTATGGGTGCTAAAATTTGAGACTTAGACTCTGGCTTGCGACGGCCCTATAAGGCAGGCCCGTAGGGAGCCCGCAAAGGCTGGGACCCGGCTGGTTAACACCACCTCAACTAATGGCCAGTCCGACGCTGCTGTCTACGCCTTCCTGCAGTATTTAAAAGATATTTTAAATTTAGAACACCTGCAATTTGTTTAACGTGCATAATAAAGAGCATTTTATAATTATATCCATCGACAATTTTTTTAGTTTCACAAATAAACAAAGGGCATTTCGAATATCAAGAACCAATACAATATGCACGCAATCGGATCTTGGCACACAAACTGACATCGATCGCGCGAAAATAGTTCAGTTTCAACCTGTATTTCAGCTTTAAAATACTGACCTTGCATTCAAAACAGTTATGTAAACGCTGAAGTCTGAAAAGTTTGTGGCACGTGGACGTTTAGCTTATGTATATGTATGCAGGTTATCACGATACCTTCTATGTATTTTTGGAAAGAAAAAAATTTGGACGACGATGAAAAAGCACGGGGATACGGACGGCGAGTAATGGGTAAGGTAACCGTGGCCCCGGAACATAAAAGGCTATTGAAGGACACCGTGGATTTTAGTCGGTACAAGTCTGACAGTCCCTCTCTTCTCGCCCTGGCGAGGACTCAATTGTTGATTTTACCAAGTAAAAAAAGGTGTGTAGGTATATCAATATTGTAAAGGGAAAACCATGGAAGCGTGCTGATTTTTTTTATTCTGGTTTTGCAATAAACAGGCCAATTTAAATAAAAAAATATTATTTCTAATTTTATCCTACTCACAATATTTTTAAGGCTAAAATCATCTATTGATGTTTTTAGCCTTAAAAATACTGTGACGAAGACGACGACTACTATACTAGACCCAAATACACAGGAACACGTTACTAACATAACCAGAGTCCTACAGCCTTTTTTTTTATCGTGGTAAAATCTTCAAATGAGTCCTCCCATCCAGGGCAGGGCGGGAGGGACTGTCAGACTTGTACTGACTAAAATCCACGGTGTCCTTCATTAGCCCTTTACGTTCCAGGGTCACGGTAATGGTATAAGTCCCGCGACAAGAGTCCTACCAGCCTAGCTAAATCATGGTCTGACAGAGAGGCAGAGATGCTGACAGTCCTCACTTTCGCATTTACAATATTAGTATGGACGCTATTTATTCTGATGTCATATCAAGATGCAAGGAAAGAAACTATTGCATAAATACAACTTTTACTTTAACATAGTAAATACTTGTTTGTAGATGCGGAACACAGCCAGAATATGCAAAATTTATAGCATCTCAACTCAGCGACGTTAAATGCAGACACGACTATCGAATGTAGATCTTTTTGCATCGGTTGGTACTCAAGTGCCGGTTAATTCACCGCCTTCGAAAGATAAATGGAACTTTTGTTTGAGAAGGAAAGTAATCTTAGTTTAGAAAATGTTAAGGTAATTAATAAATTATAGTAAGACTAAAATGGCTAATTTTGGTGGGCCCTATAAAGAATATCCGCTTAGGAGTCGAGCATGAGTGGAGCACGAGCCGAGCACAAATTCGTGTAGTCTGCACCGACTTACAAGCCTCGAACAAGCGCACTTAAAGCATGTTCTAGACGGATTAAATCCAGCGTCCTATCCAAGGTGAACTTGCTTGATGCCATCCATCTAGACCTAGACGGCGGCGGATGTAATCCAAATTTTAACTTTCGCAGTTGACATCCAAGCTCCCTCGCTCCAAGATGGGACACTGGATTAATTTGTCTAGAATATGTACAATATATATACCTATATACGAACATGTAGAATACTTCAAGTGATAACCTACCATTTTTAGGGTTCCGTAGCCAAATGGCAAAAACGGAACCCTTATAGATTCGTCATGTCTGTCTGTCTGTCTGTCTGTCCGTGTATGTCACAGCCACTTTTTGTCGAAAGTATAAGAGCTATCCTGTTGAAACTTGGTAGAAAGATGTATTATGTGAACCGCATTAGGATTTTCACACAAAAATCAAAACAAAACAAATTTTGGGGGTGCCCCCCATACTTAGAATTGAAACTCAAAAATTTTTTTTTACCAAACCCGTCCGTGTGGGGTATCTATGAATAGGTCTTTAAAAATGATATTGAGGTTACTAACATCATTTTTTTCTAAACTGAACAGTTTGCGCGAGAGACACTTCCAAAGTGGTAAAAAGTGTGTCCCCCCCCCCGTAACTTCTAAAATAAGAGAATGATAAAACTAAAAAAAATATATAATATAGACCTCAACCAAAACTACCAACGAAAATTGGTTCGGAGGAGATACAGTTAGCAGTTTTTGAGATACAGTACATTTTCAAAAACCGCAAATATAACTTTGCCATTCATACAAATACTATGAAAAACAAAGTTATTTTTATTGTTTGTGTATATTGCTTACTAATCTCAATATAATTATATCTCTAATCTATGCTTGCTGCTACGGAACCCTTCATGGGCGAGTCCAACTCGCACTTGGCCGGTTTTTTACATCTATTTTTCGACCTTTAATACATACATTAATCTTTCTACAAGTTATATAAACGTCGGATCTGTGAAACTCGTGTAAACACACGAGTTTCAGAGATCCAACGCGAGGTTTGCCCGTGGTGTGCGACCGTGAGAGTTTGGGCCAAGTTTCGCACGCGCCAGACGATTAGGTTACGCCCTACAGCTTAATTACTCTTAAAATTAAGGTGTTAGGCTCATTTGCAACGTTTTAACTTGAGAATGGTCGACTTTTGTTTTTAAAGAAATTTAATTATGAACTGGAAATGTTTTCGTGCTTTTATTTATTTATTTATTTATTTAATCATTTATGTACACACAATATAAAATATAAGGACATACGTAATCTTAATAGTACAAAGGCACTGCTTATTTTATTGTGTGTCAAACAATATCATCCAATTAGTCCTGCCACCCAGGGTGGAGCGGGACTGTCAGACTCGTACTAACTAAAATCTACGGTTTTCCTTCAATAGCCCTTTACGTTCCGGGGTCACGGTAATTAGTTAGTCCCGCGATCTTTTGTAGATACTTGAATGTTTAAGTTAAATTACATTCAATTAGGCTACACAGTAGGCTCAGTTAATGAACGACTGACTGGCTGCACTGCTTGTCGCAAGACTCGCAGGTTCGATTCTCGCACAATATTAATTTTATATGGTTTACGGGTAATTTTTTCGTGTCTATGTCACAGTATAATTATCTATGTGTGTATGTGAATTTTAAGTTATTAAACGCAGTAACAGTAACGCACTCATGATGTAGGAGAAAAACCTAATGTGGGGCCAACGGTTTTAAAAAAAACATCTTTCATTATTTTTAGTGTGAGGATGTGGGCGGTAGATTTCGTATCAAAGTTAATTAAGTCGTCTCTGGGAACCCCACAGGCAAAAAAGTTAATTAATCTGTTGATACTTTTACTTAAACAATCGTAATGATTCTAATTCTTAAGCCTCCTGCAGACACACGCGATTAATCGCGCTGCGACAACGAGCCAAGCTAATTTCCACTCTAAAAATACTGCGAATGGACCGCGACATGTCGCCCCGCGCGATTAATCGCGTGTGTCTGCAGGAGGCTTTAATTTATCATCACAACCAACTTCCGTATTTTAACGATTAAAAGTTAATATAATAAAAAACGTATATTTCCTTTTCTAATAAAATACTGATATCACCGGTCTATACAGAAATATAGAAAAGGAAGTCTTTAAAATATAAGTAGTCAACATTTTTATTTTATAGCGGTTATTAATACTTCTACTATTTAGAGAGCAGTGGTGGCCCAGTGGTATCGGCCTCGACTTACGAGTTGTAGGTCGTGAGTTCGAACCCCGTCAGGCGCATTACTTTGTGTAATTCATTTCAACACCACTGCTCTCAAAACGGTGAAGGAAAACATCGTGAGGAAACCGGCATGTTCTAGAACCAAAAATTCGAAGACATGTGACATCTTCCAATCCGCACTGGGCCCGCGTGGTAGATTACGGCCTGCTCCCTCTCACAGAGAGGAGGCCTGTGTCCCAGCAGTGGGAACATTTAAAGGCTGATGATGATGAATGACCTACTTTACTACACAATGTGCCGTCTTTCTGTTTATAATGAGCGCCATAAAAAGACTAGTAAGCCGGCTATGAGAATCTATAAATACCCACGCAAAAAATGCTTATTTCGCCAATTTTTCAGAACCCACACAAGTTAAACATCTATTGAACACTTGTTAAAGAGTAGTGCAAAACGTCTCTTATCGTCGGCCTAATTCGTTAACCTGCTAAATACGTTTTTGCAAAGTTTACAGGACGAAGAAAAAACTGAATAATATCTTTATTAGTTTAGCAATCAAAATTTTGAAAATCCCGTTGGCGTATATATGTTTTCTTGATATTTTAAAAACATAAAATCTAAGAAAACCTAAACACATTTTACAAAATTGAGGAAAACAATAATTAAGCAGTTATTCGAAGTGAAGTTTCAATTTGGTTGAGGAATTAGCAGTTTTTTTAACTTAAATTTAGTATGGTAAATTAATGGTAATAATGGTGTATAGATAATTATTTTAATTGTGCAGTTAAACGAATTCAACCAGTAATCAAAATATTTATTATTAAAAATTTAACAATCAGTCTTCTTTAATAGGAACAGGGTTAAAATATCTAAGCTGAACTCTTCATCGGTGGGAGGGGTTCGCATCAGCGTCGGGAGAACGATGAAGTACTTGGGACTCGTTCTCGACAGCCGGTGGAACTTCAGGGAGCACTTCCTGCATTTGGCCCCAAAGCTGAACCAGGCAGCAGCCACCCTCAGGCCGACTCCTGCCCAGTCTCAGCGGGCCAAACGCCTCCTGCCAGAGGTTCATGGCTATACGGATGATCTGAGGATACCGCACGATCGCCGGCGAATCGGCCAACCTCCTTGCCGGATTACTGCCCTGGGATCTGGAGGCGACGGCTCTCCAGCGCGTCTATGAGTGGCGCTTGGAGGCGCATCGCTGGGGCGAATCCCCGCTGCTTCGACTTCTCGAAGCGCGGCGGGAAGAGCTCCGGCGCGATCTCAGGGCAGTATGGAGGGTGCGACTGTTGCAACCGAGGTCCGGGTACGCCGCAATCGCGGCGGTAAGACCCCTCCTTGAGGAGTGGCTGGATAGGCGTCACGGCGTCCTGACCTACTGCCTGACGCAGGTCCTCATCGGACACGGAAGTTTCGGCAGGTACCTGTGTCGGATAGGGAAGGAAGAAAGGCCTGGGTGTAACCACTGCGAGGATCGCCCGGAGGACACGGTGGAGCATACGGTGCAGGACTGCCCCGCTTGGGCAGAACACCGCCGCGCCGTGTCCTCACGACGGCGAAAGCGGCGACCTCTCGCGCCCGGCATTGGTCGAGGCAATGCTGCGGGGCGAGACGGAATGGGAAGCAGTCGGCTCCTTCTGCGAAGCAGTCATGCTAGCGAAGGAGGAGGCGGGACGCGTAGGAGAGAGAACAGCGTCCACCTCACAGCCCAGCCGCAGTGGTAGACGCCCACGGCGTCGGACGTCGCAAGACGATTTCCGGCCACCGTAGGTGCGGGCATCCGGGCGCCGAGTAATGGACGACTCGCTGTCCGACCATGGAACATGTCCGGGACGACGGCGCGTTGTGTTCCACGCGTGCCTCAAAGAGTGTCAGCACAATGACGGCTTTGGCCCCCCCTTAGAGGGCCAAAGCCTGCCGGGGTCGCGGGAATTACGAATACCGTGACCCCGGAATGTAAAGGCTATTGAAGGACACGGTGGATTTTAGTCAGTACAAGTCTGACAGTCCCTCCTGCCCTGCCTTGGGTGGGAGGACTCATTTGCTGATTTTACCACGATAAAAAAAATGCTAAACTCTTCATAAACAATCAGTAATAGTTTTAATATACGTTATTATAATGTGTTTTCTGTCTTGTAGTACGTGTTGTACTCCTAAGTATTTTATTATTATTAATGACAGCTATTAAATATTGTTTTACTACTGCTACTGTATCACAATCAATTAATTATTACAACAAAAAAATTAAATAATCAATTTTCCCAAACGGCACGTGAGTTTGGGAACGTTGTCAGTGCAAAACTGAGGCCTCAACAGGATTTAGCAGGTTTTCGTTGTGGAGATTGGCTAGTGATAAGAAAGCAGTTTTTCGGGCATAGCATTTGTCACCTTTTTAGGCTGATATCGCTGTTATTTCTTAAATGCTACGGTAGATATTAGGCTGAATTTTCTAACTGCATCAAAAAGTCAATTTTGCCAAAAATGGACTTAGCAGGTTAACGAATTAGGCCGACGTAATATGTCACATCAAGTGTCGTTTTACAATTAGGTATTTGAATTTAGAAAAAAAAAGATTTTTTTTACATATCACATTCACCACAAATAAGAACCTTTATGGGAGAGAAAATTCTTAATTCTTTTTTTAATTATGACCAATTTAAAAGTGATAAAACTCTAACCAAATTGACGTGAACACAAACACATACGCGCCCCAATTGCTTGCCTCGGATGTGACGTCACTATGTCAAAGAATTTCCTTAGCACTGTGTCAACTGGCTTCTACAATAAAAATTTCAAAGTTGGAACACGTAGGTACTATCGATGTAAAGAAATTGATAAGGTGCGAACATATTATCTGACGCGTCCGTCAGCCGCGGCTGAGGGACGCGGCTTATTAAAATCTAGCCAGTACATTGAATACTACACTGTGCAAACTATCGGTCGTAAGACGCGGACGTGACCTTGAGTCGCCCTTGAGCGCTCGGACGTCCGAACAGAATCTGGCCGGCTGGATGTTTGTGTACCGTGCACACTGCTAAGCCGCGTCCCTCAGCCGCGGCTGACGGACGCGTCCGATAATATGTTCGCAGCTTTAGAGTGAAGTCACACCGCCCCGCGCGTCGGGCACTGTCGGCGTGTTTTCGGCTCGGAGTTCAAATAATGATTTTGAATTTAAACTTCTTAATTAGAGCAAAAAAAAACTAAAAACAGTTTGTAAACAAATATATGATCCTTCCATTAAAGAGAAATAAAAATCTAAGCTACTCCATACATTTTTCTCGAGTAGTACCTAAGTTTTTCCCACGTTTTTATACACTCACTTTTCTTGTTTGTTTGTTTATTTGTTTGTTTGTTTGTCGTTCCGGTTGGATTTTTGCAACTCAATTTTGAGGAACTTCCCGATAAGCTAGCAGGCTGAAATTTTGTGCACGCTTTGAGTTCTGATGACAATACATGACTAGCTAAGAAACGTCATCACAAATCCAAT
The DNA here is from genome assembly GCA_950005045.1 of Agrotis exclamationis. NCBI lineage: Eukaryota > Metazoa > Arthropoda > Insecta > Lepidoptera > Noctuidae > Agrotis > Agrotis exclamationis. The sequence continues at coordinate 4,067,476 of OX465417.1, read as the reverse complement.
ATGGCGGCCTCCTCAAGATGGCGGACTGGCTGTTTGAAACCCACCCCCATGATATGGGTATCAAATAAAAGGGTTTGCTGTGAGGAATACGAAAAAAATAGTCACGTGACTTAAATCCAATATGGCGGACGTCCAAGATGATAGACTGGCTGTTTGAAATCCACCCCCATGATATGGGTATCAAATGAAAGGGTTTGCTGTGAGAAATACGAAAAAAATAGTCATGTGACTTAAATATGGCCAATATGGCGGACGTCCAAGATGGCGGACGTGCTTTAAGGCACTTCCCGATAAGCTAGCAGGCTGAAATTTTCAGGGTAGCTTCAAACCCGATGAACAATGATAAAAATAATAAAATAATTAATAGATTTAAAAAATCTAAAAACCCACGTTTTTAAATGTCCTAAAAATAAGAAAATAACCCTACGGGGCTGAGAGAGGGGCCACTCAAAACGTGGGGGCGTATCTTTGCAAGTTACAGCCACGATCTATATATCATGTAAATATATCCCATAAATAATTCCTTAAATAATATACGCCCCCACGTTTTGAGTGGCCCCTCTCTCAGCCCCGTAGGGTTATTTTCTTATTTTTAGGACATTTAAAAACGTGGGTTTTTAGATTTTTTTTTACACACTGTATTATGTTTCCTACTCTATTGCTTCCCGTATTTTTTTTACATTAGAGAAACTTTTAATAAAGTGGAAACCGCTACTTGGCAGACGTACCTAGTGTAGGGCGCCCGCCATCCAGGTGGCGCGAAGACCTAGGAAAGGCAGACGGTAGAGAATGGATGAGGAAAGGCCAGGAGAGGAATACGTCTGGCAGGGGATGAATGTAGGTTGGTGATAGTGATGATGATATTGTAAATTCAGTATCAGTACGAGTCTGACAGTCCCTCCCGTCCCATTTATTCTACGGACCTTGTGGAAACTCGAAAAAACTTCCGTGCGTTTAAGCGTTTTTGCCATACCTATTATTGGAATCAAATATAGCAGCTCACAATTTAGGACCCATTAATATTAGTAGTCATTTATACCCGTGGTGCAAGGCAACTGGGCTTCTCCCAGTTGTAATGTCCCTTTGTGCCTATTGGCCTTGCTTTGTTCTGTCTCCTGCTTGCATGGAGGGAAGTGGAAACATATTTTTCCTACTCCTCCACTATTCTTTTCTGATTAATTTCGTGCAGGATCCAAGACAGGTAAATTCATTCTCCGGGACACGTCGAGCTTCATTGTCTCGGCGCTTTTCTGGTGGTTGCCACTGTTGATTCTGGCTCTCAGGAGTTGCAGTGGTTTGGGAATAGTGTGGTGTGATTGTCCCAAAAAAAAAGTCCCTCCCGTCCCACCCTTGGCGGGGAGGACTCATTCGATGATTTTACCGAGAGAAAAAAGTCTGTCAAATAAAATAATTTTTGATTGATTAATTCTAAAGAACAAAATATTTATGTTCAAAAATGTAATCAACTTCGAACCTATCCGTATTGACTGAAAACTGAAAATGAAACCTGTAAACTGTCGGGAGCAACATTGATAAATGACCGAAAAACGGCAACATGTTACTCTTTTATTAGTTATTTTGTGACCGAACCTAAGTTAAAAATACTGTCGTAATAACGCCATCTGTCAGTATTTTTTGCTTTAATTAGTTTTGTAATAAACTGTTAGCTTTATTTCTTATTTAGCAAACGAAACTGTAATTTGTTTTTCTCTCATTTTAAATAACGGAATCTTTCGAATTTCACTACTTTTTCTTATAAAATATTTTTTCTAAATAGTTGCCCCGCGGTCTAAATTTCTCCAGTACAAATAGCGAAATACAAAAAAAAAAGAAAATAAAAAACATTAAAAAAAATTTAACCGACTTCAAAAACAAAAAAGTGTTAAATTTCCTACAAAAGAACTTTTTTTTCGAAAGTCAGTGGCTTAGTTTAATATTTCATTGACTTTTTTTTTTTTTTTTTTTTTAATAGAAAAAATTAACTTTAAACAGGATTTGAACCTGCAACCTTATAATTCAATACACCAACTACCCTCCTGTTCTTCTCCTGCCAATTTTGATAACCTAAAGCCATACCTACCGTATCGTTAACCTATTATCAAAGATTAAACTATCGAATATCTAGCTATAACATCAAGCCTCCGGTACGTTAACCAAATATTTGTCACATAAAGCTCTTTGACAGAGCACCCCGATGCTATAAGCTAATTATATCGCCATCAAAGCTATCAAAAGCGATCGTTTCAATCTGTAACGTCCATTAAGGGGCTTCCACGCGTCCGCTTTACTAAACCTATTATCGGTACCTATTATAGGCATGCGTAAACCTAATATCGGTATACCTAGGCACCGACAATATTGCATTATACAGGTAATATTAACGGTTACATCGAAAGGTAACAGTGTGGGTATAAACGGATTGGAGTTTGTTGCTGATCATGAAAGGGTCTGGTATTGTATCACAAAGTGGCTGAAAGGGTTTTAATTAAAATTGGATATATTATAAGCTGATTATGTTTGCGGCCGTCCTTCCTTTCGAACTGGCCTTGCAACTTCGGGCTATTTTCTTTCCATACACTTAATTGCTAACTCGTATTATACGCGGCGTCGGGAGGACGATGAAGTACCTGGGACTCCTCCTCGACAGCCGGTGGAACTTCAGGGAGCATTTCCTGAGTTTGGCCCCAAAGCTGAACCGGGCAGCAGCCGCCCTCAGGCGACTCCTGCCTAATCTCAGCGGGCCAAACGCCTCCTGCCGTAGGCTGTACGCCGGTGTCGTGCGGTCCATGGCCCTCTACGGGGCCCCAGTGTGGGCCCTGAGCATCCGGACGCGACCACTAAAGTTGGTCGCATGCCAGAGGGTCATGGCGATCCGAATGATCCGGGGATACCGCACGATCGCCGGCGAATCGGCCAATCTGCTTGCCGGATTACTGCCTTGGGATCTGGAGGCGACTGCCCTCCAGCGCGTCTATGAGTGGCGCGTGGAGGCGCAGCGCCGGGGAGAATTCCCGCTGCCCCGACAAGTCGAGGCGCGGCGGGAAGAGGTCCGGCGCGATCTCAGGGCAGTATGGAGGGGACGATTGTCGCAACCGACGGCCGGGCACGCCGCAATCGCGGCGGTAAGACCCCTCTTTGAGGAGTGGCTGGATAGGAGTCACGGCGTCCTGACCTACCGCATGACGCAGGTCCTCACCGGACACGGAAGTTTCGGGAGGTACCTGTGTCTAAGGAGAAAGGAGGAAACGCCTGGGTGTCACCACTGCGAAGATCGCCCGGAGGACACAGTAGAGCATACGGTGCAAGACTGCCCAGCTTGGGCAGAGCACCGACGTGTCCTCACGGCGGCGATAGGCGGAGACCTCTCGCGCCCGGCATTGGTTGCGGCCATGCTGCGGGGCGAGACGGAGTGGGAAGCGGTCGCCTCCTTCTGCGAAGCAGTAATGCTCGTGAAGGAGGAGGCGGGCCGCGTGAGGGAGAGGACAACGTCCTCCCTCCGCCCCACCCGCAGTGGTGGACACCCACGGCGACGGACGTCGCAAGACGATCTCCGGCCACCGTAGGCGCGGGCATGCGGGCGGCGAGTAAAGGGCAACTCGCTGCCCGACCATGGACCATGCCCGGGTCGACGGCGCGTTGTGTTCCACGCGCGCCTCAAAGAGCGTCAGCATAATGACGGGGCCCCCTCTCTAGAGGGCCAAAGCCTGCCGGGGTCGCGGGACTTATACCATTACCGTGACCCCGGAACATAAAGGGCTATTGAAGGACACCGTGGATTTTAGTCAGTACAAGTCTGACAGTCCCTCCCGCCCTGCCCGGGGTGGGAGGACTCATTTGATGATTTTACCACGCAAAAAAAAAAAAAAAAAAAAACTCGTATTATACGAGTATCGCTCTTGGTACAGATACCGGCACGGTTATTGAGCGCTCGGCGTAAGAGTGGGGATCGCTTTTCGCATCGTACACTTATCGACAAATGAAACGCACAATAAAACAAATACAACGCACAAAACAACGAATCCCGAGTGGCGGCTATGACGCGATGCGCTACGGCACGCTACGCGGGCCAATCACTACACTTTCCCCGCCCCCGTTCCTCATTCATCTACCAAAGGGGCCTAATAACTCACTTCTGCGCAGGTGAAGGTCAGCGCTCAAGATCCATGCCGGTATTTGTATGTAGTTATGATGTTGACAATTCTGTAAATTATTGAATGGCTAAAAGACATAATTAGGTATGAATTGTAACGGATTGAGGGGAAGAGGAAGGTCTAAGAAGAGGTGGATGGTAAACAACTTAACGGTTGGCGCAGAAGCTGAGGGATTGGATAGCTGCGCTGCGTGTCTCGGGTTCGATTACCGCACGGTACAAATACTTGTATGATCTACAAGTAATTTTTCCGGATCTGGCCGTGTGTGTATGTTAGTTTCCGAAACCTACAAAGCTAAAGTTAGTCTATCGAAAGAGCCGTAGTTAGCTGAAATAATAATTACATTAGGTTCCTATACCTACGTAGACAAAGTTAAACGGAATTTAAACTGCAGTAAAACGGTTTAAAGTTTGCAGTGTGCTCTAGACAGACGGGCGCCGAATTATTTTACGGATAATAGAATTAAGTATCTGGTTCAGTTTCCGTGTTTAAGTTAGGTTATGTTTCGGATTTTCGCAGACACTGAAAATTTTTTATTATAGTAATTATTTATCAGGTATTTTTGACGAATATAAAAAATACCGATATTTTTTTATGTGCGGGTTTATAACATAAAAAAATCGGTATTTTAGGCGATTATCGCAATACAAATCCATAGAGGTTCGTACACAGGCACGCGTCAATATATATTAATCAAAGTCAGGTATCGGAGACTTGCGGCGCGTTCGTTGTGTAAAAAGTACATCAGCCAGTGTCGTACAAAACCTAACTGAATTTCGATTTTACGGAGTACTAAACTTCAGACCATTATATTTGATACTGTTCGCATATTCGCAATCTCGAATATAATTTTACGACAGAACCGTCTGTCACTTCTAATCGATTTCACACTTTAATATGAATATTGAACGGTTCAGTTATAAAATATTTACTATGGAACACAAAGCGATTACATAGGAAAAATAATATTTTGGCCGACTAGTCGGCAAAGCCGATCATTCCCGTCCTAAGGTTTTGAAGAGAGTCGAAAATGTTTTTGATGATGGAACTAAGCCGAGTTGCTCTCATTGTGTACAGTCACGAGCAATAGTATGTATACACAAAGCAGTATTAAAAAGCGATTTTCTGCTACCATGTTGATAATACTTTTGCCTTTTCATTAGACTTCTATTTTGGAAGCCATACTATTACGAAATAGGTCTTATTTCAAAGTGGAAACCAGTATTTCACGAGTAAATAGCGTTTGAATTTTGTCAAGTGTATACATGTTATTGCTCGTGACTGTACATTATGAATCCTCAATAGATCGCACCAAGAGTGCTGCCGAAGAAATAAATAGTTTAAAACATTTATACTTATATTACTCTTGAATATTAAATGATTGAATAACAAAGGAAGAAACCGATACATATACCTATTACCATTAGGGTAAACTAGGTAATACGCCCTAGTTGACAAAACGCCCCGTCATTCTAAAATTCAAACTTACGTACAACATGGCTGACGCCGACGGCCATTTTGTACGCCAACAGCGGCCATCGCGTGTGGTTTCCGAGCAGCAACTTTGAATGCTAGGATGACGGGGCGTTTTGTCAACTAGGGCGTATTAACTATCTTTACCCTAATGGTAGCCATACACCATACTGCCTATCGTCCAATCGGCATGACGCTGCCGATTGGATCAGTTAGAATTGACCGTGGGTGGGCGTGGAATCCATCAAATTGGCATGACAGTTAAATTTGATAGGCTTGATCATGCCGATTTGATCATTCCGATTAAATTGGATAAAATCGGCATTATCAAACTGCAAATCGGCAAACTGCTGCCGATTTGAAGTTTGATCAAATCAATCGTCATGCCGATTGGACGATAGGCAGTATGGTGTATGGTGTATATGGACGAACTGCCAATTTGATCAAATCGATCGTCATGCCGATTGGACGATAGGCAGTATGGTGTATATCAGTGATTCCCAAAGTGGTCCAGGTGGACCCCCAGGGGTCCACGGGAGACTTGCTGGGGGTCTAAGTAGGCGTGAACAAAAAATGGGGGTCCATAAGATGTTAATGGGGGTCCACGTAAATTTATCTGCTTTTGATAGTAAAGAGCAAAAATGTAAGCATAGTTTTTATAAGGGCCTACCTACATTGTTTTAAGTACCTAACTAAGCAGATAATATTTTAATAAGGCAAGCGACTGTTACTTGTCCAAACTTGCGTATTCGATATTACCTTCGATCATTAAAATCAACTAGATAGACGGTCAAATATTTAATAGCTTTTCCCTCCTCATACCTTGTCGAAAGGAGTTTTAGTGCCATGCCGTTACAAACCTCTTAACAAAAAAAGGAGCTAATTAAAAATCACACAGGATTTGCGGTTATTGCTCACTAAAATAAAGCCAAACATTGATCGTTTGCTGACACTCTATCAAATACTTACATCCTTCCTATTAGGTAATTAAAATTATGACCTGAACCTATATTACCTTATTAATTTTTTTTCACTACCGATTGTCTGTTACTAGCACTTCACTTTTAAAAGGTTATATTTTAAAAGAGGTAAATTGTATTACCCCGTTAGCTTTTGTTGGGGTAGTGGACATTCTTTCTTTACTTTCTAGGAAGAATATTGCAATTTCATAATTGAGACGGCCCAACGCAGAGGGCCTAAAAGCCCAAAGTGATATTATACAGGGTGTAATTAAACACATCCCAAAACCGTTACCTACGCATACTGTACATCTAACTAAGTAGCTTTACGCTCAAATTATCGCTGGGAACCGACTTTTATTTTTAGGTATCAAAAAAAATGTATGTATATTGCGCGCAATGTAAAGCAAACGAGTTTCGTGTCGTTGTGTGCTTGGCTTGTGGCTTGACGCACACAAGCGCGCCTATGCTGGAAGGCGCTCGCTGTGATAAGAACATATCGACGTGCGTGCGTAATTTTTTTAGAAAATTCAGGTAATATTTGTTTGGAAAAAAGTTTTGTAATAATACTTAGAATTCGATTTCGTAACAAAAACTTTTAAAAAAAAATGCAACTTTGGCCTTCAATATCTCGAGAACCCGTGGAGTCCCAGGTATGGTCTAAAGAAAAAAAAAATGATCCAAATAATGGGTAGAATACGTGGCTTTCGGCTTCGTTAAGTGTCTTCTTACACCCGGTATTATCATCAATAATGGTGGTGTGAAAGTCAAAAATAGGTTGACATAAAGTTACCGATAAGTCGTTGCAGAAATTCGTTATGAAAATGATTTGCACTTGCCTACGTCCTTTAATACACTACTTATAATAGGGAAACAATATTCATTGTTATGTTATCAAGAAGCAAAAAAGATTTTATTTTTTTCTTATCCTGCTCTGTTCCACTCCGTGGCAAAGAACTCGTTCCACTTCTCGCGAACTCGTGCGCCCTCCATCCAGTTCTGGCAGAACCTATACACCGTGTTCCGGACGATATACATAAACTTCGACCAGATGTTCAAACCACGGAAGTAAGCATTTTTCATTATGGACACGTTAATAAATTCTTATTTTTTATTTTTTGTTAATTTTCATACAAACTAAATACCTAGACGTAAATAACCCGATATGCATGCCTCTTTATCCGAATTGGCAACGTCATTCATAACATTTGGCGGGCTAAAACAAATGAAATGCAAATAGTATTTGATAGATTTCAAATTAAGATACTTTCTCACTGCATAGCTCAATTAAATTTCATTAAATGAAATTACAAATATCTTTGTAACGAAGCCTTTTTAAGTACTACTTCCTTTGTTGGATTTGATTTGTAAAAGCCATAGAAGTATTTGCTAAAGTTTATGGATAACGTGAAGAACACGGTGTATAGTTCGTCCCATCATCACCTTCAAGGGATCCCGCCTTACTGTCTCAGGGAACCAGTTTTGAGCAATTAATACCCACAATTTATCCAGCTTACAATGGACATGCCCCGCCCAGTTCCACATTTGAGTTAGGGTCAAGTTACACCGAAAAGCGACGCTACGCGACAATACAGCTACTCAAAATCTAACTCTATTACTACACGAAAAGATACACCATTCGCAACACAGCGCGGAGCCGCGCTGCGTCTTAATAACTTGAAAATGAAAATCTAACTTTATTTACTACACGAAAAGATGCACATTTGAAGTATTGTTACGTCACGTTGCATTGCATCGCGTCTCGTTGTGAACTGGGACCTACCATGACGTCTTAAAGCGAGATGGCGCTAGAAGACTTGTATAGCTCTGTCTCTTTCCCTCAGCGGAAGATAGTAAAAGATTCCAGTCACGATAAAAATTAGGAACAAATAAAAAAAGTGATTAACTTAAAACTAAGGTAATACAGGATCGAAAAGCAATTCCTTAGAGTTCACTAACTTAAACTTAAATAAAGGAACCCAAGTTCGGGACCTTGGCAAGGATCCGGCTCGAAGGACGAAGGTTGCGATGAAGTAATTCAATACGTCATAATTAGTGTTCAGGTAGAAACTAAGGTAAAACTAAGTTAAATTAATGTTCGTTTACTTTGCGCAAACTTGGTTAATAGAGAAACAAATAGATACACATTGTTTATAAAGAACACTGTGCTTGTTTATCTACCTAGTATGTATCGGAACTTGTTGATGGATTAATTTGACTATAACTATGAGAACTGGTAATGACCGAAAATTTAAATTATTACGATTCGGATCGCGACTAAGCCTTCTTTTTTTTTTTTTTTTTCGTGGTTAAATCATCAAATGAGTCCTCCCAGCCCCGGGCAGGGCGGGAGGGACTGTCAGACTTGTACTGACTAAAGTCCACGGTGTCCTTCGGTAGCCCTTTTGCGTACCGGAGTCGCGGTATACGTATGTCCCGCGACCCCGGCAAGGCTGTGGCCCTCTAAAGGGGGGCCCCGTCATTGTGCTCTTTGAGGCGCGCGTGGAACACAACGCGCCGCCGACCCGGGCATGGTCCATGGTCGGACAGCGAGTTGCCCTTTACTCGCCGCCCGCATGCCCGCGCCTACGGTGGCCGGAGATCGTGACATCCGTCGCCGTGGGCGTCTACCACTGCGGCTGAGGGAGGACGCTGTCCTCTCCCTCGCGCGGCCCGCCTCCTCCTTCGCGAGCATGACTAAGCCTCCTGCAGACACACGCAATTAATCGCGCGGGGCGACATGTCGCGGTCCATTCGCAGTACATTTAGAGTGGAAATTAGCTTGGCTCGTTGTCGCAGCGCGATTAATCGCGTGTGTCTGCAGGAGGCTTAACTCGACAGCCTGCTTGTGGGAGACGCAGCAATTGCATTACTATTCTATCTCTATGCTGCTAAAATCATCTACGTTCTTCATTCATTTTACACAGGTTGAGCAACCTATAATTCAGTTATCATCTAGCTGAATTTCAGCTCAGAATTTAGTCTGCGAGGTAAATGTTTAAAGCTCACTGAAGAATGGACCTGTTGCAGACCCAGCTGTATTTTCTTAAATATGAATAGTTGGAGCCACCTGCGTGGAATTGCTGACGTTGCCCCGACCACATTAAATTGGCAACCATATTTCTAAAGATTTGGCAGTATTATTACGACATATAAAACAGAACTAAATTGTGATTCTGTAATGACTAATGGCACGAAAAATTCGATTTGAATTTCTTAACGAAAGCTATAGTTTGAAACTACAAACTAAGTATAGCTCTACCAAACTACTTAAATTATCTGGAACTTTTTCCACGTACAATTCAAACTTTCGTCATTATTTACCTATTCAACAATTTACATAGATACGTTACCACGAAACGAGAAGTTCAAGTTTTGTTGACTGAGTAGAAATACTGAAACTAATTATAAATATTCACTAAAAAAATAAATAAACAAACAACCTTTTATTCAAAAATTCACTTGTACTGAAACGTGTTATAAAAAAAGTTGTACTGAATTATTGATGAATTTTAAATTTTTAATTAAATATCTAACAATTTTAAAATATTAAAAATCCTGCCTCTATACACGCACAGTAAAATAAAAGCTTTTAAAAATTGAAACAATCCCACAAAACTAAAACCTCCTGGTTACCTCAGTCTTGCCTTGTTCAAACGCCGTACTTTAGCTAAAATAATGAAGATTTTTTCCTCCCTTACCTCAAGTTCACTGACACCGAGTAGACAGAGGATAAGATTATTAGCTGGTCTCACCTCAAGGGAAGCTGTTGCCGACAAAGTAATTAAAACTGTTATCAAAGTTGTTTGTGTGGGTTAGTAATAATATACGTGTGAACTAAGTACATTTTAAGGGTGCTACACATTATATTCGGGTCGGCACGATTCGGCTCAGCCGGGCGGCATTACCGAAAGATGGTAAGTCTCATAAGATCGCTTTCCTATATCTACAATGGTTAAAGTTGCTTTACTCTTATTCCCGCATCTCTGTTTTTCCGTCCAGTATACATACAGAAAATTATATCTTCGGTAAAAAGCACTTAATGAAATGGTGCAATCTTGACCCGATCCGAACGATTCTGCAACCATTCACCGACGACCGATTCATCATTGGACGTTTCGCCGACAGGACGATTCATTTATGGCCGTTTCATCGATACTCTTTCACCTTTGGACTTTTCGCCGAAAGGACGATTCATTTATGCCCGGTTCTAATCGTCCCGTCGCGACGGGACGATTCGTTTATCAATAGACTCTTTCAACAACGGACTTTTCGATGATGAAGTTAATTATGATAAGTTTAAAAGAGTTTAAAGAGATATAGGTTAACTGTTGTGTCAGAACGGTCGTCGGTGAATGGTTGCAGAATCGATCCGAACAGGTTTTACTGAACGGCCTGGGCCAAACGAAATCTGATTATGGATTGGTAATTGGTTCGTGTCGTCTTTATTTTGCACCGAATAAAGTGTGTAACACCCTTTTACTCTAAAGGTATTAAGAAAGGAGTTTGTCTCAATTTAAATATAAACTTCGCGAGTTTAGATGTTGTCAGTTAAGTTTGTTTTTGTGGAGGAAATTAGCGTAAAATAATGAGGTCTTAAGACCTGAAGAAAATTCAAAGTATAGCTGATGAAAATGTGTCATCATAAGAACAAAGGTTGTTGTCCTAATAAACACAACAGTCAGTATTATTTTATTTATCTACGTTCTATATTTATAATATACCCGTAAAAAATATGATAAAACATGAAAGTTTGGACGAATTAATGTTTGCTTCTTTATCACGTCAGAATGGCTGAACGGATCTGGATGAAATTTGTTAGGTTAGGTTAATTCTCGTCATAGGTACACTCGGGTGAAGCCGCTGGCAACCATCAGTCATCGGCACCAGAAGTCATCAGTTGAATTTATTATTCATTTTTAAAGGCTTATAATAAGGCTAAATTCTAAAAAAAACTTCAATAAGCAACCCTTGTAAACACACTGACTTCAAATGTCTTCTTCAAGGCTTATTGAGAAAAATATAGGACACAAAATAAACAATTTATATTACCTGCCGTTTTCCCTAACAGCAGTAACAATAAATAAAATGTGTGACATCCCAAATCCTTCAATCTCGGATGCTGTCGAAGTAGCAAGTCATCCATCAATGTGGATGAAAGGTTTCATTCACGGGGCCTTTACAAACATTTTTATTACGTCGAGGTGGAACAGGGTTATTTTTCCAGAAACCGGCCATGTTTGTGCTTTTGAAAATTTTTATTTTCAGCACAGACTTAGCTGGTGATGGACGACCTTTTTTTGTTTTTGAGTAGTAAAATCATCAAATGAGTCCTCCCACCCAGGGTAGGGCGGGAGGGACTGTCAGACTTGTACTGACTAAAATCCACGGTGTCCTTCATTAGCCCTTTGCGTTCCAGGGTCACGGTAATGGTATGAGTCCCGAGACCCTGGCAGGCTTTGGCCCTCTAAAGGGGGACCCCGTCATCTTGCTGACGCTCTTTAAGGCGTGCGTGGAACACAACGCGCCGTCGACCCGGGCATGGTCCATGGTCGGGTGGCGAGTTGCCCATTACTCGCCCCCTGCATGCCCGCGCCTACAGTGGCCGGAGATTCGGACGTGGGCGTCTACCACTGCGGCTGGGGCGGAGGGAGGACGCTGTCCTCTCTCTCTTGCGGCCCGCCTCCTCCTTCGCGAGCATAACTGCTTCGCAGAAGGAGGCGACCGCTTCCCACTCCGTCTCGCCCCGCAGCATGGCCTCGACCAATGCCGGGCGCGAGAGGTCTCCGCCTATCGCTTCTCTGCCCAAGCGGGGCAGTCCTGCACCGTATGCTCCACTGTGTCGGTGATGGACGACCTAGAAAAAAACATTGCCCCAAACTAGGATATTTAACCGACTTAAAAAAGGAGGCTTTTGATCCGATTTGTGTATTTTTTTTGTTGTTCGATGTATACCTACTTGACATTTGGTCCCATGAAAATTTAATTCAGTTCAATTTAGTAGTTTTTATTTTATGAGCATTTTTTGCTTATTGTGAACTCGGACGATGTCATTACCGGTGCTACGAATGTAAAAATATATACTAGTGCGCATGCAAGAAAATTTGGTATGTATTTGACAAGTATTTGGGTTCAATATTGAACTCGAAAGGGTAAAATTAAAAAGTTATTTTTATGGTGGTTTTTGAAGTCGGTAATTTTTTTGTGTCTTTTCAGTGCGGTAATCGAACCCGCGACATGGAACGCAGCAGTCGATGTTTCGGCCACCACGCCAACCTCTCAAAAACAATCCTCCGATTATTGGCAGAAGATAACCATTTTTAATATCAGTTTCAAAGCTTTATTAATAGATTCTTAATGCCTTTAATAGCCGTCTACTCCGACACCCACGGTCTTTCAAAACAGAGACCACGAAGTGAGTACAGTCAACTGGACATACAAGACATTGAAAACGCCATAATATTGGAGCTTTAAGGGCGGTTTAGCACTTCAAGAGGAGGATCGAAGTGCGTTTGACAGTACTCTAAAGTTCGTAAGTCTGGCGTGGGTGATATTCAACAATTGATCCTATTTCTGTCCGGCGAGTTTGTGAAAGCAATCACATTGGATAAATATTAAAGTTTGGATAGTTTAGTTTGGCAAACAGATACATTATTAAAGTACTCAAAGACCTTTGAGTTTGTTTCGGTGAAGTGGTTGGACACCGAACTCATGTAGATTTGAAATATAATATTAAAACTAATTTATATCATCAGATATTTTATTTAGCTTAGGCTAGTTCAGTAATTATCTCACGTGAACATCGTACCATAACTTATCACGTTATAAACAATTTGTGTATCAAACATTCTAATTCGTTAGTTTTTTTATGAAAGAAAAACAAATACATAACCATCCTCATAAACTTTCTCATTTATAGCCAGTAATACCTGAACATACGTTAGTTTTCCTCCAACTGCAACTTTTGCTCACCTGCAACAAATAAAAAATACTGTTATAAATATACGTATAAATTAAAAGAATCTTAAAAGTTACATAATCCACAATTTTCTTGTACAAAAACCAAATAACTGTTCTCCAATAAACCCTACGAATAAAGGTCGTTTTAAATTCGATCCGTTATTAAAATTAAAACGGATCGGGTGTCAACACTATCTCGTATAATGGAAACTGTAGTATCTGTTATGCTGGGACCACACTTATAAGAAATGCCATCGCGATAAATATTGCGATAATTTATTATTGTTTCAAATGGCCACTCTTGATTGGTCAATGTCAAAGCCCAATCTTGGCAATGAAATCGGCGTTAATTTTCCTTGTATTACAAGCACGTTGTTGAGGCAGCTGTACTATACAGGGTGTAAGAGACATCGACGCACAAACGGATACCACGGGTCTAGGAAATGATTCTGGACCCCCCCGTGTTGGAATTTTTCGGTTTTTTCCTATTTTTTTTATTTTTTTGTTTGTTTTTTTTTTTTTAATAGTGAGCCGCGCTTAAAGTACTACAGGTACTGTGGTATTGGACACAGTATTTAGGTATACGATGACCTTTCATTATAAACATCTAAGAAGACACCATTTCTAGTTTTATTTACCTACACTGCTACTTTTAGTGAAAGTAGTGAATTAATTACATTTTTAACCGACTTCAAAAAAAAAAGTAGGTTCTCAGTTCGACCTGTATGTATGTATGTATGTGTGTTTGTCCGCGATTATTTCGCGTTTGGCTGAACCGATTTTGATGCGGTTTTCAGGAAAGTGTTCATTACATTCTGGAGAAGGTTTTAGTATATAACACTAATGGATATCCCGTGACGTTGCCCGCGTGGATCCGTTTTGCTTACTTGACTTGTAGATTTTCAGTGACCATTGCATGTTTGTCCGCGGTTATCTCGCGATCGGCTGAACCGATTTTGATGCGGTTTTCAGAAAAGTATTTGTAACATTCTGGGGAAGGTTTTAGTATATAACAATAATAGATATCTTGTGAAGTTGCCCGCATAGATCCGTTTTTGTTGCTTACTAGGATTGTAGATTTTCAAAGACGCCGATTATTATGAAGGTTTTTGTTGAATATCTAAACTAAAAAGGGTAAAATAAAAAACTTTTTGAAAAAAAGGGAACCGACTTCAAAACCAAACACAAAAGTGTAAAATAACTTTTCTTTCGGAAGTCGGTGGCCTGCATAGTCAGTGAAATAAAAAATAAAGCCACCGACTTCCGAAAGAAAAGTTATTTTACACTTTTTTGTGTTTGGTTTTGAAGTCGGTTCCCTTTTTTTCAAAAAGATTTTTATTGCTTACTTGGATTGTCGATTTTCAGTGACCATTGCATGTTTGTCCGCGATTATCTCGCGTTCGGCTGAACCGATTTTGATGCGGTTTTCAGGAAAGTATTTGTTACATTCTGGGGAAGGTTTAAGTATATAACAATAATAGATATCTCGTGAAGTTGCCCGCATAGATCCGTTTTTGTTGCTTACTAGGATTGTAGATTTTCAAAGACGCCGATTATTATGAAGATTTTTGTTGAATATTAAACTAAAAAGTGTAAAATAACTTTTCTTTCGGAAGTCGGTGGCCATAATCAATGAAATAAAAAAACATAGCCACCGACTTCCGAAAGAAAAGTTATTTTACACTTTTTTTGTGTTTGGTTTTGAAGTCGGTTCCCTTTTTTCAAAAAGTTTTTATTAAAAATCTCATTGGGTTAGGTAAGAATAACGATTATAAACAGTCTAAAGCAAAAAAAAAACTCCAAAAAATATTTTTTTAAATTTTCACGTCTGGAATCATGTCCTGGACCCATGGTATCGGATCCGTTTGTGCGTCGATGTCTCTTACACCCTGTATAGATTTTTGTGGAAAGAGGAACAGATGAATGAAAATCTTTACGATGCGAGACGCAGGTGTCACATCGCCGTTAGATGATACGAAGGGATTGAAAGATTCGAGGTAGCAAGACAAGACTGCGGTGGCTTAGTTGATAAAGTGTCCGGTGTACTGAATCGGAAGGTTCCAGGTTCAAAGTCCTGTCCGTAATTGAATTTTTCTATCCACAAACATTTGCGTTGCGCGACGCAGGTGTTAATGCGTAAAAAAAATAGCTGCACTATATTTCTTTTTAATGAGTTATTATTTTTATTATGTGATTAATTCCACAATTCTTAAAACTTTCCTGACTGTTAAGCCTCCTGCAGACACGCGCGATTAATCGCGCGAGGCGACATGTCGCGGTCCATTCGCAATATTTTTAGAGTGGAAATTAGCTTGCCTCGTTGTCGCAGCGCGATTAATCGCGTGTGTCTGCAGGAGGCTTTATCGTTGTTGAAGTAACTGCCATCGCATTAATTAACGGCTTTTCCCGTTAGTGTGCCCCAGCATTACAAGCTGTAAAATATCCAATATCAATCAAAAGCTTTGAAGGCGAAGGAATGGGTATCTAAAATCGTAATTTTATTGAAAATCGCTTTTCATTGAAATATCTTTCGGTCATATTTTACGAGTTTGGTGGTAAAAGGATGAAATTGAATGATTAAAGTTTTAATAAAATATCACACTGAAAGTGTTATGTTTTTGAAGTAGATTAATTTTCAATTTTATGATTGATGAAGTTATTTTTCTGTGCTATCATTGATTATGTTGAAGTCTGAGCGATTAACTGCTGTAGTGGGTTCGATTCTCGCTCAAAACAAATATAAATATAGCATAAAAGCAGTTCGTTGCTCGCAAAACTGTCTTAAAAGGGCACCGCGGCCTTGGGACGCAAACGTCATGTTTTTTTGGAAGTAAAAATCTGACAGACCCTTTCACTCCACCCACGAAGGGAGGATTTATTTCATGATTTTTATAACCCAAAAAAAACAGTAAAATGCACCCAAGATGCAGTTACAAACTGAGCACTAGGGAACGTTTAAAAAAGGCACATATATTTTTTATAGGTTATAGTCCATATTAGGTTGCCTTTCCACCAGAGACGTGCTATGTAGCTTTGCTGCGAGAATGTAAAAGCTGAGCTACGAAACTGTGTGACCGTTTCCACTGATGCTACGCTATGTAGCTGCGGAGTAAGATGTTCTATGAAGATGGGTAGCTGCGCTACCAAGATGCGCTGTCACAAGGTAGCTGCGCTATGAAGATGCGTAGCTGCGCTACGAAGATGCGCTGTCACAAGTTAGCTGCGCTACGAAGTTGCGCCGCCACAAGGTAGCTGCGCTGCGAAGATGCGCAGCTCGAGCTATGCGATGTATCGATACTAGGGAAACGACCCATAGCACGCATCCATAGCATGCAGCCATAGCACGCAGCCACAGCACGCAGCCATAGCACGCATCCTTACATATAAAAAACACATCTTAGTTGAATCCGTTTCCACCAGTGCTGTGCTATGTAAACCAGTGAATATGATTGGCGGATATCAAACGCATCCGCAGCAAAGTAGCATAGCGCATCTCTGGTGGAAAAGCAGCCTAAGGCTGCTTTTCCACCATATGTAAGGATGCGTGCTATGGCTGCGTGCTGTGGCTGCGTGCTATGGCTGCGTGCTGTGGATGCGTGCTATGGGTCGTTTTCCCTAGTATCGATACATCGCATAGCTCGAGCTGCGCATCATCATAGCGCAGCTACCTTGTGGCGGCGCATCTTCATAGCGCAGCTACCTTGTGACAGCACATCTTCGTAGCGCAGCTACGCATCTTCATAGCGCAGCTACCTTGTGACAGCACATCTTCGTAGCGCAGCTACGCATCTTCATAGCGCAGCTACCTTGTGACAGCACATCTTCGTAGCGCAGCTACGCATCTTCATAGCGCAGCTACCTTGTGGCGGCGCATCTTCATAGCGCAGCTGCCTTGTGACAGCGCATCTTCGTAGCGCAGCTAACCATCTTCACAGCACAGCAACATAGCGTAGCATCAGTGGAAACAGTCACACAGTTTCGTAGCTCAGCTTTTACATCCTCGCAGCACAGCTACATAGCGCATCTCTGGTGGAAAAGCAGCCTTACGCTTGCATTACGCTTACCGATATGTCAAAACATAGAGCCGAAACAGAAGCTAATAGAGATAATCTAAGGAGGATGAATATGGACCATTAGTTCGCCGGTGGGCATTCAAACACAATTCCACTGCAAGCGATGTAACTAATTAGCTAATGGATTCCAGCCTCCCAATACATTTAGCTGTAACAGCTTATTCACGGTCGGACAAGCAATTTCTCTAAGGAGGTTCATCAAGTAATGCGTCTCTGGACATGGTAGCACAAAGCAAATCTCAGTGTCTTTGTTTTGCAGATGTCCATGTGAACACTGGAGACAATCTATCAAGGAGACTAGAACTACAGGGTGAGGTAATGTGACCCAGAAACTAACGAGTTGGAACGTAAAGAGTTAATTAAGAAAAACGGTCGATTTTGACGAGCCTGCTTATGCCCACACTAGCGTAATATAATGCGAATCCACCGTGTAATGTAACGCGAATTCTAGGTGTGGACGGCACAGCATTACATGTAACGCTCGCGGCTGATCTATCGGTTGTCGGTTTTTGCGCGAACACAAAGGCGCAAGCAGTATTCGCGTTCTAAATTCGCTTTGAGTTCGTGTGCCGTCCATACCACGTCCACACTGTTGACGGATATATTACACGTAATCGTTAGATTCGCGTTACGCCAGTCTGGACCCGGCATTACAGTCCCTTACGCTCAGTCCAGGAGGACTCATTTGATTATACCATCTAAAAACGGCCTTAAGGTAGGTACAGATAAGATATAAACACAAAAATGGCCAAAATAAATTATTGTTAAAGATACATTTAACATAAACTCACGCTTTTTAGGGGTTCCGCACTTCAAAAGAAAAACGGACCCTTATAGCATTCCCTTGTCCGTCTATCTGTACCCTATGTCAAGACCCTTTTATTATGATGATTAGATCATGTTTGCAACGTTTAATCATTATTATTCTTACATTTCGTGGTAAAATCTACAAATACAAGAATATCAATAATATCAAGTATCTAGCTCAAACGTATCAACAACACATACCCGGTTATATACCCATTTCCATTTGTAAAAACATCTCGCCTATGTAAATACGGGACAGATGAAAGGAACACATTTGAATATCAAAATGGTATCAAGGAAATATAATAAAAAACGTCGATAGACAATATTTTGTTTATTTTCCATAGACAAAAAATTATTACAAAATGAAACCTGTCTAAGGGTTTGTATAGACGAGCCACAATGACACTACAACGACATAAATGTTGGCAAACAGTGATTGATGAGAATAATCCAAATGTCGTTATAACTGCTTGGATTTACGAGTATGATTATATTACCTACTCAAAAAATCCCTGGGGTCATGATACCTGGTGAAGAAGATTAGGGAAGGAGAGATTATAAGAAAGAAGAAATAAACAAGACATCCATGTCCGGTGAGGACCTGCGTCAGACGGTAGGCACACCTCTGATGTAAGAACGAGAAACTATTTTTCCTTTCAAATTAACGTCAAAGCTCCAGTTTACGTCACAAATAAAAAATATGATAGGGCTGTCATTTGTAGATCTTTGACAGTCGTTACTGTTAGTCAGAAGTTCATACTCGTAAGTCTGAGAACCAATCTTACCATGGGGTATCGTATTACCCAGTAACTGGGTTGTGGAGGTCCGATAGGCAGTCACTCCATCAGCTCCATGTAAAATTGTCGCAGAATCAACACAGAAGCACAATAATTTAGAATAACGCCATCTATCTCTTATTGGAGGAACTATGAAGTTAGATTTGGCAGATAACGTTTAGGAACGTCAAGTTATTACACTTGGGGATGGTTAGCGTGGAGTAATGTCAACACCGAGCGAATAGTCGAGTCAAATGTCGATCGAAAGTTTAATCAGCTATTCAACGTTGACAAGTACTGACATTGACAGATAGGTTGGCTAACCTGTGTGGGGTACGCCACGTGGACCGTGACAGTTGTGTAAAGTGGACCCTTTGAATCGGTCCGTCAAGCTGGGTAGACATCTTGGTTACTCCGCGGTAAACTTCTCGCGTTCCTAACTTTTTAATCGAGCCATATCTCGGGCATCCTTGATTATTTTGTATACAGTGTGTTAAAGCAAGTAATTAAACACTCACAAAATTAAGGTTTTGTGAGTGTTATTTCCGATGTCGCGACCCCACTGATAACGATTCTTCGTTATACTGATATTCAGCTGCATCTGGTTCTCAGGTTCATAGTTGGGAAAACTCTAGGTAGATGATGTAGCACGTCTATACGAACCGTTACACGGAAATGAAATAGATCCGATTCAAAAATGTACCTATCCACGTTTATTTTGTTTTTTATTAAGAGGAGATGGAAAAGTGGTCTGATTCAAAATAAAATGCAATTTTACTAGATTGAATGTACGTGGCAGTATGCCAGTAGAGTTAGGATTAAAGTTTCCTATTTGATATAGAATGAAATCATTGAAATGGAAGTACTTTTGTAGATTAGAGACACTTTTATTGAAATGTTCTACATTTCAATGTATTTTCTCGTAAATTTCAGTATTTTGAGCTTTATTGCTCCCACGCTTCGTAATAAATATTTAGATGGGTACGTAAATATGTTGAGTACTATGTTTCTAACAAATAAGATTTGTCTGGTTAGGTTTAGAGACTTTTAGCCAATATTTTATGCTATTTACCATAATGTTTTTTTTTAATATCTGTATGACCTATAAGTTGTTGTTCCGAGTCTGGGTGTTTGTGTATGTGAGTTTATATGTTTGTAAACGCACCCACGACACAGGAGAAATTCCTAGTGTCCCCACACACAAAGATTTAAAAAAATAAAAACTATATTAAATGGCTGGGCAGACGATGATGATTAATAAATATTGCCTTAATTTTATTGAGCTCATAACTTATTAACTAATTTAAAAAAAGTAAGTGGCACTCGGGGACTGCCGCGGTAAAGCTATTGCATAGCATTTTTTATCAACTTATGCAATTATAATTATGTATTTATTATATTTATTACTGTACTAATTAGGCTATGGTCAGCCACGTCAATCAAGTGAATAGTCAAGAAACGTTCTCCTCCTCCTCCCTCTCCCTCTCGCTCGCTCTCTCTCTCCCTCAATAAAATTGCCCCTTGCTCAATAAAAGCATGCTGTCGTGCTAGTAATGAGCACGTCTGTCCGTACCTTTATGAGCACGTCTGTGGAGGAGGTTTCATTGTAAAAACTCCTTTTGTAGCTGGCCGTTTAGAATAAGTAAGAAAAAGTAAATTGTCTTTATGACGGATATTTTTACGATTGCCGAAGTCTCCCGAACTGAAACAACGTTAGACGATGCATGGTGTCAGGTATTTTCCTTAGGCTGTTAGGTTTTTGGGAATTCGGTCGCCGCGCCGCGCCGCGCTCTGAGCCCGCGATAAAAACTATGCAATAGCTTAAAAATAAGATAAATTTCCATTATTCCATTTCCCTTATAAATAAATTTATTGTTTCCTCAAGTTAATAATCCTATCTAACGATACCACGTGGGTAGTTATTGTTTCAAAAGCTCGTAGGCGTAACATAAATGGCCTGTCCTTTGCGCCCGCGCATCCGGTCAGGCGCACTAGAGTTCACGCTATTGATCCTTAATAGACACGCAATCAATTGTATCAATTTATAATGTTGTTTGTTAGTACAGTCGCCAGCAGGTCAACCTAAAGTTGAAAATCTATTAAAGAAATTTGACAGGTTGTGGTAAGCTGATCTGCTGGCGTCTATACTTTAATTTGTGGAATTTTTATTTATGGTTATAAAAGTGATTGATTAAATACGGGATTTAGACCGTATTCTTCTGGGCGTGATTGAGGTCTCCACTTTGAACAGGTTTTTGGAAATAAAGGGCATTGCCAAGTTTAGTCTTCAAAGAAGACTCGACCCAGAACCCAACAAAGATGAACTATAATTATATCAGTAAAAAGGAAAACAATTATAGAATTTAATATTATAATTAATTTTCCATATGGAGGACCTACACTAAAAAAAAATGATTCTATAGAGTTGACCACTATTAATACTTCTAACTTTAACGTTAACATAAAATAAACTTTTAAATAATTAACTCAATTTATGATTTTTGCATATTATTCTCGAATTATATGTTTTATTGGTTTATGTTATGATGAATTTATTATCTTTAATATAGAAATTCTGTTGGATACAACATGAATCGGGCCTATTCTTGTCATTCCACTTTAGACAGCCTCTCCACCTCTCTTTTAGCGTCTTCAAGCGTATTGGCAAAAACCACGTCCCCTGACCTTGAAACCAAAGCATATTGAAGTAAAAATAAATCAGCCAGAAAAGTAATACTTAAACAGAAAGTATCTTGAAAATGTTTTTCATATTTCTGGTTCACTGAAGCAAAAAGATCCAATATAACAAAATAGGCAAAGTTTATTCAAATTATAATCTGAAAACAAAGGTCAATTGAGACTTGGAGTTGGTAACAAATCAGGTAGAAAGGTTAAAGGAAAATGTATCTTGTTTTGTAAGGTATAAGGTTTTAAAGTCATCAATAAGTAGGAAACACTGCCCGCTTGGCCACGACTCGCTTTTTGCGACATTTACCGAGAATTATAATTGAAAATTGCTGAGATCAGGCCATTAGTCACCGCATTCCGTCCGATATTCACAAAAAATATACCTACAAGCAGACGAATATCGCAAATTCGCATCGTCGGAGGTCGTGGTCGAGGCCTAAGACAGGTTGTCACTCAGAACGTGATATTCTAGACATATGAATGGCGCGCTCCTGTTTCAGTCGTGAATTTGCTGGTAAATGCTAATCAGTTAAGGCGCAAGTTTACTCCACTATGCACCTTCAAAATAATCGACTATTTGCTAGACAGATTACGAATATTGAATTGTTCACTTTTCTCTACTAGGTACAATTTCGATGAAAAAATAACCGGCCAAGTGCGAGTCGGACTCGCGTACGAAGGGTTCAGTAAATTAAATCTGTTATTTATTTATTTTATTCATTATTTTTTTTAAGTAATTGTTGTTATAGCGGGTAGGTATTTAAATTTGGTGACAGAGGGACAGACAGCGGTGTCTTTGTAATAGGGTCCGTTTTATCCTTTAGGTACGGATTTACGGAGCCCTAAAAACAACTAGAGCCAGTCTTGGATTTGAAAGTTAATCCGAAACGATTTGTTGATAGATTTTCTTAAATATAAAACCCTAGACCTAGATCATAATTATTCTAAATCTAGATCCGTAGTTGTTAAACATCAAAATCAATTAAACTTGGTGGGGCAAAATGGACATTACAACAATAAACATTTATCTTTGTCCAACTAAGAGGGCGACTTGATAGGACAGAGTGGAACAATCCCCAATACAAGACATCAATGCAAATTATACGTCTTTTTCGGTCGCTAAATATTTTTGACAGTAATTGTATGTTAATGTATTCTCTTTGGGGTCTGTTATTGAAATGTTTTAATATGATACGGCACATTATTGAGGCTTCAAGTGGATTATATTTGTAACCAAATGCTATGTGGTGTTGTGGTTTTTAACGTTAGCAAATAAAGAAAACTTGTAGAGTTTCTTGTGGTTTTGGCTATGATGTAGGGTTTTATTGCATCCACTAGTGAACATGGAATAAACTGATGTTTTACATAACTATTGGTCTTTCTGTTATTGTGGTAAAATCATCAAATGAGTCCTCCCATCCAGGGCGGGACGGTTGGGACTGTTAGACTTGTACTGACTAAAGTCCACGGTTCTTCAATAGTCCTTTATGTTTGAGGACTTATTTTCCAACGTAATAACGGCATAATATTTCTAAAAATCTTTAGTAGTTTCTTTAAAAAAAAACATCTAAGACAGGTCTGATATTCCTCAGACATTTTCTCCAAATATTTTGTTTGACATCAAAGAAAACCCTGGGAAAATGATTTATCATACCAGAAATTTAATTTCGGTCAATATCCGTCTATCTATTGGAATTTGACTAGACTGTCCTTTTATCTCGGTTTTTTCATTTGGATGTCAAGAAAATGATTTCATCTCCAGCCTCCAACGTTGTTTTTTGTCGCCAACAGCTTTGTGATTCATGGTAATAAACTTTTTGGGAAAAATTGCCTTGTGAAGAAATAATAAGAACTTTTATCTACAAGGTTGACTTACTCTTACGACTTTCAACTAAAATTAAAAAAAAAATCAATTCAATCGTTCTCGCTGATATCATTTCACTTAAAAGGGGTTTGCACAATTCTGTATGGAGTGTACTTACCAGGTGCCATCCGCCATTTTGTTTTTTTTTTTCGAAATTGCGGCCACGCATGAGACCTTCGTAAATCGATATTCAACATCAAAACAAACATGAACATAAGACTAACAAAATGTAGTGAAATGTCACGCTTACGAGGTATAAGCTATCAAAATGTGCAAGCGGCGCTTTGGACTTCTATGTTCTGTTTGCTCTATCCAACGACCATTTATATCTAGACGCCTCATGCACGATCTGACTAACGAAAATTTTCTGCCAAGTCGCTGAGGTACGACGTAAGCGAGGGGGGCGGGGTACTGCGTTCTGATTGGCTAACTCAAGGTCAGTGCGACGAGGGGACTCACAGGAGTGGTCGAAACTAATACGAACTTAAGACTTTTTTGCCTAATGTGTTGACAGACATCGGTCGCCTGTGATTAGGAGTCTAGATATAAATGGTCGTTGGCTCTATCCATAGCCAATTAAAGTGAAAAATTAAATCATTTTATAAAATTGATTTTGCTAAGAATACTTAACTATTGAGTCGTGTACATGACACTAAACACACTGTAATTTAAACCAAACTCAACATTTCTCAACCGGTTCCAGTATCTAATATCAAAGACCGAATGTCGCAACCTCACACAGTCTACACATCAGAGGCTCTAGCACATGATCCCCGTTTTTTGTGACGTTAGGAAACGGGTACTTTGATGTTAAGCGCGGGTGCTTTTGACGCGATGCGATCCAATTCAAACACTTGTGTCGCCGATCAACTACTCGTACAAGTGATAATCATCTTTACTACACCGACATAAAGGTGCTGCCAATATAAAACGCGCGGTTGTCTATGGGTATATCGATAAACAAAACAGGCTTGCCACGACGTCGTTAGACAGTCAAATTGCATCATTATATCGGAGCAGCAACGACGATTTTCATTTTTAACCGACTTCAAAAAAAGGAGGAGGTTCTCAATTCGTCGGAATCTTTTTTTTTTATGTATGATCCCCGATTTCTCGAAGAAGCCTGGACTCATTTGGAAAATTTTTCTTTTGTTTGAAAGGGTATACTTCCCAAATGGTCCCATGATCATCGGGTCAGGATCTGATGATGGGATCCCAGGGAAATCGAGGGCAACCTTCAAATTTTATAGGCACATAGTACCATTTTCATATATTTTCTAAAGCTGTTTAAGTATTTGCATCTGATAATAATCATCTCAGGTGGATGAGCTGATGATGGAAGGTACAACTCCTTAACAGTAAGGAGTAGGCATCGACTGATTTAGTTTGTGTTCGCATATCTCCGGAACTACAAGTCCGATTTAAGTAATTCTTTTTTTGTTGGACTAAGTATCGTTTAACTTACGGAATACTGCAAGTTTCATCAGTATCGGATCAGTAGTTTTTGAGATAGGAAATTTTATTATTAGTTAGTAGAAATCGCAAATCTTATGAATTAGTTCCTCGTACGTACGTAGTGCAGTGGTGGCCCAGTGGTATCGGCCCCGACTTACGAGTTGTAGGTCGTGGGTTCGAACCCAGCCTGGCGCATTACTTTGTGTAATTTATTTCATCATCACTGCTCTTAAAACGGTGAAGGAAAACATCGTGAGGAAACCGGCATGTCTTAGAATCAATCAATCAACTCGCACTGGGCCCGCGTGGTGGATTATGGCCCACTCCCTCTCATAGAGAGGAGGCCAGTGTCCCAACAGGGAACATTGAAGGCTGATGATGATGATGAGTTCCTCGTACTTAACTAGAGGCGCTTTTTAATATACATATAAACACAGTTAATTCTTAAAGTACGCTGTAAATAAAATACAGAAATCTTGTGATACGGCCTCAGACCTTTCCGTTTTAGTCCCGAGTCTCTGTATTTGGAAATTTATACTCAGTGCCATTACCGTGCCTTAACAAGGATCGATAAAGGCTGCTTTGAAATAAACAAGCTTTGGCCCCGATACAGGCCCGTTGTACCTCCATTATATGGAAACCTAGCTACTCGCCCAGGCTCCACACGAATAGCATAGACCATTTTTTCCTGGTTTACGTGGCACACGTGACTAATGCCTTTGTCAAACTGGCAGACGAACCGAATCCGTGGCGTAGCGTTTTTGTTTGTATGGAATAATGTATGGAATTGTTTGAAGCCTGTCACATACACTATCGGATCGCTTTCGCTTTTTTATATGACAGGTTTCGGTTCGGTTCGCTATCGCCTGTCTGTTTGACAAAGGCCTTAGACAGTGATAGACTTGAATGCTGATGGACGGAGAGGAAGACCAATGAAAAGATGAAAGGATTGTGTAAGAAATGACATGAAAGAAAAGGAGTAAATGATACTGTGACGTCTGACAGGGGAGAATGGAAAAGGCAAACGTTGCCGACCCAAAGAAAAATGGAATAAGGGCATGAATATGATAGTTTACACGGCCAGAAAAACAGCATGATTTTTACCGACATCTTCAACAGTTATCATACGAGTATTTCAGTCAGTTTATACAAAACTTTAATGAGTTACACACTAAAACTTTTCTCATGAATCAATCCGGCCATTGATGTTAATCGTACCAAAATCTGTACGGTAGTTTTTGTGTTAATCGCGTTCAGACGCACAGACAGACAGATGTGGTGTTTGTACTTTGTACTATTATGTAGTGATCTTGTGTTTCTCAGACGCGAAGCTAAGTGACGTTGACTCGAGATTTTCTTTGAAAAATATTGTTTACTTCAGTATTTATGTACTTGGATGTGTGAGAACAGGATACTGTTTGTGAATGTATCTAATATTTTTGCGGGCAAATAACAAAAATGTCTGATGTGTGTAATTGGATTTTGCCCAGTCTTCTGGGCATTTTTACGGATGACAGTACTGTGGAAGAATTCTTATTTATCTAGAAATATTTTGTTGTTTTTCTTTACGTAATCTAAGTTTTTTTTTTATAATTATTTATCATTATTCTATAAGTCTTTTAAGTTTCAATTTATGTTTTTTTGTTTATTATCTAGCCAAGCTAATGAATTTATTTTGATTTTGTTTTTTTTTTCAACCAAAAAATCCCGGGGAAACTTTTAAAATTGAATATTAGTTTCTCAAGAGTTTCAACCTAGATATTAAATCTAGTTCAAGTTTTTAAATCTAAGTTGAAAAGGCTTTGATACATTGTTTAGATATTTCTTAGAATTTTATTAGTCACTGAACCGTCTCTTTTTATCAAAGTTGTTAACAAACTTGACATGGTAACACAAAAAGATCAAAGGGCTCCTATTATTGTCACCTCATAATTTTTAGACAGTAACGGGTTTTTTTTTATCAAGTGGCTAAAATAGTGATTAGTATGAATGTTGATGGATAGAGAGCAAGAGGAAGGCTAAAGAAAAGATGGATGGATTGTTTGAGGAATGATATGAATTAAAGGAGTAAATGATGCTTTGATGTCAAACAAGGGAAAATGGAAGAAGAAAACGTGTTGCACCGACCACACCGCGATACTAACTGCAGGCGTTTGGCCCCAGAATAGGCTATTTGACAGTATTAATATATCACAAATCTAATTAGTCCGGCATTTAGAGTTTTGAGAAATAACAGACACGTGTTTTTTCTTTTGTAAATTCAATGAACATTTATAATAATAATAATCCACAACTATCACACAGCGCCATCTAGTCCCAAGCTAAGCAGAGCTTGTGTTATGGGTACTAGACAACTGATAAACATACTTATATATTTCTAAATACATACATATTATAGATAAATTACACCCAGACACAGAACAAATGATCGTGCTCATCACACAAACATTTGTCCTGGGTGGGAATCGAACCCACGACCAAGATTTTACCAAGATATAACGCATCGAAACTCGAGAGTGGGGGCTGGTGACGTCAGAATTCAGTAGAAATTGTACAAAATTGTGACGTATTGGCAATTTTGAAAGCGTTGTATATCCTTTAATTTTGGCAGTCGTACAAAAAGAAAAAGTACGAGGCGAATATTTTTTGATAATCTTACTGACGGACTAAAGTTTTTTTTTTTTTGTCAAATAGCCTATTATACTGACAGCTCTTTAAGGCGCCTGCCGACTTGGCCCTGGTCCTTGATCAGACGTCGAGCTTAACCCATTACTCGCCGTCTTCAAGCCGAATTTTGTACAGTAAGCACTAAACGGAACATTGAAAATTCATTTAACATTGACGCGTACTATAAAAACATGAATAAGTCTTTCAGCACTTATCTAAAACAAACAAAAAAGCGAATTATTCATGATCATTTCTCGAACTTTAAGTTCTTAAAGATGTACATAATTCTGAAGAAACTGATTTGGTATTCAACAGTTGTGAGAGTTTGTCACCTTGGTACTGTTTGATGTCAAGACGAGGTCAAGGTCATGTTTATTGACTAATCTGTTTATATGTGAATATATTTGTGTTGATTCATATTTGATTGCGACGATTTGGTTGTTAACGTTACAGCTGAGTTATACGGCCCTGTTTTAGATTCCCAGATGAAACAAAGTAACCATTGTATCAGGATTATTATAATAAGCAGGCCAAAACCTGGTTTTTTTCCAAAATAGTTGCTAGTGTCCTTTCAGGTAGAATGACATATAATAGCGATATTTTATTTAGGATCACTCCATTGTTGAAATAATCCTGTAGATTTCCCATAACACCGGTCGGATGCGGCTTGCATACATACACCGCTATCCTTTAGTCTGTAGATTCATAGTAAATCATAATTTTACACAATAAGGTATCATACAAGTTACAACTAGGTCATAAAATCAAGGAAAAAAAACAATACAAAAATCAAAAGCCGGTGGAATCCAATTAGTCACGCCGCCATGACACCTGTTCCAGCCAGTATTCTATTACCACAAACAAAGAAGTTCCTTATCCTGTCTGTGCCACGATACCCGAGGTGTTGTGTTCCAAAAGATCTTTGAACTGAGACTTGAGAAAAAGAAAAATGATATGGAAATTAAAACGTTTGGTCGTCTTTTGTTTTCGGAAATCGAATGGAAATGAAGGGCGAGTATCTTAAGATGTTGATAAAAGAACATAAACATTGGAGTATGGTTTATGCATCAAAAATTTGATGGTGAAAGACACATTGCGAGGAAACCAAAAAACAAAGCCAGTCATGTGACATCTAATAATCCGCACTGGGGCCGCGTAGTGGATTATGGCCCACTCCCTCTCACAGAGAGGAGGCCTGTGTTTCATCGGTGGGAATATCATAGGTTGGGTAATGATCGAAAATGTGGTGAACCACAAACAGTTGGATCATGTAGCTCGATTGAGGGTTTCATTTAAATTATTACTTTTCAGATAAATGTGATTTTCATTAAATTAATTGATTTTAACCACAACTTATCTTGTGTTGGATGAAATAAGGCAGGCTCACACAGAAAGGGAGCCAGAGGCACTGGCATGACTCTCCAAGTCTTTGTAACGTAAAGTAAACTGGAACTCCATATGTAAAATAAACACAGTAAATACTTCAAGTATGCTGTAAATGAAATCACAGAAAAGCTAAGTTACAAATTGGGACGGAAGCGTAAAATGAAAAAAATATGTAAATATTAAAACCGGCCAAGTGCGAGTCGGACTCGCCCATAAAGGGTTCTGTAGCAGCAAAGTAACATGATATAAAAGATTTTGTAGTTGGTTGTAATTTTGAAAGGTAAATTGCGGTATACGATTTATGACGTATTAAAAAAAACTAATTACTTGATCTCGTTCAAACCAATTTTCAATGGAAGTTTGCATAGTAATGTACTTACATCATATATTTTTTTTAGTTTTAACTTTCTCTTATTTTAGAAGTTACAGGGGAGGACACACATTTTACCACTTTGGAAGTGTCTCTCGCGCAAACTATTCAGTTTAGAAAAAAATGATCTCAGTAACCTCAATATAATTTTTAAAGACCTATCCATAGATACGTATGGGTCAGGTGTTTTTTTTTGTTTTCCAATTTTAAGTATGGGGGTACCTCCAAAATTTGTTTTTGTTTTATTTTTGTGTGAAAATCCTAATGCGGTTCACATAATACATCTACTTACCAAGTTTCAACAAGATAGCTGTTAAACTTTCGAAGAAAAGTGGCTGTGACATACGGACGGACAGACAGACAGACAAACAGACAGACATGACGAATCTATAAGGGTTCCGTTTTTTGCCATTTGGCTACGGAACCCTATAAAGTGCAACGTAAACCATCGTCAGATTCAGATTACATTTGTTTCAGAAATCTCTGTATCTTATGTTCTGTGTTGCCATTAGCAGCTATGATTATTCTAGGAACATTAAACAGCGAACACAAAGCTCACATTCCCGAGGAATTCTGAATATAATGATGTTGAACATTGTACCGTAAAAGGTAAAGGTAATCTGAAGCGAACAGATGAGGTTTTAGTTCAAAACAATGACTTTGTTTATAGACCTTTTGATAGTTTTGAGGAAACGGTTAGTGCAGTGTTGAGCGATTAACTGTGCCGCTGCGTATCGTAGGTTCGATTCCCTTACGGAACAAATATTTGTACACGCTGTTATGTAAGTACAAAAAGTTAAACATGTGTTGAACACTTGTCTAAACACAGTGTCAACTGCAAAACGGCATTTGGCATTGATATAAGGGTCAAGTTATCTTTTTATACGCAATAACGCCTGCGTCGCGTCTTCGCGTCAAAGATATTCTGAGGAAGGGTCGTTTTGCTGTTACACTTTTTTTGGACAAGTGTTCAACAGATGTTTAACTGTTTGTAGTAAGACAGCGTGTGCTTTATTCGTAAGTTAAGTACGATCACACACATGCAAATGTTCGTCCTCAGAACTGCTACAAGCAAATGACAATATTGACTTTTACATTTCCCGATGAAAATACCTACTTACTTCAAAAGTTACACTCAAAGAAGTTACAAATTTCTGCAGCTTCGTTCCTGCTTACTAACAGAAACTTGCAAACGAACTTCAGAAGTTCATTTATGCGTCTAGAGAGATGAAAACCAATCCAGAATTTCAATCCGGTGATTAATTGGAAATCGGTTGGATCTTAGATATTGGTAATCCATTTTATTAGCTTACAGACACGATCTGTTCAACTGGGACCCGAATCAGCCGTGGATTACGTGTCGAAGTGAAGTTGCGATTGAGATCGGATACATTTTACAGAACCAAAGAGGATTTTCTTAATATGAGTGTTTTGTAGAGGCTAAGGCGCTGGACACATAGAAAAGACGTAAGATGCAGACGGGGCGGAGACTTATGTCTCTTCGGCGTCTCTTTCATACAAAATGTATAGAAGCGTCGCGATGTAAGACACACAGAAGAGACGGGGCGCGGGCGCGACTCTCATACATTTTCGCACGTCCGCGACGCGTCCTCGTCTTATGTATTTTCTATGTGGCCCGCGCCTAAGGTTTGCGTCCTAGTACAGTGAAATAATGAGACTTTTTTTAACTGGCACGCTGGGCAGGACGGGAAGGACTGTCAGACTTTTGCTTCACGGTGTCCTTCAATAGACCTTTACGTTCCGGGGTCCAGGTTATTCGTTAGTCCCGCGACCCCCGTTTAACATCTGCATCTGCTTTAACGTCGATTCGATAGGTACCAAAAAAGTTATATTTTTTTTAATTTAAGGCCGGGTTGGTCGTGAAAATGAGCCCTGCTAAAATGACATATTAAATTCGCCACACATAATGTGCACTGTGGCATACATGTGCGGTTTCCATCCTTTGTGCGACTATCGACTCGCACTGGCTCATTCAGAGGAACAGAGGCCGTGTGTGAATGCATTCTGTAGCATACTATAAATGACATAGGTATATCTGTATTCATACGAGATGTGGATACACTTCGTTGGACGTAGGCCTTTATCTATACTATTATTATAAAGCTGATCTCAGGAACTAATGGTTCTAATTCTTTTTGTGTTATGTAGTCCATTTATTTATCGAGGAAAGCTACAGGCAGAAAAACAACAAAAAGAAAAATTAACAATATAGTCCTGTGCGAGGCCAAAAGGCTCTTATCTCAGCATGTGCCACGTTTGACATTTGCGACACTATGTGCGTGTCCACACTGGAAGCCTAGGTGCTATCGCGTGTGAAATCGCCGCTAGGGGCGCTAGTGTAGCGTGAGGTCCCGAAATGTTTGTTTATTGGCGGGCTGCACGGTTTAATTTCTTTTTAGTTTACTTTCTGAGGTATTACGAAATATTTAATGAAATATTATTCTTATTACGGCAATGAATATCCGCTTTAAAAGCGGAACTAAGAAAAATAGGTGCAAAGTTAAGCGGACTGAAAGACCAGCTAATTCAGAGGTTAGCTAATTCAGAGTTAGTTGTTTACTGTTTATACACTGCATATTTTATTATTTAATGTTCTGACGCCACAGTCCAGAACAATAACAAACTTTCAATAACAAACTGACAGCCTCACTCGCCAGTGGCGCCATCTGGTGAGCACAAAAACGTTAGCCCTTATTGAGAAACAATATTAATTTCGTACGTAAATCTACATGTTTATAACCAGCATGCACCTTAATATTCCTAGTCAGAGCTCATACATTCACACAGTGTGGAACGGTGAGAGATCTGGTGCGTACTGGTAGGCACATAGCACAGCCGGTGGCTTCACGGTGTACCTGCCACGAATGGTAGAGGAAAATAGAAATGGCATTTCTCTTTCATCCTTTGTATTAAAAGTGCTATAAGAGGTTTTGCATCTGAATGTGTATGTTTTTATTTTAATGGATTCGCTCTTGACTTAGTTTATGTTAAAGGTAAAAGAAAGAAGCCTACAATGGAACAAGCTTTCCCAGAATAAATCTCTTCACTCTAACTTTGAAGAGATTCGGGCTGTATTCGTTCAGGAACACAGACGAAGTTGTTGAAGTGCGTTCCACTCCTTTGCTGTGTATTCCAATGTTGAGTTAAGTTTTTTCATATGTTTTAAGTGGTAATATCTTCGTTTAGGTATAAGTTTTACATCAATTTTGAGCTTCTGATATTTCGGCATTATGGCAAATATTATAATTTTTACATCTCATAAACAAAAAAAAAATAGTTTATCCACGATCACAACACTTAAAACGGTCCCAAAATATCGGAAATTCAAATAATCGATACATGGTAAAATAATATCCCTTTGTAAGGTCTAATGATATTTTTTGTTTTATATCTAGGTTAATAAAAAAAGAGCTAGACAAATCCATAGACAGCTTTTGCCTCATAGGATGTAGACTAAAAATAAACTAAGCTAACAGAAAAAAAAAACAAATATTCAAACTCCATTAAACAGATGTCAAAAAAAAATGCTTTATTTTTCTTAGAACTTAGAATTAGCAGACTTTATTTATTTAGTGTTAATAACTAAAGTATGCATAATATTTTTAGCTAAAACCAATGTTTGATTAAACATCAAACAAAGCGTCTTAAATACCACCATTTTTTGTGAAAAGAAATTGGCAAAAGAACTATTATCAAGTACAGAATAAATATTTAAATTTTCAATGAACTTGGATTGGATTTGAAGCACTATTTAATTTTCCAACGGAGCGGATCGTGGGGTGAAACACTCAATTGAAAAGAGCTTGTTTTTTTTCTTATTATCTTGTTAAGAGCGCGTCTGTCGAATGACATTTCATACAAACTTTTTAATGTCCTTATTTTTTCGAAAAAAAAAACTAGCAACTTTAATGAAACTTCATAGCGTAAGCACGATAAATAGTGAAATATTTAATTTACTAAGCTTTATTATTTTGCAAACTAAATATTCCCAAAAAGGAGTAGACTGTAAAACTAAAGTTAATTAAATAAAATAGAGACAATACTTAGGTGTCAAAATTACATTGGTAAAAGTAAAATTTAGTAAAAAAAAAAATCAGAGAACGTTTTCGAAATGTCTTATTTAACAAAGATAATTGCAAATCTCTGTTTATATAGAAAATTTTAAAATTACTGTAACATATTTCTACAATGTTCTTCAATGTCTATAAGTTTAGTAGTTCCTGCTTATGCGTATAATTTTCTATTAAAAATAAGTTGTCATTTCGTAAAATAAGGTTTTGATAATTTTGTATGAAACGTACACGCTCATAATATCTATTTAGAATTTTATTCGTATTACATTTGCTTGGAGAATAAACACAATACCGTTTGATTAGAACGCCGCAGACTAATACAATCTTGTAAATGCTTTTATTTTATAATTTCTGTGGGACTTGGCAACATAATAAAAATATGTAAAACATTATTTCTATTTGATTTACTTACTTGAATAAGTGTAAGTTATTGTAATACAGCGCTTTTTGTTTCTTTTGCAGTGCAAAGAATCACCATGATGAGTCCTTCCACTATTGGTGGAGCAGGAAGGGCTGTGAGGCTCTCTCTAACTAAAACCACTCTGGTTCCTGATCGGCCGGCGAGCAAACGATTACTCGCCGACCGCAAGCCCGAGTGGCCATTTGACTTAAGTACTTTTTTTATGTTTTTCTTATGATTTCAGATTACTTTTATTTTCCTAAAACAATTTTATAATGGCTTAATAGTAGACTGCCGCTGAAATGACAATTCAGGATACTTTATTAATTTGTACGAAGCGATATTAGGGAAAGGGCAACGACCGGAAACCTTATCACGAGTTTTCACGTTTTTGTGACGTAAGTAAACAGGAATTGATGTTAATTTGAAGGATAAATTTAGTTCCTATTAGACGCGCTTTTTTCCATATAATTTACGTCGTAATACTTGAATTACCTAGGCTGTACGGTAAAGTACGTGGAATTCATGCTAAAGCCTCGGTATCGCCATTATCAAAGAGTAAAGCCTCCTGCAGACACACGCGATTAATCGCGCGGGGCGACATGTCGCGGTCCATTCGCAGTATTTTTAGAGTGGAAATTAGCTTGGCTCGTTGTCGCAGCGCGATTAATCGCGTGTGTCTGCAGGAGGCTTAATAATCAAAATTATAAAAAAAAAAACTGTATTTTGTTGTTAATTTCCACGGAAACATTTCAACAAGTTATCAGCTTTCCCAAAATAGGTTACATAAATTTATAACAAACCCTAAAACACGATTAAACCAACCCGTTTGAGACCAACTAATCCAATCTGGGCCAACTCAACTAAATAATGTACAATATTATGTCGTTTTATGCTAAATTTAATTTTGAAACTCAACCCTTTTGCGGGTAGTCAGTAAACATAACTAAATCCGATGTCAATCATTGTGGTTTTTGTTTAGACTATATGCCCGTTTTTGCAGAAGTAAAATGACACTTACAATAATGCCAAAATATTAAAGCACTAGATATCTTTTTTTGATGTGGAAAATCATCTTCTTGCTCATTTAGTCTACTCTCGGCCCCTTGACCCCTAAACCCTAAAACAACGATTTATTTCCCCTCAACCCTGTAACATGTTCACTCTCGACCCCTCGGAGGTGAGACTGAATTTTCATACAAAGAACAGGTACGTTTATTACACTCTTGACCCCCTAGTGAACTAGGGGGTAAATATTAATTTTAGGTACTTATTGAAGTACCTAAAATTAATATTTGAAAAGTAACCGCAGTCCATAAATTATACAATATTAGGGTGATTTATAATAGCAAGATGGATGAGAAACGATTGCATGTAGCGGAAATGAGGATGTTGAGATGGATGTGTGGAGTGACAAGAATGGATAAAGTGAGGAATGACTTTATAAGGGGAAGTTTGAAAGTGACGCCTGTTACAGAAAAAATTAAAGGGAATCGTCTGTCTTGGTATGGACATGTGATGAGGAGGGATGACACCCATGTGACTAAGAGAGTGATGGGTATGAATGTTGATGGATGGAGAGGAAGAGGAAGGCCAAAGAAAAGATGGATGGATTGTCTAAGGAATGTATATGAATGAAAAAGGAGTAAAATATACTGTGAAGTCTGATAGGGGAGAATGGAAGAAAAAAACGTGTTGTGCCGACCACAAGTAGAATGGGATAAGGACAGGAAGATGATGATTATAATAGCAAGTTTGGGGCTCGAGAGGAAACTAAAACCTAACTGGAAAATAAAATTGACTATTGTCATTGTTTAATGAACTATAGTTAGGGGTCCAGTGGACACAATACTTTTTAGAGGTCGAGGGGCCGAGAGTAGACTGAACCTTTCCCCGCTCTGGGGGGAGCGGAAGGGATTGTCAGTCAATTTAAGATTCACATTGTTAATTTATAATTCTCTTAAAAAGTCAACCTATTGGAAAAATCAATTAACTTTCATTTTAATTGAATTCTTTCAAACTAAATTCTGACCTATTCAGTGACGTTAAGATCGTATATCCAACAATATTACAAGAACGGAACAAAGCCATGTCCATTGTTTATACCATTTACTTCGTTCAGAGAAAAACATCAAAGACTACAGACACTACGGAAATGGAATCCTTGTAAAACAAAGCTTTTATAATAAACGAATGAATTTAATAAAGACTTCGTAGAAACAGAATGTTCTAGTTGATCCAGTTTGTTTAATGAGAGTTACTGAAAGGTGAACTCTAAATAAATTAAGGTAAGTACTATGCGACAAAATCGACGAAGGTTTGATGACAACATATTGTGACATCATACACGTTTTTTCGGCACTTGCACGCTCTTAAATAAACAATAATGTTACGTCGATCGAATTGCGAGACCTATTTATAAGCTTCTCGAAAGTTCCACAAGGTTCTCGACAATTCTACTGAAGATTGGTCTGGAAGTTTCTAGAAAATTCTACCCTATTCTAAATGTTTCGAGATGGTTCTGGAATGTTCCAGGAGATATGGGACTACGAGTATGTCGAAGTCTATGGATGTTTCCAGAACATTTGACCATCTTCTAGAAACATCTGGTGGGTCCGGCAGGGGTATAAATAGGGCCCCGATCGGCAACCTGAGTCAGTCTGGTTTTGACTACGATCGAGGCTACTCGAAAGTGAACTCAAGCGATCTCTAAGTGACTTTTACGTGTGATTAAGTGTGTGTATAAGTGTTTAAGTGTTGAGTAGTGTTAAGTGCTTGTTGTAATTAATGATTCGTGTGTAAATAAGATTATTTGGTTTTAATTGGTGTTAATTTATTTATACCGATACCCAGCTCGTAACAATAATTATCATCTCAAAATAATATTAAGAAGATAAATAAGAAGATTTTTAAGTAAATTATTAGACCTAATTTCTAAGTAGTTGGACTTCATTGACGGGTTCCCCGTACATTTTGTGGTAACAGCGTGTACACAATGGGCGCTATCAAACGCGCGATTTGAGAACCAACAGGTGATATGGAGGTGTACACACATGCACGTTTACTACATAGCTTTAGAGCCTAGCATAGTTTGTGTTTCATCGATAACATAGATATTTTCCACAGCAGATTTAGACCTACATCAATGTAACACAAGCTGGGTTTATTGCTATACCACCAATTCGCACTAAGCGTTTCCAAACGTCTTTTATAATGCGGACAGCGAAGGAGTGGAACTCTCTGCCTGCGTCTGTGTTTCCGAACGCATACAACCCTAATCTCTTCGGCTTCTTCTGGGTAAGCTCGCTCCAACGTCGACCTTGTCTTAGTCATTCCTGACCTAAACTAAGGCCAAGAGCAAACCCATTTTACATAAAAAAAAAACTGAAATAATTAATTCGTTTCGGTGTCAGTCAATTTTATACTCAACAACATTGATAAGCACTTTATCGCAATTTGGTATTGAATTTATTAAGTTGCTAGGCACGAATTAAAAAAAAAATTGCTAAATGTTGTACAGAAAACACTTACTGAATATTAACACTCTGTGAATCACTAGCTCACGGTTAATCGAGTATAGGTAATACGTGAGCTCGGCCAATGGGATTGACGTTTGTGCGACAAATTACTGTGGTGCGACACACCATACTTCGAAACCACGCTTGTTCGACAAACACTCGACATTACTCTTGTCTTCTTTAAGAATAAAAAAATAATCATCATACATACGGGTTTAAAATATTAGAAGAGAAAAGGAGCCGCGCGGGGCTCCTATTTCTGTCTGCAGGGTTAAAGGAACTGATTAAGGCGATGACAAGAGCTAATGTACCTCTCGCTCGCACGTTTCGACATTTTGAAAGATATAAAATCACTGATCCCATTTTTGAAAAATCGCAATCAACTATTTTTGTGCAGTCATCAATCGATACAAGTTTACCTACTCAAAAATTTGCTTTACTAGTTTTAGTACTTAAGCAAATTTTTGAGTAGGTAAACTTGTATCGATTAAAATGTTTTTTTTTTTTTACTAAACTGTGCAATGTGATTGCACAAAAAATAGTTGATTGCAATTTTTCAAAAACGGGATCAGTGATTTTATAACTGGAAATTAAAATTGACTATTGTCATTGTTTAATGAACTATAGTTAGGGGTCCAGTGGACACAATACTATTTAGGGGTCGAGGGGCCGAGAGTAGACTGAACCTTTCCCCGCTCTGGGGGGAGCGGAAGGGATTGTCAGTCAATTTATGATTCACATTGTTAGTTTATAATTCTCTTAAAAAGTCAACCTATTGGAAAAATCAATTAACTTTCATTTTAATTTAATTCTGTCAAACTAAATTCTGACCTATTCAGTGACGTTAAGATCGTATATCCAACAATATTACAAGAACGGAACAAAGCCATGTCCATTGTTTATACCATTTACTTTGTTCAGAGAAAAACATCAAAGACTACAGACACTACGGAAATGGAATCCTTGTAAAACAAAGCTTTAATAAACGAATGAATTTAATAAAGACTTCGTAGAAACAGAATGTTTTTAATCTAGTTTGTTTAATGAGAGTTACTGAAAGGTGAACTCTAAATAAATTAAGGTAAGTACTATGCGACAAAATCGACGAAGGTTTGATGACAACATATTGTGACGTCATACACGATTTCTTAGCACGCTCTTAAATAAAAAATAATATCATCTCAAAATAATATTAAGATTTTTATGTAAATTATTAGACCTAATTTCGAAGTAGTTGGACTTCATTGACGGGTTCCCCGTACATTTTGTGGTAACAGCGTGTACACAATGGGCGCTATCAAACGCGCGATTTGTAAATCAACTGGTGATAATAATATTATGGAAGTGTACACATATGCAAGCACGTGGTTATGTTTACTACATAGCTTTAGAGCTTAGCATAGCTTGTGTTTCATCGATAACATAGATATTTTCCACAGTAGATTTAGACCTACATCAATGTAACACTAGCTAGCTTTATTGCTATACCACCAATTCGCACTAAGCGTTTCCAAACGTCTTTTATAATTCTGTGTTTCCGAACGCATACAACCCTAATCTCTTCAAAGTTAGAGTGAACAGGCTTCTTCTGGGTAAGCTCGCTCCATCGTCGACCTTGTCTTAGTCACTCTTGTCCTAGACTAAGGCCAAGAGCAAACCCATTTTACATAAAAAAAATAGTTTCGGTGTCAGTCAATTATACTCAACAACATTGATAAGCACTTTATCGCAATTTGGTATTTAATTTATTAAGTTGCTAGGCACGAACTACAAAAGTGCTAAATGTAGTAAAGAAAACACTGACTGAATATTAACACTCTGTGAATCACTAGCTCACGGTTAATCGAGTGTAGGCACTACGTGGGCTCGGTCAATGGATGTTGGATTGACGGTTGTGCGACAAAACTGTGGTGCGACATAAGTACCATACTTCGAAACCACGCTTGTTCGACAAACACTCGACATTACTCTTGTTTTCTTGAAGAATAAAAAATTAATCATCATACGTATTCAAAATATTAGAAGGGAAAAGGAGCCGCACGGGGCTCCTATTTCTGTCTGCAGGGTTAAAGAAACTGCTGCTCTTAAGGTGACACTTTACGAAAAAAGGCCTTTGGAAGAAGGGGTTTTATGAAAAAACCACTGCATAAATCAATTTCAAATAAGAATTATTAAATTCTTCGATAAATGTGCCGTGTCCGTACAGGCTTCGTTTTGGAAATTTGATGCTTCTTTAATTTCTAATTTACGCCCAAAGTTGTGCTAAAATTAGCAATAAAAACGAATCTTTAAAAGCTCATGATCATAACTTTTTAATGGCTTTTTATTTTACAATTCTGCTTCCGTACAGACAAAATTAATAATGAGACAAAATGATATCATGTTTAACTTTGGATGTACATTGTTACATAGTGGAGTAAAACCCCCCCGAAGTTTGTATGTTGACTAGTGTCGCCTTAACTCCGTGACGTTTTGTCGCACTAGACTACCATTGTGTCGAACGACTATCGTACAATCATTTGCCAAACCAGACGAAATAACGAGTAAATATAAATTTAATCTCGATAGTATTGTAAATATTTCTTTCTACAAACGTTTTTAATTTCAATAAGTAGTAAAGCCTCGTTCATTGTTACATTCGCCAAGTCCGCGAAACGTCCATACTTAAATGAAAAAGTTTGATGAATAGACCACGATACGACCCAATTGCAATGCAATCAATACTTACAAGTTTCACGAGAAAATTGGAAAATATTGAATTCTGTTTTGCAGGCTTTCATAGTTACTCTTTCTGATCATTGCGATAGCACCTAGGTATTATTGAGAGAATTCCCGAATTTTTGTGTTATTTTGTGCGAGTAAACCTTGTGGTCCTTAGACATTAAATTGCGTATTTAAGTTAATTTTTTCACGTATTTTTTAAAATTAGTTTTTATGCAGTCGGTTTTTTTTCTTCAAATTATTTTAATTTTGAAGTGAAAACTTCTCCAGCGGCGTTGTACACTTATTTGTAATGGGTAAATAATTTAAAACTCGCGTCAGGGTTACGTTTCCCTGATCGAAAAAGCGTAAGACGTAATTTAAATAAGCTCCATCTATCGCTCTTAACGTGAACCACGTAGAAACGTAAAAATAAAGAGGCAAACGATAGCTTGAATTTTAATCGTGCAACGCCATCTATCGCAGTGGTGGCCCAGTGGTATGAGCAGTGGTGGCCCAGTGGTATGAGCAGTG
Source organism: Agrotis exclamationis (assembly GCA_950005045.1). NCBI lineage: Eukaryota > Metazoa > Arthropoda > Insecta > Lepidoptera > Noctuidae > Agrotis > Agrotis exclamationis. The sequence goes on along the minus strand of OX465417.1, from coordinate 4,026,598 downwards.
GTGGCCCAGTGGTATGAGCTGTGGTGGCCCAGTGGTATCGGCCTCGACTTACGAGTATATATAGGTCGTGGGTTCGAACCCCGTCAGGCGCATTACTTTGTGTAATTTATTTCAACACCACTGCTCTCAAAACGGTGAAGGAAAACATCGTGAGGAAACCGGCATGTCCTAGAACCAAAAAATTCGAAGACATGTGACATAGTACCAATCCGCACTGGGCCCGCGTGGTAGATTACGGCCTATTCCCTCTCACAGAGAGGAGACCTGTGTCCCAGCAGTGGGAACATTTATAGGTTGATGATGATGATGAACGCCATCTATCGAGCATATATGAATACATTTGTGATTTGATACTTGTACGACACTAACAAGATGTAACAAAATTCGTTAATTTCATATCTGTACCACTCCAGTTTTAAAATATAACACAGTAATAAAAAAGTTTTCACTTCTACCGGCACTCCCAGAGTGCAACCCGTTTCTGCTAATAACCTTTGTACGAGTAAACCATTTATGTCGTCTTAAGACATTAAATTACATACGGATAAATTCGTGTTTACTTGGGAAATCCCATGTTCCCCTCTACCGTATGTAATATAATGTCAAATCAGTCAGCTCTACAATGACTTGGATGTCCTTATTATGTCCTAAATATCATTGAAGCGTTCAAATTTTCTAGGGATGTAATAAAGGCCACAGAGACGCCGCGATTGGATACAATATTAGGGCACCCATCGGCAAGTATGTATCTGTACCAAGGATTTTGTTACAGACCTCTGAAGTGTACACGTTAACGGATAGACTCTCATTGGTACAACACTCCAAAATTCCGATACGGTACGGTTTTTTTTTAGCGTGGTAAAATCATCAAATGAGTCCTCCCACCCAGGGCAGGGCGGGAGGGACTGTCAGACTCGTACTGACTAAAATCCATGGTGTCCTTCAATAGCCCTTTGTGTTCCGGGGTCACGGTAATGAGATAAGTCCCGCAACCCCGGCAGGCTTTGGCCCTCTAGAGGGGGGCCCCGTCATCATGCTGACACTCTTTGAGGCGCGCGTGGAACACAACGCGCCGTCGACCCGGGCATGGTCCATGGTCGGGTGGCGAGTTGCCCATTACTCACCGCCCGCATGCCCGCGCCTACGGTGGCCGGAGATCGCAATACGGTACGGTACGGTTGGTTTCGAACCCTTTCCATAGAGAAACATCGAGATATGATTCAATCAAGCCTGAGCTACATAGCTACGGCAGCCATTTGATTCATTGCCACGGTAATTTAAATAAATCAAGCCGATCTTATCTCCCGATATCCGTTCAAATATCCCACGATTTATCACGAGCTAGATATAACAATAATTACGTCTAGATATCGACCTAGGCAATAAATTCACAGGTTGATATATAGCCTGAAGAGAAAGCTGAACGAATACTGCTTCAAAAGAGGTAACGAATGTTCCTTATCTAGATTTATTCATGAAAAAGAATCGCTTATTAATTTTATTTCGACGTATTCATGGAATTTCATATCTCCCGACGCTAGCAATAGTTATTTTGCTATCTCTATTTTCAGCACAGTTTTACCTGAATATCTATAATTTTCAGTCTGAGAAATTAAAGAGGTTTTCCTCGCAGAATTCTCTAAAAGAAAAATATATTAAATATAAATAAATTGCCCTAAAACCTCTGCCAAGTTCAAAGAATTCCTCAGGTTAGTAAAACTATTTCACGGAAAATCAGATTTCGAAAATAAAATGGCCCACATTTTCCCCGGTAAATCAACTGTTTGGTAAGAAAGCTTACTTTAGCCACAAAGAAATGCCACGATTTGTCTCGGAATCCGACTAATCTACAAAGACAATATCTGAAGCGAAATGTAGGAAATTCTCACCCTAGAAAACTCTGTACAATCACGTGGAAATCTTTGAACAGTGAAGCAGGAAACATGTAATACATTTGTATACAAGGAAAGACGTACAAAATGAAGTGAAAATGTTTCCGCAAAAAAGGGTCCGTCTTGATGAGTATGGAATTCCCGCAGGTGCACATTTGTGCTAATGACGACTTACCATGGTCCATTTTTTTCAAACTGCTTTTGTACAGCTACCAGCCAAATCAACAACAACCTGTACATTTTTGTACCATTTGGGAATCAAAAACCTGACATACAGCGTAGTAGCTGATTGCTAAACTACTGAGCCAACCTTTCCCATCACTGGCTTATGCCCCAAATGAACATCCTTTCAATTCCGTTCCATTGCTTTTGATTGCACATTGAACATCTTTAAGAAACGGATGACTGGTTCCAGACAAAGATCGGGATCAAGATAGCAACCTATGATACATTATTAATTAATTTCCAGAATTCCAGCGCAGCTCTAGAAGATAATATTTGCTAGTTTTTTAAGTAAAAACTTCTTCAGCGGCGTTGTACACTTTTTTATAATGGATAAAAATGTAAAACTCGCGTCAGGTTCACGTGACCCTGATCGAAAAAGCGTAAGACGTAATTTAAATGAGCGCCATCTATCGCTCTTAACGTGAAACACGTAGAAACGTAAAAATGAAGAGGCAAACGACAGCTTGTATTTTAATCGTGCAACGCCATCTATCGAGCATATATGGAAACATTTATGATTGGACACCTGTACAACACTAACAAGATGTAACAACATTCGTTAATTTCGTATCTGTATCACTCCAGTTTTAAATATAACACAGTAATAAAAAAGTTTTCACTTCTACCGGCACTCCCGGAGTGCAACACGTCGTTTTTTTTATTGTGTTTCCTACTACGCGAACCCAACAAGCGCTTTCTGCTAATAACCTAGATTTTAAGATAATCGCTTACCTTGACTATGAAAGTAGTTCATGTTTCTTGAACGTCTTATTGGGTACCAAAATAACAATAGAAACTAACAATTTATTAGTGTAGAACCATAGCTCTCTCCACTTTGTTACAGTCATAACAATCAATGGAGGGAAACAAATTGTTCGATGCGCATACGCCACAACAATGGGATTGCGCGGAGCTATAAAAAGATACTGATGGTATAGCTATTTGATTTCTTTTAACGACCATTATAAATTTAAAATAAAGTCCAGGTTTGTTGATTATACAAGGTTTTAAAAAATCAACTGCAGGAATTTCGTGTGCGTACTCGGTATCAAAAACCAAGTACATTCAAAAAAAATTTTTTTCAAAAGAAAAATTTTTTTCAAGCTTTTTATTTTTGACCATGTTAATGAGTGAAATTGACTATTTTTTTTTTAATGCCGTTCGACTCCGTTTCATGTACCTAAGGATCATTTCATTGTATCGGAAGAAAAAAATCGGGACGGCGGAAGTTGGTCAATTTTACTCATTTTTGTAGATAACTCACACTTGACCAAAAAAATAAAAACGCCAAAATTATCAACATCAAAAAAGAGCTAAAGGTTCCTCAGAAAGTTTTCCCGTATCTCTTATGGATGCGGATTTCCCCCTTTTTGGCCAAAAGAAACATCCTGTATAGATATTTCCCACCGTTCATAATAATCTGTTTCACGCTTAAACGTAATCATTTATCAGCATAATATGGGGACCTCTGGGACAAAGGCATACTCTTTATCAAGGAATTAGTGGACCGTAATCCACCACGCCCCCAAGTGTGAGTTTATGGTCAATCTATTTTTTTTTTGCAGATTTAGAGGCTCGTAATCTGTTTTTATTAACGCAGGTTAATTAATGAAAACTGTAAATAAAATCTATGACGAATTATTGTTTTTTTTGCATTTACAGTTTTTCTTGCACAAACGCCCAGACCCGAAACAACTACTTGTAGATCAAATATTTGCTCCGTGCGGGAATCGAACCCGCGACACGTAGCGTAGCAGTTCAATCGCTCAGCCACTACACCAACGATGCCAATGTAATGTAATGTTAAAGGCAGTATAGTAACTAAGTAAACTGCAAAACTACCCACCGACTTCAAAAAATCGTGCCGCTTATGGAAAACTAACCAAGCCACTTTCCAAGTACCAATAATATGTTTTGTCTAAGACAAAACATCTCAACAAGCAGGCGTAGCAGTCGGCAGAAACTAGTCGCCATAAAAACACTCCAAAAATATATGTGATAGAAACAATTCACTTGCTCAAAGTGTCATAACTATCATATAAATAATCTACCAATAACATAATATATAAAAATGGCTGGACTACCACAAAACAGTCACATCCCACTCGTCTTTTCAGCCACCGTTTGGCGAGAAAGACAAATTGTTCAAACATGTTCAGAAATATAATACAGCGGTTACTTTTACCGAATGGAACTGTTAAAATAATTTTGGAACGAATTGTTTTCCCTGAAAAGGGTAGATTTGAGGTGTAGCCCATATGCTTACAGATGCTACTCATGAGATATGATTACCTACATAAGGAAGGTTCTAAAGGGTAATTAATTACTATCCCAATCACTACAAGCTACCGCACCGTAGCTGCTCTAATTAATTTGAAAGGCTTTTGCTTGGGGTGCTAAGACAGGAAACCTCCACGTGCGCCCGTGGACTGGAGTTCCCTCTCGGATACGTCCGGGGGGAAGACCAGTTTTTCGGGACGGTGCACCCTTGGATGCGGGAAAAAACTCTTCCTTAGGCACTGTGCCTAAGGGGTCTCTTTGCCCGTATGCCAATAGCCTGTCGGGTGGACGCTCCAACGCGTGTCCCTCTGAATAACAGAGGGCACTGCGACGGAGCGGGCTTGCGGACGGTGAGTAATGGGTATGCTCGCCGTCCGACCAAGGACCAAGCCCGGGCCGGTGGCGCGTCGTGTTTCACGCGTCACCGACGGGGCCCCTTATGGGCCAAATGCCTGCTGGGATCGCGGATTTTTCTTAATCCAGGATACCGTGGCCCCGGAACGTAAAGGGCATCCGAAGGAACACGGGTGGATTTTAGTCAGTAAAAGTCTGACAGTCCCTTCCGCCCCACCCAGGGCGGGAGGATTTTGCCAACCAGAAAAAAAAAAAGGGTTTTGCTTCATAATCAACTTACAGGAGTTCACAGAAGAAAAGAGAAGGACTGATACCTTCCACCGTCACAACCTGAAATTATTTAGCCACGAGCTCAAGTCTGTTTGAGAACATCTTCATAATTATCGTCAGCAATAATTATTACCTTACATCAACACACACACCTTAAGGTACGAATAAAAAAATAGATAGTTCAACTTTAATTAAAAACCAACTGTAAAAAGTAAAGTACTAACGGCACCAGCTAATGAGCGCAAAATCTCTTTAATCAAAGCAGAAACGGGGCGGAGCAAAACGTCCGAACGAGAGAGACTGTGCACAGAAAAACGTAAAAAAGGTTTTCCTAGACCAACCCTAACTCATTAAGGTGCTGATAGATGAGCATTCACTTGTATCAGAACATCGAGCATTCGCCGTTCTTAATTTTGTCTAACTGAACAACTAACAGGCTAAGCATAGAGCCAAACATCGCTACGAACGTTATCACGATCTTTTCTTCATCACGATGTTGACTTGACACTCGGCTTGGCATAAAGATCGCCAGAACGGTCGTACGAATGCTCGCTAAGGCCCGGCGCCCACTATCGGCATCGGCCCGGCTGAAGATTTTAGGTGATAAAAACATTATACATTGACTTCATGGCAATAAAGTAGAAATTTCCATGATATATGATCGTAGTAACAAACCCACCGCTTCAGTATGCATGAGGTTAATGTATAATGCTATTTATCACCTAAAATCCTCTGCCGTGCGAAGCCGATAGTGGGCGCCGGGCCTTAAACGCTCTTGTTTGAATTCGCAAGAATGCTCATTACAAGTGAATGCTCTAGTTTATCAGTACCTTTAGACATCTCAACGGAGAACATTTTCAGAAACCACCAGTTAAATCCGCCAGGCTATCAGAAATTATGACACCGTTGATAATGAGTAATTCGGGCTTACTAATCCCAATTTAAAAGCCAATTAAAACAGTCTTGGCTTTTATTAATTATAATTTATTGTGGGGTAAACTGCGAGTCGTTTTGGGGTTAATTTAAATCAAAAGGCTTGGCCGTTTTGTGATATCGTATTTCTTTTAGGGTGGTTTTTTTGGAGACGGTAAATATTGGTGTGAAAAAATTGAATCTTTCATTAAGCAAAATGTTACAGAATATCTTGTTGGCAGGCACACCCAAGACGGAAAGGTCAAACAAATGGAATTAGTTAAACTTTCATCACACTTCTTGTTTAAGTGAAATTGATGGAATTATTTGACTACTAATGGATCTTAGTTTGCCAACAACAACTTTCAGTATCAATAACTAACCCAAAGAAAGTAAATTTGCCCCAAAGTTGTAGGTAAATACCACCCACCCCAGCCGGAATTCGACCCGCACATTAAGAGCTGAAAATTCTTGGCATAACTTATCGCAGCTAAGCAATGTATACGTATAGCTGTACAAAGATCATTTGGCGCGTGACCGAAATGGGAACTATTGCTGCCACTTTGCTTTTTTATTAATGTTTCCTTAGTTAACGTCATTAGAACAACAAAAGGACCCCAATAGATGAAATAAAATGATGGAATGTCAAAATAATATTGTATTCACGTAGAGTGCAAGCCACGAGGGTAGACCCGTGGATTTGTGGTAGGTACTACCATTTTTTAAATAGATGTAATGACATTGCTTTTTTTTTTCGTGGTAAAATCATCAAATGAGTCCTCCCAGCCCCGGGCAGGGCGGGAGGGACTGTCAGACTTGTACTGACTAAAATCCACGGTGTCCTTCAGTAGCCCTTTTGTGTACCGGAGTCGCGGTATACGTATGTCCCGCGACCCCGGCAAGGCTATGGCCCTCTAAAGGGGACCCCGTCATTATGCTGACGCTCTTTGAGGCACGCGTGGAACACAACGCGCCGTCCGTCGACCCGGGCATGGTCCATGGTCGGACTGCGAGTTGCCCTTTACTCGCCGCCCGCATGCCCGCGCCTACGGTAGCCGGAGATCGTCCCGCGACATCCGTCGATGTAATGACATAGACACTAATGCCGCGTCAAAAAGATTTCAGTCGTGACGCGGACTCTATGAACGATAAATATGATGAAATGTCAAAATGATATTGGAAGTGAAGAGCTGAAAATGCTGAAATGTTTATGTCAATCTGTTTAAAATTGGTACTTTCTTCAATATATTTTGGACGACGAAAGAAGCCATCGTAAAATAACCAAGAAGCCAACACGAGATTGACGCTTGTTTAAACCGTTTTGTATTTTGTAGTACGACACAAACACATTCAACGAAATACAAAGTTAAACAATGTTATTCTTTCAATCCTAATTTGGGGGTCAAAGCACCTCCTAATAAGCAAGGATACAATATACGTATTAGGGTCACAAAAGGACTCACACGTAATCATGTCGTAATCGTACAAGTTCCGGGTTTCGAAGTCGTGTCGTAAACTTTATTTACGATTATGCGTTTAAAATTGTAAGTAAGTACGGATTTGTTGCGAAATCGACGATTTATTGGAATGATTATTGTATGTACAGACACCAGCACGTCAACATATCTTTAAAGCCGGTTGGTGCAGTGACTGAGCGATCGACTGTTGCGTGTCGCGGGTTCGATCCCCGCACGGAACAAATATACGTATTTGTATGTTCTTTGTAAACGTACCCAAGACACAGGAGAAATTCTTAGTGTGAAAAGTTTCAAAAGAAGAAAAAAAGATGATAAATTCTAGTAGTTAGTTTTTTTAGTAGTAATTTAAGTAGTTATAAGGCATATTTTTCTATGCATTTTTTGCGCAGATGTGCCTATTTTGCTTAAAGAAGGCAGTCGAGTTGTATCACTTTTCACTAAGGGTTCAGAATTAATTTAGCGAGGATTCTAACGAGCATTCTGGCGAGCTTCTTGTGGAGCCGACTGTCAAGTCTGGCATCTTCATGAAACGACTATCGACTAGGGCGTGGTTCGTAAAAGAATTTTACTTTTTTCGCCAAAGTAGTTTAAATGTATGCGTTATAGAGTAAGTAGCACGACACCAAATCAGATAGGTATCACTCAGCAAAAAATAAGCAAGTCAAATTGAGTGAGTGCTGTTAGCAACTGTTCCCGGTTCTACGAGGAGCGGGGATCCTCGGCTCCTTTAGATTATATCGTAATGTTAAACATCTTAATAGCCTCCCTCAATGAATGGACTATCCAACGTAAACGACATTTTTTTCAATTAGAACCAGTACTTCCTGAGATTAGAGCGTTCAACTAAGCAAACAAACTGTTCAGCTTTATAATATTTTATAGTATAGATATTAACTGTGATTCATCCTCTTCAATATCTCAACAACTCGTCAAAAGCTCTCATAACTATGTATCATAATAAAATACTTGTTTATTACTACAATAAACAGTTTTGTACGGTTGTTAGATTCGACTGTAACTTTATTTATGAGGTAATCATATTTTTGAGAGATCTTGGCAGTACGCCCATGATAGCTCTTAGATACGACTACTTACTTTTTTTTTATCGTGGTAAAATCATCAAATGAGTTCTCCCACCCCGGGCAGGGCGGGAGGGACTGTCAGACTTGAACTGACTAAAATCCACGGTGTCCTTCATTAGCCCTTTACGTTCCAGGGTCACGGTAATGGAATAAGTCCCGCGACCCCGGCAGGCTTTGGCCCGAGATACTTGGGTTGGGATACGTTTAAGGCCCTACCCTGACCAAATAACCTTGAGCAATAATCGTTCCCTCTTCGCCCAGCGCAATCAGAGAGAGACAGAGATCAACGCATAATTTATCGAATACGCTCAGATTTTAGAATAAAATCTTTATAAAAACTAATTTTGGTCTTTTGAAAAAAATATTTCTACCATAATGTTCATAATTAAATTGCCTATCCATTAGTGTAAGTTCAAAAATCAAAAGAAAAGTGAGTGTATAAAAACGTGGGAAAATAATGGTTAGTTTTCGTGGAGATGCATGGTTTCAATAATTATTTGTCATTTCAGTGGTTTCGTTGTGAGGCGATTAATAAAACATTATACAGAGTAAAAAAAAACAAAATGTACCATTTTGGAGCCAAGATTATGTAGAAATTTAACGTATTTTTTATTATATGATATTTCTTTTGGTTAAAGAGTATATAGCTCCAAAAAAAACTGCACAAAAATGGCTGGCGCTGCTTTTTGCACAGGGACGCGCCTGAAGTAAAAGTGGTAAATAAAAGTAACAAATAAATAAACACGATATCACCGCGTTATCATGAGTTTAACTTTGATTTGAATTTTTGACCTAAAGGTAAGTTGTGTTTATGAGTTATTCGAAGTTCAAAAGTGCCTCTTCGATGGCCTAATTGAAATAAATGATTTGACTTTGACTTTAATATTTATAAACGCACCTTCGATATAGTGGAGAAAATCTTAGAGCCACCAACGCAACGGAACGGTATAAAAAAAAATAAGGTTGCTAACTGTGGTTGAAAAATCGACTGCTGCGGTGCGTGTTTTGGCATCGATCCCCGCACGGATTAAATATCTGCATGGCCTGCAGGTAGTTCTTCCGTCCGAGTTTCTACGTTTGTTAACGCAACCACGACACAGGAGAAATTTCTTGTGTGTGTGTTTTTTTTAATAAAATTTAAATATTTTGTTCTGTTGTACTTAATAATGCAAATTGTTCTTTATCAATTATCTACTATATTGCTTGATCGATAGAATAGAATATTGCATCGTAATTGTGCTAGCAATAATGCTAAAGTAGCGGTTTTAGACCCACTGGAGTTTTTAGCTTGTTTTATTTTTGTCGTGGTACAATCATTAAATGAGTCCTCCCACCCAGGGCAGGGCGGGAGGGACTGTCAGCCTCGTACTGACTAAAATCCACGGTGTCGTTCAATAGCCCTTTACGTTCCAGGGTCATGGTAATGCGATAAGTTCCGTGACCCAGAGTTTTTAGCTAACCAATTCTTTCAGCTTAAATTTTTACCCACCAAACATTAATTATGACAAAAACAAACAGTATAATTATCATGATTACGTTACGATGCAGTAATTAAGATTGATTTATATAAAGAGGTAATCGGAAGAAACTTTATGCACTCACGTTCTACTTAAATGATCGTAAGTAAACACCTTTACGTAATATCAACATCAAAAAATGCAGTATTATATCACAGACCTCATTATCTACAAAAATGTGGTGAAAAACTAGACTCTAGAGCATTCACTTCACTCGTAATGAGCATTCTTACAGAAAAACAAACGAGAGCGTTTTACCGAGCATTCTAACGAATGTTCTGCGATCTTTTTGCCGAACCGACACTCAAGTCTGACATTTTCATAAAGGAAAAAAATACATGTGGCACTTGGAGACTGCCGCGGTGAAGCTATTGCATAACATAAAATAACGAGAATATAATTTATTTAAAATGTTTGTGGTGCACTACTGTAATAAAGAACTTCTTTGTTGTCGGAGAATTTTATAAGTAGGTTTCATTGTGAAAACTCCTTTTATAGCTGGCCGTTTAGAATTAGTAAGAAAAAGTAAATTGTCTTTATGACGGATATTTTTACGATTGCCGAAGTCTTCCGAGCTGAAACGACGTTAGACGATGCGTGGTGTCAGATATTTTCCTTGGGTTTTTTCGTTAGGTTTTTGGGAATTCGGTCGCCGCCGCGCCACGCTCAGAGCCCGCGATAAAAGCTATGCAATAGCTTAAAATATGACGACTATCGACTGGACTACTAGAGCGTTCGCTAGAAAGATCGTAAAAATATTCGTAGCGAATTTTGGCTCTATGTTCGGCTCTGTTCGTTGTTCAGTTCGGCAAAATTAAAAACGGCGAATGCTCGATGTTCTGTTACAAGTGAATGCTCAAGTCTATAGCCTTAAGATATTAGCAATGAAGAAAGTGATAAACCAATTAATCAGTGCTTAATACAAATCTTAGTAAATGTTTAATGATAAAAACTAAAAGAAATTAGCAAGCGCAGCGTAGGACGTCCACCAACAAGGTGGACAGACGACCTTATAAAGGTCGCCGGAAGACGCTGGATGCAGGTCGCTTCCAACCGGTATATGTGGAGATCTAAAGGGGAGGCCTATGTTCAGCAGTGGACGTCCTATGGCTGAGATGATGATGATGATGATGAAAAGAAATTAATGAGACAACACTATTCAAAAATACTTAAACCAAATTACTCATGCTTGAAAAAACCACGAATAATTCAGCATCAGTACCGAACTACCGCCTCTTGACCGTCATACGTTAATTAAACCTCCAGCAATTAAACTGAAATCACAATTAAGGGAAGTTTTCAGACAACTACGAAACGGGTCATTCAGTACCGGTTGATTGACCACTTGTTAACTATTGGAGTTCGGAGTGGGCAACATTGAAGTTCAGGGTAAACTGACGCAGTTTCAATAGCCGAGGATCATGGCTTCTGTAAATGGTTTAGGTACTTTTCGGCCTCTGCTTCAAATTTCGCGGCGAGTAGGGGCGGCGGCGGCGCGGGAACTGCAAAATTTTATGCTCAAAATCAAGTAAGGTCTTAGTCAACTCATTATCATCATGATTTCAGCCCGTGATCAACCACCGGTTGGGTTTAGGCCACCACCTTTTTCTGGCCTTTTCTCAATCCTGGGCAGTGCAAAATTGGGGACCAGATGAATGAGGGAAGCTTAGAAGGGTCGATGCTTCGTCATTTTTGAGAGGCATCCGCTTTATGGTACAACTCTCTGATGTAGTCTACTAAGTATCGTTTGAGAGGAAATCATTTTGACATAGCCCCCGTACTATACAAGTCCTGACACTAATTAACGTAACTCTATCCAAAAATTTGTTTCTGTACAACTTGACTTGATTATAATTTATTAGGGATGAGACTCATGTGACTAAGAGAGTGATGGGTATGAATGTTGATGGATGGAGAGGAAGAGGAAGGCCAATGAAAAGATGGATGGATTGTTTGAGGAATGATATGAATGAAAAAGGAGTAAATGATACTGTGACGTCTGATAGGGGAGAATGGAAGAATAAAACGTGTTGCGTCGACCCCAAGTAAAATGGGATAAGGACAGGAAGATGATGAGGGAAACAAATAGGCACGGTACAAATACATTTCAGTAAGGCTGATTCTACGTGCAGACCTTTTTACCAAGGTTTGCTAAATAAATATTTGTGCATTTATTCTGTCTAATGTCATTTTTAAACAGTCGTAATCCAACGTGTAGAATAGAAGCACATCAAACAGTGCGAGGCAGAAATGCCGAAGGTCTAACCGATGTAGTTATAGCATCGCTGCATCGATGCTCCAACGCTTACTCGGTTTGAATCGATTCCGTTATGCGTGTCAAAGGATTGCCGTATCACCTGTTAGGGATGCTACACCTATTCGAGCTGGCGTGATTCGGCACGATCGGTAAAAAGCCGCTCGGCTTAGCTCTAATTTAATGCAGCAATGGCAGATGCCGAACGGAGGATGTCAATCGGCACGAGGCGAATAATATGCAGCAATTCCTTAAAGTCAGTTTATTTTTTTAACACATTCGTTTTGTTGGAGTAGCTGTTATTTTGTGGCATCATACAGCTCTTCAATGTCCTTTCCCAATAACTTCCAGTACTTCCGAGCCAGAAACAATGTGGATCATGAGTCTTTTTTACGTGCTAAAATCATTCAATGAGTCCTCCCACCCATGGCAGGAAAGGAGGGACTGTCAGACTTATACTGACTAAAATCCCCGGTATCCTTCAATAGGCCTTTACGTGCCGCGGCCCTGGTTACCTGATAAGATAGTGCTGCGGCCCCGGGGATCACTGGTCTACGGTTTCGTCCAGCTCATCACGTCAATTACTCTACGTATTAGTCAGGGCCAACGTGAACCACTGGTCGATGACTTTGTCTCGCTCCTTCCACTGTCTTCTACGTGGAGGCTTCTCAACAAATAAGCCTTGCTAAATCGAATAATCCGGCACTAAGAAGTACAGGCACATCCCAAGCGTGTCAAAGGATCGCCGTGTCACTTGTTACACGTGGTGCGTTCGTGATTGCTGAAGGGTGAGCAGAGGAATTTCAGCTCTATGTAACATTATTAAGTCTGACTATTTAGCTAGGTTCCTTAGTAAGACGATTGCTTGTTAGTTTGTTCGTCTTTGGTGAAGGTAGTTAGATCTATACTAATATTATTAAGCTGAAGAGTTTGGTTTAGCGCTCATCTCAGGAACTACGGGTTCGAATCGAAAAGTCTTGTTATAAGCTATATAACATATTCATGCTACGACCCATAAGAGTTGAGCAATCAGAGTAAAACCACGGGAACAGCTAGATTACACTGAATCTAAGGTACAGTTGCCAGTACATCAACCGACCTAAGTACTCCAATCAGTCAAAGAAGATTCATCACCATCATCAGCCTATTAATGTTCCCACTGCTGGGACACAGGCCTTCACTCTGTGAGAGGGAGTGGGCCGTAATTTACCACGCGGGCCCAATGCGGATGTCACATTTCTTCGAATTTTTGGTTCTAGGACATGCAGGTTTCCTCACGATGTTTTCCTCCACCGTTTTGAGAGCATTGGTGTTGAAATAAATTACACATAGTAATGCGCCTGACGAGGTTCGAACCCACGGCCACCACTGCTCTCACAAAGAAGATTGGCAGTCTTATATTCATCCAATAACTTGCACAGCGCTTGTCAGTATTATCATTCGTTTTAAAAAGCACATTAATTTGCACAAAAAGCACTTCAAATCAAACTGTACATTAATGCATGCTAATCTATAATTATGTTAAGCTCACATTATCTAAAATGACATCACTTTATCAGATTACATCGCATTTGACACTTTATGTACCTAACAATCTACTTCAAAGCATCTTATAGGTATCTATTTATACATTAACTAGCGGCCCGCCCCCTGCTTCGCTACGTGTTACAAAAAATGTGATAAATGAAGAACCGCTCGGCAGATTTTATGCAAACTTCACATAAATAATCTACTAAATAGTCCCAACAAAGCCTAAACATTTGGTTTGGATAGGTGAGCCTATTCTTGAGTTACAAAGTTACAACGAAAAGTGGTATTGATTTTTATATATTGTATAAATAGAATAGATATGCATTACAGAGACGTGAAGTTTTTGTTTTGGATGCACTACTCATCTGATTTCATAATTCTTTCCATTGGTATAAAAACTAAAATACCAAGTTGTGTAGTGAAGACTTTGCTCGCATGCTACCTTATTACCGGGATGATAAATATGATCATCAGCCTATAAATGTTTACACTGTTGGGAAACAGGCCTCCTCTCTGTGAGAGGGAGTGGGCCATAATCCACCACGCGGGCCCAGTGCGGGTTGGTGGTTGTCACGTCATACCTTCGAATATTTGGTTCTAGAACATACGGGTTTCCTCACTGACACAATTTATACCGTTAATTTTTTTTATCGGGATGACAAATATCTTGTGTCAAAATCCAGGTTTAAATGAAGAATCGGTATAGTTAAATTTCATCCAAATCCGTTTAGTTTTTGCATGAAAGAATAAAGCCTCCTGCAGACACACGCGATTAATCGCGCTGCGACAACGAGCCAAGCTAATTTCCACTCTAAAAATATTGTGAATGGACCGCGACATGTCGCCCCGCGCGATTAATCGCGTGTGTCTGCAGGAGGCTTAACAAATATCCGTTAGTTTTAAGGCTTCTACACACGCACAGGGCGTATATTTGGCCGGGTTTGAAACACAACTCTACACATCAGAGCCGCCACCGGGTAAAGCAGGGGGGCGGGTACGGTTCTTTATCCCTATTTAGTTTTTTATAATATAGCAAGTTATCATAAAATTCTACACGAACGAAATCCTGAGTAAACGCTAGTGTAATTTATCTATCTAAAATGACATCACTTCGACCGATAACATCGCACTTCACTCGAACACTTTTTATGTAATAAGTATCTACTTAAAAACATATCTACATTATCTACCTATAATTCCTAGTACACGATTTGATCTAGAATTCTAGATAGCCAAAATGGCGGCGTACTATCGTATGTCGTGATGTGTATACAGCTTTGAAAGTAAGAGCGGTGTCTTCGATTTGGTCGATATGCGTGAAGCATGCAATCGTGTAGGAGTGGCATTACTTATCTGAGACATCAAGACTTCAACTGTAGACGGTCTATTTAAATCTATATATTTTTGTGGGTAATTCTTGATTGAAAACTCAAAGCTGAGTAATCTAATATTATCAAACTTGTAACTCATATTTAAATACAATAGTTAGTGAAGATGGATACATGTTTCTTAAACTTTCATACAAAAACGACTGAACGAATCTGGATGAAATTTGGTACACATATAGTTTAAAACCTGAATTAACACATGGGATACTTTTCATCCTTGTATGACATTCCTGTGGGATTTTCGAATTATACGCGAGCGCAGTCTCAGGAAACATCACACAGTACGCTCTTAATTATAAAAACCCGTTTTGAAAATTGAATTTCTCTCCTATTCTTCAGTTATTCAATACCGTTTTATCTAACAAACGCTGGCAACCATTAAAAATGCATGCAGCAATTCTTGCATAATGCAGAACAAATAGCGTCTTTTGTGCAAGGATGCGAATTGTTATCTTATATAATTTCACCGTTTTCTTATAGAATTTGTATTGCATTTGCATCAGTAAACACGATGTTGTGCCCACAGCAAATTCAATTCAGAGGAACCTTGAGACAATTGTAGTTTTGTGTTCAAATGGAGCGTTTTATTATATGTTTTCTAGAAGAGAAATTATCAAAAATGGAGGTTTCATAACCGGTAAAAGCGGCTTTGGAAACTGTTGAAATTATTTTTACTCAAGATTTTCTTATTAAGTATGTGGCAATTTTTATTTGTTACTCCAAGATTTTCGTGCTTACAATAATAATAAAGCCTCCTGCAGACACACGCGATTAATCGCGCGGGGCGACATGTCGCGGTCCATTCGCAGTATTTTTAGAGTGGAAATTAGTTTGGCTCGTTGTCGCAGCGCGATTAATCGCGTGTGTCTGCAGGAGGCTTAATAATATTAAGTACAATTTTATTACCGCTTTCACCAAAATATGGACTTGTTTGAAAAGTGTTTGTTGAAGTCCCTTATAGGTTATTTTTGGCCCAAGGCTTAAATTAAATAAAGATTTTAATTATGTTTCAAACAAAATTCATTCGTACTCACTTTACCAACATATTTTATATAGGTACTTACACCAGTTAAGAAATCTTCCTACATACTTTTGCTTCCGGACATTAAAATCGCTGTTTATTTTAATATTCCTTTTGATTTAAAGAGAGAACAACTCAACGTCAATTTACGACTTGAAAACTTTTATTATTTGGATATCGAAAGTAAACTCAACTTCCTCGCTTCCGGGCGAGAATAAAGCCTCCTGCAGACACACGCGATTAATCGCGCGGGGCGACATGTCGCGGTCCATTCGCAGTATTTTTAGAGTGGAAATTAGCTTGGCTCGTTGTCGCAGCGCGATTAATCGCGTGTGTCTGCAGGAGGCTTAACAGAAATATTAATGACCATTACGTTTTTCAAGGTGGCATTCCAATTGACAAAGTATGTAGATGTTTGGTGGAAATGCGCCAGGAATTGTACTTGGGGGTATATGAACATGAGTTTCTGTTCTAGTTTCGTTATTTATACTGTAAAATGTTATTAACTTTGTATTTGTTTCTTGTCCTCCAACGCTTTTCGATGAGTCTCTCCGACGGTTAATAGTTAGATAAAAGGGATAAGCGACACACTAAACTCTTCAGGAGAGTTGTTTAAAGTACGAAACTGTAGAATATTTGATTTAGGCAGATTTTTTAATAGTCAGATAACTTTTATTTGAGGAATAAAAAAGGCGGTTTGACAGCTTACCTATCTATAGAAAATATGTCAAATCACTATTTTTATTCCTCCGATAAAAGTTATCTGACTATTGAAAAATCAGCCCTTAGGTAACAGTTTTTGTTTAGCCATGAGACTAAGCGCCTTCGATATCATAAGCGCATTCGCATAAAGCCTCCTGCAGACACACGCGATTAATCGCGCTGCGACAACGAGCCAAGCTAATTTCCACTCTTAAAATACTGCGAATGGACCGCGACATGTCGCCCCGCGCGATTAATCGCGTGTGTCTGCAGGAGGCTTAACTCATTTTCGACCAAAATGTCGCTTATAGCCTTAATTTTTAACCGTCGGACATAAGGTCCAAGGACCAAAATTTTCCTATACTTACATCTTACTTATACAACGGGAACCCAAGTAAAAGAAGGTGTTAGTACCTGAAACAAATAAACAATTTATTAGTATGATTGTGTCAAAATGCATTCAGTGACAATGTCATCGTGTGACAGGTAGAACCAGGTATTGTACTGATAAGGTAGAGTCCAAAACTATTTCAGCCCTAGTTAGAAAGCTGTAAATAACGAACTGTACTACTGTAAATCTGAAAGTAAGTGAGGATGGATAAATTGTTGAATATTTTTTACTCTTTCACAAAAAAAACTACTGAACGAATTTGCATAAAATTCGGTACACAGATAGTTTATAATCAGGGTTACCACAAAAGATACTATTTATCCCGGTTTGCAAGTATACGCCGTGAACACAAGTTAGGGAACCGATACAAATGAGATCTTACTAGACTACAAAGACCGAGGCAATATAACGCAGTTAAAGCACGAGCAACGAGAATATCTAACTGGAGGCCGTCTGGGACACAATATGGCGGACTATTCACAGGCTGAAAGGCTGTGAATATTGGCTTACAATTTCTGAGGTTGTGTTTGAATTCAGGCACAGTTTGATTGTTGTAAACGTAATAGAACCGTTATAGCTTATAGTAGAAGTTCACAAACCGGGAGACTAAACTCTGCTCGGGTGGAAATATGTCGTCCCTATTTTCACCCAAGCATAGCGTTACGATACACAGAAGAGCATACGGTGCAAGACTGCCCCGCTAGGGCAGAGCATCGACGTGTCCTCACGGCGGCGATAGGCGGAGACCTCTCGCGCCCGGCATTGGTCGCGGCCATGCTGCGGGGCGAGACGGAGTGGGAAGCGGTCGCCTCCTTCTGCGAAGCAGTCATGCTCGCGAAGGAGGCGGGCCGCGTGAGGGAGAGGACAATGTCCTCCCTCCGCCCCACCCGCTGTGGTGGACGCCCACGGCGACGGACGTCGACAGACTCTAGAGGGCCAAAGCCTGCCGGGGTCGCGGGACTTATCACATTACCGTGACCCCGGAACATTAAGGGCTATGGAAGGACACCGTGGATTTTATTCAGTACGAGTCTGACAGTCCCTCTAAACCTGCCCGGGGTGGGAGGACTCATTTGATGATTTTACCACGCTAAAAAAAAAAGCATAGGGTTACGATACCTAAGGATTTGTCCTGATTTTTTTTGCGGCCGGATTTTGAAAATCTGAGGATTTTTAGTATTACTTCATTTTCAAATAAAGAATCTTAAAAAGAAGAAAAAGAAATCATTATATAATCTACCGTAACAAAAAAGATTTCGATTTTTCAAAGTGATCGCCAAATTTCTTTTTGAAGTGCGTATTTTGATGTTCTTAGTTTCGTTTATAGTTTACATTTCGTTATTTATGAATGTTAATATTGTTTGTATGAATTAGTAAAGATTTAAATAAATATCTTAAACATTTATAATATTAATATGATTATAACATCAAATAAGAAATCAGAAACATTTTATAAGCATTTTCATAAAAATATGAGCAGTCTCGAGGCTCATTTTAATTTGTAAAGTAAATTCCTAAATTGTCTCTAAAAGGTGATATCTCAAAGCAGTCAGTCCCTTTTATGCTAATTAAAGATCTCTTGTAAACTTATGAAAGCTGAAACTTATTTTAATTTTTCATCGTCAGTCTTAATACAATTAATTCATGATTTCATGAAACCTCGCACTTTGATATCATATCGCGAACATTATCATCTGTTTAGACTTTTCCTGACTATGTTCGGGTTGGCTTCTTTAAATTGGATGCAGATGAATATTAGTATTATACAGCGCGACATCTCTGACCACAATCGGATAAATACTGGTAATACTGGTTGTCAGAATTTAGAGGTCGTTGACTGCCTTTAATATCACTATCATCAACATTAAAGACTATCCGTCTTTTTTTTTTTTTGGGTGGCAAAATCATCAAATGAGTCCTCCCGCCCTGGGTGGGGCGGAAGGGACTGTCAGACTCTTACTGACTAAAATCCACCCGTGTTCCTTCGGATGCAATTTAAGTTCCGGGGCTACGGTATCCTGGATTAAGAAAAATCCGCGACCCCGGCAGGCATTTGGCCCCATAAGGGGCCCCGTCGGTGACGCGTGAAACACGACGCACCACCGACCCGGGCTTGGTCCTTGGTCGGAAGGCGAGCATACCCATTACTCACCGTCCGCAAGCCCGCTCCGCCGCTGTGCCCTCTGCTGTTCAGAGGGACACGCGTTGGAGCGTCCACCCGACAGGCTATTCGCATACGGGCAAAGAAACCCGGAAGAGTTTTTGCCCGCATCCCAGGGTGCACCGGCCCGAAAAACTGGTCTTCCCCCCGGACGTATCCGAGAGGGAACTCCAGTCCACGGGCGCACGTGGAGGTTTCCTGTCTTAGCACCCCAAGACTATCCGTCTTACTACAAAAAGTTAAACATCTGTTCAACACTTGCCTAAAAAAACTGTCACTTGTAAAATGGCATTTGACATTGATAAGGGTCGTTTTGCAGTCACATTTTTTAGACAAGTGTTCAACAGATGTTTAACTTTTTGTATTACGACGGTTTCTGTTTAAAAAGAAAAAGATAAATTGTCCTATTATTATTTTTCGCCCTTTTTAAAGAGAATGGCAGAAATTCCTAGAGAAGATCAAAAAAAATATATACGTTACTTAGTCTGCTGCAACAAACCAATTAATAGGTCCATCTTATTAAAAGCAAAAGTTAATCAACACAACATTAGCTGACAGACACCTACACATCTGCCTACCCTTTAAAATATAAAGAATGAAGGTATTATTTCATAACGCCTCCCACACATAATACGACAAAAGAAATAATTAAGTATTGATCATTATTATTCCGATGAAACCATTTTTTATGTCAATTTAAATCGTAGTAGGCGAGTGGTCTATGCACTATTGTAATTATTATTTTCATTAACGCGCGCATTATGGCGCAGTGGCTTAGACATCAGCTGTAGCGCTACGAATCCAGATATTTTCGTTTCGTCTTTCTATTTCGCATTGAACAGTGTGGTTTCGCGACGATTATTTTTGTTGAGTGTATACAGTACCTAACTTCGTTCCATCCGGGTGTCCCAGTTTTTTTTCGAGTTGTAACAGGTGAAACCGCTAGCAACAGTTGTTTCTAATACGAAAAAGCTTGAATTGTTTGTATTGGCACTAAATAAAGGCCTGGTTGATATTTTTCCATTAAAATAAATCACAAATGAAGCTAAAAATAGCTCAAACCATACCTGATAGTGGGTGTTAAAGGTCATCCAATCTATTACAACATCAGATTGATGCAGCTGGCTCCATATTTCTCATAATTATACTGATGAGATTTAGAGATTAGAGATGGTGATGAAATTAGATTAGTGGCAGACTGATTGCTGTTTTAATGTTATATTATAGTCGTATTTTGTGAAACGATATTTTTAGTGATGACTTGTAAATTAATAAAAGTCAAAAGATAACTGTGTTTAGTATTCCATCTTTTGATTTACAAAAATCACGAATCACATGATCGTACATCGTACACACGAATTCCATAGGTCGTGTAGTATTACTAAAATAATATTCCTACTTCATTTCGCTTAAAAGTTCATGTTTCATGTAATAGGAGACAAGCTTATTGCCACTACCAAGTCCCGAATTCAGACTCAAAGTTACTAAATTATTTAATTAAGAGCAGATGGAAAAACTGACTTAACACTGAACTGAAATCGAACCCAGATCCTCAGGGTCAGCATTTAAAATACATTTAAAGATCAAAAGACTAATACAAGAAAACATCTTCATCCTCTTTCTTTAAAAGATCAAATCAAATCAAATTATTTATTTTTGCCAACATGGGTAGGGGTATAAATAGATCTTACATATTTTGATAATGTTCTCCATGCTCTGCCATCACATGGGCATGCAAAATTTACACATAATTAAATAATAATAGATTATCAATATACCATGCTTAATAACAATAAATATTTCATAGTTTTCAAATTATAAGATTATTTTATTTATTTAATTTTTCAATGTCAAGGAGTATCAAGTCATTAGTTAATTAAAAATAAGTCAGAATAAAAAATAATCATAGAATTACATGTCTTTCTGTCATGGTAAGTATTATTGTCCATAAGGATTCCCTTTTAGATATCACCTTTAAGATCACACAATTTCCACACATATAAACGGACCTTTTATAACTTGAAAACCGCACAATTACAACTCTTAACAAGATCGTCAATTCTATTACAATATGAACACATATTTTACATCTATTATAAACAGTAAAACTTTTGTAATTACACGTTTTGTTGTGTGGGAAAATATTCCGTAATGTTTGTCTTCTTTGTTACGAGGTGGTTTCCACGGAAACATATCCAACAAATCAGTGGCGTAGCTCGGCAGGGGCCTCACGCGCAGAGAGAAATAAGAAAAATTCTTGACATCGGCGATCACACTTAGCTTCTACTCAGAAATTAACATGACCTACAATAAATTATCTACTTGTGATGTTCGTTGAGTGGGAACTGAAAGAACCAAAGAGGTCTCGCAATGCTGATGTCGCCGACGATCACCATTAGGTATAGCGCCTTCACTGGTTGCGCGAGGCTCTACGTTGCAAGATATAATAACTTGGATACGTTTTAATAGTAACTGGGAACCGAAAGCATCACATTTGGATAGATGGCTTGGGGGAACAAGTTATCTTACAACAAGGAGGCCTCGTGCGAGCAGCGTAGAGAAGTCATATATTTCGTCCTGAAATAAAAGGGCCACGCAAAATAGTTTTGCCCCCCCCCCCCCCCTCCCTAGATCCGGCCTCGCTACGCCACTGCAACAAATGGTCTTTACGTCGTGGGAACAGCTTGTTACTCTATCGTTTTGGAGGTTTTGTGATCGGTGTTAAATACAAGTAAACATACTTGGGAATCGGCATTTTGAGGTATTCCTCGTAGCGCTCCCGTTTTGAAACGCTCCCATCTAAGCGCTCCTGTTTTGTTCCTCCAAGCGCTCCCAAAAGGAGCGCTTGGAGGAACGATTAAAAATATTAAAATTTATTTCCTCGAAGCGCTCCCATGATTAACTTTCGGATAGAGATGGGACTATACTAACTGAAATTATCGATAATAACGGTAATAAGTAGAACACATTGTTATAATATACAACTAGCGGCCCGTCCCGGCTTCGCACGGGTTTGGTAATTATTTTTTTTTTGTTTTATTGTTAATCCTTTAGTCCACCAAATAGATGAATATAATCTGCCGACATATGTACCTATTTATATTTTTTATTGTTTAGAAAGCTTATGATTTCTCTCCATTATGTTTCCCATTACTGACTAAAATCACCTGCTCTGAGCCGGGACCCAGTAACGTATTGCGCTCAACGGTGATGCTACCTATGCGATTGATAAAATGGTTAAAACAATTTTATAATTAATTTTTGCCAAAAATAGCGATACTAACTTCTTAACTAAAGGCAGATTTACATTGAGTCAGTGGCTGTCGTCAGTGCTGGCGCCGAAAACTGACGCATACTATTTATACGCAGTCAGTATTTCGTCAGTAGTCGAGGATATTTTTTTTGGTGTACACACTTTCATAAAGTCACTGCGGACCAAATGAATTCTCGAAAACTACAAAAAATCAAAGTTCCAGCAATGCTGGTGCATGCATTTTATATTCATATTTCTTTATTTCTATAATTTTGCGATTTGAGATCCCACAGGCATTCATTATCTCGGTAGGTATAGTTGAACAAGTTTTAAGTTTTCCGTGTCGCTCAGTTTTCGCGTCATTTTGTGATGAGGTGCGAAGAAGCGTGGTCACCATACAACAGAGCGGTAGCGACTGACTTGGGCATATTTACACGCCGTCAGTTGCACTGGCGCGGGTGGCGGGGGAGCGAACTGACGCCGAAAATATTGAAGCGCGAATATTGAAGTCAGTACTGACGCAACAGTACTGTGCTGACTTGAAATCAATTTACACTATGGCAGTGCCAGGTCAGCACTGACTCGTCAGTGGACTGACGTCAGTTACTGACTCAATGTAAATCTGCCTTTATTCTCTCAATTTCGTAATTTGGTTAAGCAATTTCGATGTCGATGATGAGTTTTTAAAAATTATCGATATAATTCATTACGTTTACTTCATGCTTTTCCCTATTTTTAAACGTGGGAGCGCTTCGAGGAAATAAATTTTAATATTTTTAATCGTTCCTCCAAGCGCTCCTTTTGGGAGCGCTTGGAGGAACAAAACGGGAGCGCTTAGATAGGAGCGTTTCAAAACGGGAGCGCTACGAGGAATACCTCGGCATTTTTTTTGACTAAACGATAAGCTCGCCTTTAAACATGTCGCTTGATGGAAAACAAAGATATGATTGACGATGAAGCACACTTGCCCAGAAGTAACCATAACTAACACATACTAATACGGACTATACCAGATTTTGTAAAGAACTCATAATAAACCAAGAATAAGAAATTGAAAAAAAAACTGGCTCACTTTTTTTGAAGTTACTAAGTTACGCGACATTTTGCGAAAGAGATATTATACGAAAGACGCATTGTAAGAAAGCGATCTTTTGAGAAGGAGACATTTTGCTAAAGCGACATTTTGCTCCTGAGCCCACCAAAGTTGTAACCTATCGAGAAACGTACCTAGACTCCGGAAGGGAAATACAGGGTTTCTGTTTCTTAGCATGGCAACGGCCTTTACTAGTGAGTTCCAGCTCTTCAATCTGGAGTCAATGTGGTAAAAACCGTTTAAAAATAAATATCTGATATTTTTCGTGACTTATGATGTAGCCCACCATGGTAAAGACATTATTTTAAGTTTTCATATTAGTAGATTTCTATTAGATTTCAAAACTCAAGCGAGTGAAGCAACGGGAAAACCTGGAGTAATACTCGTAATAATAAACTTCGTGCCAAGTAAATAGAGACATAGAATGAACTTTACGACAGCGATATAATAAAATGGTGTTAATAGTAATTCTTTCAGTGTATTTACGAGTATGAACGTTGTTGTTGAAGATAAAACTTGACAGAGTGTATAAACGTGGAACATTAAGTTTGAAAGCTTTGATTTTAAAACCCATAATTTCATGTTTTGTAAAATAGTTTTCTGTCACCAATTATTTATTTGTAACTTAAATCTTACACACTAGGTATCCATTTTTTTTATTTTAATATTCTACTACAAATTCTCCTTCCACAGGTCAGAAAAACTATCTTTAAGAAATTAGCAGTGCCTTTGTACTATTCACATTTTAATCTTAACATTTTTTACCTTACTGTGTGTGTAAATGAATAATGAATTCTAGGATTGGCAACACTCTACAACACATGTGTAAGTAGTCATAGATACAAACCGAATCTCTTTAATGTTAGAGTGAACAGAGGCCTTACCACGAGCTCTCAACGCGATCCAGTTCGCGTCAGGGCTTCTTCTAGGTAAGCTAATCCCAACGTACGAGTAGGTTTTGTCTCTATTTGGCCTAGATTAGAGTCAGGAATCAAGAGCAAACCATCACAAAAATTATACTTTGAAGATTTTAAATAACACCGCTAGCATAGTACTTAATTTCTTCAATAAACTTTCTCAACACATGCAAAAAGAGCTGTCTCTAAAACTTAGATCAATTGATATTTCTGCAAACCCGTCATTTGTACAAGGCAATTTTTGGGGTAAACACATAGCTATTAATCAAATAACTCAGAGGCACGCCTCTGTGTCAAACCAGCTAAGTTTTGATTTATGGTCCTCTGGTACAGAGGACTATGGTCCTGTTCACATCGTTTAGTTTGTAGTTAGGTTATCTTTCTTTTATATGCTTCACGACTCTGATGTCAGTTATCGATGCTTCAGACGAAGTATTTTTTTAAATAGGTAATTCTCTCTGCCTAGCCTTTTCCCAACTATATTGAGGTCGACTTCCAGTCGAACCAGATGCAGCTGGATATCAGTATTTTACATGGAGCGACTGCCTATCGGACCTCCACAACCAGTAACTGGGTCACAGAACTGGGTAATACGATACCCCATGGCAAGAACGGTTGTCAGAGCTTCTAACAGTAAAGACTGTCAAATATCTACAAATGACAGCCGGGACCAACGACTTTACGTGCTTTCCGAGCCACAGAGGAAACTCGCTAAGACAGATGGACACCCATCCACAGACCAACCTCGGCAAGCGCGGCTTGACGTAATTATTTAGCCACGAGCTTCTCAACAAGGGTAGTTCAATGGTGACTAAATACCGCGTAAAAGTGATAAATATAATACAAATGTGGTAACACAGGGTTGACCCCTACTTGGTCTTTGACTGTGTGTGTACTGTTTTCTGTACAAGTTATATTATTTCAAAGAGTTATAAAACGAACAGATCATCATCATCATCAGCCGGAAGACGTCCATTGCTGAACATAGGCCTCCCCCTTAGACCGCCACGCCGAACGACAATTCGCCACTTGCATCCATCGGTTGCACGCGACCCTCACGATGTCGTCGGTTCACCTAGTGGGAGGCCTACCTACGCTTCGTCTTCCGGTCCGTGGTCGCCACTCGAGAACTTTTCTTCTCCATCGGTTGTCAGTTCTACGAGCGACGTGGCCTGCCCATTGCCACTTCAACTTGCAAATTTTACGAGCTATGTCGGTGACTCTGGTTCTTCGCCGAATATCCATGTTCCGGATTCTATCCCGCAAAGAAACTCCGAGCATAGCTCTTTCCATCGCTCGTTGAGTGACTCTTAGTCTCTCTAAAAGGCCAGCGAACAGATAGACGTAGAGAAATATGTCACAAAGGAGTGGAAGCCTATACCTAGCTGTCGGTGATCTTGGGCAGAAATGATCATATTGGTCACAAAACGAGGCAAAGTAGCAGTCAGCATGTCCTAGAACGAAGAATTCGAAGAACCCGCAATAGAACTGCGTGGTAGACTACCTATAGCTTTGCCTCTTACAGTGCTTGTGGCTCAACAGTGAGAACATTGCTAGTTTGTGCTTGTTGTCTTATTCTCCTACTCCAAGCCAAAGCGTTTCCTTCTATCCAGTTTCCGAACAAAGAATAGCCTGATTTTCCTCTCAAGTCCATAGCTACATTAACCGCGGTATATAACCAATCCACATAACACTTAGTCGCTCGCCTGTTTACAAGTACATACTCAGAATAAGCAATGAGTTCTGTACCAATGACATAGATTACAAATACCCAGCTGTGACTAACATTGGGCGACTAAGTCGATCATAAATTTTGTCGAAGTTTATCCTGGTTATGTAACCCGGTTAGCCTGGGAGATTTGATGATTTTTTTTTTTTTTTTTTAGCGTGGTAAAATCATCAAATGAGTCCTCCCACCCCGGGCAGGGCGGGAGGGACTGTCAGACTTGTACTGACTAAAATCCACGGTGTCCTTCAATAGCCTTTTATGTTCCGGGGTCACGGTAATGAGATAAGTCCCGCGACCCCGGCAGGCTTTGGCCCTCTTGGGCGGGGCCCCGTCATCGTGCTGACGCTCTTTGAGGCGCGCGTGGAACACAACGCGCCGTCGACCCGGGCATGGTCCATGGTCGGGCGGCGAGTTGCCCTTTACTCGCCGTCCGCATGCCCGCGCCTACGGTGGCTGGAGATCGTCTTGCGACGTCCGACGCCGTGGGCGTCTACCATTGCGGGTGGGGCGGAGGGAGGACGTTGTCCTCTCTCTCTCACGGCCCGCCTCCTCCTTAACGAGCATTACTGCTTCGCAGAAGGAGGCGACCACTTCCCACTCCGTCTCGCCCCGCAGCATGGCCTCGACCAATGCCGGGCGCGAGAGGTCTCCGCCTATCGCTGCCGTGAGGACACGGCGGTGCTCTGCCCAAGCGGGGCAGTCTTGCACCGTATGCTCTACTGTGTCCTCCGGGCGATCTTCGCAATGGTGACACCCCGGCGTTTCTTCCTTCCCCATCCGACACAGGTACCTCCCGAAACATCCGTGTCCGGTGAGGACCTGCGTCATCCGATAGGTCAGGACGCCGTGACGCCTTTCCAGCCACTCCTCAAAGAGGGGTCTTACCGCCGCGATTGCGGCGTGCCCGGGAGATTTGATGATAGGAGATTGTTTCTCTTTGTTACTGTGGTATCTGTGTTTATTTGAAGATGTTAGTTGCCGTAGAATTTTTGTGGTAGAAATGGGAGTATATTTAGAGCATTCTCTGGTATCAGAATATTAACACGCTCAGCGCCAAGGCAATTTGGCAAAAGGGCACAGCCATGTTCTCCAGGGCCAACGCTTTTGAACCAATACTAAAATGTATGAAACGGTGTATACCGAGGGATACACCGGCCTCCGAAGACGTGTCAGTGTGGTGTATCATTAAGGATACACTGGCCTGTGACAAAACACCCTATGATGTATCATTAAGGATACACCGGCGCTGAGCTGGCCTCCGAAAACGGGGCAGTGTGGTGTTCATTAAGAATACACCGGCACTGAGCGTGTTACAATCACTATCTGCCACCGATGATGTCACTAATTAGTTTCAAATTAGACCAATATATTTTTTAAGTACAAGAAGTATATTTTTCTATTAGATATAAGCTGAATTTGTTACCACATAAGTACGGCCTTCTGTATAATTGGACCCAAATGGAACGTATTAATTAAATATTTATAATATTGTAAAATCTATACCATTTTTATAAAGCTGAAGAGTGTGTTTATTTGAACGTGCTAATCTCAGGAACTACTGGTTCGAATAGAAAAAAAATTCTTGTGTTGGATAGTGCATTTATCGAAGAAGGCTAGAGGTTATAACATCACACCACGAGCCGAGCAGCGGGTATGAAACCACGGGAAAGAGCTAGTTTACTAAATAATAAATGTCCATTTTTAGGGTTCCGTACCCAAAGGGTCAAACGGGACCCTATTACTGAGACTTCGCAGTCCGTCCGTCTGTCACCAGGCTGTATCTCATGAACCATGATACTCGTAATTAGGTTTATTTCTGGTGCCGCTATAACAACAAATACTAAAAATAAGAATAAAAAAAATATTTTTATAAATCATGGTACCTACGGAACGCACTTGGCCGGTTTTACTGCATCTACCAACATCGGGGTGCTAAGACAGGAAACCTCCACGTGCGCCCGTGGACTGGAGTTCCCTCTCGGATACGTCCGGGGGGAAGACCAGTTTTTCGGGACGGTGCACCCTGGGATGCGGGTAAAAACTCTTCCGGGTTTCTTAGCCCGTATGCGAATAGCCTGTCGGGTGGACGCTCCAACGCGTGTCCCTCTGAACAGCAGAGGGCACAGCGGCGGAGCGGGCTTGCGGACGGTGAGTAATGGGTATGCTCGCCGTCCGACCAAGGACCAAGCCCGGGTCGGTGGCGCGTCGTGTTTCACGCGTCACCGACGGGGCCCCTTATGGGGCCAAATGCCTGCCGGGGTCGCGGATTTTTCTTAATCCAGGATACCGTGGCCCCGGAACGTAAAGGGCATCCGACGGAACACGGGTGGATTTTAGTCAGTAAGAGTCTGACGGTCCCTCCCGCCCCACCCAGGGCGGGAGGACTCATTTGATGATTTTGCCACCCTAAAAAAAAAAAAAAAAAAAATCTACCAACATCAAGTTAATCTCTCTGTAACAGTCTCCAAAGAACAAATCCTTTCAAAGCGTGTAAACAATCACTGCTACTAGAAGGTTCCACAGCATCCAACGGAGCTATTCTCACAGAGATAACCAACAAAGCTCTGTATCACGAGAGTATTTACTTCGCCAGCATCCCGGCTACATGTCGCAAGCTGCGCTAATCTCTGTTGAACACACTTATGTACTGAGATAATATTTTAACTGGGAGTTTATTTATGTTGTTTTTATAAAAATACTAGCTTAGAAAAAAAGAATTTTAAGAATCTTTTGGTAAAAAAATAGAGACACTTTTTTACCAAAGTTGTAATCAATTCAACTTAAAATATCAATTCAACCTAAAAAAAATTGGATTACGCAACAAAAGAAGATTACAGGTCAAATAATTTTCGATAAACTGCTGACATATTAATTAGATTTTTTGAGTCAACTTTAATTACAGATTTTTGAGTTACAAACCGTGTCAAAAACGACGAACTTTCCAAAGTTCCATCATTATGTAATGTTGTTTTCAAAAGTCTAGACTTTGCATGTTCTAATAAAAACAATTATTACGTAACTTCTTTAAAAAAAATACAAAAACAAACTTCTTTAAAACACACTTGGTAATTTGGTTCGAAATATGTATGTAACTTCCTTATAAGAAAAAGCCATTTTATACTAAACATTAAAGAGGGGATTGTCCACAAATTGATGTATTTAGTGGCCACACAAGCAAAGAAAAACAGGGTGCTAATAAGAAATTCCTGGTTGGAATAACCCAACCAAGGAATATTAAAGCCTGTACCAGCTCAGTATTCGCCAGACCGAACCACTACATCAACGATTTTTTTAACGTGGTAAAATCACCAAATGAGTCCTCCCACGCAGGACGCGATAGGAGGGACTGTCAGACTTGTACTGACAAAATCCAGTGTTCCTTCAATAGCCCTTTACGTACCAGGGTCACGGTTACCTGATGAGACAGTCCCGCGACCACTTAACCAACGATGCAATTCAATATGTTTACGTAATACGTATATGTATCCCACCATATACAAACAGGAATGAATAGCCCCGTTGTGTTCTCTGTGAAACAACAAACTTCCTTATCAAGATACAATTATTTCCTTTTAACCGTGCTGTTCAGAAGCCTGTGAAAGTGCTAGGATGAACACAGATCACTTTTGTCTAACCAGGTCTACGTAACACCACTTAGGTACATACCTACGTACATTTACACTGATCTCATTGTTTCAGGCCAGGAGAAAGTACTTTTGACTAAACGGCCCATTGTTTTGTTTAACTTTCTATTCGATCTAGACTCGTTTGCTGTCTATCTGCTTATCCGCTGTGCCTTTAATGGTCACTCTGATTCTTAGGATTAAGACGCGGACTGACTACGATTTTAATCGCTTATGACCGCGTAAACTATTGTCACCACTATGGAGCATCAATAAGATTGAAAATTGAAAAAATGACATTTGTGTTGAAATGTGACGTAAGCTGCGAATGGGCATTTATTTTACTGCTTTTCTTTAGATTATTTAAAATATAGACATAAAATTAAATAATGGTTTGGTTAAAGTTTTAAAAAAATGGAAAACCTACTAAATTCTTAAAAAAAAACTGTTGTTATCGCTGGAAATACAGAGATCTTCGACGTCAAAGTTTATTTTTGTGCTACAACTTCCCAATTTTTATTGGGAATATCAAACTCTTATTTATTATTCTGTTCGGTTTAAATTCTTCTTTATACCCTTCTCTGTTCACTGTATTTTTCGCGTTGCTTATTTTTATTACATTACGTCATACTCGACATTCTAAGAAACGATTTTTGGGAATATTGAGATAAGACCGCGCCTTAAATGAGCAAAGATTTATAATTAGAATGACAGAAAGATGGCGCTGCCTCCGCTCTGTCAGATGTCAATTAGTGGGGGTGAGTCATCTGACAGCCTTCCATCAACAGCGAGTGAATAATCATCTGACAGTCTTTTATCAAATATTAAAAGCAGCATAGAAAAGTTCTAGTTATTCTGTTTGTAATTAAAAGTTTAATTTGTTTTATTTAGGTGTTCATATTTCTGTGTTTTTCGCTCAATGACAAAAGTGGTTGAGGTAGCGACGCTATTTCTTGAACTTTATAATGTCTAGGATAGGATGAGAAGAGCAAATATGGTTTGGACTTATGCAGATCAGTTATTCTCTATAGAACTCTACGACGATCTCGTCCAATAAACTAACTCAATGTCGAACATCATAACTACAACGCTGCCGCGACGCTGAGTCTTTAAAGAATACCATTGCAGGACAATATGGCGCAAAAATAGAGACCTCTACTCACCAAAGGTTTGACCGAGGCAGAAATATATTTCTGTCTCACTGACTTTAACTTAATCCAACACAATTTTAATTTCAAAATTGCGTACAATTTTGGCTTGTACACAACAGTAATAAATTCAGTTCAACTTAGATTTAAATCGAAATAGTTTCTAAGAGAATCTAAGATCGTTTTAGTTTTGGGTCTCTGTACCGAATTTCAGAAAATTAATAGCCCATAACGTGTTTTTGTTCAGTTTGTAAACTGACCGCAATATAGTATTGCTTATCTTACTAATATGTGAAGTTTATAGTACTGTCTGTAGGTCAAATGTTGTGTTTGAAGATTCAATGACTTGTAGACTTGACCTTCTCAATATCACAAAGGTAAAGCCTCCTGCAGACACACGCGATTAATCGCGCTGCGACAACGAGCCAAGCTAATTTCCACTCTAAATTTACTGCGAATGGACTGCGACATGTCGCCCCGCGCGATTAATCGCGTGTGTCTGCAGGAGGCTTAAAACAGACAGGTGTTTCTTACATTTTCAATAGCAAATATTCCATTTTGCATGAAATCTGTTTCTGTTTTTTCATCATTCAGGGTTAATACACACACACACAAACAAAACTATTAAGAAATAGAAATGAAAAGTACATTAGCACCGTTAATTTCTCCATCATGTCTTTATTTAAACCAAAGACTAAAACAAAAAACACGAGTCAAATCCTATACAAATAAAAATACCTCCAAAAATACTAACATGATAATTATAAACTAACAGATTTTATACGGCTAGATACTCGTAAACCGGGTACAAACTGTCATAAATATTTATAACTACCATAACAGAATGTTTCGCAAACGATATCAATCGGATACAGGAATGTTATAGCTGTTTCGTAATATCGATAGAGGTATATGGTTATCGATATGGTGAATATGAGCTCTAAGGCCCTTCGCCCACGTGTTGAATTTTTGTAGCGATGCTGACCAAGTCTTACGAAGGGGTATCGTATTACCCAGTAGCCAGCATTAAATCGTTTGTGCTAGTCACCTCAACTAGGCTAAGGCCGAGGGTTTGAAGCATTAGATGAACAATGTCATTTCCGTTTGTATTGCTGCAGCAAGTAGGCGCCGTGGGCAAGGGTCCTAAAGCCTCCTGCAGACACACGCGATTAATCGCGCTGCGACAACGAGCCAAGCTAATTTCCACTCTAAAAATACTGCGACTGGACCGCGACATGCGCCCCGCGCGATTAATCGCGTGTGTCTGCAGGAGGCTTAAGACTAGTAATAAAACGCTTAATTTTGATGGCTTAAATAAAATCCCTTTCATGTTTCTATGGAAGAATTCCTAAGGAGCTTATTTTATTAGAAAACAATTTCATGTCGTCAATTTGTTGATGAAATTATGTCTCGTTTGTAATATTTATCTATTTATTTAACTAACAGTGATTGTGAAATGTGAATAGAATAACTACAAATGTCTAAAATACTGTTGAGAAGCAAACTTAAACAGTGGTGAAACGAGACTCAATGTATGAAATAACCTCCTTTTTTTGAAGTCGGTAAATGGTGGTTAAATGGTACTCTTGTAATGCTATTTTGTTCAGTTGATACACAAACTAAATTAACCCTACATCTCAGGGTTCACTCACCTCGACATGATCTTTCACGCAGTACATCAAACGTACAAAAAACCTCATGAATTGACGCAGAACATTATAATTATGATAATTTTGGCGCCACACGACACTTAATGGGCTCATTTTCTCGTCACACCACATTTCTCAAGAACAGGATATTATAATATAATAATAATAATATTCCACAACTATCACACAACGCCATCTAATCCCAAGCTTAGCAGAGCTTGTGTTATGGGTACTAGACAACTGATAAACATACTTATATATTTCTAAATACATACTTATTATAGATAAATTACACCCAGACACAGAACAAATGATCGTGCTCATCACACAAACATTTGTCCTGGGTGGGAATCGAACCCACGACCTCCGGCATAGCAGTCAGGGTCACTAACCACTAGACCAACAGGCCAGCAACAGGCAATTATATTTCTACATCAAGGCATCTTGTTAGTTTTGTGGTTCCAAGGACTGATGTCGAGCATGCATGAGGTGGTGGTTTCGACTCCCAGCTCAGATGAAGAGTTATTGGGGTGTTTCACTGGCAATTTCTTTCTAGCAACCCATGGTCTAGATTTATGTGCATTTGATGATAATGAGCTGTTAAAAATACTGGATAGTACAGAAATAAAATCGTGGGAAGCGAGAATAAACGACGTCTAGCGTCTTTGCATCTAACTTAATTCAAACTTTTTACCAGTCGCCCACGGCGACGGACGTCTCAAGACGATCTCCGGCCACTGTAGGCGCGGGCATGCGAGCGGCGAGTAAAGCGCAACTCGCTGCCCGATCATGGACCATGCCCGGGTCGACGGCGCGTTGTGTTCCACGCGCGCCTCAAAGAGCGTCAGCATAATGACGGGGTCGCGGGACTTATCTCATCACCGTGACCCCGGAACATAAAGGGCTATCGAAGGACACCGTGGATTTTAGTCAGTACAAGGCTGACAGTCCCTCCCGCCTTGCCCGGGGTGGGAGGACTCATTTGATGATTGTACCACGCTAAAAAAAAAAGGGGAATAGGGACACAAAAGTATCCATGCTATTTTCCTGGAAAGTGTAGGTATGATAATTCCGCTCTGCCTTTCTTGGGCTCTTTTACCTTAACGATCACATTAAGCGATAATCGCTGTAAGTTTTTGTAAATTATTCGTATTTCACCTTTTTAATTAAAACTATATAATATAATTATACCAATTTCTCTCTCAAACTGGCTATAAACGACACACACGTAATCCAAATGGTGTAAAAAGTAAAAATACATAACAATCGATTAAATTATTCTCAGAATTACAATTGTGTGGACAAAAACTGGATTTAACTGGGCTATGTTCTAGTTTAAACTGGTTTTTGGTCTTAAAATGGCTGATTACATTTTGGTCTTTTTATAAAGGTATCCTGGGTGTTTAATATTAAAGCTTGTGTTCATAAGTATATTTAATTAGTATGTGCATTCATTATAATAGGTTATAATAAATGTTTTACAACCTTAACGTAAGTTGTAGTAAAAATGTGCATAATTTCTTTCTAGTTATCAAAAAAAGTGTGTCAAATAGATTCAATTAAGTTTATTATTAATATTCTGTTATAAATATTTACTTAGAATATTAATTTTAATAAATTAGGATGTGGAAGAGTAGTATTTAATTTTATTTTTTAAATATTATGTAAAGTAACGTTAAGATTTTATGTAAATAAATAAGAATTCATAAAAAAATATACATAATTAGACTCGTCCTTATTACATAAGATTTTAAATACAATTTGTAATCAATAGATGGAAGAAAAATAACAAAACAGTTTAAATCTACGCAGGCGTTACTGCATATAAAATATAAAAACTCTGCCAATTGTTAAATCTGTCAGACATAAATGACCAATTTCCTGGTCCTTTGAGACGAAACCTAAACCAGAAACAAACCTTTTATTCGCAAAATTAAACTGAAACACCCAACACCGCTCCTTCAATGTGTTACCCGTAAAACATTGATTTTAAACCCTTCAGTCCCTCAAAGGGTTTTAAATCAATGTTTTCAGGACACTGTGAAAATATAAGACTACCTGCAAACCCGGGATAGACTAATGAAGTAGACGGCTTTTGTTTTGTTTGTCAGTGGTTTTAGAACCTTTTCAGGGGTTTCCTGAAGTTTCACTTGTGGTTTTTGATTTGAGTGTGAAGTTGACACAAAATCATCAATATTTAGGCCTTTAATTCTTGAAGAAATAGACAAAGGTACTAGTTTGTTCATATTTAGCCAGTTATTTTTTTTTGTACTTATGTTTGAGTATATTGGGTCGCGGGTCTGTCTTATATAGGGTTGCCATCTCTAAATTTTGGAAACCAGGACAAGACGCGTTAAAACCCCGGATTTTAGAGTCCAGAACCCGGACATGAGACGAAATGCGCACCGTGGCAACTGCGTCGGGAGGGGTGGGGGGACGGTGAAGTGTGCGTGTGTCGCGGGCGGCGTAAGACTTTAAATTTTTAAACCGGACCACAGATGAAGCCCCACCCGGACGCGCCCCGGATGCCCTCTAAAATAGGACTTATCCGGGGAAACTCGGACGGATGGCAACCCTAGTCTTATAAAACCGTAAACCTGGAAGGGAAGAAACAGTACAAGTCTGATAGTCCCTTACGTTCTACCCAAGGCGGGGAAGATCATTTGATGATTTTTTATCAACTAGAGATTTACCAACTAGAATTTCTATAAATTCCTGGTAACTAAACCCAATAACACTGCCTGATCCGGGAATTGACCACAGAGACTGATGTTTGAGACCAACGAGGCGTCTCAATCTCAATTGGGTTTAGAGTAAATATTTTTATAAGGAAATTGAAACTTCCCAGTCCCAGTTGTCAATTACATTGTGAAGGAAATTGAATTTTCTGCCTACGCATTACTTACTCTCTACCAATATAATTTATAACTAGGGTTTCTAGGTAATCGCTTTTTTGCCTCTTACCGAAAAATTTTGGTGCGCACCCAGTACTGTGTTGTTGATAAGATAGTCGCTATATCGGCTTACGGGCTTCGAGAAATGAGTAGCTCGCCGTCCGATCAAGGACTGAGCCCAGTTATGCTCTATCGTTAGACTCTACGATGTGCTCTTCGCTTCAGCTAAATTTGCTTAGAATGGATTTAATTTTCAGTGATTATTATTTTGTTTAGTAGTTCTCTAACTGTAACTAATAATAAATCTATGTATGTATTATGTAATATCCTTATTAAAGCAACTTGTTAGGGTTTTCCAATAATTTTTACCTTATTTTTACTAAAAGCAGTAAAAGTTTCTTTAACATTATAATTTTACATCGTAGTCAACGTCTTCATAATATAAAAAAAGAAATTTATTCTGCAAAATTAAATGATGAAGTGTATCCCAAGGGAGGAACCACACTTATTTATTCATTTTGATAGATTGCGGTACGACATACATATTTAATTTATTTTCGCAAGAAAACTAGGCCACTGCGTGTAGTCACCTTTTTTATCGTGGTAAAATCATCAAATGAGGTTCATCATTCTTTCAAGGTGGAACTTAAGGGACTGCCAGACTCGTACTGACTAAAATCTACGGTGTTCCTTCATGTTCCTTCAATAGCCCTTTACGTTCCAGGGTCACAGTTAACTGTTTAGACCCCGGCAGGCATTTGGCCTTCTATGTAGTGTTGCCATCCGTGCGGGTTTCCCCGGATTTGTCCTAGTTTAGAGGGCATCCGGGGAGCGTCCGGGGGGGCTTCATTTGTAGTCCGGGTTTAAAAATTTAAAGTCTGGGCCGCCCGAGACTAACGCACACTTCACCGCCCCCCACCCCTCCTGCCGCAGTTGCCACGGTGCGCACTTCGACTCATGTCCGGGTTCTGGACTCTAAAATCCGGGGTTATCCAAATTTTAGAGATGGCAACCCTACTTCTATGGGGTTCGTCAGATTGCTGACAACGCTTTGAGGTGCATGTGGAACACGACAAGCCGTCCCATCATAGACGGATTCCATTAGTTGGTTCCGATTTGTTACCAACGCGGCAACGTGAGAAATCGTTCTGTTAACACTTCCGGATCACAACGACCTTGTAAAAACTATGCCACAATCAAAATACAACATAATTCAAACTCTGTAAACAAAAAATGGCGCTAAAATTACCATAACTTCCCATAACCACATAAAACTTCAACAAGTAATCATGTGCAATCAAATAAATTGTGAATTAATAGACTTACCATAATCAATCATCATCGTAAATTGGACTTACATAACAAATACATAATGGCGGATTTAAAAATGGCAATGTTACATAAGAGAGATTAAATAATTAAAATGTAGGACGAGAGTGACATTGTTGAATTCGCTACATTGCTATGATTGTCGGTTGAATTTTAATTTTTGGGGCAAAGAAAAGATTTTTTTAATTATAGTTTGTTGAAATCAGCGACACTTCCATTTTTTACGTGGTAAAATCATCAAGTGAGTCCTCCCACCCAGGGCAGGGCAGTTGGGTCTGTCAGACTTGTACACGGTGTCCTTCAATAGCCTTTTACGTTCCAGAGCCACGGTAACCTGATATTACAGTACCGCGACCCCAAGCGACACTACCATATTGGTTGGCTTAATTTGATCCTACCATATTGGTCAGCTTAATTTGCCCCTTCCATATGGGTTGGCTTAATTTGCCCCTACCATATTGGTTGGCTTAATTTGCCCCTACCATATTGGTTGGGTTAGTTTGCCCCTTCCATATGGGTCGGCTTAATTTGCCCCTACCATATTGGTTGGCTTAATTTGCCCCTACCATATTGGTTGGCTTAATTTGCCTACAATCTCATCGATCTGAGACACTCAACTTTCCTTGTCGCGTTGCTGTCTAAAAAAGTAACCGTGACCCTGAAACGTAAAGGGCTATTGAACAAATACCGTATACTACGCGATAAAAAAGGTTGCACTATGTCTTAATGAGGATTTGGGATCGGACACTCAACTTTGACTTTTATGCCATAAACGATAAGGAAGTACAAACATGGACAATAATGCATCAATTATATTTTTGTCTTGTATAATAGAAAGTGTAGATGTAGAAACACACGTAACAATAACAGGCAAGGAGGATACTGTGATATATGTATATCGGTGTATCATTTTTTTAGTCTATTCGAATACAGGTGAATGCCAATCTATTCGATGGAGCGTCTGCCTATTTAGACAACAACAAAAACACTTGGTGGGATTGATTGCCAGACTTCCAAGCTTCTATTCTATCTACCCTTACCGGTAGGATGGTAAAATGTCAGGTTTCAAACTGAAGAGAGACCTTATCACATATTTCTGTATTTTTACCCAGGACGGAACACACACAAACATCTCTCACCCTAAACGCATATGCGTATGAGAGATGTTTGTGTGTGCATGTTCCCAAACAAATTTCAGTCATACTCTGAGTGTAATATTATAACCACTTTCAACTTATATAACATGCTAATAGATTTACAGGATTACAGCCTCTTTAAAAGATGTGTATGAGCATGTATTGTACTTAGGCCCTTAACATGCTGAATATCCCGGGTCGACGGCGCGTTGTGTTCCACGCGCGCCTCAAAGAGCGTCAGCATGATGACGGGGCCCCCTCTCTAGAGGGCCAAAGCCTGCCAGGGTCGCGGGACTTATACCATTTCACGGTAATGGAAAATAAAGGGCTATTGAAGTATACCGTGGATTTTAGTCAGTACAAGTCTGACAGTCCCTCCCGCCCTGCCCGGGGTGGGACGACTCATTTGATGATTTTACCACGAAAAAAAAAAAAACATGCTGATGATACAAAACCGTCCAAAAGTATTAATAATAATCTTAAAAAGTAAAAAAAAGTGCTACACCACAGTAAAAAAAAACGATTACAAAAATCATTTATGTACAGTAAGCAATGTAATTAAGTTAAAAGATCAGTGCGTCGCGTGTGGGTAGTCGTTAAAACGTTAGCGGTAACCCGTTACACACGATCATAGATGTCGTGTACAAGCGAGCACAGAAGTCGTTACTATAAATTGTAATGCCGTTTTGTGAGATCAGCTGGTTCCTAAACAGGACAGGTACTTTTAAGTCGTGACTTTAAACAGCCCGTGTTTTGAATTTGGAATACTGTCTCCTTTTTTATTTTTAGACGGACCATTTTAGGGCCAATTTTTTTTGAGCGTCATTTTCCTGTTCTGTTTGGAATCTGTTTTTTTTTGTATATTTCTATGTCTACAGGTTTTCTGTTGGACATAGCCTCTCTCAAAACTCGTCGCAGTACCCAACCCTCCAGCGAAGCGATATTCGCATAATTTGTTGACAAATGAAAATGGCTATACTTTTTTTGGGTGTGAAAATCCAATGAATTCGCGGAAAGGTCTGTTCACTGACCCTTCACATGCACTTTGCTTTCCAGAAAACGATGCCCTTTTTAAACAGTCCCGCAACTTTTGCATTGTATTTCTCAGGGATCTAGTTTAGCCTCTGCAGAGAAAAAGTCAGAGAGTGAAAGAGAGTTTATATATCATAATAAAACTACGCAAGCATATCACACATTTAAGATAGGAAACTCTCATAATAATAAATTACTTGGATGTACAGACGACGTCAAAAACCGTGTCTTGGGGAAACGTGACAAAAACATTAAAGTAAGTGCTTTTGTTCTCAAAGTAAACGCCATCTTTGTAATTTATTTTTGTTTTTTTGGTGTTTTGGACAGCCACGATCTTTTGAGGCATGTTCCTGAGACTAAAGAAGTAATTTGTCAGTGACATACCGTTACTTAAATTAATACTTGTTAAGTTTATTAATTTTTCGAAAGCTAAGATGTTGGTGCTCAGTCTAATGCGGATTAAATTAATAATAGTCGAGACAGGAATCTTTTTTCGGAAAGTATTTGTAAGGAAATGAATAGAGAGAAGAATATTATTATTCAAAACTGTATTTAAGTATCTCAACAGCATAGCATCGCACCTCCATTATTTATAAGTTTACGCAGAATTGTGTTATCGAAGCACCATGCAAAACCTTAATTCTTTAAAATTGTTATACTAAGTAAATAGGTAAATACTGCAAAATATAGTTAAATATGTTTTTCTTTTAAAACTGAGTGTTAAAAGCGATAAAATATAATGAGACAACATTATAAAGTTAGCACCTCTGTTAACTTAACAACTTAGCAGTTCAAACTTTGTATTACCTCCAACTTTAACTAACCTTGCTGCAGAAAACTTCAGTTTAAAGTCTAGGAAACATTAACATAACTGAAAATTTAACCATAAAATATTCTTAAATATAACTTTTGCGCTGCAGTATTTCGAAATTTTGCATACTACTAAACTAGAGACCTGGGTACACTTAGATATTTTTAAAAGCTTTTTAAATGGCCACTGAAACCTTGCGATGTCGCGAAAAAATGAATAATGTGTTTAGTTTACTGAAAAATTCTATTTACATACTCGTAAGTTAGGATGAGCTAGCGAGTTGCCTTACCAACAAATGAAAATAACAGGAGTTACTGCAGTTTTATGAGACAATTTCATATTACCAGTTGTAACTGCAATCTGTCTCCAATAAACATCAATCTTTATGCTTATTATTAATAATATGTCGCGATACGTCAAAACGGTAAATCAATTTAGTGTTCAAATGTTCAAATTGATCATTTTTCCATAATAGCAGTAACTCTAAGGTCTATAAGTCATATTTGAATTGAAGACTAGATCACATTTTTTTTGTGGTGTATACAAAGGGTTATTCTCAATCGGTTATTCTATTACCAAACAGAGGCAGAATAGACAACAGTGCTATCGACACAGGTTAGAAAAAAAAAAGATTTTGTCCTCGACTGTACCTACCTACAGTAGAATTGTTACTACAATCACGCTATCTTCACATTGCGGTGGCGAGGTGACGTGATAGCCCTCATATTTTTGTTATTTTCTCTCTATGCTTGCAACAAAATAGGCACTTTATTAATAATTTGGTAGTGTACTTCTGATTATAGATGTATTTTGTGCTGCTATCATCATCATCATCTCAGCCATAGGACGTCCACTGCTGAACATAGGCCTCCCCTTTAGATCTCCACATATACCGGTTGGAAGCGACCTGCATCCAGCGTCTTCCGGCGACCTTCATAAGGTCGTCCGTCCATCTCGTTGGTGGACGTCCTACGCTGCGCTTGCTAGTCCGCGGTCTCCACTCTAGCACTTTTCGACCCCATCGGCCATCTGCTCTGCGAGCAATATGGCCTGCCCATTGCCACTTCAGCTTGCTAATCCGGTGGGCTATATGGGTGACTTTAGTTCGTCTACGGATCTCCTCATTTCGGATTCGATCACGTCGTAGAGAAACACCGAGCATAGCCCTCTCCATAGCTCGTTGAGCGACTTTGAGCTTTGGATGTGTGCTGCTATGCAGAGCAGAAAATAGGGGTGTGCCATCGGTGCCCAGGCACAGGGTGCAGAGCCTAGATGGGCAGAAATGGCCAGACCAGGACCGCAATTGACCAGATCAGGGGAGGTATTACAACGTGTTAAAACCAGGCTTATTCTAGTGAGTGAACGAGATGGCGCTAGACGACTTGTAGAGCTCTGTCACTTTCATTCGCCGGAAAAACGTTCATCAACGTTTTAAGACGTTGTAATACCCCCCAGGTGGCCTACCATGACAGGCCACCAGGGCGCAGTTTAAGAAGCTTGAACTGGGCGCATAAAATAAAAGGATAGTTAGTATGGCACTGCTACTATGCACTGTAGTAATAGTTTCCATTTTGTTTTTATTTTTATTTTCAACTCGTGTTAAAGCAACACGAGTTTATTAATATTTTGACAGCGACTGTACTCCTGATATCAGGTGTCCTTCGTGTTATTGTGCACTGTCCTTGAGTGTACCGCACGAATGTGGCTTTAGATTGTTTATTTGTTGTATCTATCAAGCACAATATACATAATATTAACCACCTTTTTTACTTATAATATCATTGATATTAACTGTATAATGTGATTTCACCAGGGTTGGCATGTTTAAAACAAGTTGTTTTAAAACACCTGTAAAACAGGTGTTTAAAACAGTTTGAAATTAAACAGTGTTTTTATTACACGTTTTAACTACT
This sequence comes from Agrotis exclamationis, assembly GCA_950005045.1. Lineage (NCBI taxonomy): Eukaryota > Metazoa > Arthropoda > Insecta > Lepidoptera > Noctuidae > Agrotis > Agrotis exclamationis. The sequence goes on along the minus strand of OX465417.1, from coordinate 3,984,614 downwards.
TTTCATGGCGGATGAATGCCTGTAAAATGAAAATAAATTAATATTCAGGGGTCTTAATAGCTTGACATTAAATAATTTGAGTGTATGCCCCTGCTATGTCACATTTTTTAACTTTTATTGGCATTGTAATGAAATAATACTTCAAAACATTAGAAAAAAAACAGTAGATGTTTTTTTCCATTGATATTTTTTTGTAAACATTTCATTACAAACAGCGAATTTGAAAAGATCTAGTCTAGAAATGAAACATTTAATTTATTTATAAGTTAAGACGTCGACCCATGGTCGAATTAAATTGAAAAACCGGCCAAGTGCGAGTTGGACTCGCCCATGAAGGGTTCCGTAGCAGCAAGCATAGATTAGAGATATAATTATATTGAGATTAGTAAGTAATATACACAAACAATAAAAATAACTTTGTTTTTCATAGTATTTGTATGAATGGCAAAGTTATATTTGCGGTTTTTGAAAATGCACTATATCTCAAAAACTGCTAACTGTATCTCATCCAAACCAATTTTCGTTGGTAGTTTTGGTTGAGGTCTACATTATATATTTTATTTAGTTTTATCATTCTCTTATTTTAGAAATTACGGGGGGGGGACACACTTTTTACCACTTTGGAAGTGTCTCTCGCGCAAACTGTTCAGTTTAGAAAAAAATTATGTTAGTAACCTCAATATCATTTTTAAAGACCTATTCATAGATACCCCACACGTATGGGTTTGGTGAAAAATTTTTTTTTGAGTTTCAATTCTAAGTATGGGGGGCACCCCCAAAATTTGTTTTGTTTTGATTTTTGTGTGAAAATCCTAATGCGGTTCACATAATACATCTTTCTACCAAGTTTCAACAGGATAGCTCTTATACTTTCGACAAAAAGTGGCTGTGACATACACGGACAGACAGACAGACAGACAGACATGACGAATCTATAAGGGTTCCGTTTTTGCCATTTGGCTACGGAACCCTAAAAATGACCGAAACAAAAAAAAAACCACTTTTTTAAAACAATTTGAACAGTTTGTTTTATAAAATTTAAAAAAAAACTTTTTTTTCCAACCCTGGATTTCACATAAAGAGTTTATGTAAGCAGGGCTGCAGTAAAACTAACAAAGTAATGATTTCAAATATTTTTTTAATCTAATATATAAAATTCTCGTGTCACAGTTTTCGATGCCATACTCCTCCGAAACGGCTTGACCGATTTTGATGAAATTTTTTGTGCTTATCCGGTATCTATGAGAATCGGCCAACATCTATTTTTCATCCCCCTAAATGTTAGGGGTAGTCCACCCCAAATTTTTTTTTTAATTATTTATATGGCAAAACAACGTTTGCCGGGTCCGCTATTTACCTATATTTATATGTTCGCTTTTAACAACTGCCTCGCCTGATAATAAGCAATGATATGGTCGATGATGAAGCGCGCTTGCCTAGAAGTAACCTGTTCACTCATTCATCACGTATTTTATTCAAATCACGAATCAACAATAAATCTCCTATTTGGCGTAAGGAAACTTCCAATTTCGAACAAGGAAAGCCTCATTTGGCGAACACCTAACATCATCACGAAAGGGAGAGAAAATCTCAAACAAGTTTCACTACAAAACCCATTTTCAACACATTTGCTCGAAAAATGCGTTTTCAACACATTTGCTCGAAAAATGCGTTTACGAAGCCTGTATACATTGTTCGAAAGTTAAAAATTACGCACCATACAACGGAACGTGCGGTAAAATAGGTACTCTCACCTAAGTACCTATTTTACGGCACGCCCCGTTGTATAGCACCGTGCGTTTTCTTTACGGTTTTTTTTTTAATTTCCATTAAAAAAAATAAGAACTCCACCAAAGAGTTTCACATTATGAGAATAAACAACCTGAGTGATCGAACCTCCTTGGAAGCGCTTTTGCTCAATACGTTGTCTCATTTTAATACTAAAGAGTAAATGAGACGAAAGATGTCGTTCTATTTTTTACCACGTGCATGTGGCGCCATTTGCAAATTCGCGCCATTTTCATATTAGAAACTTCTAAGTAAAGTTTTTTTAATTACATATTGTACTGTTTTCTCGCAAATGTGTTGAAAAACATTGTATGACACACGTGCGGAAATTGGTATTTACAAACTCGTGCGTTTGTAAAAACCAACTTACCGCACTAGTATCATAAATAACTATTACGAAGCCTGTACCTCGAGCACGAATCACTTTCGAAAAAGTATTCGTATCGTCTTGGAAAGCATTTTGTATGGGAACTTGAACAGCGCCTCTGGTGAGCGTAAATTGAACTAATTTTCGGAGCACGAACAAAAATACGTAAATTTCGTATCGTCTTCGTATTTAATTCGAAACGTAACTTGAGCCTTTTGTATGAAAATAGGTAGCACGAAGGCATAAAATGACGGATAGTTTCGTAATTGTCGAAGGCTGGCTTACGAGTTTCTCGAATATTTACTCACTTCAAATTTGACAGTGAGAAAACTTTCGTCAAGTTTATTATTGAGCATAAAATTATAATTTAAGTGATTGTTTTGATATATTTTGTTAAAAAATGAATGTGTGCTCCAATATTTATTATAATAATATGATATCTTTCTATTTATGCTGCCATAATTCACAAAAAATAAGCACTTGACATGACAGGATTACATAGATCTTTTAGCAACCGTACCTATCATGTTGCTTCTCAATCATTGCTCGATTCATTGATTGATATTATTGTCATTATTATAATAAAATAAATAAAATCATCAAACACAGAACATTCATAAAGTTTTTCTTTATTTTTACAATACATTTTTCATTAAATACCATGACAAAATATGCTCCTTAGCCTATTATCGTCTCCTGGCCGCACTTAGGTACTCTGTGTTATTCAATATCGGTCTAGCAATATAACGTGAAAGAACAAACAAACTCATAGATATTCGCATTGACTAATAAGGATTTAAAACATTCACACTTAAAAATACAAAATAAACATTTTGTTATGGACCACAGTTCAATGTATTAGTTATGTTGAATTAGTTAGTTAGGACCTCAAAGATAGGAATTTCTTCATAATGCAAGCCTTATCGTGAAGTACTGTCTTCAATTCAAGCTCTTCGCCGAATTCCCAAACGAGAGCCTCGTCTCATCATTGAATATCGTGGGGGACCTTCTGTTCAACCGGTTAACAGACCTTCTTGATCAGGGTGTCAATTACTTATTTACTCCAGTAAGAATACTTCCGTTTAGTTATCTCAGTTTACTGGAATAGCTTACAGAAAAATAACGAACTGTAACAACAAAATCATTGAATATTGATTTGAAACCTCTTGACAGCGGACAGATTTGACAATATAGACATTAGGTATGACACAAGCTTTTTTCTAAATCAAATGTTTTTCATAGCTTTTTATTTGTGCCAGTATGACAGACGTTCGTTTAGGAACGCAGTCAAATCAAACACAACGTTTTAGTAATTATTTTAATTATTATCTAACGGAATATTATCTGTTTCTGCAGTTCCTTTGTATTGCGTCATAAATTGAACAGTATTCCAATTTTAAATGCCCTAAAATCACTAATTTTCTAACAAAAATCCAGTTTCCGAACGAAACATTCATCCTTATTTACGTTAGTATGACGTCACCAACGTTTTCGTATCGCGCCCTCGGTACTAATTCGAAAGTGCTTCGTGCTTCCGACTTTCGTTGTATGCCGTTATTGTATCGACGGTACGATACGGTGGCGAGACGAAACCTTCAAATATTCGTGCTAGGGGTACTGTATACATTGTTCGAAAGTTAAAAATTACGCACCATACAACGGAACGTGCGGTAAAATAGGTACTCTCACCTAAGTACCTATTTTACGGCACATCCCGGTATATAGCACCGTGCGTTTTCTTTACGGTTTTTTTTTTTAATTTCCAAAAAAAAAATAAGAACTCCACCAAAGAGTTTCACATTATGAGAATAAACAGCCTGACTGATCGAACCTCCTTGGAAGCGCTTTTGCTCAAAACGTTGTCTCATTTTAATACTAAAGAGTAAATGAGACGAAAAATGTAGTTCTATTTTTCACCACGTGCATGTGGCGCTATTTGCAAATGCGCGCCATTTTCATATTAGAAACTTCTAAAAAAAGTTTGTTTAATTACATTATTGTACTGTTTTCTCGCAAATGTGTTGAAAAACATTGTATGACACACGTGCGGAAATTGGTATTTACAAACTCGTGACTATGGTAAGCCCTCGATTTCATCTCGGGCTTACATTCGTCTACTCGTTTGTAAAAACCAACTTACCGCACTAGTATCATAAATAACTATTCCTTACCGGTACGGTATCAGTACGGAAGCCATAGTTCACATTATACTCACAACTTTAATGCAACGCGGGTATAAAACGTCCATTTAGCAATATTCCTAGTGATTCACTTCATGAAATACCGACAAATTCGTAATATCGTTACACTGGCAAGTAGAATTGCTTGTCATATCTGAATCTGAACATTTACTTAACGTTTCTTGGCCAAATGTCACTTTTTTTAATTCGTTTACATTACCAAAGACGTTATCTATGTTACAAAAGAAAGAGATAGATGATCCTACAATTTTTTTTCGCTCTTTCTAGAGAGTATGGCGATTTTAGCCTGACAATGCTCAGTCCATGCTAGAAGTCTACGTTCAGATAATTATGACAAATAATTCTGTGAATGTAACTATTTTACGAATTTTAGAATAATTGCTGATTAAAATGGCGATGCAGGAAATTTACGAATAGAATCATTAGGAATATTGCTAGATAGCAGTTTTAGACCCGCTGTATAAAATAAAATGATCCGGAAACATCTCATAAACCGAACAATGCATTCGAACGACATCTCTATTTACATAGGAATGTAGTCCTTACTACCTACGTAATAAGTGTCTTCGTTGTGCTGGATTTGGTCTGTGCCCATGTTTGGAAGCTAAGGTTGTGAGGACAATGAGTGCCGGATTTAATAATAGAGTAAGGTGTGTTTTGGGAGTGCAAGGGCAGGTGAGTTATTTGAATAAATGCATGTTGTGTGGGAGGTTGCAATGTTTGGTAACGATTACAAATGACATTAACACACGCCTTTTTAATACACTGATAGAGAACCGAAAACAGGCGCAAAAAAAGGGAAATATTGGTAATTTCAAAACTTTTTACTGAAAAGAAGTTAGTCACACGACTTCAAACGACATAACACATACCTACTTTATTTTTTATCTACTAATAGAGAACCAACAACAGCCGAAAAAAAATACAGGGTATTAGGGACATCGACGCACAAACGGATAGCATGGGTCCAGGCAGGACATGATTCTGGACCCCTATTTTATTATTTTTACAAGTTTGTTTTTTTTTTAATAGTGAGCCGCGCTTATAGTCCTACAGGTACTGTGGTACTGGGCACAGTATTTTAGGTATACGATGACCTTTCATTATTAATTAATTACTTTTTTATTAAAAATCTCATTGGGTTTAGTTAAGAATAACGATTATGAACAGGCTAAAGTAAAAAAAAAACTCAAATTTTGAAAATTAGGAAAAATCCGACGAAAAATTCCAACACCCCCGGGTCCAGAGTCATGTCCTGGATCCATGGTATCCGGTTGTGCGTCGATGTCCCTAACACCCTGTATAGAAATATTGGTTATTTATGAACTTTTTAAAAACGTGGACGAAATGCGTACGGCCGGATAATATTGTAGCGCAGTGTCGGGAGAAGAATGTTCAGTAACTCAGGCTGAGTTGATAACAAATAAATAGCTCAATAACCGCTGTATAATCAATGCTTACTCATTTAGAATTACCATATTATACCTACACATTCTCTTCACAGTAAATTAACCATAAACACTTCCATAGACAATAAAACAATGTCGTTACGTCACAGACAACATAACGCACGAAAAGTAAAAAAAAATAAGATGGCGGCAAAACATTACCCGCCACTTTCACTGGCGTAGTCGAAAAACTAAAAACTATAATTACGGAGATTTGTGAAGCAAGAAAGGTTATGGTGGTAACCATAACTATTGTTTTGTCTCAAAGTTTAGACCATTAGGCTGCTTTTCCACCAGAGATGCGCTATGTAGCTGTGCTGCGAGGATGTAAAAGCTGAGCTACGAAACTGTGTGACCGTTTCCACTGATGCTACGCTATGTAGCTGTGCGGTAAGATGTGCTATGAAGATGCGTAGCTGCGCTACGAAGATGTGCTGTCACAAGGTAGCTGTGCTATGAAGATGCGTAGCTGCGCTACGAAGATGTGCTCGTGGTGTTCAAAGTTGCTTTAAGGCAATCACTTGCTTAATGCTTAATGAGAATAATGCAAGAATGTGAGAAAAAACAAACCAAATTTTAAATGTCAATAAGGTCGAAAATGGCTTGAATCTGTTTTTTTAACTTGCTATCGTTAAGCAATAAAAAAAACAGGTTCAAGCGATTTTCGACCTTATTGTCATTTATTCAAACACCGGATTTAATGAAGGAGCAATGTTAGCGAACGAGAATGTGAGAAAAAACAAACCAAATTTTAAATGTCAATAAGGTCGAAAATCGTTTGAACCTGTTTTTTTAATTGCTGAACGATAGCAAGTCAAAAAAACAGCTTCAAGCGATTTTCGATCTTATTGACATTTATGCAAACACCTGATTTTAATGAAGGAGCAATGTTAGCGAACGAGAATGTGAGAAAAAACAAACCAAATTTTAAATGTCAATAAGGTCGAAAATCGCTTGAACCTGTTTTTTCAATTACTTAACGATAGCAAGTTAAAAAAAACAACTTCAAGCGATTTTCGACCTTATTGACATTTATTCAACCACCTGACTTTAATGAAGGAGCAATGTTAGCGAACGAGAATGTGAGAAAAAACAAACCAAATTAAAAATGTCAATAAGGTCGAAAATTATAGATAGTCAATATACATATTATAGGTATATTGCGTGTCCTATCACTGTCTGTGCTATGAAGATGCGCAGCTCGAGCTATGCGATGTATCGATACTAGGGAAAACGACCCATAGCACGCATCCACAGCACGCAGCCATAGCACGCAGCCACAGCACGCAGCCGTAGCACGCATCCTTACATATAAAAAACACATCTTAGTTGAATCCGTTTCCACCAGTGCTGTGCTATGTAAACCAGTGAATATGATTGGTGGATATCAAACGCATCCGCAGCAACGTAGCATAGCGCATCTCTGGTGGAAAAGCAGCCTTAGGCTGCGGTTCCACTGAAGCGGAGCGGGGTGGGGCGGAGCGGAGTTGGGTAGAGCGGAGCTGCTTCGCCTATCCTATTGTTAACTAAAATCAATGAATATGCGCGTGAGTGAGCCGCCCCGCTCTGCATAGCCCCGCCCCTCTCCGCTAGCCTAATCTAGCCTATTTTCCCGATATTTTAATCAATTCCACTCCTCGCCGCCAATGCTGTTTTCTTTGAAGCGGAATGGAGAAGAGATGTAGATTTCGGGGTCGCGGGACTGTCTCGGGGTCGCGGGACTGTCTCACCTGGTAACCGTTACCCTGGTACGTAAAGGGCTATTTAAGGATCACCGTGGATTTTAGTCAGTACAAGTCTGACAGTCCCTCCCGCACCACCCTGGGCGGGAGGACTCATTTGATGTTTTTACCACGCAAAAAAAAATGTAGATTTCAAGACATGTGATTGGTGAATTGTGGCACAGCTCCTCTCCGCTTCGCTCCGCTCCGCCTCGGTGGAACCGCAGCCTTAAGCCGGGTCGGGTAAGTCCGGGTCGAAAGGTGACAGTTCGGGCATGTTCGGCTAGTGTGAGAATGTTCGTTTAAAAAATGAAAACGTCAAAACATTATTGTTTATGTTGTGAATGTGTTATGGCTTTTTCACTTGGCGAAAGGGTTCGGTAGTAAAAGTTTGCTGTGTATTTTCTTGGCAAGGTAAAAAAACTAATTAATAAAACTACATACGTCCTTCATTTAAATAGGTTAGCAGACAAACCTACGTGATGAATGGAAAGCGAAACCAATAGTTGCGCTGGAGACAAAATAAAATTTAAAAAATGTCTTTTTTGCACCAGAACTTATATGGGACCTAATGGTTCCATGGCTGTAAAAAGTAGACCAGTTTAATCTTATAAAAATCTTATTAATCTTTAAAGGATAAACTTCAGTCCAATTAAATACACATCAATCATCCATCAACTGCAATAAAGGTCAATGTAGACTATTGCGTAACGTAACACATCGCATGGCGTATGAGATGCATATAATAATGTTTTTTTAAGAAATTATTTCCTTACATTAAAAACTATCTGATTTTCTATGTTTGTAATGGATAAACTCAAAATCTACATAACCGAGTTTCAACGAGTAACATAGGCTGGTGTTTTATGTTCAAACTGCTATCCGTGTGAATCCTGGACCACTTGCAAGTCAAGAATAAATGTAGCAAGGATTCAAAATGACGGCACGCATGTGGGTGACAAAAATGTCAATGGCCATTGTAGATAGCAATATTTGTCAGAATCCACGCAATATAATCCAGTAAACGTAAAAAAGAAGGTAGGTACTTACCTACCATGACTTGAAAACATGAATGGATGAAAACATCTTCTTATTTATGGTTGTAACAAAAGTCGTTAAAAGAAAATTTATGATTCCTACCTCTATGGGAAAGTGACCTTTAAAAGTGTACTTTTACTGTGTGCTCTTGGGTTTTCTAACGATTTTTATTCTAATTATATTCAAGGTATCGTGTTCAGTTACTGCTAAGCATTTGGGATGTGAAAAGTTTTATTAGGTTTTGTTTAGCCTAGAACCTATAATTGTGCCTTAATTATACGTTATTCACATTTGGGTCGTCCTTATTATAAAATAGGCCTTGTATTCATACCTATGCTATATCGAAAGTGTTCTTCTTTGAATTCAAATCAAATGGCTTCTTTAGGCCTCGTACTAAAAACGTTAATAATAAATTTATTTGAGTCACAATGTTATCATCAGTGACATTAAATCTTAAAAATGTAGGTAAATTAAAGTATTTTATAGGTCGATAAAGACTGAGATTAGAATGGGAACATTCTTTATCATATGGAAATTGCCCTTCATTTTAACTTTTAAAGCGACACAGTGAAGTACAAAAGCGTTTAAATGCATTGTTAATACCATTCACAGAATTCGGTTCTCACATTATGTGCAAGCCCGCGGTTAAAAGCGGAGTAATGTGTATCGACCTTAAGAGCTGCGCTTGCGTCACCATTGTGAACGAATTTGACATTAAACACAAAATGTTCAGAGGTTACGTTGCGTTCTCTAATGCGCCAAGCGCCAAGGCTGTTTTAAGTTTAGATTATAAGTAAATAGCGTCATTTGTTTTGAGCGGCAGAACAAAAATAAGAGCTGCCGCATGGGTCAAGAGTCGGTCGGTAGATGGGTTACCATTAATTGCATACAGGGTCTTCTCCCTAATCCGAACAAACAAGTTAAGTCATTAGTCCAGGTTGTCATTTGTAGATCTTTAGCATTCGTTGCAGGAGAGACCCGAAAGTCGCGACGCAACGCTTACGAAGGAAGGGATTTCTATCACGATGGCAGCAAAGTAGAAACGGACATCTACACTGCCACCCTTACCAAAACAGGCACAACTGCGCAAAAAAAATGCAAAGAAAAATAAGCCTTTTTTTAGTTAGTAAGGCTTATTTTTCTTTTTTTTTTTTTTTGCGCAGTTGTGCATTTTTTGGTTAAGGTGGCAGTGTAGATGTCCGTTTCTACTTTGCTGCCATCGTATGGGTTAAAGTAAGTATTATGATGCGGTTCGGGTACGTACGGCATTAAACAATATCTTGTCACATAGATCTAACTACTATTGCATAATAAATCTTTCAAAATGTACAAAATAAAGAAAACGTTTGTAGATATGCATATTTAAACACTAGTGTGATCGCGTGACGAGACGTACAGTAGACATCACGCAATATTACTTTATTCATTACTTAGCGATTTATAAGGCTAGGTTCAGATAGACGCGGGTCTAAGTTCGTAAAAACGTCACAACGTACGGAGTACGCGACTTTTAGTTCTTCACATAGTCCTCACAGATGCAACATAACAATCATAAACTGATGGGCGTAGGCAAATACCAAAGTGATACGCTCTCGGACCTTTTTTTTTTTTTTTTTTTTAGCGTGGTAAAATCATCAAATGAGTCCTCCCACCCCGGGCAGGGCGGGAGGGACTGTCAGACTTGTACTGACTAAAATCCACGGTGTCCTTCAATAGCCTTTTATGTTCCGGGGTCACGGTAATGAGATAAGTCCCGCGACCCCGGCAGGCTTTGGCCCTCTTGGGCGGGGCCCCGTCATCGTGCTGACGCTCTTTGAGGCGCGCGTGGAACACAACGCGCCGTCGACCCGGGCATGGTCCATGGTCGGGCGGCGAGTTGCCCTTTACTCGCCGCCCGCATGCCCGCGCCTACGGTGGCCGGAGATCGTCTTGCGACGTCCGACGCCGTGGGCGTCTACCATTGCGGGTGGGGCGGAGGGAGGACGCTGTCCTCTCTCTCTCACGGCCCGCCTCCTCCTTAACGAGCATTACTGCCTCGCAGAAGGAGGCGACCGCTTCCCACTCCGTCTCGCCCCGCAGCATGGCCTCGACCAATGCCGGGCGCGAGAGGTCTCCGCCTATCGCTGCCGTGAGGACACGGCGGTGCTCTGCCCAAGCGGGGCAGTCTTGCACCGTATGCTCTACTGTGTCCTCCGGGCGATCTTCGCAATGGTGACACCCCGGCGTTTCTTCCTTCCCCATCCGACACAGGTACCTCCCGAAACATCCGTGTCCGGTGAGGACCTGCGTCATCCGATAGGTCAGGACGCCGTGACGCCTTTCCAGCCACTCCTCAAAGAGGGGTCTTACCGCCGCGATTGCGGCGTGCCCGAACCTCGGTTGCGACAGTCGTTCCCTCCATACTGCCCTGAGATCGCGCCGGACCTCTTCCCGCCGCGCCACGCTCTCGGACCTTAATGTTTTGACTGTACAATAAGTGAAATGACAGACACAGCAAACTACTACATTTCCAGAAACCTCAGGGAATACGATTTGTACCAAACATCAAGGTTAGGTTAGCTTACTTTAGCATGAGTGTCGTTACTTTGTCCAATTCGCGTCGCGACGACCCCTGACATGATCTAATCAACTACTTCCATTCGTTTTCGCTTGACCATGCTCCAGCTCTTGGCTAAGAAGTAGGCGATGCGTAAAGTGCCCGTGACACTGATCGCCATTGTTAACGGTCTTTGGGTAGATTAATCGCTCGTAATCGCGTCAGTGCAACGTCAGCCTAATGTCAAAATATTACGATTAGCTCGAACACGATGATCATACAAAATAGAGCGTGGTTGATATCTTCCTGAAGTGAATGTATTATTGATTGCATTAATTAGTGAGTCGCCAATTAGGTGGTAAATGGTTTGAATGAAATCTGAATGATTAAACAGTTGCACATCGACGGATTTCGGGAAAATTGTAAAGATGACTTTTATTTAGAGCTGGCTGAGATTAGATTAGAGTGACAAAGATATTAAAAGTGAAAGTGTTGTTGACTGTTCATTTTCAAAAAGGTACCTCGATTTTCTAAAGATACTAGATTATTTTCTTAAGGTACCTTTTGTAAAAATCAAGACGTTACTAGATTCTAGATACATTTACAACTTCCTCTGTATTTTTTTTTAATTTAAATTTTGGTAGGATTCCCAATTCCGTCTAGGCCGTTTGCGTGTCATGAACTTATGACCTCCATAGTTTATATTATAATTTTATAATCATTTATTACTTTACGTAATTTATTCTCAGAAGCCATGATATAATAATGAAATGTCCATTTTGTCTTTTGTTTTAAAGAAACTGTCCAGTTATGGTTATTTTATTAATTTAAATGAAATATGGTTTTCATTATAAATTATTATAAAGAAAATAACGAAAACGCAACTATAAAACTATTTGTCCATAAATATTATAAGTATGTAAAGTAAACATTATCTAACGATTTATTTGACCACAAATAGTTTTCGATTAAATGTAGTACATGTTTAAGTACATAATAACTAAGGTACTTAGTACAAAGCCATTGGGTCATACTTTAAAAAATGCCTGTATTAGAAAAACCGTTAAAAGTATTTTAAAATTTATTTAAACGAGACAAAAGGTAGATCAAGCACGTCACTTTAATAAATGCTTATTTCATGCAAAAAATGAGGTTAGTATCTATTATGTAATCTTATTATTTTCTCACAGTCTAGACTTCTAGTTCAAACAATAAAGGTAGTAAGTGTTTCGTCCTTGATTTTGTACTAAATGATGAATGTAATAAATTTTCATTTAAATATTTGCAAAGAGAAATTAATTATTCGGGACGGAAGACAATAATTGAATTCGACAGTGATTGCTTAAATTGTTTTGAGAAAATTCTAGTAGTCAGAAATTTGGTTCTCTTTGAGATCTGATTAATATCGAGATATCTCAGGTTCTGTTAACTTCAAATATTCAAAGTAGGCTCTTTACAAACACATAGAAATATTTACGTAATAGTAGCCTTCGCCTGCTTCTTCACCCACATGGTGGTTGAAAATTATGCCACGAAACCTAATATCAGGGTAAAACTATCCTTTATGTTGATCCAGGTAATAAACTATATGCTTGCCAAGTTTTATCCAAATCTGTAGAGCCATTTTTGCATGAAAGAGAAATAAAAAAACTTTCATATTTGTAGTAACTTTTTTATATTGTTAAGAGTGATTTTTTTTTTTTTTTTTTTTCGTGGTAAAATCATCAAATGAGTCCTCCCACCCCGGGCAGGGCGGGAGGGACTGTCAGACTTGTACTGACTAAAATCCACGGTGTCCTTCAATAGCCCTTTGTGTTCCGGGGTCACGGTAATGAGATAAGTCCCGCGACCCCGGCAGGCTTTGGCCCTCTTGGGCGGGGCCCCGTCATCGTGCTGACGCTCTTTGAGGCGCGCGTGGAACACAACGCGCCGTCGACCCGGGCATGGTCCATGTCCGGGCGGCGAGTTGCCCTTTACTCGCCGCCCGCATGCCCGCGCCTACGGTGGCCGGAGATCGTCTTGCGACGTCCGACGCCGTGGGCGCCAACCACCGCGGGTGGGGCGGAGGGAGGACTCTGTCCTCTCTCTCTCGTGGCGCGCCACCTCCTTCGCGAGCATTACTGCTTCGCAGAAGGAGGCGACCGCTTCCCACTCCGTCTCGCCCCGCAGCATGGCCGCAACCAATGCTGGGCGCGAGAGGTCTCCGCCTATCGCCGCCGTGAGGACACGTCGGTGCTCTGCCCAAGCGGGGCAGTCTTGCACCGTATGCTCTACTGTGTCCTCCGGGCGATCTTCGCAGTGGTGACACCCAGGCGTTTCCTCCTTTTTCCTTAGACACAGGTACCTCCCGAAACATCCGTGTCCGGTGAGGACCTGCGTCATGCGGAAGGTCAGGACGCCGTGACTCCTATCCAGCCACTCCTCAAAGAGGGGTCTTACCGCCGCGATTGCGGCGTGCCCGGCCGTCGGTAGCGACAGTCGTCCCCTCCATACTGCCCTGAGATCGCGCCGGAGCTCTTCCCGCCGCGCCTCGACTTCTCGAGGCAGCGGCGATACACCCCGGCGCTGCGCCTCCACGCGCCACTCATAGACGCGCTGGAGGGCAGTCGCCTCCAGATCCCAGGGCAGTAATCCGGCAAGCAGGTTGGCCGATTCGCCGGCGATCGTGCGGTATCCCCGGATCATCCGGATAGCCATGACCCTCTGGCATGCGACCAACTTTAGTGGTCGCGTCCGGATGCTCAGGGCCCACACGGGGGCCCCGTAGAGGGCCATGGACCGCACGACACCGGCGTACAGCCTACGGCAGGAGGCGTTTGGCCCCCTGAGATTAGGCAGGAGTCGCCTGAGGGCGGCTGCTGCCCGGTTCAGCCTTGGGGCCAAACTCAGGAAATGCTCCCTGAAGTTCCACCGGCTGTCGAGGACGAGTCCCAGGTACTTCATCGTCCTCCCGACGCCGATGCGAACCCCCTCCACCGTTATGTGGGACTCGGACCGTGGCGCGTTAACGCGGCCATGAAAACACATGGCCTCCGTTTTGTGCAGCGCCACTTCGAGTCCCAGCTGCCGGATCCTCTCGACGACTGTCGCTACCGCATATTGTTAAGAGTGATGCAGATGAATCAAGACAAGGGTGTTTAACCAGTGTGTGTTGCCAGTGATGACATATGGCTCTGAAACGTGGTCTCTGACTGCTGGCCTTTTAGAGAGACTAAGAGTCACTCAACGAGCGATGGAAAGAGTAGGCTCGGACTTTCTTTGCGGGATAAAATCCGGAACATGGATATTCGGCGAAGAACCAAAGTCACCGACATAGCTCATAAAATTTGCAAGTTGAAGTGGCAATGGGCAGGCCACATCGCTCGTAGAACTGACAACCGATGGGGAAGAAAAGTTCTCGAGTGGCGACCACGGACCGGAAGACGCAGCGTAGGTAGGCCTCCCACTAGGTGGACCGACGACATCGTGAGGGTCGCGGGCAACCGATGAATGCAAGTGGCGAATTGTCGTTCGGCGTGGCGGTCGAAGGGGGAGGCCTATGTTCAGCAGTGGACGTTTTCCGGCTGATGATGATGATGATGAGATGAATTAAGATAATAACAGTTAGTGAGTCGTACGAACCTTTACAGAAAACTTAATTATATTAATGCAATAAAACGTAACTCCAGGATAAACAAGACTTTACCCAAAAAAAATAACAATACGGACAAAATAAACTTGAGAGGTGTCTAGGGACACCCGGATGGAACGAAGTTACTGTATACATTCAACAAAAATAATCGTCGCGACACCACACTGTTCAATGCAAAATAGAAAGACGAAACGAAAATATCTGGCTTGCTTTCTATAAGAGAGAAAGAGAGAGAGAGAGAGACAGACAGACAAACATGCGCACGCCGCACGGCTTACAATAGTAAAAAGTGTCGTTACAACTTTTCGTCTTAATTTTTCCATCTTGCCCCCTTTCGCAACGCGCGATAAGGAACTTCGTTCCAAAAAACAGTATTTTCTCACATAAAACCCTTTTTTCTCGTTATTTCATTCAGCACCAACCTGGCAGCACCAACCTGGCAGTTCCATGAATGGATGGTAAGCTCTGGTAATACCTTTGATGGCTCGCCCCTGAATATATTTCGCTCTCAAACCTGACAAAGGCTCCGAATCTGACCTCCAAAAAGAACTGCAATATACCTGGAACAGAAAAAGTTAAGATTAGTTCGAGAATCTTCGGAAAACTTCAGAAAAGTGACGATTTCTTTGCGATGTGGCTTGACACACGCTGAAACTTGAAACACGCTGAAAACTTGCTCAATACTTCTTCAATTATCTCTTAACACAGAAAGGCTGACCTGGCTGAGCAAAAGTGGTTATGAACGAAGCTAGACGTTTTTAAAGATGCAATTTTATTGTTACGAAAAAATGTGTTTGAGGCATTTCGAAACCTTCATACCTTTGAAATTGAATATTTAAAGAGAGGGAAAATTAATGAGCCTGATAATTTAGTTGGTTTTAACACCTGACTCTATATTTTTAAGCTATTGCATAGCTTTTATCGCGGGCTCTGAGCGCGGCGCGGCGCGGCGAAAAATTAAAATTTGGCAAATAACCTAATGAAAATACCTGACCCCACGCATCGTCTAACATCGTTTCAGTTCGGGAGACTTCGGCAATCATAAAAATATCTCAGATATCCGTCATAAAAACAATTTACTTTTTCTTACTGATTCTAAACGGCCAGCTACAAAAGGAGTTTTCACAATGAAACCTTCTTATAAAATTTTCCTACCTACAACAAAGAAGTTCTTTATTACAGTAGTGCACCACAAACATTTTAAATAACTTATATTCTCGTCAAACATATACGCAGTAGGCGATTTTATTCTTTTAAAATAAAATAAAATGTTATGCAATAGCTTCACCGGGGCAGTCTCCGAGTGCCACTTGTATTTTTTTGTAAAAGGAAGGTATTTTTTCCAGGTTTCCATGTCAAAGGAAGAGCTTTGAATCAAATGTCGAGTGTCAAGTTTAAAAGAGATTTCAATTTGTTTTCAAAACTGGATATGTTCTCCATATCAAAGGAGTGACTGGAAATCAAATTACGTGCACAGCGTCATGAAATATCCTGTCTGCATTTTGGAAACTTTGAATGCCAGATGGAAACTTAATTTAAGTTCTGCAGTCTCGTTTTGCATGCTCAGAATATTATATAGATTACTGACACACATTGGTAGAACCTGAATTTATAGTTAACATATACGAGTAACATCACTCCTGTAATCTTCACTGGGTTAGACGGAGGTCATCATCATCTGCCTATAGTCTCCGCCACATAAGTCTGGAATAAAATTCGTTGACCCCCGTGTACCAATGTATTCCAATATTTCAATACGATAAGAAGAATTTTAAAGAAAGTGTCGTAAAATGATCAAAACAAACGTATCGTGGTAAGAGGAGACCTTGACCTTATATTTTATTTTGAAATTCGAACTAATTCGAACGATGGTATTATGAAATTCCAACGATGCATTATTAGGATCAATGACCTTTATTCCAGACTTATCTGGCGGGGACTATAGCCTTTTCCCAACTATATTCGGGTCGGCTTCCAGTCGAACCAGATGCAGCTGAATACGTATCATTTTTTGGCCGTATCATCAATTTCTGTTATTTACACGTTTTCATTAGTTCGCACTTCTACATCTTCAACCTCTACGTAAGATTTTTAAATGCCATACAAAAATATTATCTTAACCGTCTCATTTTATTCCTACACTAGCTTTAGCCAGCGGCTAAAGCGACACCCCCTTATTACCTATGTCACTCAGGACCAAAGCAGCTTTCGAATTTTTGAAATCGGTCTAGTAGTAAGTAGTACTGGTTCGTAGCCTATTCAATACAAACAAACAATCAAATCTTTCCTCTTAAAATAGATAATATTACTCTTGATCGTTAAAGTCGAGGAGTAACGAACGTTTGAAGACGAGGCGAGGGGTCGCAAAAGCCACACGCGAAAACTCAAGTACCGTATTTCGTAAAATAGTGAAATAGCAGCATTTTCCCGTCTTTTGAAATGTCAGACCTCTGCCCGTCAATCGAGAGCCGGTATAAAATATATAAAGGCAGCCAGTCACGACCTCACTTTACTATCGAGCGGTTCCGTAGCTATTTTTACTGGGAGCGCGGAATTAAAATCACGACTTTGAGCAACACGACGTACGAACTTCTACTTCGGTTACTATCGGTTCTCGTTACCGGCGGGGAAAAGGTGATTGAACCTTAATATAATTACGGCCTACCATTACAGCGAGAGTGGTTTCAGTGGTGAGAACGAGATGCTGCTAGAAAATTTGTATAGCTATCTCTTTCCCACAGAACTTCTCTCGTTTTTGAGACGTCATGTTAGCCTTTTAATATCCAAAAGGTTTGGTATAAGTTTACGATTATGCGGTCACGGTATGAATATTTTGTGATGATACCATATTGTTACGTCATGCACTTTTTTCTAACACTTGCTCGCTCTTAAATAAAGTAGCATTACCCAAGATGCTAAACATTATTGAAAAATAATAATTTGCACCAAGTTTTTTTTTTGCTATACGTAATTTTGAAGTGACAGTAGAAAAATGGGGGTCATTGACATTTTTGTTCTTATCGTAGTCGCTTAATACTTAGTACTCACATTTTTCCAGATAATTTTAAATTCCATGTAACAGAGAGCAAGCTTATAAACATCAATCAGTTATAAATTCAGACTCCATGACTACTCAGAAATTCTTGATGAAAAGCCATAATATGGGAGTCGAATCCAAGATCTCACGCTTAGCAGTCGTGCTCCACAGACCAAGATCAACGCTAATTGGTGTAGGAAGTAACAATTTTAACGATATGTTTGTATGTCATGATGAGTCGGAAATACTCGGTAACTTCACAAATGATTGCGGGTAGTTTAACATTTGCGTGCGACGGACGCATGCTAGGAGCGTGTCCGAAATGTTATTTTAATATTAGTGTTACACCCGGATTTGTTTTAACTTCCGGAAAGAGTAAATTACATAATATCCCTAGCTAAATATTTTAATACTGTGACTTGATTTTTGGGACTCTTTGAATACTTCTGATATTGAAAAGTCTCAACTCCAGGGTCGCGGGACTGTTTAAAAAGGTTACGGCGACCCTAGAACGTAAAGAGCATTTTGAAGAAACACTGTGGATCGTTTCTGACAGTCCCTTCTGATCCACAGAGAGCAAGGGGAAAATATTTGATGATTTTAGCACCTACAAAAAAGCGACAGTTTTTTAGCGTGGTAAAATCATCAAATGAGTCCACACTCCACACAGACAGTCCCTCCCGCTCTGCTCTGGGTGGGACCCAGAGCAGAGCGGGAGGGACTGTCAGACTTGTACTGACTAAAATCCACGGGGTCCTTCAATAGCCCTTTACGTTCCAGGGTCACGGTAATTTGATAAGTCCCGCGACCACAGTGATCAGTCTTTTTTTTTTTATCGTGGTAAAATCATCAAATGAGTCCTCCCGCCCAGGGTGGGGCGGGAGGGACTGTCAGACTTGTACTGACTAAAATCCACGGTGTCCTTCAATAGCCCTTTATGTTCCGGGGTCACGGTGATAAGTCCCGCGACCCCGGCAGGCTTTGGCCCTCTAGAGAGGGGGCCCCGTCATTATGCTGACGCTCTTTGTGGCGCGCGTGGAACACAACGCGCCGTCGACCCGGGCATGGTCCATGTTCGGGCAGCGAGTTGCCCTTTACTCGCCGCCCGCATGCCCGCGCCTACGGTGGCCGGAGATCGTCTTGCGACGTCCGTCGCCGTGGCCGCCAACCACCGCGGGTGGGGCGGAGGGAGGACATTGTCCTCTCCCTCACGCGGCCCGCCTCCTCCTTCGCGAGCATTACTGCTTCGCAGAAGGAGGCGACCGCTTTCCACTCCGTCTCGCCCCGCAGCATGGCCGCAACCAATGCCGGGCGCGAGAGGTCTCCGCCTATCGCCGCCGTGAGGACACGTCGGTGCTCTGCCCAAGCGGGGCAGTCTTGCACCGTATGCTCTACTGTGTCCTCCGGGCGATCTTCGCAGTGGTGACACCCAGGCGTTTCCTCCTTTCTCCTTAGACACAGGTACCTCCCGAAAGCAGTGATCAGTCTTGACGCAGTACTACATAACTCTGTCCTTGATTTGAAAAGATATCAGAAAAAACATCGATGTTGAGACGCCAGCAGGTCAACCTACCCAAATGTGTAAAATGTTAGCAATCGAACATCAGGTCAACCAGTATTATGATAAGGTTGGAAATCTATTAAAGAAATTTGACAGATACAGATTGAGGTGGGTTGATGTGCTGGCGTTTGTACTAAACTTGTGAAAAAAAGTAGGGTCCGTCTTGACAGGTTGAAACTGAAATCGCTCATTTTATTTTTTTTCAAAGAATTTCCTTTCTATTCTTTGACGAAAACAGAACACTATTTTATCCTCAAATGGAGAAACGAAAAACCCTTGTCACCACGATATCTCTTCAACCTCAGTCTTCAACTAACACAAAACAACTGAAAATCACAGAAAAAGAATTGAACTGCCAAAAGTCTATTGTGCTAGCAACAAAATGGAGCACATAGTAAGGGCCTCCTTATCTCCGAGAGAGATCTTATAGACCTGTTGCTAAACGAGAGGGGAGGAGGGCATTCAGGACTTAGAATGGCCTGTAAAAATAAGGCACCGAGGTTTGATAAAAGGTTTGGTTCAGATGAGAGAAAAGCGTTGTAATGTGCTCGTAGACAATATAATCTGTGTATGAACGAGATCTTGGAGTGAAATTAGACACAATTGTAGATAAGTTTTGGCTTAAGGCGATGACAAGAGCTAATGTACCTCTCGCTCGCACGTTTCGACATTTTGAAAGATATAAAATCACTGATCCCATTTTTGAAAAATTGCAATCAACCATTTTGTGTGCAATCACATTGCACAGTTTAGTAAAAAAAAAAACATTTTAATCGATACAAGTTTACCTACTCAAAAGTTTGCTTAAGTACTAAAACTAGTAAAGCAAACTTTGGACTGCGCCGGTCTTGTTTTGAAAGAGTGGGAGAGAAGAATATATTATAGAATTCCATTATTTGATGTGATTTTTGAACGACAGGCACTCAATACAAGTGCGATATTTTAATCGCTGATGAAAAGAATATTACTTTTTTTTTTGGGTTGATAAAATCATTAAGGCCTTTGTCAAACAGACAGGCGATAGCGAACCGAACCGAATCCTGTCATAAAAAAAAATCGAAAACGATCCGATAGTCTATGTGACAGGCTTCAAACAATTCTATACATTACAAACAAAAACGCTACGCCACGGATTCGGTTCGTCTGTCAGTTTGACAATAGCTTAAATGACTCCTCACGCCTTGAATGTAATCCACCCTGTTCTTTCGATTACCCTTAAAAGTTCCAAGGTATATCCTGGAAGATGTATCCTGGTTAGATAGCCCCGCGAGAATAATATCAGTTGCTTAATCAATAATTTCAAAGCTACCTTTTTTCATCGTTTATTTGTCGATCAGATTTCTCTGTCTAGCCTTTAAATACCAGTAATGTCGTCGCAAATCTCTTCAGACCAGTAAACGTCATTGGTCTCTACCACAGAAATATTAAATTTATTATATCTATGGTCTCTACATCAGACCTCACCCAGGAGACCTCGAACCTTACTTTATCCGCCATGTTTTAGAACGAGGTTTTTTATCCACTCCTACGCAGCTGAACTTTGTGTCTATTCGCCTACGCATTGGAATTTATAGCGTTTTTAAGTTAAATTTATAGAATCGATAAATTTAAGTGATAAAAGTGATCTAGTGGTATATCTTATTACAACCAACAACTACAAGATGGAGAAAAATAAGATAGAATTATTTTACCGTGAATTCAGATGGTACATGGACATGATTCTGGAACCGATTTTTTTTGAATGGGAAATTATCTGTGTCCTATCGCTGGGTGGAACGACAGGGGTCGCGGGTTTGTCTAGTGTGTCACTTGAACGCAAAGAGCAACCGAATCAATAGGCTTTAATTTTAGTCAGACAAGAGCCGAACCACGCTCCACCCACGGCCAGAGGACTCATTTGATGAATTACCTACCTCTTTTTTAGCGTAGTAGAATTATCAAATGTGTCCTCCCGCCCTGGGGGAGGGGCTGTCAGACTCGTAGCGACTAAAATTCACGGTGTTCCTTCAGGTCACGAGACTAACCAGCTACCGTGACCCCGGCACGTAAAGGGCTATTGATGGGCACCGTGGATTTTAGTCAGTACAAGTCTGAAAGTCCCCGACCTGCCCTGCCCTAGGTGGGAGGACTCATTTGATGTTTTCACAACGTTAAAAAAAGTGGTGTTCCTTCATTAGCCCTTTATTATTAGATTCACGGATACCTGTTTATACAATCTAGCGATAAAATTAATTGCCGTTTCGAGAAGTTCAAAAAAATCGTATCTTTTTTTCAGCTATTCCATACATTTTTAACATGTTTCCCTTAAAAATGTATGGAATAGCAAATGTTTTCCCCGGCGCTCATACACGTGTGCTAGTAGAAGTGACAGTCTGTTGCATACAATGTTAGGTAAGTAAGATGCAAACGAGACACCGATCTCCAACGTTCTCTTAAAACATTCCTAAACTATGATAGGCCGTAAAATTGATAATTACCTGCCTACATAGTAACCTATGCGGTCCGTCGACTGACCAGACGGTTAAGTACGCAACCGTTTAGCTTATAACTAGGTTCTATTTTTGAAATAATGGTAGATAAACGTTATAAAATACTACTTTTCTCGTTCAAAATCCATTCACATACAAGTTACTACCAAAGGTGAGCATTAAAAGAAAGGCGAAGAAACCTTAGCACTTTCAGAAGCACACATCTTGGCCAGTCCCAAGTAGGTTAATTAGGTGTACGGGACTCTAAAATCCAATTAGGACAGAATAAAACTTCTTCCACACCTCGAAACACTGCCATTATGTGGATTGAGACAGAAGCTTAACTCAAACAACCTGCTCGGATTTTTTATTTCAAGAATAAGGGGTATTTGAACGATCTTTGGAAAGAAAAATTCGAACTGCGTAGTCCATCCGACGCTCTTTCCAATTGAGCCATCGAGGTTCATGCCTACTACTTCGTCTTACGGTGACGTAAGGTTTATTTGTTCTGAGATTACCGATGGTTGATTTCCAAGGTATCCCTTTTCATCTCCTACAATTGTTTGTCCGAAAATCATAATCCATAACACGTTTTCTATAAACTTCACTAACCATAATGTTGAAAAATTCGAAATGTTGTTTTACATAATTATCTTTACTTCTACAACTATTTTGTCATAATATTGACTTCTATAATAATTGTACCTCCTAATTTTGAAAGAAATAAAATCACATGACCTAAGTATTGTATTACATAATGTTTATGATTCCGAATATTCATCTATACATATAATAAATCTGTAGAAGGGTCAATTCTGTACATTGAAAATATTGAAAAAATAAATAGCGGGGGGTGTTGCTGGATCGATACCAAACCCAAATATGTGATAAAAAAAAATTTTGTCTGTCTGTATATGCAGGCATCACGTGAAAACTAAAGCCTCCTCTACACGCGTTTAATCGCGCGGGGCGACATGTCGCGGTCCATTCGCAGTATTTTTAGAGTGGAAATTAGCTTGGCTCGTTGTCGCAGCGCGGATTTATCGCGGGTGTCTGCAGGAGGCTTAACGGTTCGATTTCGATGAAACTTGGTATAATTATACCTTATTATCCTGGGCATAATATGGGATACTTTTTATCCTGGAAAAACGCGTAGAAAAAAAAAATCTTATTTTTCAGTTTTATTCATAGACGTTGTTCTGTAGAACCGCGAACACACGTTGCATTACCCGCAGTGGATTCAGCGCCGTAACCTGTAGCGCCAAAAGTCGGATTTGGCTTGAACCGTTTGCGGCACACGCGGGCCACGCCTCCCCGACTCCTATATAAGGAGCCGCGTTCCGCGCCGCGCGATGCATATAAATTCTGAATTTTGATGCGAGCGGACGTGAATTAATATTGTATGCGTGTAATTTTAAACCGTGCTTTTCAGCGCGACCTTTTTGATTACTGTTCCGATCAGTTATTTGTAAATACAAGGTCTGAATTACTATGAAATAAATACTTACTACAGAACGCGAGCTCAACAGCAGTAGCTCAATAGAGGGATCTCCTTAATTATTATAGGCTTAGCCGTATTTGGGTCCAATAGATATTTATAAGATGTCATTGTCAGAGTTACTCAAAATGGAGAAATAAACCATCCACGCGAAGACCGACATCCGCGCGGACGGAGTCGCGGGCGGAAGCTAGTTTGTAATAAAATTGGTTAGTCCTAAAAAAATGCTAAACATTAGGTTTTAGTGACAGAAACGAATCGCTGTAAATCCGACTCCACGCAGTCTTGTTTGTCCTACCCCTAGAGTGTAATTTAAAATCGCGTAGGTGTGGAGGGGCGAGGCGGGCCGCGACTTGAGGAGCAGGTGGTTGTAATGCTCGCCGCCGCGGCTGAGGGCGAAGGCGAAGCCGCGGTGGCGAGTGTTAAACCATCTGCGACGAAAAGGTCGCGTGGGACCGCCGGAGCCCCGCAGCACCGGAGCCGTGGCAGAAACCATGCATGATGCATGTTGCATGCTCCCTTGCATGCGTCATGCCTGCTTGCTTGCTGCATGCCTGCTTGCTTGCCGCATGCTTATTTGCCGCATGCTTGCTTGCCGCATCCTTGCTTGCCGCATGCTTGCTTGCCGCATGCTTGCTTGCTGCATGCTTGCATGCTTACTTGCATTGCTGTGCATAACAAAAATTTTTATAATACAAACTTGATTAATTACAAAATTATTAGGATTTATAAACATTAGATACGGTACTCGTAATTTGAATTTAGAACTTATAACTTTTATGGAAAACAATTTTATGTGTTTTGTGTATTATGGATTGCAATATTTATGAAAAACGGATTTAGGACATTTTGTATGGAGGGATTTCAATGTTATGGCATTTGATATTATGTGACAAAAAGTTCGGGCAAGTTATCATTCGGACAAAATATGATGATTAGGACAAAAAAAAAATTATGGCACATTAGATTATGGATAAAAAAGTTAGGTAACACAATAGAGAACCGATTTCCAACCGAGAAATTGAGGATACTTTCGCCATAGACTGCCCCAAATTCTGAAAGATTTGTTAAAGATAACAAATTGATATTGCTAAGGTTATAGACCAACCTCAGGGAAGAGACGGAGGCAGTAGGTACAGATACCGGCACGGTTCTTGAGCGCTCGGCGTAAGAGTGGGGATCGCTTTGCGCATCGTACACTTATCGACAAATGAAACGCACAATAAAACAAATAAAACGGACAAAACTACGAATCCCGAGTGGCGGCTATGACGCGATTCGCTACGGCACGCTACGCGGGCCAATCACTACACCTTCCCCGCCCCCTTCCTCACTTCATCTACCAAAGGGACCTAATAACTCACTTCTGCGCAGGTGAAGGTCAGCGCTCAAGATCCATGCCGGTATTTGTAGTGGTCAGATGTTACCAAAAACAACGAATCTCAGGGTAGACCACATAACAGTACTCTCAGGGATTTGTCTTAACGGGTTTTGTATTGAGGGGTTCTGTAGCCGGAACTCCCCTAGATTTACGATGCTGACCATCGCGGTGGTGATGAAGGTTCCACACTACTCGGTTTCCACGAAGCGAAGGCAGGCCTCCTACTAGGTGGACCGACGACATCGTATGTGTTCCGGCAACCGATGGATGCAAGTGGCTAATTGTGGTTCGGCGTGGCGGTCTAAGGTAGGCCCATGTTCAGCAGTGGACGTCTTTCCATTGATGATGATGATGCCGAGTGCTTTATGAAGGTTTTCCCTTAACTAAAAACCGGCCAAGTGCGAGTTGGACTCGCCCATGAAGGGTTCCGTAGTAGCAAGCATAGATTAGGGATATAATTATATTGAGATTAGTAAGTAATATACACAAACAATAAAAATAACTTTGTCTTTCATAGTGTTTGTATGAATGGCAAAGTTATATTTGCGGTTTTTGAAAATGTACTATATCTCAAAAACTGCTAACTATATATCTCTTCCAAAGAGATTTAAAAGAACTATAGAGCGGGCATTGGGAATATTGTCATACAAAAATGTTGATGTCGGGCGTCAGTAGCGCTATCTAGCGTTGTATAGCAAAACCACGTATTAAAATAACTCATCAGAATATATTTCAGCCATTACACAATAGATGGCAGAACTGAGCATCTTGTGATAGGGGTGCAACATTTTAGAATGGCACAATTATCGATACATAAACATCGATAAAGTTAACTAGGATTTAAATATTAGAAAAAAATTAAAAAGTGTGTAAGGGCAGAACAGAAATTAAATTATTAGTTATTAATACAATCCTATATTATCAATCTATCGTCATTAACTTAGTCAATGAACAACATAAAAAAATGTTTTTTTTTTTTCGCTCGTATGATTTGATGAAAACGTCTTTTTCTTTTGACCAACTTCCACCGTCTCGATTTTATTCTTCCCATGTCATAAAATGATCCTAACATTAAATGTGTCAAACGGCATGAAAATAAATGTTTTAATTAATTTTTGTGGACAGCTCGCCCTTGAACAAAATAAAAATGTTTCAAAAGGGAGCTGGTCTCCTAAAAAAGTTTTTCCGTAAGTATCTCTTTCATTCATAAACAAGTCAGTATACGAAATTAATCATTTGGTATTTTAATTACTCTTCGACTTAATAAATATCGATAACACATATCGATAAACAGACAACTCTAATTCTTTAGCATATTGTCGTACAGCTACTGAGCAACAGATGGCGTTTATTTAAAAAATGCAAGAGTTCTAGAATAATATCAGACAAACTCTTAAAAACCAGGTAAAAATAAAAAAATATTTAGGAAAACAAATTGATATCAAGTCCACATGTTTTCTTATATCTTAATTTGCAGTTACGCAAAGCGCAACTAGGCATATTTTCCTATAATCGTCCAACGAAGTTTGAATTTTGACGCACGGTCACACGACCTGTCAGGCGGACGTCTCAAACTAGACTGGTCGAGTCGAGTTTTTACTTTTTACCGAGTGGTAAAAATTTGTGGATCACAACTTTCTTCGTGATGTCCCGTCTATTGCTCGTATATAGTTTAATGTCTTTGATCTCTTCCAAACCAATTTTCGTTGGAAGTTTTTGTTGAGGTCTACATTATATTTTTTTTTAGTTTTATCATTCTCTTATTTTAGAAGTTACAAGGGGGGGACACACATTTTACCACTTTGGAAGAGTCTCTCGCGCAAACTGTTCAATTTAGAAAAAAATGATATTAGTAACCTCAATATCATTTTTAAAGACCTATCCATAGATACCCCACACGTATGGGTTTGGAGAAAAAAAAATTTTTGAGTTTCAATTTTAAGTATGGGGGGCACCCCCAAAATTTGTTTTGTTTTTATTTTTGTGTGAAAATCCTAATGCGGTTCACATAATCCATCTACTTACCAAGTTTCAACAGGATAGCTTTTATACTTTCGACAAAAAGTGGCTGTGACATACGGACGGACAGACAGACAAACAGACAGACATGACGAATCTATAAGGGTTCCGTTTTTGCCATTTGGCTACGGAACCCTAAAAAGGCTCCAGACACGGCTTTGAGGTTCAAAAGCCACTACAATCATAATAACCAGTGAGCCTTCTGCTTCTTTATTTCACAATCCCCAGGTGTATTTAGCTGTGCGCAAAATGACTATCATTACGGCGAAGTTAACACTGTTGGTAAACCGCCATGATAATTTACAATTTGCCGCGCATTTCTGATACCATCGTGTGGCATGAGATGAGTGATGTTTAACATTATGACGTGTAGTTTTACAACATTGCAGATTGCATTTAGGTATGTTTCGAAAACTTTGAATTAGTATCGATATCTATACCAATATTATAAAGCTGAGGAATTTGGTTGCTAGAACGTGTTTAACTCAGAAACTACCAGCACGCGTAGCATGGCGATTCTATCTCTATTCTACCAAGAATAGACAAAGTTTTTTCATCGTTATTTCTATACAAATCGACTGTTTTTTTGCACAAATATGTCACCATTCGTACACTATTGAAGAATAGAACGTTAATTTTCTAACTTTTTTACATTACCATGCTTAACCCTCAATTCACCAGGTGAAAGAAACTAACGTAAAGTCCCACTATGAGTCCCAGGGACTCACATATATTGTTTTATTTTTTATATAAATGAAATAACTATCATTTCAAATGCTTTTTTTATTAACTTATTAACCATTTATTTAGTAATAAAATGAACACAATAAACTTAGCAAAACTCTTGAGATCATCTTAGAAATTATAGGAATTAAATTTATCAGCCTAAATGAAAATTCTTTTTTTTAAAGTCTCTTAAAACTGTCAAAAACTTCTGAAAAACAGTAGTAACTATCTTTTATATTTTTGTAATAGACTAAATAATAAAATAAAAATAACATAACAATATGCTTCTATATAAAAATAAAAATTGTGCAACGGGTTTTGAACAATACCTAAGAGCAGCGTTGACAAATCTTTTTAGAGCAAGACAAACATACTGGCTTCATAAATTTGCAGCAACAGTAAGCAGTCTTTGTTCTCTTTTTATAATGGCACAAATAGCAGTATATCATCATCATCATCATCATCTAACATCTTCTTTGTTGTCACACCCAATTTCATCGTCGAGTTCTTGTTGAAGCCAATTGTGTGCCATTTTGTGATTCTACATCAATAAAAACATTGTAAGATTAATTAATTATTAATAATAAATAAAATCAAGTAATAATGGCAAGAAATAAAGGCGGTGAAAACATAAATTACAAATAAAAATTATAACATAAAATACCAGCATGAGTCCCAGGGACTCACTTGGCGTAATAACTCACCATATAAGAGCCGTACGCGCAGGTCCGCTCCACCCCGTGTCGCTCGCGACACTTCAGGAAGGTACTGTGATGGGAGGCAATGAAGTCGCGAAAACGAACGAAATATGGAGTTATGAAATTTGAATGTGAGTCCCTGGGACTCAGGTGGTGAATTAAGGGTTAAAGCCTCCTGCAGACACACGCGATTAATCGCGCGGGGCGACATGTCGCGGTCCATTCGCAGTATTTTTAGAGTGGAAATTAGCTTGGCTCGTTGTCGCAGCGCGATTAATCGCGTGTCTGCAGGAGGCTTAAAACGCTAAAAATATTTCTACGTTCTGTCATTTTGTCTTTTCTTCCGTCGACAAAACCCCTTTCTACGGCGCCATGCTACGCCTGCAGTTCGAATCAAATAAAAAAATGTATTGGTAAAAAAAATGTAGTCCATTTATCAAGGCAGGCTATAGATTATACTCATTATACCTAAAGCATGACGCTATGATTAATAGAAGCCGAGCAGCGGAGGTGAAATCGAGAGGAACAGGTAGTTTTTGATATATTGGAAAGATAATACTTTAAAAACAAGGAAATAAGCATTTGAACGACAATGCTGTTTTCATCATTTGTCTTGGGCAATCGATAAGGCCTTTGTCAAACAGACAGGCGATAGCGAACCGAACCGAATCCTGTCGTTTAAAAAAGCGAAAACGATCCGATAGGTACGTGGCTACGTGACAGGCTTCAAACAATTCCATACATTACAAACAAAAACGCTACGCCACGGATTCGGTTCGTCTGTCAGTTTGACAATAGCATAAATGCTTGGAAAAGACTGAAATAACAAAGTTGTTCTTCACTGTTTGAGAAGATAAATTTCTCACAATTATTTATGTTATATTTATGAAAAACATTTACGAAATTGTATTGGATTACATTAGGTACAAAGACAGAATTGTCAACACATCCAAATCATATGTGATGTTTGTTTATTTTAATATTATAACAAAATGTCATTAAACACGGAAGCTTACAAACAAACCGATTATCCGCCAATCTTATAATCAAACCACAGGGCATTACTTAAGCGTAACAAATAAATTAATCGACCCATCAATACACACACAAAAACACAAACACAAGAAAAAAAGTCCAAACACAAATTACTACCGGCTAAAAAAAATTACAATACAGATTGGCTACTTCACTATCCGATTATGCAACCCTTTGTCTGAACAAATGAAGCTGTCTACTCAACACTTAATTAAAATCCGATTACTTCAATAAGATTAAAACCAGTAAACAAAGGCACGCGGCGAAAATTTGAACTAAAATTTTCAAGTACTTCATTTGACATTTTTGACGAAAGCCTTTGTAACTAGCGCCACCCTGAAATTTCAAATTAAGCTGGTCTTTCAAATTGAGCTGGTTATCTTGACAGTTTGTTGTCATGTCAACAGATTGGACTGTTGACAGTTTAAATTAAGGTTGGATTGTAGACTAGTTTGAGATTGGATTTTATCAATGACGTTCAGAAACAAAGTTCTTGATTGCGTCTATGGTTCATCAAGATAATCTTGATTGTTGTTGAATGATGTTGTTGATGATTACCAAATGGTTTAAATATTATAAGATCTGAAGAAACTGGTAAAAGCAAAACGGATGGACCATGACAAGAGTGATACAGTAATGGCGCCATATTATGATTTCATGCACGTTTTTTAACACTTGCGCGCTATTAAACAAACGATAATCATATGAAAATAAATTGACAAGAATTAATAAATATTATTGAAAATATTTGTGTAGACCATACCTCCGAACCTATCGGTTGGGAGATTGACTCATTTGATGATTTTACAACGCTAAAAAAAACCTTATCGTGGTCGGACATAATACAGATATACAGGGTGGTCCAGGCCACATGGATATAATTTTTTTTTAAGTAGTCGACTAAGGGTCCTATTTGTACCCGCCAGGAAAAAAATCGCTTGTCACCCGTTTACAAGATTATGTTTTTTTTTGTAATTTTAGAAATATCACCACTTTTAATGTTTTCATGATTTTTATTTACTTGGAAAAGTTATATTATATTTTTATTTCAGGTGCTTACTTAGACATTGCACTCTCTCAGAAAGAAAAAAAATGTGTGAGAGTGTCAGAAAGAAAAAAAAGTGCATTTAATTTCATATCAATGCAAGAATAGTTACTGTCCTTGAAATCGACTGATGTTTCGTAAACTCCAATTAAAAAAATTAAAAGAAAACATTTTTTTAATTTTTCGCGGCGGGTACAAACAGGTCCCTAAACGGACTATCTAAAAAAATTATATTTATGTGGCCTGGACCACCCTGTGTATGTTGTGGTAAGGCGGATGGGTTGATGTTTATTGTACCGTACCGATTAGAAATCATATCAGGCTTTATCTACACTAATATTATAAAGATGAAAGATTTCTATTTTTGTGTGTGTGTTTGCAATGAATAAACTCAAAAACCACCATCATAGTGTGCAATCATATTGCACCAGCTGAAAGCTACTTTGGTCTTGAGTGACAGATAATAAGGGAGGGGTGAGCAGGCGAAGCCGTTGGCTAAAGCTATTGAAAATTAATCTGTTCAGTAAACAAAGTGTATCTGAATACTATTATATTCTGGCAATCATTTTACTCCTCCAACAAATCAAATTATCTTACTTCGTCGCAACTATTTTGAGCTACTATGATTTTCGCTCCGACGACGCGACGTGAAAATAAATTGGCCCACTTTTAGTTTTATAAAATAGACTTTTAGTTTCATAAAAGCCTTTATTGGCTTTTATGAATAGAAGAGTTTTAATTTTATTACCAATTCGATTAAAACCATGCCCGGTGCTTTTAGGTAATCATTAACAAAATTAATTTACATCGTAATTCTACCAAAAGCCCTTTTTTCGTAGAATTTTTTAGAGAGAATTTTGCACCTATTCGACAGCGTCCAAGTAAATTACACTTTGTACTGACGCCAGCCAGCACATCAATTACCAAACGAACATTTTTTTTTTAACATTAACCTTCTACTAATCTGTGCTTCTACTATTGTGATAAGGATGAAAATCTATTAAAGAAATTAGACGGATCGAGGTAGGTTGATGTACTTTAAATTATGTAGCGAGTCTTATCACAAAATTTGGAAAAACATTACTTATGTTATATTCTTATGTATGTCGCCGGTACTTCAAAAAGTGCCCAGTAAAGTAAAGCGGTTCGGCGAGAAAAACGTTTTCTTGGTCGAAAAAACGAAGATTTTCAGACCCCACCATCCCCTTAACGTAACCCGTCCTGGTCGAATGGCAATCAGTGTATACGAAATGGGACACTGTTGACAAATAATTAATAAATTTAAAAAAATCTAAAAACCCACGTTTTTAAATGTCCTCAAAATAAGAAAATAACCCTACGGGGCTTAGAGAGGGGCCACTCAAAACGTGGGGGCGTATATTATTTAAGGGATTATTTATGGGATATATTTACATGACGTGTATAGATCGTGGGTGTAACTTACAAAGATACGCCCCCACGTTTTGAGTGGCCCCTCTCTCAGCCCCGTAGGGTTATTTTCTTATTTTTAGGACATTTAAAAACGTGGGTTTTTAGATTTTTTAAAATTTATTAATTATTTTATTATTTTATCTTTGTTCATCGGGTTTGAAGCTACCCTGAAAATTTCAGCCTGCTAGCTTATCGGGAAGTGCCTCAAAATTGAGTTGCAAAAGTCCAACTGGAACGACAAACAAACAAGAAAAGTGAGTGTATAAAAACAAGAAAAGTGAGTGTATAAAAACGTGGGAAAAACGTGGGAAGAAAACGTGGTTTTCGTCGATCTCATCACTTTCATGACAAAAAACACCTTTATTAAGCTGGTCTCTAAGTAGAATATTCCATCGTACGAATTATATCGCAGTTCATATTATTACTATTCTGATACAGTAGCCTTTTAAGACTCACTGCGCACAGGACTGACTCATTTTAGATTGCCATCAACAAGAAGGTTTTGCTAATAAGAACTCGCACAAATTACACAGAAACGTTTTTTCCACTAAAACATTGTTTACCTCCAAATAAATATCACGTGAAAGCAAAGGAGTTTCCCATTCAGCCGCGCCATTCTTTTGCGGCAAATTGGTCATTTCTATTCAGACAATCGTCGCACACAGACGTGTTTGCTAAACAGCTCGCGTCTTACTTTGCTTTACAACTGGCTGTTAAGATGTCCTAGTTTTACTGAATACCGCTGTAAGGGATAATGGGCTTTGCTGCTTTTTTATATAAGATTTATTTTCTGTTTTTACAGTTGGATCTTTTGGTCTTTTCAATTATCTGTTTTTTTTTCCTTATTAAATGACTAAGTTCTCTTTATAAGGATCTTTTCCCAGTATGTAAGGATCCGAGAAGACAACCATTTAAAGAAGTAGATAAGCAGTACTAGATTTACAATTTACCTGTAACAAAAATAGGAGTACATAATGAGTACAAATTATTAGGTATGCTCCCGTTTCATCAACTTCAATGCCAGCTGGAATTCCATTCCATACGACCTGCATATCTACGGTAATTGAGAGGTACAAAATTTCTCAAAGTGGTACCGTATATTATAGTACAAATTAATTTCACGGTCGTGCTACGTAGTACAACACGATTTTTGGCAGTAAGAATCTGAAAATCCCTTTCGCTCCATTTTTCCCCTTTGACAATTGGCCATTTTGAGAATTAGGCTTTTAGAGAACTTGCCATTTTGAGAATTTGTCGTTTTGCGCTTAAACAAAAAAAAAAAGAAGGTTACTGATGATAGCTGTGTGGTGTCGTATGAGAACCGCCATATTCACGCGGCAACAAACGTCGCTTAATTAAAAATTCTATTACGACAAACGTTAAGCAAATTATTTCACACGAGCTCCGATCTTAATTATTCATAGGAAACTCGATTGGTAGCAGAGACAATACGAAGATATTCTGAGGTATATAGCTGGAAATTGAATAAATAATATAGACTTGTCTTGAGAGAAAGGTAAGTCCTGAAATTCTGAAATGATGTAGCTGCTGAATCCATTTAAACTCAAATAAATATTTTTCATGAAAAACTAAATGCCTGAAGATCTATTCTTGTAAATACGAGTACCATTTTTTGTAATAATGTTCTTAATACGGGTCGAAACTAGAACATTATAACAAGGAATTGTAGCTTGTTACTTATTATAATATAAAAAAAACTTTAAAAAAAAAAAATGTAACCGCCTTCAAAAACAACCACAAAAAAGGGTAAAATAACCTACAAAATAACTTTTCTTTCAGAAGTCGGTGCCTTTGTTTTATTTTCATTTCATTGTTTTTGCCACCGACTTCTGAAAGAAAAAGTTATTTTGTAGGTTATTTTACCCTTTTTTGTGGTTGTTTTTGAAGGCGGTTACATTTTTTTTTAAAGTTTTTTATTTTACTCTTTTTAGTTTTAATATTCAACTCAAATTCTTGTCAAATAAATCATTCTCTCTCAAGTGCACAATAAGCTAATAAAATTCCCTATCTCAAAAACTACTGAACCGATTTTGATGAAACTTGCAGTATTCCGTAAGTTAAACAATACTTAGTACAACAAAAAAGAATTACTTAAATCGGACTTGTAGTTCCAGAGATATGCGAACACAAACTAAATCAGTTGATGCCTACTCCAAGCCGTTGAGGAGTTGTACCTTCCATCATCAGCTCATCCACCTGAGATGATGATTATCAGATGCAAATACTTGAACAGCGTTAGAAAATATATATTATGAAAATGGTACTATGTGCCTATAAAATTTGAAGGTTGGCCTCGGTTTCCCTGGGATTCCATCATCAGATCCTGACCTGCTGCTCATGGGACCAATTGGAAAGTATACCCTTTCAAACAAAAGAAAAATTTTCCAAATCGGTCCAGGCGTCTTCGAGAAATCGGGGAACATACATAAAAGAAAAAGATTCCGACGAATTGAGAACCTCCTCCTTTTTTTGAAGTCGGTTAACAATTGAGCATAAGATAGAGCAGTGGTGGTCCAGTGGTATCGGCCTCGACTTACGAGTTGTAGGTCGTGGTTTCATACCCAGGCAGGAGCATTACTTTGTGTAATTATTTCATCACCACTGCTCTCAAAACGGTGAAGAAAAACATCGTGAAGAAACCGGCAGTTATCTTAACGTAACTTATGTTACACATGTAACATCTACCAAAGTACCAACCCGCTCTGGGCCCACGTGGTGGATTAAGGCCCAATCCGTCACACAGAGAGGAGGCCTTTGCCCCAGCAGTGGAAACATTATATTAGCTGGTGATGCAACATCGAAAGGCATTTTGAATTTGATAAATTATAAGCTGTCATAGAAAGTCTAGTACTGTGTTAGAAGACTTGCTGTGATGGACCATAATGTCCATTTTAGTTTTTTGGGTCGTATTATCATCAAATGAGTCCTCCCCTCCCGCTTTGGTTGGATTGTCAGCAGCAGGAGGGATTGTCAGAATCTTACCGACTACAAGGCATTGTTCTTTCGGTTGCCCTTCGCGTTCTAGAGCCACGGCATCCTGTTTAGAAAGTCCCGCAACGCACGTTTTTACCCAACGATAAAAAGAAGTTTCACAAAG
Organism: Agrotis exclamationis; assembly: GCA_950005045.1. Taxonomy (NCBI): domain Eukaryota; kingdom Metazoa; phylum Arthropoda; class Insecta; order Lepidoptera; family Noctuidae; genus Agrotis; species Agrotis exclamationis. The sequence continues at coordinate 3,949,867 of OX465417.1, read as the reverse complement.
TACTCCGATTTTCTTTGTCAATCTCATAATCTCATTGACTTTTTACAAAGTTCATAAGACCACAGAGAAAACAAGGCTAATATTTATTTTTATATAAAAAGAAAATAACAGACCTCGGCACAAATAACATCTAGATAAAAGTATTGTCTTGCTTGAATTCCCGGGAGGAACAACCAAATGGAATGTCAGTCACTGTTAACACAAAGGTAACTCGACGTGCCTGTGATCTTAGGCCAGCGCTCACTGGCGACTTTTTCGCGGAGACTCAGTTTTTCCATCCACTGGTAAGGTAAAATTTGAGTCGAGAGGAAATCACAGAAAAAAAAATATATATATGTTCGAGTGACTGGTTGGCAAAAAGTCACCGCGAATAAAGTCTATATATTTCTGATTTCCTGTTTTACAGAAAGAGCTGCCCCTGCTTTTTCTGTTAATTAGAAATAATTATGTTTTTTAAGGACTGGTTAATAAAATGGACTAAATCAACGTCCCTTATTTTTTTTAGGTACTTGTTAAAACTCACCAATGAGTCCTCCCACCAAGGGCGGGACTTGAGGGACTGCCGTATTTGTGCTGACTAAAATCCACGGTGTCCTTCAATAGCCCTTACGTACCAGTCCCACGACCCCGGATCAGTGTCCCTTTAAGGCAGTCAAATGAGTCGAGCAGTCATTAAATGCCTTACATTTATAACCCACTTAAAAGACCACACACACTTGAAACATATTTGATTTTGACCCATGCACCTAAAATTAAAAACAGAGGTCCTAGCACGACTTCCACGTTTGTAAACGGAAACTTTGAAACTAATTTCACAGCAAAAAATTTTTTCTCACTCGTAGGTACCCTAGTGCGCCATCTCCACGAGCGAGGGAATCGCGGCGATATTATCGTCGTGCCACGTGTTTCCATAATAGTCTCTCGCCGCGATAACATCGTCGTGTGGAGACGCGTTCATAGAGGGTATTTTTTTTTCTTTTGGGACAAACCCACCACACTATTCTCAAACCACTGCAACTCCTGAGAGCCAGAATCAACAGTGGCAACCACCAGAAAAGCGCCAATAGAGGGTATATGGAAATACGTGGCACGACGATAATATCGCCGCGATTCTCTCGCTCGTGGAGATGGCGCCTCATACTTTTAGCTGACTAAATACTTCACGCTGTAAGTAAAATACAAAAATCTTGTGATAAGGCATCTGATACCAAGTTTTAAGGTAAAATGTAGTGTCAATGAAAAGAGGTTTTTACCCAAAAGTAGGGTAATTACAACCCGCTACTTATTTGTACCTGAACACCAACTTGTATACGGTTTATTCCGCGTTCAACCCCCAATAATTTCTACCCTCTTCCGCGTTCGACCCCTAAACGTTTCCACATTCAACCCCTGAGGGTTGAATGTGGAATTTTATTTTTGAATGTATTTGATTCCACGTTCAACCCCTTTGGACAGTGAAGCAGAAAAGAATTTCGCGTTTTTATTTCTTACCAACTTCAAACAAAGGAGGAGGTTCTCAATTCGGATGTTTGTATTTTTTTATGTTTGTTCGCGCATAACTCCGTCGATCAAATCTAGTGATTTGATCAAATCCCTAAATCGGTTCAGTGAAACGACAAAAATTTCATTTCTGTGGTATTTTTAAACTAAACTAAATCTAGTAAAACGTTAGAAAACGTCGTCGGAGCACCGCTTGGCGGTGCTCCTACTTCTGGGTGGTTTAAAAAAAATAACCAAGAAGAGGATGGCGGGGTCTGGAAGACCCCGCCATCCCCTTCTAACCTAACCTGTCCGAGTCGGGGTGCCCCCAGTCGTTTCTACGACATTTTTTATTTCTCAGTGCCCCGTTTCGTACACACGGGGCACGCCGACTCGGACAGGTTAGGTTAGAAGGGGATGGCGGGGTCTGGAAGACCCCGCCATCCTCTTCGTGGTTATTTTTTTTTAAACCACCCAGAAGTAGGAGCACCGCGAAGCGGTGCTCCGTCGACATTTTATTCAGCAACCGGCAACGCCGGCAATCTATTCAGCAACCGGCGCCGCGCCGGCAGCGGAGGCACTCCCAAAATATTAATAATAAAGAAAATAAATGGCTAAACACTTTTGCTTTCACTATTACTTGAATGTCATTTTAAGTGACATAAGAAGTAGGGGTTGAATCTGGACAAAGAAAAGATTACCAATGTACTGAGTTCCACGTTCAACCCTCAGGGGTTGAATGTGGAAACGTTTAGGGGTCGAACGCGGAAGAGGGTAGAAATTATTGGGGGTTGAACGCGGAATAAACCTTGTATACTGACCTCAAAATACGACCAAAAACTTGTACCTTGTAACTTAGACAGTTCTCACGGTAAGTGCAAACACCGACCGGTTACAGTGAACCGCGTGGGTCGCCGGTTTGATTCTCCGACGCATTCTTGTTAATCGTTACGATCCATAACGAGGATCTTAGATTTATGGTGCTTTTATGTACTTGTGTTATTTACTTGAGGTGTGTGTTTGAATTCTAGTGATATAATCTTTAGAGCAATCAAACTATGAGGGTGGAATATTTATATTTCCTGTTGTTTGCATAGGAAATGACGTTTTATGAAACTAAAATAAGGAGGTTGGACTCGATAATATTTTGTGAATGTTCCATTTTTTTTTGGAAAGCGATTAAATTAAATCTGTACAGGAAACTAAATTAAACCTAAAAATAACTTATTTCTCCTGTATTGGGTGATTCTATGTAACGAAGAACAGTAAAAAACAATTAAGTAACATTTTTTTTGTCGATTAACAGCAATTTGCTCGCTCTTTTTACATATGGGAAGGGTTTAAAAACTGATAAAATCCGAAAACACGTTTCATGTCGGCAGAAAATATTCAGAAACATGCTTCATCATCAGCCTATAAATGTTCCCACTGCTGGGACACAGGCCTCCTCTCTTTGAGAGGGAGTGGGCCGTAATCTACCACGCGGGCCCAGTGCGGATTGGTAGATGTCACATGTTTTAGAATTTTTGGTTCTAGGACATGCCGGTTTCCTCACGATGTTTTCCTTCACCGTTTTGAGAGCAGTGGTGTTGAAATAAATTACACAAAGTAATGCGCCTGATGGGGTTCGAACCCACGACCTACAACTCGCAAGTCGAGGCCGATACCACTGGGCCACCACTGCTCTAAACATCAAACATGCTTAATAAGCGACAATTTCAGATTTGTATTTCAACGGCAGCCATACTCGTACTTCGTAGTGACGCAGCCAAATGAGAGATCCACTACTCACTAGTGCATTTCATTGCTTTTCGGAGCGTAGTGTGCGGTTGAGCGCCACACGGTCACCGTGTGGTTTTAGAAGGATCCCAAACTCACACATTTCGTATAAACTGCTTTAGGATTTTCCCAAATGGATGCTACCATAATTTTTCATTTACAAACGAGAAAAGAATAGGAGGGGAGACGATAGCGGGCCTTTTTATTTACGTCCAAAGTGATCCTTCAATAGCCTTTTACGTTACAGGGTCACGGTTACCTGATGAGACCGTCTCGTCGCGACCCAAGGGGGGCACATTTCCATAGACACATTGGTAGGACCAGCGTTTCTTTTTTTTTTTTGCACTGGTCTATCGATGCTCAAGGTTGCGGGTCAATATGTTAAACAAAGACTTTTTTACATCTTACTAGCATTAACCTCAATGGAGCCTCAAAAAATCGATAAGAGATCAATATGGCAGCACTTTTTGTTACACTATCACGTGGGCAATCATTGAGCAATACTTTTTATACGATACTCATTTGCTTAGGCGAGGGGGCGGACAAAAACGAGCGTAAAACAATGAGATAACAATTAATTTCTTAACTATTGGTTAGCAATTAATTTTGTGAAGTAATATGCTGCAATGGTTTGGCTTATTGGCTAACGAATCAGTTATGGAATGATGTTAACATGTTATGTTCTAATTTGGGTCACAGTGTGTTTTGTAAAACAGTGGAAAATACTGATATCACAATACAAAATAGAAGCCCCGCGAAACGGGGCTCCGTCGAGCTACCCTGGTAGGTAGTAATCGGCAATTTGACTAAGGATGCAAGGGCGAGCGTATATTACTGATTACCACCTACCAAGGTAGCTCGAGCAGTGGTGAGCAGTGGTGGCCCAGTGGTATCGGCCTCGACTTACGAGTTGTAGGTCGTAGGTTCGAACCCCGTCAGGCGCATTACTTTGTGTAATTTATTTCAACACCACTGCTCTCAAAACGGTTAAGGAAAACATCGTGAGGAAACCGGCATGTCCTAGAACCAAAAATTCGAAGACATGTGACATCTACCAATCCGCACTGGGCCCGCGTGGTAGATTACGGCCCACTCCCTCTCACAGAGAGGAGGCCTGTGTCCCAGCAGTGGGAACATTTATAGGCTGATGATGAAGGTAGCTCGACGGGCCCCGCGAACGTACCTAAGTAACCTGGAAGCCTACTCATAAGTTGCATTCATAAAGAAGGAGGTTGTCGCTACAGACAGATCGGTACTGAACGGTGCAGGTAAAACTTGTACAGTCGCTAGCACATCAACCGAATCTGGCAAAATTTGCCAATGATCGAACGTGATGCTTCTTGTTTCGTGATAAAGTTGAAAATCTATTACAGTTTGACAGATTGTGGTGGCTTCGTGTGCTGGCGTCTGTACTTTCGAAAAACCATCAGCGTCTTGACCATTATGTTTACGTAGTTCACTCGTGCTAGCACCTCCATACTCTAGCGGAAAAACAAATGACGAGCGCTCGTGTCGCTTCGCCCGAGGCCGTAAACGGAGCCTAATATTTAGAGCAAACAAATTATTATAACTATTTAAACTGTAAGACAAATTAATTAATGCCTCCTAACGCGAGAATTAAGTTAAAGTTACTCTGAACGATTAAGCGCTTACACCATTTTCAATTATGTTAAACAATTAGGATTAACTTGGATTATAAATGTTACTTATTCAGTGAGTGTTAAATACGTTTTATTACAGAAGACAGTGTGTTGTTTAGTTTACGGTTTTATGAAACCGATGTTTAAGAGTGAGTGTCTCAGTTAAACTCGATTTACGAGTACATTGGTCGAGTGTGAAGCGCATTACATAAAGACACTGGACAGTGGTCTAATGGACCGTCCATTAATCACATGAGGTTCGAAATGGGGGGAGGGGGTCTATATAAAATCACGAAATATCACAGGGGGACGGGGGGTTGTAGAAATATATCACGTGTATTTATTTTTTCGGGATACTTAACCGAAAAGCGGGTTACGCGTTCAATACACTTTTCTTGTTCACAAGCCACTGGGTAGATTTCTTCCTATAATAAAATTAGATTATCCCCAAACCGGTATTTTATATTTAAAAATAGTTACAAAATTTTTAAGTACTAAAAATACACGTGATAAAGGAAGGGCGGTGGGGGGGTATTCTTAAACCTCACCAAGTATCATCAAGGGGGTGGGGGAGGTACAAAAAAGCCAAAAAAAAAAATCGCGTGATTAATGGACCGCCCAGTCATTGTCTAGGATTCTCGTCACTGTACTTGACTAATAGATAGATAGATAGATAGAATACACTTTATTGTACACCAAAATTCTTCGCTAGCTACTTAGGCAGCCGCAAGCAATTTGTGGAATATGCAGGTTACACCCCGGATCCGTATTTCACCCTTACGGGGGTAAGTCAAGGTTCAAATTTAGGACCTCTAGAATTTATAATTATGATAAATGACCTTCCTGAAGTCATTAAAGACGCCAGCTGTTTGTTATTTGCTGACGATCTGAAGCTATACTTGCGGATCGTGGACGAGTCATGCTGCGGTATGCTCCAGCGAGACATAGATCGGGTGGCAGCGTGGAGTGAAGAGAATAAGTTATTCTTCAATGTGACGAAGTCTAGCGTAATGTCCTTCACGCGAGCCGTGGAACCCCGACGACATGAGTACTGCAAGGGAGGCCACGCCATACCGCGAGTGGATGTAGTGAGAGATTTAGGGGTCTCTTTTTCCGGAGATCTATCGTTTCGTGCTCATGTTGTACAGGTATGCAAAAAAGCTTTTAAAAATCTGGGTTTTGTCATGCGTGAAACCCGTGATTTCACTAATATGGCAGCAGTGAAAGCACTTTACAATGCATTGGTGCGAAGCAATTTGGAAACTAGTGCTATCATCTGGAATCCATATGAAGCGAAGTATTCTCAGATGTTGGAAAAGATGCAGAACAAGTTTACCCGATACCTATATTGGAAGCAGTATGGAGTCTACCCCTTCTATCCACTTATGTATCCAACTCTCTTTGTGATAGGAATGGTTGGGTACTATAAGTTGGAAGTAAGGCGTAACCTTGCTCTAGCTAAGTATGTATTTATGGTTTTTCGTGGGATACTTAATAATCCGCAAATATTGGCATCGTTGGCATTGCTTGTTCCAGACAGGAGGTTACGATTGGGACCGAGGCAGGCACTTTTTAAAGTTTCGTCTTCCCGTACAAATTTATTAAGGTTCGCACCTATGGTTCGCGCAGTAGGAATACTGAATAGGGTCTCTCGGCGCTTAGACTTATTTTCTTGCTCTTTGGCGGTATTCCAGAGGGTGACACTTAGTGAGTTGACCACTACGTAACGTAGTGTACTTCTACCCAGACCCGTTACTTGGGACTGGGCAGACAACTAATCTATGACTACTTTTGTTAGCTTGGGTATTACCTGTAATAGCAATTGTATGTGTTATTGAAATAAATAAATAAATAAAAAATAAATAAAAATTGTTACAAAAAACGGTTTTACAATATTTCAAATTCTATGGTTACAAAGGCGGTCTTATCGCTAACAGCAATATCTTCCAGACAACCTTTACATGAGCTGTATGAAACTAAAATAACAATATGGAGGTAGTCAGTGATGCACTTAAATGTACCTAGGTACTACATAAATTTTTAATAAAAATAAAGTTACTAAATATACATACATATATAAATATATAAAATATATTACGTGTTTTCCAATAATAAAAATGGTATAGAAGAGAAGACAGATTGATGATGATAGAAACAATTATTGACAGAAATTATATCATTGACAGGAACAATTATTAAAATTACAGAGAGAGAAAATGTTTTGCAACTAGGTTTTTAAAGGTAACTAGTGACTGAGCTTGTCTCACTGATACAGGCAATGCTTTCCACAAACGGATAGCTTGGACGGTAAATGATTTATCATAAAAATTGGTAGAATGAACAGGCATCACCAGACTCAAATTTTAATGAGTGACTAATGTTAATGAGGCAATTGTTTCTTTTTAATTTAGCCTTTGCCTGATGGTAAGAGAAGATGTGGTCGACCCCGACGGTGAAGGTGAAGCAAGCTTGCCCAGAAATAAGTCTGACCAGTAAGATTCCAATAAAAAGGAAAGAAATGCTTTTGAGAAAAGAATTTAGTTCGAATTACACGTTAAGAGTGAGGGCGCCATAATAAATTGGATTACATTGCATCTTAGCTTTTATCGCGGGCTCTGAGCGCGGCGCGGCGTGGCGACCGTATCAAGAAATTCCTAAAATCCTAAGGAAAATCCCCTGACACCGTCGTCTAACGTCGTTTCAGTTTGGGAGACTTCGAGTCGAGACTTCGGGAGGAGAACTTTTCTTGACGTTTCACTTGATTGACGTGGCTGACCATAGCCTTATTAGTGCAGTAATAAATATAATAAATAAATAATTATATTTGCATACCGCGGCAGTCCTCGAGTGTCACACTTTTTTTTTATCTTTGTTGATTTTTCTCTTTACTCCAATATAATTTGAGCTATACCACTGCTATATTTTCGCAGTACATACTGTATGTTCAATAACTTTGTTCAAGTTGAGCAAAAAGTCCTTCACTTACAAATTGTGCCAAAACAATAAAACAAATAAAAGCGAATGTCAATTATACGAACAATATTAATTGCCATATACGAGTATTTACAAACATAAATAAGCATGTGTGTTTTATTAATTTCGAACTTTAAACCGTTGTTACGAGAAGGTGACGCAAAACTTTATTGTTTTACGCAAGTCCCTTCACAAATCTGTGTCAAATTGTTTATTGTAATTATTAATTTAATTACTAGCAGATTCGTAATTACTTTGCTGTTTCTGTAAACAATTTCGATATCAAAGACTTTGTTTTACGAGCTTTTAATTAATTTCCTAATCGAAATACTGTTAGAGATTTGTTGATACAATTCTATTATTTGGCGTGACAAAGATCGACTGCCTGACGGGGTCATCATCATCATATCAGCCACAGGACGTCCACTGCTGAACATAGGCCTCCCCCATAGATTTACAATAGGACCGGTTGGAATTGGCTTCAGCCAGGGCATCCAGCCAGGGTTGGCATGATTAAAACGAGTTATTTAAAACACCTGTTTAAAACAGTGTTTAAAACCGTTTGAAATTTTAAACAGTGTTTTTTATTACCCGTTTCAACTACTTTTCAAGGCGGATGAATGCTTGACAGTTGACATAAAACCATTTCAGTCTATGCCATTGCTATGTCATATTTTAAACTTTTATTGGCATTGTAATTAAATAATTCTTAAAAATATTAGAAAAAAAACATCACATGTTTTTTTACATTGATCATTTTTCGTAAAGGTCGAATTTGAAAAGATTTAGTCTAGAAATGAAACATAATTGATTTATACGTTTAGACATCGACAAATAAAGTAGAATTAATTTGAAAAAAAAAAGCCATAAATAAAAAACAAACAAAAAAAAAACCGGCCAAGTGCGAGTTGGACTCGCCCATGAAGGGTTCCGTAGCAGCAAGCATAGATTAGAGATATAATTATATTGAGATTAGTAAGTAATATACACAAACAATAAAAATAACTTTGTTTTTCATAGTATTTGTATGAATGGCAAAGTTATATTTGCGGTTTTTGAAAATGTACTATATCTCAAAAACTGCTAACTGTATCTCATCCAAACCAATTTTCGTTGGTAGTTTTGGTTAAGGTCTACATTATATATTTTTTTTAGTTTTATCATTCTCTTATTTTAGAAGTTACGGGGGGGGGGACACACTTTTTACCACTTTGGAAGTGTCTCTCGCGCAAACTGTTCAGTTTAGAAAAAAATGATGTTAGTAACCTCAATATCATTTTTAAAGACCTATTCATAGATACCCCACACGTATGGGTTTGGTGAACAATTTTTTTTTGAGTTTCAATTCTAAGTATGGGGGGCACCCCCAAAATTTGTTTTGTTTTGATTTTTGTGTGAAAATCCTAATGCGGTTCACATAATACATCTTTCTACCAAGTTTCAACAGGATAGCTCTTATACTTTCGACAAAAAGTGGCTGTGACATACACGGACAGACAGACAGACAGACAGACAGACAGACAGACAGACAGACAGACATGACGAATCTATAAGGGTTCCGTTTTTGCCATTTGGCTACGGAACCCTAAAAAACACTTGTTTGAAAGAACTGTTTGTTTTATGAAAAAAAAACTATTTTTTCTCTAACCCTGCATCCAGCCTGATCCTGTAATTTTCATCAGATCGTCTGTCCACCTTGAAGGTGGACGTCACAGGTTGCGCTTGCCAGTGCGTGGTCTCCATTCGAGAACCTTACGGCCCCATCGGCCATCAGTGCTGCGTGCTATGTGGCCTGCCCACTGTCACTGACGGGGTCCTTGAAAGCAAAAGGCGAACAAAGGAACAGAGTAGGATTAGTCAGTAAAATTCTAAGTCTTTTCCACTCCACGCAGGGCGCACTCGTTTGATAATTATATACCACAAAACAAAGGGAAGCTTCATGGAGGTATCCTCTGTATGCTTAAACGGTTATCAATAAACTAAACAGATTGGTATTGTCCATTTTGATTGCAGTTCAACCTTCATGACAAAAGCGATGTGCTATGGTTATCTATACTAATATTAAAAATAGGAAAGATTTGATTGTTCATTTGTATTTAGTTATTTTTGTAAATATTTTAGTTTTATTTTTAGTTTTTAAAGGTAGTGTGTACTTATGGAAAAATAAATTCTATTTGTATTGAATAGGCTCCGAAACTGCTGGACCCATTTCAATAATAGGCTATTTGACTAAAAAAATCTAATTAGTCCGTCAGTTAGATTATCAAATAATATTTGACCCACGTATTTTTTCTTTTTTTACGCAAACCAAAATTGACGGAGATATGATGCTTTTAAAATTGCCAATACGTCACAATTCAGTACATTTTTTACTGAATTCTGACGTCACGAGCCCCCACTCTCGAGTCTTGATGTGTTACATCTTGGTAAATACTCGTTGATTTTACATAAGAAAAAATATGTGTCCGTTTTTCAAAACTCTAAATAACGGACTAATTAGATTTATAATTTATTGATACTGTCAAATAGCCTATTCTTTCACCTGTTGAAACCTGCTTTGGTCCTGAGTGACATAGGCATACACCGCATACAATATACAATCCCCCAAGACATTCCGAAAGCAAAATTACGTGTCCGTTATTTTTCAAAACTTTACACTTACTGACACTTTACTTTCACTGACTTTTCAAAAGTCCTTTCAAGTCAGTCCCGCGGCATTATCTTAAGCCTTTTTTTAGCGTGGTAAAATCGTCAAATGAGTCCTCCCACCCTGGGCAGGGCGGGGGGGACTGTCAGACTTGTACTGACTAAAATCCACGGTGTCTTTCATTAGCCCTTTACGTTCCCCCCGGCAGGCTTTGGTCTCTAGAGGGGGCCCCGTCATCTTACTGACGCACTTTGAGGCGCGCGTGGCACACAACGCGCCGTCGACCCGATATCCTATTCAAAGAAAATAATGAACTTATTAATCAAGTCATATTTCTCGCGTGCACTAGATAGAGATACAGTGTCACATGACACACGCCGATAATCTATAAGTGTCAGTTTTTAGTATCTTTACAGCGCATGTGAATGCTAATACCTAGTGTTTCTCACGGTCCTGCGAACTTTAGACACGACACCTGATGATGCAGATATAGTTGGAGAATGTAGGCCTTTGAGGACGAGGTGGAAGGTCAAGGATGGATGTGATAGTGGAACAGTAGCATCTGCTTGTGAGGTTAACGATTTTGAGTGCCATAAAACGAAATAGTATCAATTCCAAGTTATTGTAGCAACAGTATCTTAATTTTTTTCGCGAATTATATGCGGTTCACGTTATACTCCAATGACCAATATAATAATATAATTATGGTGTCCATTTTTGAGAAGAGACCATCTGAAATGTAAATTTAAGTGTTTTAAAAAAAATACCAATCAATTTTTTTTTACTGTTCTACATTTTCACAAGCTAGTAATACCTTAACTTTGCTAATTTCTAGTTTAATTACTATAAATACAATCCATGTTAACTCTAAAAAAATCTTTGACAAAGTTTTCATAAACAGTGTCTGATAATAGTGATAATACTTCAGTATGAGACGACATTGTGAGAAGGTTAACTCAACAAATGTGTATAGAACAAAAAGCATAGATATATTAAAGAAGGAGATATGGCGTGGAATTCAAAATGTATAGAAATCCGATGAAGCCACAATTGCCCCTCCATAACGCTAATATTGCGCACACAATTCTGTCAAAACAATACTACGAACAATTGCACACACGCGCCATCGATAACTCAGTCATTTAAATATAAACCTAATTCTTTACACTACAGCGTACTTTTTTTTCCGTATAATTTACTCACACAAACAATTATCATTGTGTGTTGTCGCGACACGGGGGGCGGATACGACTCTCCCGCTCAAATACAATGGACGCACCATGCGACATAACGGCTTGGTGAGGTATCGTTATGTCAGTTTTACATTGCTTGTCAAGTCACTTAGTAATAGACTGAGGTGGTTGTAAAAGAGCAATGTATTTAATGCAAAAACAATACAGTCGGAGTAATATAGGAAAACAAGAATAAAGTAGTACAAGTGATAACTGAGCGAAACGCTCAACACCACGGCTTCACCGACACGCCCCCTTGCCATTTCTCCTGTTTTTAATATTTCTGTGACAAAAAGCAATAAGTTATTAAACTTTTAATGTTCCATCTGTTTACATAGCGTGTTGTTAATCTATTAAAACCTTAATTAGGTACTTTGTTAGTCATAAAAACTTGAACGAGTTTATTTGTGTTTTGAAAATACAATGTACCTATTTATCGTTAACGTAAATCCCACGATTTATGTTAAGAACGTTGCTCAACACTAGCATTTTATCAACCGTATTTTTTTTTCGTTTAATGATCTCATAGGTTTAAGTAACCTTTCTAATATTTAAAAAAATAAAAAGGAATTAAAAGTAATAAATCACTATCGTTATAAAACAGAGATTTTTCTGGTAGTTTGGGGGCACGGTAGTATCCCCGCCAAGTCAAGCAAAAAAGTGTCACGGCCGTACCTTCCTTTTCTCGACGCAGTTCACGCTATTTTCGACCCCCTATAACTTTTTTGTGGATATTCCGTATAAAAGAACGTCACTGAAACATTAGTTAAAACTAGATTCAAGTCATTTTTAACCGACTTCAAAAAAGGAGGAGGTTATCAATTCGACTGTATTTTTTTTTTTTTTTTTTATGTTTGTTACCTCATAACTTGCGACTGGATGAACCGATTTTCATGATTCTTTTTTTGTTTGAAAGCTGGTGCTTCCCGTGTGGTCCCATTGTCACCATTTTAATATCTGATGATTGGATCCAGGAGAAATCGAGGGAAACCCTCAAATTTTATAGGCCGACGCACCGTTTTTCGCAAATATTATGAAGTAATTTAAGGACTTGCGTATGGTAACCATCATCTCATGTAGCTGAGCTGATGATGGAAGGTACAACTCCTTAACAGTAAGGAGTAGGCATCGACTGACTTAGTAAATTATTTTTATCATTAAGTATTTCAAAGCACTACAATTTAATAAAGGTCTGGAGTATATCTGATGATGGAGCCGAGAGACAGTCGAGGGAACTCCTCAACGATTCACAGCAGCTATCTTGTGTTTGAGCTTGATTAATTTGTTTTGATAAGAACTTTAGACCTCTTAGATGAGTTGTAACTGTTATTAGGGGTCTGATTTATTTTATTTTTATTTTATTTTATTTATTTTGGTTCACCAACAATTGTTCACACTGGTTAATACAAAAGTAATCATGCAATAAATTATTTTACATTAGTGCAACAATCACTTAGAGGTAAACACTACATGCTTAAGGAAGTTGTACAATACAAAGAGAATAAAAAAGAACAAAGAGCATATCAAATTGAACTAACCCAGTTGGTCTAGTGGGTAGCGACCACGACCGCCATGCCGGAGGTCGTGTGCTCGACTCCCACCCAGGACAAATGTTTGTGTGATGAGCACGATCATTTGTTCCGTGTCTGGGTGTAATTTATCTATAATATGTATGTATCTAGAAATATATAAGTACGTCCATCAGCTGTCCAGCACCCACAACACAAGCTCCGCTCAGCTTGGGACCAGATGGCGCTGTGTGATAGTTATGGAATAATATTATTATTATTAAGTTATAAAAAACAATAAACAGTAACTAGAAGGCTTACAACAGAAACCATTTTGGGAATTTATCTAATTTGATCTCCTTCCACGCGAGCCAATGCAAGGTCACTATTTGAGATGTTCTTGAAATTTGGCTTTCAGTTTGCTTAAGCTGTCAAAGTGCAAATCAATTTCATCACTACAGCTATTAATGACCTTGCAGAACCTCGCAAATGGAGAATTTGCGCCTAAGACTGTTCTTCTCTGTGGGGGGCACAGGGGTGTTATTTGACTGCGAGGAATCCTTGAAGGGGCACGGAAACCAAAAAGGTGCAATAATTGAGGACAGTCGACTTTATGGGCCATGACCTTGCACACGAACATTGCATCACAAATGCGTCTGCGACTGTCAAGCGAAACCATACTGAAGTGTTTCAGCCGGTTACTATAAGAACGCACCCTTTTGGAGACTCCACTAGAAAATGCCAGGTGCCAAAGAAAACGCTTCTGTATGCGCTCAAGACGCAGCGAGTGAGTAGAATAGTGTGGCCGCCAGATGATGCTACAATATTCCAAAGAACCAAAAAACTTTTCTTTCGGAAGTCGGTGGCTAAAAAGTCAATGAAATATAAAAGCAAAGCCACCGACTTCCGAAAGAAAAGTTTTTTGGTAGGTTATTTTACCCTTTTTCGTGGTTGTTTTTTTAGAAGTCGGTTAGATTTTTTTTAAAAACTTTTTATTGGATGAAAGCTTGAATCTTGAGGGATGTTCGGATGATGATACGGGCCTTGGAATACCATGAACGCAAACAAAGGTCAGAACTTCAGATCTCACAATCTAATTCGATCAATAGTTCTGATGGTAAACGGATCTTTTATGACAAAACAACTTTACGACCTTTGACCCAGACTTCTGATACGATTTACGATAGAACTGCTTATTTTATATTGCCATAAATATAATATTGGATTTTAGCACCAAGAAATAGACCGATCTCTAAGAAAAACTACTCTAGATAAAAGTCTAAAAAGATTTATATTCATTAGGTTTCTAATTTTTACCCTACTGACATGAAAGTGGTATATTCCAGCAGTGATCACGCGATATTCTGATTACATTATGCAAAAATGACAAATATTTGCCATTAAGGACACGTTTGAACAAGAAACCCATAAAGCCATAGGCTCAACTCATATAAAACACATCAATATGCAAATACTATTACATACAAACGGATACAATGAATCACTTTCGATCCGACATCTAATAACGACAGGGAAATCGTATACATACATATGTATCACGTAATGTAGCGAAAACAATAAGCTAGGACGTTCGTCAACACAGCAGGTGTACTGCATGCAAAATCAATTGAAACGCGTCACGCGTAGCGGCAAAAACCTGAGAGGCGGATAAGTTATTATGACCTGTGTCACTGTGAGGGATAGAAGTGAAAAGAGTAAGGGATAGAAAGTCCATTTTCGCATGCTCAGGGCCCACACGGGGGCCCCGTAAAGGGCCATGGACCGCACGACACCGGCGTACAGCCTCCGGCAGGAGGCGTTTGGCCCGCTGTAATTGGGCAGGAGTCGCCTGAGGGCCGCTGCCCGGTCCAGCCTTGGGGCGAAACGCAGGAAGTGCTCCCTGAAGTTCCACCGGCTATCGAGGACGAGTCCCAGGTACTTCATCGTCCTCCCGACGCCGATGCGAACCCCTCCCACCGTTATGTGGGACTCTGACCGTGCCGCGTTCAGACGGCCTTTCATGGCCGTGTGAACGCGGCACGTGTGACACATGACCTCTGCCGGATCCTTCCAACGACTGTCGCGTCCGCTTGTAAAAGTAAAGTCTACTTTAGTAAAACATACTAAGCAGAACAAAGGCAGAGATAAGAAATCATTTTTTGAGGATTCTGGAAGAGGTCAATGCAACAGAGTCATTTTATTTTATTTTATTTGGGAAAACCAACAATTGTACATTGTAGCTTACTTCTAAATACATCTTAATAACTAAGTTAAAGTACAATTCACTACGTTTCCACTGATTACAATTTAAATTAAAGTACATTATGTGACTTATTCTAGCAAAACTTAGTGACAATCAGTAAAATTTAAATTATAAATAAAAACAGTAATAACTTAATTTAGCTGAGTGAGTTTAATTCTAGTGTTTTAATGATATTTCTCTTAAATTTAATGCGAGGTTCGGCAAATATGTCGATTTCGGTAAAGTGTTTGTTATAATTTTTTACCAATCTTTGAAGGGGCGCCCGTTCTCCCGCATTTGTACGGCTGGCAGTTGTAGCAAAAAGCGGGTAAACGCGCGCCTCTCGTCTAATCACAGTTCTGGGCACTATACATATATGATATTTTGTTAACAAGTTCAGAGCAATCGTACTTATTGTGTATAAGCCCATGCAAAAGCATGGCTTGGAGTAATAGACGCCTTGATTTAAGGGTAAGTAAGTGGAATTTATGCAGTGAATCCCTATAAGAAAGACGGATCATACTCTCCTAGTTCTCCTACCTCGCTGGCTGGACAAACTTTTACCATTTTTTTACGTCGTAAAATCATCCAATGAGTCCTCCCACCCCGGGCAGGACGGGAGGTACTGTCAGACTTGTACTGCCTAAAATCCAAGGTGTCCTTCAATAGCCCTTTACGTTCCGAGGCCACAGCTAACTGATAAGACGGTCCCGCGACCCCGGCAGGTCTGAGCCTGGACTTGAACGACCCAAAGTCAAAGAGTGATTTTACTGTTTTTTTTTTTTAAATAAACTTTTAAGAAGGAATTAATGTGTCATGTAATTAAGAACTTAATTGACAACAATGTCGGCTTACAACAACTTGAAACGCTTCTTCGGAAAGTCTGTTTCTCATAATAAATTAAAAACTTGAGAGTTTAATTTTTTGTGATTTTCTTCGTTTAACAGTCATGTAACTTTTAATTAACAGCTCAAATGAAGTCGTTTTACGAAATTAGTCTTTTGTAATCAGCCATAGAAAAATTGTGGGAACTGAATTAGCAAGTGATTCAAAAAGTAACAACACGCGAATTATTTATAAAATATAAATAGTAACTTAGTCAATTAATAGTTGAAAAGCTTTTAAGTTGGAGCAAAAAAACTTCTGAAGAAATATAATGAAACAGACTTAGCACATAAAATTAATTTATTTGTATGCCAAGAGCGACGATCAAATTATAATAAGCAATCTAGTTATTGCAAACAAAATTATAATTGATATCAAACAGAATATTTTAGCACCAGCGTAAGAAATTGAGACTTTCATATCAGACTATAGAATAGGAACCTAATATTAAAGAACTTAAACTAACTATTGACGTAAAATTTGGAAAATGTGAAACAGAAACTAAATGATAAAGAAAGAGCAATCTTCTTCCCAAATTCTTAAGAAGAGAATCAGATGTAAAGGAAGAAAGTGAATAGTGACAGTCTTGTCAACTTTCCATATAAAAATAACAGACAGAAACTATAAAAAACTTATGCCGTTACTGATCATGGCACTTGGAACAGTGTCGAAATATTACGAGTTCAAAATAATTCATAATCACGGAAGATATCCCGTAAACGATAAGTTTAGTTCAAACCATGAAAGCTAAACAGTTTTTGAAACTATTTATAGTACTTAAAGAAGAATAACATGGTATGTTAGCAACCGGCATCCGACCGGAATGTCCGGTTATGACGTGATTACTGATTTGTCGAGGAGATTCAACTGATTGCGAATCGTGAGATTACGTAGAAATAAACTGTAAGACAGGGAACAAAAAATATCGTTGTAAAGAAACTAAGAGACTAACTCGCTATAGCGAAGCTTAGGAAATAATAACACGGTAGAATTATGATTGATAGACTATTGATAAAACAAGGACAACGTAAGAAGAAAGCACAAAAAGATAAAAATGAATTAGGTAGATATGACATAAGCCAACAAAAAAACAAACCTATAAAAAATAAGAGCAGTGGTGGCCCAGTGGTATCGGCCTCGACTTACGAGTAGTAGGTCGTGGGTTCGAACCCCGTCAGGCGCATTACTTTGTGTAAGTTATTTCAACACCACTGCTCTCAAAACGGTGAAGGAAAACATCGTGAGGAAACCGGCATGTCCTAGAACCAAAAATTCGAAGACATGTGACATCTACCAATCCGCACTGGGCCCGCGTGGTGGATTACGGCCCACTCCCTCTCACAGAGAGGAGGCCTATGTCCCAGCAGTGGGAACATTTAAAGGCTGATGATGATGATAAAAAATACTGAAGAAACAGAACATTTCTTTGAAACTCCTCTTGTCTTGGGGGGATAGACAAGGTTTAATCATCCGGAGAAGATGAAGGCTTCCATCAAATTGGGACAAACAAAACTACTGCCATACATAAAGCTGCAGATGTAATCACCAACTATGATAAAGGCATTACTGATTCCTTTTCAATCGAAGATCTAAGAGAAGATAATATTACAAGATTCCGGTCAAGAGCATCACATTTCTTGTTAAGAGATCATCGAGCTGCCTTTTACAACTTCACTTCAAGATAAAGAAGTATCAAATTCTCAGACAGGAAACGCAATATTCAAGTACAAGTTGAAGTCAAGCACTACTAGACGTAACTTGAACCGATTTCGCTTATTACCGCACTTTGCATAAGCAGGTTGATGGCCGAGAATCATGTTATATGCCTACTGCTAGCCGGAATCGGGAAAATCCAGTTCTAAATTGTGTTTCTTTTTTTTTGTCTCAGCTGTAAAAACGTGAATCCAAAAGAAATTCCGATTTTTTTTTGACTAAGGGAGCTATTATTATCCTCAAGTTTGTTTTTAACCTATGTTGTCCTACTACAGAGCAAAGCCCTCCCTTTCTTCCTTTTTTTACTTGCAGCCTTACTTTACTTACCTTCTCCTGTTTCAAAGGAATAATTAGTAGCTATTATTTTTGGGCCAATTTACCAGTGCAACTGAACACGATGAGTACATTTAAACTGCGGTTCAAGTGGTATCAGTGCCGGTATTATCATAAAGCACAGGTTGTAACTGACAGCTTTTGAACCACTGGTTAAACTCTTGAACACGGTATAACTTCTCGCGTTCAGTTTCAATTATATGAAATTCGCTCTCATGTATTATACAAACTGGCGGTGCCGGAAGCCGAGGCGTTTGCGGTATATAGCAGCCATAAGGATCAGTGGGTCGGAAGGATGGAGAGGTTACGATGCACTTGCTGCAGTCAGACTGATTTATTTAAGTTAGGTTAGTTTGTAGTTTGGTGTAGCTTGATATTCAATAAAGACTCGGACGATGTTAACTGGAGAATTTCTATAATTTGTAACCAAAAAAAAATGTATAGTTGGTAAGGCATTTAGTAGGTAAGTACTCCTATTTCTGGGTTATTTTATTTCACCGAAAAGTTGTTCTTAGTAAGAGCTGTTTTTCATGCTTGTTAAAATATAAAACCTTGAGATAAGGAACGCCCTTTTATGCGGTAGCTACTAACTACTCTCAGCATGATTCATTATATTTTGGTCCTTCGAGCCGGATTTCCCACAAAAAAAGTCGTCGAAATAAAAATAACCAGGTACAAATTCTTGCAGATCTGTAGATCAGTCCTCACAGGATTCTAATGTATTCAGCTTCGGCCGCATCTGGAGATTATATTTTTTATGATACCAAGTTTGTAGAATCTTTAGGACAATCCATTAGCTTTGTTGAATATTTTATTATTTTTGCTTTCTACGGTACGGTTACTTGGATAAACTATGAAGGTCATTTCAAAACCTTTACTACTGGTATATATAGGTTACTATTTCGATTCATAATTGATTTTGTTCGTTCAACAGCCATTTTTTTTTGCCTGGTAAATTCATGAAATGAGTCCTCCCACCAGGGCGGGGAGGGAGGGACTGTCAGACTCGTAGTGACTAAAATCCACGGTGTCCTTCAATAGCCCTTTATGTTCCGGGGTCACGGTAATGAGATAAGTCCCGCGACCCCGGCAGGCTTTGGCCCTCTAGAGGCCCCCCTCTAGAGGGCAATATCCCCCCCGTCATCATGCTGACACTCCTTGAGGCGGGCGTGGAACACAACGAGCGAGTCGCCCATTATGTCGCCCGCATGCCCGCGCCTACGGTGGCCGGAGATCATCTGCCGGCTTCCGACGCCGTGGGCGTCTACCACTGCGGCTGGGATGGAGGGAGAACGCTATCCTTTCCCTCACGCGGCCCGCCTCCTCCTTCACGAGCATGACTGCTTCGCAGAAGGAGGCGACCGCATCCCACTAAAAGATTTTACCAACTAGAATACTAGATAGACAAGATCAGATAAAGCCCTTTCATGTAAAGTTGCAAGTCGTATCCGGTTACTGGAAGCCAACGACCATTTATATCTACACTCCTAATCACAGGCGACCGATGTCTGTCAACACATTAGGCAAAAAAGTCTTAAGTTCGTATTAGTTTCGACCACTCCCGTGAGTCCCCTCGTCGCACTGACTTTGAGTTAGCCAATCAGAACGCAGTACCCCGTCCCCCTCGCTTACGTCGTACCTCAGCGACTTGGCAGAAAATTTTCGTTAGTCAGATCGTGCATGAGGCGTCTAGATATAAATGGTCGTTGCTGGAAGCCAACCCCAAGATAGTTGGAGAAAAGGCAGGATGAAGAATGATCGCAGATCTCACAACTTTAAAGCCGATATAAGTATCTCGTATTAAAACTTTTGCCACACAAAGTTAGACTGGATATCAGGAAAACTACATCCTCGTATCTTCCAAGTTCCTCTAAGTTATAGTTTACTTGGACGTATTGTGTTTAAATGGAATTATTTGGAAGTTTCTGTAGAACAAAGATTGGAGTTTCTACCAGAAAGACAGAAAGAAAATTGAGTACATAAATAAATCGTATAATATCAAAAGGGGCTCAGCTCAGCATAATGCCAGATGGCAGCACAAGCCACCTGACGCTAATTTTCAGCCCACGATGACATATGCTCGAAATCAAACACGTATAGGTACTGTGCCAAAGTGTAATCAATAAATAAAGAATAATTGCAACAAAAACAACATAGCGAGAGGGGTCACACATAGTCTACGCAAATAATTCACTTAGAAGTTCCTCCTTACTATAGTTTCCTAGCTTAGAAAATGTTTTAGACACAGCAGCTAATGAAATATTATCAGTCAGGACTAAGAGCTTAACTAAGTAAAGTTGTCTTGCATGTGGTGACACGGCTTATAGGATGTGAAACATATAGAAGGACGGGAGTTGGTTATCATCCTAAGGGTAGATGAGACCGTCTGTAATGGTAACTGTGACCTTGGAACGCAAAGGGCCACTGATGGAAAAGGGTGGATTTTTAGTAAGAGTAATTTTCCTTTCCGCTACACCCACGGTGTGAGGACCCTTGATGACTTTAGCACCCAAAAAAGGGTCTACGACAGCGGTCTTATACTAGCTTTTGTCCATAATCGCTATGGCCAATTCGCTTGCATTATGGTCGGCAATATCCCACGGGAATGTTTTAATTTAATAACATGATACTAGGGGATAGTCCAATTTCCTATAAATCAAAGACATTTCAAAGTTAGATAAGTAGTTCCGAAGATTAGCCCCTGCGTCCAAATCCAAAAACTTTAGATACATCTGCTTAAAGATCATCTTGCAAAATTCCAAGACAAGAAGACAATACGTAATTCAAAGTTGATACGTCACTGGCACGGCCATTGCTCTTCCCGTGAAAGATTGACGATGAGAAAAAAACAGACATTTTAAGAATCAAAGGAACCGCTAACACAATAACGGTTCAGTGAATATGGAAGATCAACAATATAGAAACTGTATTGTTTTATTCGAAGAAAGTGACGCTCGAAGGTTACGAGAACTTACAATCGTTTTGTAGTATTTCCACCTTTTAGCATCTGAAGAATTACTTCTTGTTCTAGTACCCGGTTCCAAATTCCACGTAAACCTTTTGGAGTGAGTTCTCTAGTTCCGGGTGGAGCAAAAGGGACAGTCAGTGTTACTGACTAATAATCTTCTGTTCCTTCAGTTACCTTTTGCGTTCCGGGAACACTGTGTCCTTTATACCGCGACCCCTTTTCATAAAAACCTCGTGTCTTTTAGATTACAACGAATTGAAACATTCCTGTTGAACATACCTTCTGAAGATCATTGCCCATTAGTCACTTCTTCCACTATTTTAGAAACAAATAATGGGAATATATCGGGATTCTACGGTTATAAAACTAGTTAATAACTAATTGTTCATTGCACAGAAGTAAATAGTCATTCGGCAAAAAGGACTTCTAAGGGATATTCGAACGACGATAGGAAAGTCAAAAATGTGTGTCAGACTTTAGAAAAACGTATGGCAATCTTGTTAAAGACATTTTAGAAATACAAAGATCTTTGAAAATTATAACTTAACCAGACAGTTATTAGTACTCCCAGCTAATATTTATCTAAGAACCTCGCCCAAGCCAACAAGTAAAGACATCGCTAGTTTTAATACCGCTTCAACTTCAAAAGCAAAACAGCTTTAAACCGTATACTCAACCACAAACAGCTACTAATCTTTGAGAAAACAGTTACTAACTACCCACTTTTCAAATAAATACGTACATTCCCCTCGTTAATTTACGGATAAAAGGCTAAAGCGAGCCTTATTCTCGTTGATCAGGACCACAAGCACTAATTTCATGTAAATTGCTCTTCAGTAAACGATTGAGCAACAAATACTTGTAGGAGATAGTTTGTACAGCAATGGAGGGTAATCGTGGTTTTACAAAGTAATGGCGTATGTTAAGTACCCGCATGTAAAGGGTTGTAATACATTATACCGTTTTTATGGGTTTTAAGTGATTTGTTATCATGTAAGCCGTGTATAATAATTAATTTTAATTGGCTTCTAGCCTAATAATCCTGAGGATCTAAATAAGAGGTAATAGGTTTTTGTTTTGTTGAAAAAATTATTTTTTTCTGTAAATTTTGTAGTATTTTATAACTTTGTCATGTTTGTTATGACAGATACAATATTAGTTTGACCAGGTTTTTCGCTCTACTTATATTTTACCTCCTAAATATGAGTTGTTTTATTGAGACTCTTCGGCTGCCACTGAGAAACTGATCTTCCGTCATAAATATTCGTTCTACCCAGACAAATGACATTTTGGTCGACCAGGGAATCGTTTCCAAAACTTCATGCTCAGTGGTCGTGCGTATGACCACTTAACCATTAATAAACTCATGAAACTGTGTTCGAACTTTGTTCCGCTAAATAACATGCCAAATATTAATAAAATAACTTGTACTGTTGATCGAACAACTGTTCAAGAGTTGTAGCCATTAAACACGCTCGGAACTAAATCCAAGCGTAAAACAAAGTTTAATTGTTACTGGCTTACAATTTTGTTGAACACGGCTTTTATTAACCATAATACTAGAAAATGAAAAGGCAATATATGTATACAGCCAAAATTTTATAGATACTGAACATGAGGGTTAAAGACACCCATAAATTATTTCATAATGGTTACTGAGATATTTAGTCAAAATTATCATCAGTCTCCGTGGGTCATTCAAATTAAGTAGTGCTGATTAATGGGAGGCCTTTGTTCAGCAGTGGAAGTCTTCCGATTGATGATGTCCAAACTTCAGCAGTATTGAAATCTACTAATAGTCCATCAGTTTGTTTTGCCCAGAACATTATTTTGAGTTAAAGAAGAAAAGGAGAGCGAACCACTGAATACGGAATATACGTGTCCACCCACTGGCCAACATCACTGAAAATATTTGAAAATGTATATTTACCGATGTATTGCTAAGAATTTGATATAAGATCATCTGCCAAGCCTTTGGCAACTATGTTGGGATCGGCTTCCAGTTTTATGGGGTGCTTTCGACCCTGACCTGCACAATGCAATTAGCCCTGGGTAAATGCGATATCCTATGCGACTGGTTGTTACTTTTTCGGGAAACTGAGCATTTGAGCAATCGTTACAACTGTCAATGGTTACACTGGATATTACGATACCCCTGATAAGACTGGTTCTCAACTTTGAGGAAACTGCCTCTTTCTTCCAACTGTCAGAATAGTTATTTATGATACTAGTGCGGTAAGTTGGTTTTTACAAACGAGTAGACGAATGTAAGCCCGAGATGAAGTCGAGGGCTTACCATAGTCACGAGTTTGTAAATACCAATTTCCGCACGTGTGTCATACAATGTTTTTCAACACATTTGCGAGAAAACAGTACAATATGTAATTAAACAAACTTTATTTAGAAGTTTCTAATATGAAAATGGCGCGAATTTGCAAATGGCGCCACATGCACGTGGTGAAAAATAGAACTACATCTTTCGTCTCATTTACTCTTTAGTATTAAAATTAGACAACGTATTGAGCAAAAGCGCTTCCAAGGAGGTTCGACCAGTCAGGTTGTTTATTCTCATAATGTGAAACTCTTTGGTGGAGTTCTTATTTTTTTTAAATGGAAATTAAAAAAAAACGTAAAGAAAACGCACGGTGCTATACAACGTGCCGTAAAATAGGTACTTAGGTGAGAGTACCTATTTTACCGCACGTTCTGTTGTATGGTGCGTAATTTTTAACTTTCGAACAATGTACACAGGCTTCGTAAACGCATTTTTCGAGCAAATGTGTTGAAAATTTATAAATGACAGCCGGGTTGCATAAGTCTTTTCTCAGAATCCTCAGATCTAAACACGATTGTGAAAACAACACGATATCATTGGCAATAGACAAGACGGACGGAGAGCACGTAATTCATCCGACACAGGTACATACTAAATGTCGACAAGGGCTTAATATACAGCTCGTAAACGATACACTAACGATCTGTCGATTCAAATACAATACCGGTAATAAAACCTCATTTCCTAGTACACTAGTTCAAGGAAACATTTGATGAGAATTATGCAAGGATTTTACGGAACACATTGACAAAGTGATAGAGTAAGTTTGATATTTGGTGTAGTCTCCGCCAGATAAGTCTGGAATAAAATCCGTTGACCCCCGTGTACTAAGGTATTCCAATATTTCAAAAGGATAAAAAAAATGTAAAGAAAGTGTCGTAACACGATCAAAACAAACGCATCGTGGTAAGAGGCGACCTTGACCTTATATTATACTAGCTGACCCGGCAAACGTTGTTTTGCCATAAAAAGAAATTAAAAATTTTGTCTAAAAAATAAAAATTTAGGGATGGACTACCCCTAACATTTAGGGGGATGAAAAATAGATGTTGGCCGATTCTCATAGATACCGGATAAGCACAAAAAAATTCATCAAAATCGGTCAAGCCGTTTCGGAGGAGTATGGCAACGAAAACTGTGACACGAGAATTTTATATATTAGATTTTGAAATTCTGGCGGGGACTATACATTGTGCACTTGTTTCATGTGACTTCGACTTTCTATATAGTGCTTGCTCAGTACTAATAACCAGGGACATTAAAAAATATACGCGATTTTTTCAACTTAGTGGAAAATGTCCCTAACGGTCTGATAAATCTTTCAAGATGACAATGGTCTTTATTCTGATTTCTAAAAGTTTGTTTTTAGGAGTAACATTATTGTGAAAGGATTGTATGTGGTATCGTAATATGCCAATTAAATTGATTCGATATGACTGACGTGGACAATAGAAGGACTTAGCGAGGACGAATCGTTGTCTAGGTACGTTCGTATTAGGGACTGGTGACCGAAACAAAATCGAACTTAACCTGAAATTAACAGAGATCACTGGACCGTCTGTATAGATAACTGTGACCCTAGAACGCAAAAAGTAACATAAGGAAAAGGGTGTATTTTTAGTCAGTAAGAGTCTGACAGTCCCCCCCCTCCGTTCCACCCAGGACGGTCCCTTTACGTTCCGGGGTCATTGTAGCTCGTTAGTCCCGCGACCCCGGCATAAATTTCAGCCTTAGAGAACGGACTGTAGCGTAGACCTCATTCCTCCATTCCTCTCAAATTATGTCATGAATCTATCTGTCATGGCCGCATCACATCATCGCTTACAGCCACCATTTTGAAAGTTTAGCCTTACCTTCACCCAACAGTGACTTTTAACATAGGTCCCAAAGTATAACATAACTGAAAGTAAAATATAATGTTTGTTACTATGCCAACATCAATAGGTCAGAAGACGTATTATCGATCTCGAGCACAGTTCAATTATTTCCTAAGAGCTTGATATCGAATACGACGTCGCTTTGAAAAAGTTGAAAAAGAAAATACCTACCCTCGTACCTTTAAAAATTTTTTGCGTCCGTAATCCAACATTTTAGTGGAATAATATTAGTGTGACACTGTTTAGTTTGCAATTTTTTCACGCTTCGCTGAACTGATTTTGAGATAGATCGAACCATCAGATGGTTTTAGGCTATTTTTTTTTTCAAAAATCTTGAAGATTTGTATGAAACCTTTTATGCCACATGGCCACACTAACGGCCAGTTTATTATAGCAACGATGAACGTTAAGACGAAAATTTTATTAGGTATCGCAAAAATTTACATTTCCCGTCACTGTGGGGGCTCCCTATTATTAGGATTATAGGATTGCTTTAAACTTAGCAGTGACGAAAAAATCGAAATATAGGCAACTAAAAATAATGATCAATCGTCGAAGATACCCCATAAACTATAGCATTAGTTTAACCGAAATTAAGTCAAATGATTACGATATTGATAGACAAAATCTATAGGTATTAACGCAAGCAAAACCACAGGTGTAACCTAGTTGACAATAAATGCACCGGCCTTCTAGGTCATACGATGCGGAATGAAAGGCATTCCTGCATGAATAGAGGTGGAACAATGAGGAGCAGGCATGCAATGGTGAAATGGAATCGCGTCGCATTGTTGTGGGATAGTGACAGTAATGAGAATATGCAAAAAGGGACATTAAACATAGCAGTGGAAGAGTGTTTTTGGCATTTGGCAACATGTTATTTGTTATTGAGCTTTGAACTTAAAGGTCGCAGGGTCATGTCGTCGTTGCAGTCATAATTCCGAACCCAGCTGCAGATGGTCGCTCCAAGGTCAGCGGCACTACTGATCTGCAGTCGGAAGACACGTCGTCTGCGATCGTACGACATTTCGTAGAAATACATGGAAAACAGTAGTGTCGTAGCCACACGTGTCGTCTGCTGCTGCTGTCTGCAGTCGGCAACGAAATGGTTCCTTAGGAATCACTGGGACCTTTGAAATTCTTTCTTAGACAAAAAAACAAAAACATTTTTAAATTCGTTGCATACATTGAAGGAATACTTAGGAACCACTGTGATAAGCGGAGCTGCAGTTCTCAATTTTAAATTCTCAATTAAAAATTCAAGTAATTTTTACCCATTTTTTGTTTACAAAAATACCGTAAAGGGGTTGATTTTTATCACAGAAGGCCTTAAAAGTAGAGAAAAGTGAATGGCCTAATTGCTTTGATAATGCAGAACCTTGAGACTTGATTAACACCGAGATATTGATTGTCAAGAAAACGGAAAACGGTTAGCAACAATACTCGGGTAGGAAAATCGACAAATTAAATGTAAGTTCCACAGCAACACATTAATCCTAACTGACATTTAATTATAATAATGCGAAACGTGAGTTTGTGTATTTGTTTGTCAAGCTTTTAATCCTAAATGGCAGACACGATTTTGACGAATTTTGGTATAGTATAGAGATGAGGACCAGGAGACGGTAACGGATAATGCCTGTAGGCATTTTTGGCATAAATCTTGAAGGGGACGAAACTGGCAGGGCGTGGCCCAAACCACGGATAGAAGTTCTTTTTTTTTTTTTTAAGTAACTTTAGGCAAACGCAGTACAGTCTATTACCTATGTAAAATTATATTTTATTATAATTAAAACATAACTAAATATCAGCCATAAATCCTAAGTCTTCAACCCAATCTAACGACTAGCAGACAAGATACTAAATGTTCAGAAATAACGACACCAACCTAGACTTAATCGTTTGAGAGAATTAGTTACATAATTACAATCCTGTAATAGTTTGTAACACAACACAACGTAAATGCTTTAATTTATTAAACTGTTTGCTTGTAGCAAAACGTGTTGCTAAATTAAATAGATACAAAGTTGCAAATCCTCTCGTAATGAAGTAATAAATTTTAGTTTTTTTTTTTATTGGGGTTTTTTTCTTTACACAAACCTGAATACTATAGCTAGAAATAGATACTTAAATTGCCAGGTGGCCAGTCATCCTCTACTGTCTCAAAGTCCTTCTATAATCCTTTTAATTGGACCCAGTTATCTATTGAAGACATCCAAGTCGTCCTACCATATGAGTCGTGATTCCACGGATTCAGGGCTCCAAATTAACAGCAGCTGCCCGTCCTATTGCTCGGTCTACAATCAGCACACATATCCAGGCCCGGCACACATATATATCCATTCGGCAGTTATAGTTTACCCATTTTCTTCCACGATTGGAAGAAAATGGTCATCAAAGCGTCTTTCCATTAAGGCGAAAACAATAGAAAGACCACTGCTAAACGTACCCATCAAAAGAAAATAACAGCTAATTCACAATCACTAAAAAACCTTGTGATCAGTACAACAAAGCGTTATGAATGTTACGACCAATTTGGACCATTACGCTGTTGTTTCGCGCCATTCTGAACACTGGGCAAAATGGCCGCCGGACTCAAATTGTCTCCAAATGATCCTCATTTACCTGAGGTCAGGTTAATGTTTAATGAAGGCAAGCCACAGGTAGCTATAATAAAAATCCATACTAAGTACCTTCGTAAGCATTATGATGAAGGTGCCTGAATAAATAATGTCACTTTCTTGATTGAGTTTTAATTCAAAACTTTCACGCGTTGTGTAAGTAACGCAGTGTTGGACTTTTTACTATTTTTGATGCTACTTTGTTCGATAAATGATCCGTATAATATCAATAATAGCACATATAGAATGACAGTTCGCAAATACTGATTGATATCCGCAAGAGAACTTCCGAATGTTACACTTACTCACGAGTACTCTTATTGATATTGATGAGCATGTGCTTGATTCCCCAAAAGCTGGTCTATAAAAATATCGGAGAAAACAACAAAGAACGTGTAACAATAAATCCAAGCCTTACTCGTCAAATGAACGAGAAAAACCGCCGTAAAAAACAAGTCACAAATTCCAATAAATTAGCTACGTTCAGTTCAGTAAATGCGGGTAATAACTCCGGTCAGATCCGTTCCAGCCAAATGGCTTCTTTTTGCAGCCGTTATGAGCTTGCTACATCAAATATTAGCTTCGGGTTTAGGATCTGCACAGACTGAGTCTAGAAATACTGTCTTTTTGAAGCTAGTTATGAGGTCTGGTCAAAATATTGTAGATCTGGCTTGAAGATCAATAACACCTGAGCAACAACTGTACAAGACCAATCGACTGCCTTTTTTTGGAAAAAATGAGTATAAAGTTTTATTTTTAATTCGAGTCAGTAAAATGACAAGTGCAACTGTCACTGATACATACAAAATGAAACAAACCCTAAACACTGGAAATGTCATTTTACTGACTGGAATTAATAATCGTAGTTTGATTATTAATTCGAGTCAGTAAAATGACAAGTACAACTGTCACTGATACAAACAAAATGAAACAAACCTGGGGGGGTATTACAACGTCTTAAAACCAGGCTTATTCCTGTGAGTGAACGAGATGGCGCTAGACGACTTGTATAGCTCTGTCACTTTCACTCGCCGGAACAAGCCTGGTTTTAAGACGTTGTAATACCCCCCCTGAACACTGGAAATGTCATTTTACTGACTGGAATTAATAATCGTATTTTTAGTTGACGAGATAACAATTGGTGACACTGACAACTCTTTGCTTTTTCTTTTTTTTTTACCTTTCCGTTATGTTTATCACTTATCGAATGACAGTTTTTCAAGGCCGTCTGTGCGTAGTTTCATCTTTTTAGGTGTTCATGATTTTAGACAAATAACCGCTCTGTTAAAACATTAAACCCGCATTAAATCGTAACATAATCCTGATATCGAATTAAAAGGTAAGATCAAAATATAATGCCTAAAAGAAAACTGTACTCTATGTTATTGTGCACACAGTCTTAGCTTCAGGATTAAGAGGTTTTTCCTCCCAAGAAGAGGTGAACGAGACTTGAATGGAGGAGATTGACTGAAATCCTGAATAATGGGTTTAACGTCTTTCAAGTATCGACAGCTTTAATAAAGATTAATGGACGCTAAACTGCCTGTGTTGTCAGAGTAAAAAACGCAATTTAAATGCAGTGAACACAATACAAAACAATAGTCATTTTCTTTCTGTAGACAAATGATAATTAATATGAAAATCATATCCTACGAATAATTGAATATGTTGAACAAGCATGCATTATTGTATTCATACGTTATACAATTTGATTGTTATCCCTACAGGGTTTATAAGGATCTCTTGACGTTTGAATGACGTTATGACGTTGAATTCGTGGCCATTTTTGTTTTCTTAGCATTAAAAAACATTAGAGTGGTTAATTCTCATTTTAACCTCGAAAAAAAAAAAAACTATCTCGTTGGTTTTATGGGCGCAAATACGACTGCTGAACTCTGGGTTCGATTCTCAGGTCGATCAGTGTCATTGGGTTTTGCATTAAGAACTTCTCAATACCAACCATCAGTCTGAATTTGTGCCCAGCTTTTGGAATTGGCGAAATTAACGTAAACTATTAGCACAGATTACTGTTGGATACCATGCCCTAGGATTCATGTAATTGTAGCTAATATTTACAACAGTGACTGTAATAATTTCCATAAAAACTTTTTGCCGTAATAACCATAAAACCTTCAACAAGCAAAACAATCATGGCGGAACACGACATGTCCTGGAAATCTAATACCCTTCTCATCTCAGTTTATGTTATGGTGCAGATAATGGCGTTACATAACCTACCATAATGTCGGACAGGCGCAACGGGTGGGCGAGCCTATGCGAACATGTTACGACACTGCGGGGACATACGGATGGACATTACTGAGGACTGGTGGCTTTCTATGGAAGTATCACTTTCCGGGGTCTGTGGATTATGGCTTCTATTTATGTGTTCAGTAGATATTTTTTATACTGTCGTTCGTTTTATTTCAACGATTTCGAGGTGATTTGGTGTTCTACACTAACCTCCGAAAATTACGTCACTTTTTTTTTCAGATAATTCTTTAAGTGCCCATGAAAAGTTGCTTCATCTGCGAGGTTTTTTCAACGTTTTTGAGAAGACCCAAGGAAGGGTAGGAGAGTTGTGGTACAATTGTCCCGCCACTACGACAGTGGCGAATCAATCGTAGAACAAAACATTTTCGCATCCTTTTAAGGCCTTAATACTTTATCATTTAAAATCCGAGGTTAGCATTATAATTTTGAACATTCACGCGAATCATAAAAGGACACAAATAAAATAAACACCACTTTATTACGACACTCCATAATTTATTGCCAATTATTGTGTCGATACATAACTGTATCATTTGACAATTTTGTAACGATTTACAATGACCCACTTTCGATATATATTTATTTTTGGTCCAAGATATATATTGACTCAATAATACCAATTTAAGACTTAAAACCTCGAGCCTTTTATGTGGCACACTTTTTGTATCTTAGCAGATTAAATTTACATGTATCCTGGTGACTTAATATATAATCTGACAATTTACATGCGAATGCAATTTATCCCAGCATTTATGTAATGATAAAAACTTGCTTGCAACGTAATTAAGAGTAAGGAAATCTGGAATTTATGGAGGCCAAGTGAAAGAACCATCTTAAGGATCATGAAAGACCAAAAGGGCTTTAACTCTAAAAAAACAAATCCGGCTTATAGCGTATCGCGCTCATTTCTTCGAGAGAGTGTTGATAGATAGGTATCTAAATTGAACTTATCCCTAATTTGGGTACGAATTTGGCACCTTCAGTTATATCGATACATCAGAAAAATCCTGTAACTTGCAGATCCCAAGACACTTTCAATGTAAACCATTTTCTTTCGAGGATTGCTCTTTCAGCGATGTGCCTCCATTTCTATCGGTTGAAGAAGTTACACTGGACCATGGTGGTATCAGAAGCTTACTTGATCAAGTCAGTCCAGTGAGTTGGTGATTGGCCGCGTGCTATCTTGCAGTCTCTCATTGAACTCTCATTTCTAGAGACACGTAAATATAATCTTTCCGAAACACATCTATCCCAAACGCTACCACAACTTTATTACGAAGTACTTGTAGTTATGAAATTTAATCGCACCGTGACTAAAGCCTATGATGCGCCTACCTGAAACTCCTAACTTTCTCCCAGGAAGTTGGGAATCAATTTGTAGTTTCATCTCCCCTTTATGCAACCAATTATGGCTGCGACAAATTCGCTAACTGTATCATAGAATCCCGAGAGCCGTTACGTAATTTGTAAGCTCTATGGTTCTGTTTAAAGTTTGAAAGTTAGTGTGGCCAACATTGCTAGGTTTACATGTTCATTTTGTATTTGACTTAATTTAAGAGAGAGCTCGAGTAGTTCTCCGAATTTTTCCATAGAGATTTACAAGTTTTCGACTTAGTCGTTTTCTTGACATAGTTGAATATCATTCAAAAGTGCCTATGCAAATTGCTTTTAGTTCTGGAAAAATCTAGTTTTTGAAATTATGTATTATCATCACGGTCACCCTGTCTTTAAGCCATTTTACTTGGGATGGGTGCACAAAAAGTTTTATAAACGTTAAACGAAATACAGCATTGTCATGTAGTCGCAATTATCTGCAGCAATAAAAACTAAGATTTTTGAATTCATATCCTCTGGTGTCCATAAACCTTTTGATTACTTCTCTTTGAACAATGTTTAGAAGAGTTAAAGCAAATAGTCATGGACATAATACAAAGGCCAACAAACCAACGCAATAAAGTCCTTTGTAAAACATTACTAACTCAGGAAAGAGGCCAGTCTTCAGACAAACCTTTGTTTAAACCAAGCCGTTAAATCCAACTAGAACCTACACAAATGGTTTTATAAGTACCCTCAATTGTGCGTAGAGGCTGTTGTCAAATATGGATTAAAGTTATTCAGGGTTATTGTTTCTTTAATAGCTTGTGACAATTGTGACCTTTTGCTGTTGGGACAATGAACTAGGGGGCTTACCATCAATTCTTAAAGCAAACAACGATTTTAATCCCCTAAAGGTCAGGTAGAGGTGTACCTAATAGTGCATCCACATTCACTTGGTATTCTTAAGTAGTTTAAGGTCAATGTAATTGGGGGCGATTGTCATAAACTGCGCATAGATCCAAATTCCGTGGCTGATACAGATACCGGCATGGATCTTGAGCGCTGACCTTCACCTGCGCAGAAGTGAGTTATTAGGTCCCTTTGTTTGGTAGATGAAGTGAGGAAGGGGGCGGGGAAAGTGTAGTGATTGGCCCGCGTAGCGTGCCGTAGTGCATCGCGTCATAGCCGCCACTCGGGATTCGTTGTTTTGTGCGTTTTATTTATTTTATTGTGCGTTTCATTTGTCGATAAGTGCACGATGCACGCTTACGCCGAGCGCTCAAGAACCGTGCCGGTATTTGTACTGAGAAATTCTTGGATGAATAGAAAAACCTAACATCCGCTTTGTCCGTCCTGTGAAACGAACCCTCATGATATACAGGGTGATTTGTTATTCGATGCGGTCCTTGAAATGAGTGATACTAGACCTTATTTGCAACAATTTTAACCCCGACAACATGGGGTTTAAACTGACTGGTTTTAGAGATATCGAACTTTAAAGATTTTTCGAAAAAATTCCACCTCTCCCTCATTAAGTGCTTATTGTTAGAAATTAACGATAGTCACCACTTAGAATTTATGCTTTTCTGATAGAATATGAACGACTGAATCTAGTGAATACAAGTTTGTTATAAAAATAATCATATCTTGGGAAATTAAGTGTCATAAAGTTTCTGTTTTGAAGATTTCTGAAAACTTTCCTTGTCTTTCAAAGCATATTTTTCAAAATAAATATATGACACTTGGTGTACAAATTACAGAAAAAACTTCCTTGTCTCATCACCTTTCTAAAATGGTGTCACAGTATCCACTTTTAGTTAGTGTCTTACCAGAAAATTAGGGTTGTTACTAACAAAGTAGTAAATCAAAGAAAATCGGTTCTAATGTTTTTTCGACCCAACATTTTTTTCTGTGGTTTTGGTCCAAACTGCTGTCTGATATTAGCTTTTTGAGTTAATGCGCTTAATTTTGGTCGATCGCATTAAGCAAAATCGGTCTTTATCTGGAGTATTTTTACCTGTCCTACAAGTAGGGTGACCCAACTTTTATGCACGCCAGTTTAGTTTTTTTTTTGCGATACCAGAGCTTTTAAACATTCCGTTATTGTACATTTGTTTCAAGTTCTGTTTCAAATGAAAGAAAATTGATGGTTTGACTATCTGGTCCATAGGTAAAAATATTCCAGATAAAGACCGATTTTGCTTGATGCGATCGACCAAAATTAAGCGCATTAACTCTAAAAGCTAATATCAGATAGCAGTTTGGACAAAAACAGCAGAAAAAAATGTTGGGTCGAAAAAACATTATAACCGATTTTCTTTGATTTACTACTTTGTCAGTAACAACCCTAATTTTCTGGTAAGACACTAACTAAAACTGGATACTGTGGCACCATTTTAGAAAGGTAATGAGACAAGGAAGTTTTTTCTGTAATTTGTACACCAAGTGTCATACATTTATTTTGAAAAATATGCTTTGAAAGACAAGGAAAGTTTTCAGAAATCTTCAAAACAGGATCTTTATGACACTTAATTTCCCAAGATATGATTATTTTTACAACAAACTTGTATTCACTAGATTCATTCGTTCATATTCTATCAGAAAAGCATAAATTCTAAGTGATGACTATCGTTACTTTCTAACAATAAGCACTTAATGAGGGAGAGGTAGAAATTTTTCGAAAAATCTTTAAAGTTCGATATCTCTAAAATCAGTCAGTTTAGACCCCACATTGTCGGGGTTAAAATTGTTGCAAATAAGGTCTAGTATCACCCATTTCAAGGACTGCATCGAATAACAAATCACCCTGTATGCCAAGACTGCTTGGTGATCAGTCGGCATTACAACAAAAAATAGTCCTCAATGTGATGAGTACATTGGCTTGCTACTTATTCAACGAGACAAGTCTCTTAATAAGTGTAGACAGGAGATGAGATGGAGATGGGTATGTCTTGTAGTAAACCTCCGTCTCTTTCTCATACTGAAGTGACATTAAAGGAATACCGCTAAAAGCCTCCTGCAGACACACGTGATTAATCGCGCTGCGACAACGAGCCAAGCTAATTTCCACTCTAAAAATACTGCGAATGGACCGCGACATGTCGCCCCGCGCGATTAATCGCGTGTGTCTGCAGGAGGCTAAAAGAGCTTGTGGTATAGACCCTGTTTCTAACACCCCCAGTTATATAATTTAAGAGCTCGAAGTTCCATCGCACTGATGTCGTAAAAGTTAAAATTATGCTCAAAGCATCAAAAGGCATATTATAAAAAATATTCTAGTCTGAGTCTAGTAAACTTTTTCGAAGCCAGATTAAATAGCAGTCTGGCTTTGTAGAACGTTAAAATTCAGATCTAGTAGATAAGTGGGTGCTCCTTTTGAGAATTTTTAAGCAAGTTTGGGTATTATCTGGAGTAATCTCAAGTCGTTATTAGGATTACGTCTCGTCCTAACATCAAGCATTATGTTTTACACGTTTCAAAAAAGATTTAAAGCTTTTTTATTTAGTTTGTAGGCTCAAAGGTATGTACTCTGGAGAATCCCCAATTTCTCAAGCTGATAAATAAATAGTAACTCGTATGTTACTGTGTAAACATCATTTATCTTTAAAATACTTAGATGTTAAATTCTACGTTTAGCTTTGGGCCGCGGGACAGTCTCTTCAGGTAAACGTGACCCTGGAACGTAAAGGGCAATTGAAGGATCGCCGTGGATTTTAGTCATTACAAGTCTGCCAGTCCCTCCCGTTCCGCCCTGGGTGGGAGGACTCATTTGATGATTTTACGATAAAAAAAAAGTCTAGCTTTACATTCACAAATCAACTCAGTACCAGTATCTTGGCATTAATATTTATTAAAATAGAAGGTCAATAAACTATTCTACATAATACACCTCACATTTACAAAACAACTTGATAGTGTATTGTTCCGACTGACAAGGCGTTCATTTCTTCTTCACTGAAGCGAAAACTCACAGATATTGAGACGTTATCAAACATACGGCAAATGTTCAATAAACATACTGTAATACTGTATTGTCTATTTTTACTTACACGTCAAATTGGAACAATGTAATGAGAAATTCAACTGAAATTCTCAAGTTTTCGCAAAATGTAATAATTACTTCTTAGGTACCTATATCATATCGAGGGCATGCGGGCGGCGAGTAATGGGCGACTCTCTGTCCGACCACGGACCATGCCCAGGTCGACGGTGTGTTGTGTTCCACGCGCGCCTCAAAGAGTGTCAGCACAATGACGGGCCAAAGCCTGCCGGGGC
This sequence comes from Agrotis exclamationis, assembly GCA_950005045.1. NCBI lineage: Eukaryota > Metazoa > Arthropoda > Insecta > Lepidoptera > Noctuidae > Agrotis > Agrotis exclamationis. Next base: position 3,913,769 of record OX465417.1, on the reverse strand, counting down.
CGCGGGGCTAACGAATTTCCGTGACCCCGGAACGTAAAGGGAAATTGAAAGACACCTTGGATTTTAGTCAGTACAAGTCTGACAGTCCCTCCCGCCCTGCCCTGGGTGGGAGGACTCATTTGATGATTTTATCACGAAAAAAAGGGATAATTATCATATTTATTGATTTACTAGCTTTTGCTAGCGGCTTCACCCGCGTATGACAGCATTTAAAACTGACTTTTCTTTCTTCCCAGAAATCTAGATCTTAATAAGCCATAAAAAAAATTGTTAAATTATTCTTTTTTATTAGTATTTAAACAGGAAAAGTACACAATATTCCGATTGGATTCGCCTAACAAGTAAGTAATAAAAAGCCTATATTAAGAGACTCCGGTATTAATATTAAAATTAATAATATATTAAATATAAGTATTCAATTACCTACCTTGAACCAAAATCGTGACATATAGATCAAATCAGAACGTGACAAAAGGACCTCACATTTCGATTACTGTGCCGTTACAGTTAGCTTATTCTAGACAATAGGCTAGGCTGAAATCCTAGGTCCATTCAGCCTCATTGTGTCCTGACATAGGTGGTAAATTAGCCTCTTTAGACATAGTCGTCTATTCAGAGAATGCGGTTCATTATGTCTCTTTGTAAGATAGAACAGCGGGTCTAAAACGAACATTTTAAGCAATATGCCTGATGATTCACCTCGTGAATTTCCAGCGATTTTCAGCAATGTTATTGGCAATTCTTATAAAATTAAAAAACTTTTTTAAAAAAAAGTACCGACTTCAAAACAAATACAAAAAAGTTTAAAATAACTTTTCTTTCGGAAGTCGGTGGCAATAGTCAATGACACAACAAAACAAAGCCACCGACTTCCGAAAGAAAAGCTAATTTCGGTACTTTTTTTTAAAAAAGTTTTTATTTTACCCTTTTTAGTTTATTTATTACATATTCAACCCAAATTCTTGTAAAATACAAAATTTTCTTACATATATGCACTAATCTTGTAATCCGTCACAACATAACAAAATCTATATCTCTAAAACTACTGAACCGATTTTGATGAAACTTGCAGTGTACCCTAAGTTGAACAATACCTAGTACAACAAAAAAAGAATTACTTAAATCGAACTTATAGTTCCGGAGATATGCGTGCACAAACATAAAAACATACATACATACACTTATGAAATTTGGCACATTTGTTCAGACGCTGATATAGACTAACATATATGAAAACTGGGCAGTTCTGATAATATTACATACATACGGGTCGAATTGATAACCTCCTTTTTTTTGAAGTCGGTAAAAAATCTTTTATTAGTAAAGATATCATTTGAAAGAGATAGATGTTCAGTCCTACAATTGTTTTTCGTTCTTGCTAGAAAATACGACAATTTTAAATATGACGTGTTTAGATATGACAAGCAATTTTGCTTGTGCGTGTTACCATTTTACGAATATTAGAATAATTGCTAATGACGTTGCTGGAAATTCACGAAGTGAATCACTTTTAGGAATATTGCTTAAAGAGGCCGTTATAGCCCCACTGATGTCCTATATGTAATGGTTTAGGGGTGTCGGATGCCTGTAGTCTCTGCTGGATGTCCATTGAGGAGAAAATGAGGTAAGCTGGGGATTAATTAGATGTAGTTCCTGGTAGGTCCTGTAAGTTCAAAGTTCTCTAACCAACGTGTGCTAAGTGTAAAACCAGCCATGTTATTTATACGCTGTACTGCATATTCACTTAGTAATTGTATTACTAAGTGAATACTAAACAGTAGTTTCGACTCTGTCGCAGCGCTACATACGAGGATAGCACTGCTGATGTAAGAACATTGCATGATAAAGCAAAGGTGTTTTAGTAAGTAATTTTGTTGATTGAAAAAGAGTGTCCAATTGTCCACGCAGTTTCTTGTTCGTTCTCATCCATAGAGATCTAAGCTTTGGAATGAGAAACTACTTTTGACACTTTAAAAGTGTCTGTAAGCCTTTTTGCCTCGACGCGTCTCCGATACTACCTTACAACTTTGGTATCCAGGCGACTAGTGCAATACAAATCCATAATTAAATAAACATTCACAATTCTGTCACAAAACGTGATGCCTACAATCTTCCTTACATTTCTGAGATTTTGGATAATTTACGGGATGCTCGTTATCTGTCTAGCATCGATTTATCCAAAGCTTTTTGGCAGATTCCGATTGCTCCTGAGGACCGAGATAAAACGGCATTTTACGTTCCTGGAAGAGGCACGTTTCGTTTCAAACGGACCGCTTTTGGCTTAACGAATGCACCAGCTACTCAACAACGATTAGTTGATTTATTATTTTCTAATTTTGACCTCAAGGTGTTTGCTTATTTGGATGACGTAATTATTATTTCTGAAGACTTTAATAGCCATGTGACACTACTATTGCGTGTGCTAGAGAAGTTGAAACAAGCAAACCTAACAATTAACCTTGAGAAGTCAAATTTTTTCAGTTCTCAACTAAAATATCTGGGGTACGTCGTCGATGGCGCTGGCCTACGTACTGATCCGGCTAAGGTTGAGGCTATACTCAATTATCCGACACCTAAGTGTCGAAAGGACCTCAAACGTTTTCTAGGTACTGCGACGTGGTACAGGCGTTTCGTTCCAAACTTCAGTACTATAGCCGGTCCCTTAAATAAGTTGACATCTTCTAAGAAGGGCACTCCTCCTTTTGAGTGGACTGCTGAGGCTGACTCAGCGTTTCAAAAACTCAAAGAGTGTCTGGTTTCAGCACCAGTCTTATCTTGTCCGGATTATGCTAAGCCGTTCGAAGTACACACGGATGCCAGTGGTTACGGTATCGGTGCTATGCTAACTCAGACTTTTGAAGGCAAGGAACATCCAATTGCTTATATGAGTAGATCACTAACTGCCGCTGAAAAGAACTACAGCATAACGGAACGCGAAACACTAGCCGTTATTGTCGCTCTCGAACATTGGCGTTGCTATATCGAAAACGGACAACAGTTTACAGTTTATACCGATCATAGTGCTCTTAAATGGTTCCTATCATTAAGCAATCCAACTGGACGTCTAGCTCGTTGGGGTGTACGTCTTTCGGCCTTTAACTTTGTCATAAAACATAGGAAAGGCGTAGATAACGTTATACCTGACGCTTTGTCTAGAATCATTCCAGTAAGTGCTATCAGCATATCCAACTCTTATTTGGACACTAAAGACAGCTGGTACAAAAATATTTATAATGGTTGTTTAAATGATCCTTCTAAGTTTCCTAATTTTATTATTAAAAATAATTCATTATTTAGATTATCAAAAAATAAACATGAACTTACTTCAGAATTCTCGTGGAAAGAGGTAGTTCCTTCTGAACTTCGCGAAACTATTTTTAATGAGAACCACGCTGTTCCTACGGCAGGACATATGGGCATTTTTAAAACTTACCGTCGTCTTGCTTTACGTTACTACTGGCCCGGTATGTACCAAGACGTTGTAAAGCTTATTGGTTCTTGTGATAAATGTTTAGCTTACAAGTCTCAAAATCATCAAACCCTAGGAGAAATGGGTCGTCCTAAGCAGTGTTCTCGACCATTTCAGATGATTTCAATAGATCTCATGGGACCTCTTCCCACTACGAGGAAACAAAACAGTTACATTTTCGTAATAACTTGTTGTTTTTCAAAATTCTGTTTAATTTTTCCAATTAGAAGAGCTACGGCTGATATTATAACTAAAATCCTAGAAGAATCAGTATTTTTAGTTCATGGCATACCTCAAACAGTGATGATGGATAATGGCACTCAGTTTACAGGGAAAGTTGCGGAAGCATTGTTTAAGAAATACAACATTCCTAATGTTCATTATACACCTAAGTACACCCCTCAGGTAAACTTAGTAGAAAGATTCAACAGAACCATCATCACCTGTTTATCTACCTACGTTGATAATGATCATAGATCTTGGGACTTATTTATTCCTAAAGTTCAGTTCGCTATTAATAACTCAGTTAACGAGGCAACTGGTTTTACACCTTCATTTTTAGTTTTCGGCCGTGAGCTAGTCACTTGTGGATCTCACTATTTGGAAAATGACCTCGGTAGCGAGATAATATTCTTGCCACGTGACTTATACGCGGAAAATTTAGGTTGCTTATCTTCCATCTTCGACAACGTTCAGTCAAAGCTATGGCAAGCCCACGTAAAGAACACCTCACATTATAATCTCAGACGCAAGTTTGCTGAGTTCAACATTGGAGATGTAGTCATGAAACGCGCTTACGTCTTAAGTGACAAGGATAGTAGATTTTCAAAGAAACTGGCTCCTAAATTTATAAAGGCAAAAATAATTCAGAAGAGATCGCCTCTAGTTTATGTGCTGCAAGACATGTCTGGAAAGAATCTAGGCTCTTGGCATATTAAAGATTTAAAATTAGTAGGAAAAAATAGTTGATGTAAAGAACAAAACAGCAGTAAAACCTAACTTAATATTTTTAATACTACTATACCAAACTATCCAACCTACCATTGCTTTTCTATTGTTTACTTCTGGTCTTTTGTATAATGATGGCCTACACCATTCATTATATTTTATTAAATACTTTAAACCTTTCGGGACTACACCGACGGTTATTATTATGATCGTGGCTCTAACCCATTGATCACTTCAGTTATGTATACATGGTTGTGTTTTCTCTTCACGGTTGTGTTTTTTTCTTTAGAGCGGTAGCAACTCTTTAAATAAGCCCTTGCAGGAGCGGTCGATTACTCCATAAATAAACCATAAATCATAAAAACACAACTGTGTCTATAGAGCGGTAGCAACTCTTTAAATAAGCCCTTGCAGGAGCGGTCGATTACTCCATAAATAAACCATAAATCATAAAATACAACTGTGTCTTCAAACATAACTTGTTCTTTAGAGCGGTAGCAACTCTTTAAATAAGCCCTTTGCAGGAGCGGTCGATTACTCCATAAATAAGCCATAAATCGAAACCAAAAACATGATTTTATCATCTAAATTTAGATTCAATTACATTAAAATGTAAAACTGGTAGGTGGATTAGTATTGGTCGGTGGATGGTAAAGAAAAAAAAATAGTTTAATAGTAATATTTTATTGAACTCAATACATACGATTGCATTATTCTCTCGCTTAGTACTCTTTCATCCTTGAAGGAAACTATTGTAAGGCATCAGGTTAATGACAACAGGATACCTAAATATTTTTTATTGTGCGACAGCTATCTCTAGTATCACTGAATACAATAGCTGCCGCTAGTTATGATTGCGAGAAGTATGAATGATGATTTTGATAGGTAAAACAATAGTTAGCTCTAATTCTTCGTGCGGATTTTGTCATTACAGAAAACAAAATCCTTGACTGCGCGAGGGGGTATTGTAACGTTGTGAATAATCAACGTTATCCTTTGACCTATAATCAATCCATTAGTCAACGTTTAACAAAATAGTTACAATGGAATGCAAGGAATGCCTACACATTCCTTTTCGTGTTATAGTCATACGCAATGTTCTTCGTCAACCGACTCAGAAAAAACTCGTACTTGAGGGTATCGTAGAATGTTTTATTTCGCGTCGAGACTAAAAGTCATTTATAGGCGGGTAGTTCGGAATTTTTACAGAGTTTTGGTGTTGTAGTCGGAAGACGTTGTTCAACGTTAACCGGTTGATAATTAAAGTGAGGTACCTAATGTGCTCATGAGTATAAATAAGCTCGCACAGACGTCAACGGGACTCATTTACGATTAAACTTTGTCGGCTGTTACACTGTCTCTCTTTATTAGAATCTTGTGACACCTTGCGTAACAGATTTTTGAAAAAATATTTTTGTATTCAATATTTTATTTAAAATAAACTTAAGTAAAAAAGTGTAGTGTTCGCCCCGGATTAGGGTAAGTGCCAAAGCAAACCAAACAATTATTATAGCTGCTAGCTCATATTTTGTTTTTTATATTGAGTAGGTACCTTCGGACTCAATTATTGTGTGTTCATATTTTTTCTTTGTCCGTTGGTTTTACTTATTTTTTTAAGCCTCGAGTATTTCATACGCTCGTAGGCCTCACTATGATTTTAAGTGTTAATGCTTCACGCTAATGTAACTTTTTGTTCCTGCCATGTAAACTCCGATCTGATGACGACCAATAATCACAAACACCCTTAGTGCCGTACGTCCTAGCTTTCGCTTATGTTGTGAGGTCATCATCAGAAAGGATTAGCAGAGGACTTTTATTTACCGCTGGACGTTGATTCCAGGGAACAAGATTGGGAGTTAAATAACTCCATCTTCAACGTTCGTGAGTCCAGCTCTGACTCACCCTACCGAACGTTCGAGACCTGCGCTCACTGCACCAAGCGACACACACACCAGACCTGCCGGCGCAACCACCATCTCGTCCCTGCGGTCACTCTCACCTCAGGGTCAACTCCACGGCGTCGCGTCGCTCCACTTACGCGATAGCCAGGGCACTATTTTCTGCTACTAGTGCGCCTATTTTCGCGGAACAATAAATTATCAAGTGACGGCTGTGAACCACGACCTAAATAAATTTCTTGTTAACGTTGGTGAGTCTTTTTCTTCATCTCACCCACATACGTTACAGAGGTTCTTACACAGGCACGCGTCAATGGATACCAAAGTCGTAAGTTACCGGAAACTTGCGTCGCCTTGTGTACGAAGGGCCTTACTAGCCTACTTGAAATAAATGCTTCGATTTGATTTATGGATCGTTGTAAAAGGCGTGAGTTTTATTTCCTGACCAATTCTGTCAGGAAATGAACTCACCTGTTTTTTTCTATATATTTTACTTTAATAATTTATTAACATTGCATCTTAGATAACGATCCAGATGATCAAAATTCACGATGCACTTAATTAACCCACTAATAATGGAATATTGCATCGAAATATTATGCATATTATATGCAGTGTTATGAAATCAAATCGATTTGCATTTTCGGTCATTCTCCTCGTTTAAAGAGTTATTAGTAAATCCTACTAATAACTCTTTAAACGAGGAGAATGGCATTAAAATCTAAGCTTAAAATTAACATGGTCGCGGGACTTATCTCATTACCGTGACCCCGGAACATAAAGCGCTATTGAAGGACACCGTGGATTTTAGTCAGTAGAAGTGTGACAGTCCCTCCCGCCCTGCCCGGGGTGTGAGGACTCATTTGATGATTTTACCACGATAAAAAAAAAAAGCTTAAAATTAACATAACTTTATTAAATTAAATCCTAAATCGAATTCGCCTTATACAGAAGTCAGAAAACGGTTTTCGCAAACACGTAGAAGGTGAATAAACTATTTCAAGAGCAGAAGTCAATCGATTGACTATCAACATCCGGAACCAGTGCAATTACTGATGTAATCATTGACTGGACAAATAAACTAAGATTCTGTAATTTGTACATCAAGACCTGACTTTCATCATTCTTGAAGCAACGCCATCTTATTTTAAATGAAGTTTGGCAAGGGGTATTAAACATGGTAATCTTGCAAGAAACTATTCAAAACCGGAATCGCATAAATTCAAAAACATGTCTTGCTTGTTGGAAATAAAAGTGAGATAAGTTATCTCTGCGTTAACTGCTTCCGAGGTGAGATTTAAGTCTTGTTTTTAGGGTCCAGTAAAACTATGGCGAAAACGAGAGAAATTTTATGATCTCGAATTTACAGGCCACACGTAGTATCAAACTTAGTAGGACGAAGGTTATTCGCTTCTTCTATTTTTAGGGTTCCGTAGTTTTGATGTTTGTAATCATATCGTAGCCCGCTGTAACTGTCGGTTTTTCTTACAGCATGAGATTTTCGTTCTAACATAATTCGTAACAGTATGTGAAAATTTACGAATTACCAATATTACATTATGTGTTCTTTGTGTTTGTAATGTGGGTTAGATCTTTATTGTTAATCGTTGTCACCTCTCTCTGCTACAGTTTCGTCACTTAGGTAATATTTCGTCAAACATGTGTTATTGACAAGAAAGTGAACTAATCGTGACTTTTTTTAACCAATAAGTTAAGTAACTTTTCTAATAAGTTGCCCACACTAGGAATTTCTCCTGTGTAGTGGGTGCGTTTACAAAAATAGAAACTCACATGCACAAATACCCAGACCCGCAACAACTACTTGATTATCATACTAATATTTGTCCCGTGCGGGGATCGAACCCGCGACACTACGTGTCGTCAACTATAATGACACTTTTTTCCGATTTTGCGTGATCATCATCAGTAAAGCCTTTTCCAACAACTTTCTTCTAGAGACCTTATCATGAGTTTTCACGTTTTTGTGACGTTTATGACATAAAAAGGCATTTATCTCGTAAGGGTGCTCCCACATTTATCGACGCGGAATCGGCTTAAGCCGGTCAAGAAAACCTTTATGTCAACGTAATATGGGTGTTACTAATGCCATTCGCATCGGCTCGGCTCGGACGACGCGATCCGATGCGAATGGCTTTAGTAACACCCTTATTACGTTGACATAAAAGTTTTCTTGACCGGCTTAAGCCGATTCCGCGTCGATCAATGTGGGAGCACCCTAAACCAAAAATAAGTTTCTCGTTCGTACACTAGAAGCGCTTTTTCATTTTCCAATACAATTAACGTCATAATACGTCGCATAAGTACGCTGTGAAGTACGGAAGTCGTCTGCTAAGGCTTCGGAAAAATGTAAAACCTCCACAAACTACCAGTTACTGGGTGCTATGCGAATTGATAAGACTGATTGAAAATTGAAACTGAACTTTGGAGCGTTTAATTTAATTCTTAGGATCCAATAACCTATTTTCAGTTGGTGATGACTTTCTCTCTTTCTTTTTATATTCGTATCAGTCCAACATTTTTTTATTCTTCCAGTAATCAAAGGCAGCAGGGTAGATTCCCAAGATATGCCGGATGTAATGAATCATATTCTACCAGAATAAACATAAAATTAACTGATTGTTACACGTTATGTTATTGTAATCTCGATAATTGTTGATAAATCTCACCTCCATTTTAATAATTTATTCAAGTATTGTTCATGATATGTAATTAATTAATATGTCGGTTAATACCAGAGCTCTTGAGAACTGGTAAAGACAGTTCTACTACTGGTAATACACATCCGTGTCAGACTTTGATTTGTGAAGTGAAAACTCTGCAATTATATTGCGGTTAAGGAAGAAGCCAAGTCCGTTACAAAAGTATCCATCCAGGATACTTTTGTTACGGACTTGGCTTACAGTTTATAGCCTGGATTAATACAATGCTTTACTTTCTTGTTCCATGCCTTGGGATATTTGAAGAACTCCACGCGGGTATGACCCAGTTACAAATAATTTATAAAACCAAAAATAAAGTTTGTTGGTGTTAAAAACATCAAATTAGTCTTCTTACTAACTAAAATCTATCGTGTTCTTTCGGGTGCCTTTTCCGTTCAAGGGCCACGGTGCCCCTTTGAAGACAGTGATGTCATACTAACTTCAAATGCAATCTTAGAAACTCCTGTATTGCACAGATAGTTTCCCAAAAACCTACAAAGCCAATTACCTTATCGCTGCAACAATATCGATATCCCGATTGTCGATAAAATCGGTCAGAGCTACATAATAAGTCCATGTAGCAACACGTGATTCTGATATAACGGTACGCCAGGTGACTGATCAATAATCCTGTTTTTTATGCCGTAAATTAATTCCAAGAAGCAATGTCTTGCTTTTAAAATAGTGTTCGAAAGTATGTTCATTGTGCGGCATAAAATACTAACGAAGCTACAAGTTGGCATAATGGAAGAAGTTTCAACGGATTATAAGTACTGGCTGAGTGGCTGTCAATAAAGGAACAGACGAAAAAGTTTGATAATTTTGACCTCATTTTGACCATAGATTACGTTATCTATCCTCATGAAAAGGAAAGAGATAGAAGGCTCTACAATTGTTTTTCTCGCTTTGTCGAGAATATGGCAATTTTAAGCAGATAATGATGATGCAGTAGTTCCATGCTCAATGTTTATGGGTATTTTGGTAAATGGTAGGTAATAATGTCGAAAATCATTCATCTATAAATATTATGTATGTGTATGTATGTATTTCTAGGTCACGTTATGCTGGTCAATAGTGTTGTTGTAACGTGTGAAAAGGCCTCAATTTAGTTATCATAAAACAGAAAAAGTTCTTGTGGTAGGGTAGAAAAAGAACAGACTTAATCATTATAGTTGATAAATCTTGACATTAATAAACTTTCTGTCCCTCAGAAAAACTTGTGATCTTCTAAAATTTAAATTTAGTTTACGTTTCGTCCTTGGACCAAACATTAACCCTGAAAAAATATAAAGATCCTGAAAAGGAGCAAAGAATATTAGTCTATAAAAGAAATCTCATGAACTGCAATCCAAACTTTAATTGGAAATGTTTGGATTACTTTTCATAACAGTTGTTCATTCTTAATTGAAACTCATAAGGGTGAATACACACCAAGACGCGACGCTGCGCGCATATTCCAATAGAGCTACTCAAAATCTTACAATATTTCACACATTGAAAGACCTACCACGAAAAGATACATATTTCACCGACGACGCGACAAAGAGCGGGCGGGGCGTCGCGCGTAGGTACTCCTCCAAATCTAACTTTGTTTACTACACAAAAAGATACATATTTCACCAACGACGCGAGGCAGCGCGGCACAGCCAGCACAGCGCGCACTTTTCAATAGCGACTCAAAATCGAACTTCATTTACTCCACTAAAAAGATTTCCAGTTTCGTCACGTCGCGTCTTTGTGTGAACTCACCCTAAGCCGTAAGCTGAGACGTTGAGTTCCTAAGTTCGTAACAAGTTTGTACATAAGCTATACGGGTTCTAGAGTTTATAACTGATGCATGTTATGTTTGAGTTGGCTGTTCCTAGTATTATATCGTCTGTTTTATTGAAGCAGTGCACGCATGGAAACTCAATTTGCTGGGTAGGCTTCATAGTCTATTTTTCAGTGGAATTTCGTAATTTTAGGGAGGCTTCCGGCGACTGGGACCGCAATTAACTGACACCGCGGTCCCAGTTGCCGGATGCATTTAATTTTAATATTTGTATTCCGTCGACTGGGACCGATCCATAAATTGAACCTGAACGGTACGGTCAGACGAAAAATGTCTATGGAAATTGTCTTGTTCAATACAAACCAGGAAACGTAATAGGCTAGCATAGGTTCAAAGGAATAGGTTACCTGAAATTGTCTTGTATCGATTCAGAAATATTTAAATAAATACCACTTTGAACTTATGCTAGCCTAGTACTTTTGCTGGTTAGTCAATGAAAAAGGCAAATTCAGGTAATCTCCTACTTAGAATTATTTAAATACCGTATACTGAACTCATGCTAGCCTAGTACTTTCTTCTTGGACAATAGGGATTTTTTTCTCCTAAAAACTCCCTGGCGAGAAACGGGAAAAATATTCCCTTTTGCCACTAGTGAGACAATTAGAAGCTCACAAAAAGTGCTAGGCTAGCATGAGTTCAAGATGGGTCTGTATTTAAATAATTCTAAGTAGAAAGTTTCCTTAAATTGTCTTTTTCATTGACTAACCAGCAAATGTACTAGGCTAGCATAAGTTCAAAGTGGTATTTTTTTAAATATTTCTGAATTGATACAAGACAATTTCAGGTATTAATATAATTCCTGCCGAGAAATATATTAATACAGACCACTTTTGCTAGCCTATTACTTTTTACCTGGTTTGTATTGAACAAGACAATTTCCACAGACATTTTTCGTCTGACTGTACAGTTCTGGTTCAATTTATGGATCGGTCCCAGTCGACGGAATACAAATATTAAAATTAAATGCATCCGGCAACTGGGACCGCGGTGTCACTTTCTTGCGGTCCCAGTCGCCGGAAGCCTCATTTTAGGTAGTAAGGTCATTTTCGGCCGTGAAAATCTAAAGGGGTTAGAGCTCCCACACATAAACACGATACGACGTCGCGTGGTGTTTTAGTTCATTCCGAAAAATGGACCACTCTAAACGCATTCTGTTCCATAGAACGGGACGCTGCTCGACTAGGGTAATTAAATGATCGACTTCAATACCCATCCGTCATCTTTGAATTTCGAATAACAACTGCGCAGGATTGTATCGTGAGTCACAACGTCGTATCGTGCATCGACACGTTACGACGTCGTATCGTAGATTTCCACGACGCGAGGAGCCCTTAGATCTAACCCCTTTACCAAGGAGTGTCAGAGTGTCATCTTGGATTTTTAACCACCAAGGCCGTCGATTAGAATGTTCTAGGCAATATCACAGTCTAAACTAGCTGGGTAATGGGATGGGTTGATTTTTAGGATGTTTATCAAATCCATATCGACTAAACAAAGCGAAATTTCATATCGAACATTGATGGATGGTTTAAAATACTAGCCAACAACTCAAAAATGCAGTTCTAGAAAAATACGAAACGCTTTGAAAACGACTGTTTTGAGAATTTGTAGGCGTAGTAGAAAAATGATCGTAAAGAATAAGAAAATAAGCGAAAGGAATGTTGCTAATAATATAGCTGCAAAAAATGCGTTTGTTTAATATTTAGTTCCAAACAGTTTTGACGAGGTGTTGAATGTAGATAGATTTAAGCCTCCTGCAGACACACGTAATTAATCGCGCGGGGCGACATGTCGCGGTCCATTCGCAGTATTTTTAGAGTGGAAATTAGCTTGGCTCGTTGTCGCAGCGCGATTAATCGCGTGTGTCTGCAGGAGGCTTTATGCTAGTAAAGTACAAATTCACTATTAGTAGGTAAATGACTGTTTAATATTACGGTAATTGTAATAATATGATGTTCGTATATATCTACATGTATGAATGATTCTAAATTGGACAGATAGATGGGCAAGTAGGTATTTACAACTTCCTAAGTGTTTACATACTACGAAGATAATCTTTTCGGTAAGGATCTATACATATATTTTCTGATCGTAACTAATGGCACAGCTTATGGCTAGCTAAATTAATTGTATCCTGCAATGCTACTTGTGATCTAAAGAAAGAGCAGCTAAAGTAAGTAGGTACAGAATTTAAACTAAGAAGTTTATCTACCTCTAGGTATTGCGTTAATTTATAAAAACAAAACAGAAAAACGTCTAAAAATTTAGAAACTAAAAGGAAATAGGTAATTTGAATCATTTTATCTTTTCCTGTCCTTGTTCCCGGATCACGTTTTCTTCCTTCATTTCCCGTTGTCAATCTTCACGGTTATCTTTCTCCCTTTTCTATTATCGTATCGTATCATTCCTCCATTCTGTTATTTTTTCAATTGCCAATGATTGTATGAATGAATATTTAAAAAAAGAAAACAGGCAGATAGATTTTTTTCGGGATGCCGAAAAAAAATTAAGAAGAAGAATTTGAGAGAACCCTTGTAGCCTTGAGCCATCAGTGAACTGTGATTATGCTATGCATTGTTTCTTGGGTCGAAAGTTCTTCTAATTCTTATATCTGCAAGTAGGTAGGTAAAACATCATTTTAACAGCATTCATTAATTTGGTGTGTAACTAAGTGTGCGGTATGTTTGTTTTGGATTGAAATTGATGTTGCTTATTTTGGTAACTGTTTATAATTTGTATGTCGTTACGATTTTATTTATGTACTAGATAACTTAGACCTTGTGAATGTGTGTAGGATAAGTAGGTACCAACGTCAAGTATCCTACAATCACACATGGGTACGGACTTATAATATTATGTATGTGACATAGGTATACATATAGCCAAGACTTTACGAGCTAAGTTCACAAGACAATACCGGTCAGTAAAGGTATTAATATTAAGTAGGTAATTAAAATCACGTGAAAATACGCAGAAATAAACAACCGTAGGTGTAATAATCACCGTTATTTATAAACAGTTTACATGCAACCGAATTCATGCGGGTTCACGCACACTAACCTGTTGCCAAAAGAACGCCTGGGAACGGCGAAATATCAGCTCCGGACCGGTACAGCTCCAATTAGAATCCAGCACGGCACTGATTATACCATAAAATCACTGTTTACAACACTTATCGAATCACAACAGCGATCCGAACAATCTTCCAATCGAAAAGTTTTAGACGAAAAAGAAATTGCAACACTACTTTTTACCATAAAATTTAAACATTCAACTACTTTAAACACACGTCAAGTTATTTTCAACGCTATCACACAATTAAGGACGTGGGAATAATTAAATATGTACACTTTTAAACAGATTCATCTTTGTTGACGATCGTTTTCGGCGGCAAAATCGGCACTGACACGTGTTCACGCGGCGCGGGTATAACTGGACTGAAGCAAAAATGGCGGTGGCTGGCCGGTCGACTGGCGACGAGCGGCGCCGCGCAGTCAAAGATCATGCGTGCAGTGCACAGGTGAGAGAATTTATGTACAAGTAGATTAATGATACGGGTAAATTTAATTAGTTGCACAAAACAGATGCAATCGTTTGAAGTCGGGTTATTGGATGCAGAGGGTTGAAAATGCAGAAGGGATCCTATGTTGAATCAGTTACCGTAGAAGAAGTTCCTCACTTCCTGTGGTGCTTGATGCTAAGCGCTATTTGACTACCTAGACGATTTTCTTTGTGCATAGGTTCTCCTTCTCTTCCTTCAGAGAAAGTTGATTAAATCTTGAAGAAACACAAAAATGTACCTACTCCAAAAGAAACTTAAGAATTTTTCAAACCTGATTAGTTACTAAGAATGGAAAGTATTATTCTTTTAGCAGAGCTCCTTAAACATATTATAATTCAAAACTAAAATAACTGGCTAAAACATCTAGCTAGAGAGAAGGCGTCCTTGACGCATCTCTGCATTGCCTAGCTTAATCTATGATGCAAGCAACAGTGCACAGAGCCACCGCGCTGCAGAAACTGGTTTTTTGAAAACATAAAAATACCTATATGACTGCAAAAATGCTAGTAGATATTTATTCTAAGGATAACATAATTATATAAAATTAAAAAGATGGAGCCGAACTTAATTAACTTGTGCTTTCCAAACAATCACTTTTGTAAAGTTGTAACGAGCGAGCTAAACCGACTTTTTAAAATGTTGGAGCAATTAATCAGTTGCAAACTTTTGCGCGGATAAGTCAACGGAACTGATATTTTATTTTTGTAGGCAGTTGGTTTCTTTCTTTTGTAATCTAACTTTTTTTCTTATTTTTTTTTGTGCGAGCTTGTGGCTGATGGTCACCCTCTGGTAAGATAGTCAATGAGTTAATTTGTTGCTTGTGGGTCACAGTAAGTTTAAATAATAATATAGGTACGTGTACCTTTTTACCTTTCAACTGAATCGAATTGAATAGATTCGGAAAAAATCTATGTCAGAGGGACAGACAGACGACAACCGAATGATCTTAGTAAGGTTCCGTTTTTTCCATAAATATTGAGGTTCGGAGAAAATAGAGAGACGATTGACTACCCAAGTGATCCGAAGCAGGTTGAAAGCTGAAATATATAGGTATTTCTCAGACCAATAATTTATTCTACGAAAAAGGAGGCACCCTTTATATGTTCTGTGGGAGGCACTCACGGTTCATGCAAAATGTAGGTCGAAATCGGAACGGAACGGATTGTTTATAAAGCCGATGAATCTGATTCTTTGCAAATGTTTATTCTTGCATTTTTTCCTGTTGTGTAGTGAAATATTTCTTCAAGCGAAAATCTTCAGGTACAATGGTATATTTACCAACTAGCTGTGCCCGCGACTTCGTTCGCGTGGATGTCGGAACTTAACAATCTATATTTTTAGTGCGAAGCGGTGTTGGAGGATAACGATACAGTCTTTTATATAAGCTATAGTCCCCGCCAAATAAGTCTGGAATAAAGGTCATCCTAATAATGCATCGTTCGAATTTCATACCACCATCGTTCAAACAAAATAATAAAATATAAGGTCAAGATCGCGTCTTACCACGAATCCACGATGCGTTGATTTTGGTCGTTCTACATTTTTACCGACTTCAAAAAAAAGGAGGTTATCAATTCGACCCGTATGTATGTAATATTATCAGAACTGCCCAGTTTTCATATATGTTAGTCTATATCAGCGTCTGAACAAATGTACCAAATTTCATAAGTGTATGTATGTATGTATGTATGTTTTTATGTTTGTGCACGCATATCTCCGGAACTGTAAGTTCGATTTAAGTAATTCTTTTTTTGTTGTACTAGGTATTGTTCAACTTAGGGTACACTGTTCAAGTACAAGTAGTAGTACAAGTTTCATCAAAATCGGTTCAGTAGTTTTAGAGATATGGATTTTTTTATGTTGTGACGGATTACAAGATTAGTGCATATGTAAGAAAATTTTGTATTTTACAAGAATTTGGGTTGAATATGTAATAAATAAACTAAAAAGGGTAAAATAAAAACTTTTTTTAAAAAAAGTACCGACTTCAAAACAAATACAAAAAAGTTTAAAATAACTTTTCTTTCGGAAGTCGGTGGCTTTGTTTTGTTGTGTCATTGACTATTGCCACCGACTTCCGAAAGAAAAGTTATTTTAAACTTTTTTGTATTTGTTTTGAAGTCGGTACTTTTAAAAAAAAAAGTTTTTTCGAATCGTTTTGAAATATTGCAAAATACAGGGGTCAACGTATCTTATTTTATTCCATACTTATCCGGCATCTATAGTGCTTATTTAATATTGTGAACAAATTAACACAGCTGTGAACGATCATTCTGGAGCGTACATAAATATCCTGTCCCATCCTATCCCGTCCTGTCCCGTCCCGTCCCGTCCCGTCCTGTCCCGTCCTGTCCCGTACTGTCCCGTCCTGTCCCGTCCTGTCTCGTACTGTCCCTTCCTGTCCCGTCCCGTCCCATCCCGTCCCGTCCCGTCCTGTCCCGTCCCGTCCTGTCCCGTTCTGTTCCGTCCTGTCCCGTACTGTCCCGTCCTGTCCCGTCTTGTCCCGTCCTGTCCCGTCCTGACTATCCTATGATTCCATAAAATCGCTATAATTAAATTACGTTTTTTTATAAGATGTAAACTGATTAGGATGAAAAAAAAAACAATGTTACTTCAATTTAAACACCTCTATTTAAGGTTTTATTTTAACGCCATCTACCGTTTTATCGTTGAAGTACATATGTTTAGATGAATTATTTGAATATGTAGTTTTGCTATTCTAAGCTAGATCGCGCTACTGAACTGCACGTCTTGGTGTGAACGTGTGAACTGACCGTAACTTTACTTCTGAAATTCAAATAACTTTTGATAGACTGAACCGATTTCGATGAAACAAAAACTAAGTTAAACCTCAAGTTGCCTATAATTTTTGTATATAAACATTGTCAGCATTGAATTCGTAGATTTTACGTGATGTGCGCACAAACAAACAGACAAAAATTTCAAAAATGATGGAAATGGGTTCTGTTAGTTATCTTTTCACACGCTGGTTTCAATTTCTTCAATGTACAAAAATGATTTTTCTACAGATTTATTATAATTATGTATAGATAATCTACTCCGGCTGACCAGGGTCTATCTATCTGCCCGGGTAGCTAAGCAGAATACCTACGTGACCTTAGAACGAAACAGGGTGGAGTTTAAGTCAGTAAGGGTTTAACAATCTCGCTACCCCCAAGGTTGAAGGATATTTTTAGGTGGAATCATGATTCCACCTAAAAAAAAAATTTAAAGAAAAACAAAAAACCTGACTGCGTAAAAACTAATTTTAAAAAATACGAGACAAAATTAACTTAAATAAAAATTAAAAAGAAAGAAACAAGCACAGTAGTTTTGAATTCTGTTAAGTAATAGGTACTTAAATAACTACACAATTGAAATACTTAGTTTTATAATCGATACACACATAAAACAAATCAGAAATTCTGATGCAGAACAGAACGACTCGCAGTCGGGGCACCTTTTTTTAGGGTTTCGTAGCCAAATGACAAAAACGGAACCCTTATAGATTCGTCATGTTTGTCTGTCGGTCTGTCTGTCCGTCCGTATGTCACAGCCACTTTTTGTCGAAAGTATAAGAGATATCCTGTTGAAACTTGGTAGGTAGATGATGTGAACCGCATTAGGATTTTCACACAAAAATAAAAACAAATTTTGGGGGTGCCCCCATACTTAGAACTGAAACTCATTTTTTTTTTTCACCAAATCTATACGTGTGAGGTATTTATGGATAGGTCTTTAAAAAATATATTGAGGTTACTAATATCATTTTTTTCTAAACTGAACAGTATGCACGAGAGACACTTCCAAAGTGGTAAAATGTGTGTCCCCCCCTGTAACTTATAAAATAAGGGAATGATAAAATTAAAAATATATATATAATATAGACCTCAACAAAAACTTCCAACGAAAATTGGTTTGGATGAGATACAGTTAGTAGTTTTTGAGATATCGTACATTTTCAAAAACCGCAAATAAAACTTTGCCATTCATACAAGCACTATGAAAAACAAAGTTATTTTTATTGTTTGTTTATATTACTTACTAATCTCAATATAATTATATCCCTAATCTATGCTTGCTACTACGGAACCCTTCATGGGCGAGTCCAACTCGCACTTGGCCTTTTTTTTATCGTGGTAAAATCATCGAATGAGTCCTCCCACCCCGGGCGGGAGGCCGAGGGACTGTCAGACTTGTACTGACTAAAATCCACGGTGTCCTTCAATAGCCCTTTATGTTCCGGGGTCACGGTAATGAGATAAATCCCGCGACCCCGGCATGCTTTGGCCCTCTAGAAGGGGGCCCCGTCATCTTGCTGACGCTCTTTGAGGCGCGCGTGCAGGAACACAACGCGCCGTCGACCCGGGCATGGTCCATGGTCGGACAGCGAGTGGCCCTTTACTCGCTGCCTGCATGCAACTCACTGCCCGCATGCAAGTAGGCCCCTTGGGAAGATTTGATTGGAAAAAATTGTTTTTTTTTGTTTTTCTTTATACCTATTTTTTTAAACCTACTTTTTAATTAGTACTTACCAAAAATATTTTAATTTTTGTCTTCATGCTTTTTCACTGTTTTTTTTTCTGTTGTAAGTACTTATATCGTTTATACTTGAAATAAAAACGTAAATCAATAAGTTAGAAAATTAGCGAGAATGATTGTTTTGTTAAACAACAACTATTATTTGAAATGAAAAATGATAAAAGGAACCTAAAGATGATTTTAAAATAAGTAGGTACCTACTCAACGACACCCCACTGATTGACATAGTTCATCGACTTTTTTTTTAATTTTGACAATATGGCGTCTAGTTCTAGCTGTGGTGAATTTTGATTACTGTCATGTCTTTAGTGACACTCGCAAGGTTAAGACGAATCGATTAATGTAAGAATTATCAAAATCGTTCTACGCATTTGGTCTCTAAAACGCCACATAGAAACAAACATACATGCATACATACATAGACTGATAAACACATTACCCTCCTTTGCGGCGCGCAGTCGGGTAAAAATAGGGTCCATTTGTACTTGTCCCAAATTCTTTTTTTGAAATCGGTTCAGCGGTTTAGGCGTTAGAGCATAGATAACAAACCAAAGAGATTTAAAAGAACTATAGAGCGGGCATTGGGAATATTGTCATACAAAAATGTTGATGTCGGGCGTCAGTAGCGCTATCTAGCGTTGTATAGCAAAACCACGTATTAAAATAATTCATCAGAATATATTTCAGCCATTACACAATAGATGGCAGAACTGAGCATCTTGTGATAGGGGTGCAACATTTTAGAATGGCACAATTATCGATACATAAACATCGATAAAGTTAACTAGGTTTTAAATATTAGAAAAAAATTAAAAAGTGTGTAAGGTCAGAACAGAAATTAAATTATTAGTTATTAATACAATCCTATAATATAAATTTGACGAGTATGTTCAACAGTATTGTTATTAATCTATCGTCATTAACTTAGTCAATGAACAACATAAAATAGTATATTTTGCAACTAGTGAATAAAGAGCGGATTTAAAGCGAGGGCCATTATATGAATCACGAGCAAGCGAAGGATTTTAATGACTGAATCACGACCGTAGGGAGTGATTCATGATGATTGAATCACGAGCGGAGCGAGTGATTCAAATATTTAAATCCTGAGCGACGCGAGTGATTCAGGCCCTCGATTTAAATCCGTTTTATTCAAGAGTTGCAAACGATACTTTATACCATGACTACGAGAAAAAGAAAGATTTGAGCGATAATATATATGTAACGAAAAAAAAAAGTTTTTTTTTATTAATACTGCGCCACCCACACGTGGGTGCGTTTCCAAACATCTAAATTCACAATACACAAACACCCACACCCGAAACAAATAATTGTAGATCATAGTACGAATATTTGCTCCGTGCGGGAATCGAACCCGCTTCACGTAACGAAGTAGTCCAATCGCTCAGTCAACAAATTAACATTAAAATCGGAACAATGACTTAAATTAAGAGTAATATTTTCCTAATAACACGGGGGTCGACCGCATCAATGTGTTCTAAATTCAAACACCAAAACAGTGAGTAAAAGAGCTTTTTATTCACTGTTTTCAGTGAGTAAAAGTAACTTTTTAGAGTAGGAATGGTATAAAATGTTTTTCACTTCAGTAGCTCAATCATGTAGGTTTTGCTGCCTGAAATCAGTGAGCAAAATGCGATTTTGCTCACTGAGTGAGACAAAGTAACTTTTTAATTTTTGTTTTCAGAAAGCCGCGATTATCTTATTCAGCCTTGTATTACAAGGCTGAATAAGATATTCGCGGCTCATACGGCGACGCATCATACAATTCGAAACATAAAATTTACATTCCATCACTTTCGCGCTATTAGAAAGAGAGAGGGACAAAGACCAGCCCTTTCGAAATTCCGATTTTGAATTCTACCTCAAAGACAAACACGCTCGGTTTGTACTAACTAAAGAAATTTTGCAAAAAGATAATTATGTCTTAGTGTAATTTATTGAATTTTTTAACTTAATGTATACGTAGTATTTGAACGAAAATAAGTATTTACTGCAAATAAAACTGATATTTAACCTGTAAATATTTATTTCTAGTTTCAATAATGTTACGTAAATATTTTGAATAATAAAATATCATAGGTGCCATAATTTCCGAACACGCCTTAATTTAAATAAAAGAGCGGGAATAAAATTTCGTGGCTGGCGTAAAGAGTTGAATAAGTTAATAGTTATTTCAATCTATTCCTGTTTATTATTTTATCTCCTAAAGTGTTCTCGCTGCTGAAGTGAAAAGTTATGTGTGTTACACGAGAGCAAAGTTTTTTGCATCTCGTGCCTTTGAATCCCTCGCCACACTCAGGATTCAACTTTAGAATCACTCGCTACGCTCGTGATTCAATCGTTGAATCCTTCGCTTGCTCTGGATTCAAAATCAGCACTCGCAGCAAAAAACGACTTTGCTCTCTTGTTGCACAAATAACTATTTTTTTTCGCTCGTATGATTTGATGAAAACGTCTTTTTCTTTTGACCAACTTCCACCGTCTCGATTTTATTTTTCCCATGTCATAAAATGATCCTAACATTAAATGTGTCAAACGGCATGAAAATAAATGTTTTAATTAATTTTTGTGGACAGCTCGCCCTTGAACAAAATAAAAATGTTTCAAAAGGGAGCTAGTCTCCTAAAAAAGTTTTTCCGTAAGTATCTCTTTCATTCATAAACAAGTCAGTATACGAAATTAATCATTTGGTATTATAATTACTCTTCGACTTAATAAATATCGATAAACTGACAACTCTAATTCTTTAGCAAAGTTGTCGTATACTTCGTACAGCTACTGAGCAACAGATGGCGTTTATTTAAAAAATGCAAGAGTTCTAGAATAATATCAGACAAACTCTTAAAAACCAGGTAAAAATAAAAAAAATATTTACGAAAATAAATTGATTTCAAGTCCACATGTTTTCTTATATCTTGATTTGCAGTTACGCAAAGCGCAACTAGGCATATTTTCCTATAATCGTCCAACGAAGTTTGAATTTTGACGCACGGTCACACGACCTGTCAGGCGGACGTCTCAAACTAGACCACAGAACATAACTAGACTGGTCGAGTTTTTTTTTACCGAGTGGTAAAAATTTGTGGATCACAACTTTCTTCGTGATGTCCCGTCTATTGCTCGTATATGGTTTAATGTCTTTGTAACAAACTCTCACAAATATTAGTTGACGGATAATGATATGAGTTCGGATCCAAAATTTTCCTGTTTTCACGAACCTTAGGTGTCACCTAAAGGGATGTTGTGGTAAAAGTTGATACCACATCCAATGATATTATAAAGTTTTTACTTATAATATCATTGACCACATCTTTTTACTTATAATATCATTGACCACATCGATATACAAAATGTGGTACCATGAAAAACTTAGTTACCTACTCATATTTTAGGAAACGAACTCCATCTTTTCGAACTGTTCGTAGGTAATGGTGATGTTGTGTAAAAAAATATAAAACTAGTTTTATACAAAAATGATTTAATAAAAACTTTATTCATTTATAAAATCATAAGAAAGCTTACTTCAAAAATATCGAGAGGCTTCACGGTTTGAGCGTTGGCTTGAGCCCAGCCAATAAACTACAATCACTCTAGGTACCTACCTACTTACTTATCTATAGTTTCAAATTTTAATAAAGCGAGCCATAGACAATGTGTATCGATTTTAATCAGGCGTTCAGAACAAAGAGGCTTCATCAGTGTGGCTTCCACATTTATGTAAAATTTACGGGATCGGGATTAATCAGAAATACGTAACTACCGATAAATCAATAGGTACAGCCTTCTGGTTTCCAATACCTACTATTTTTTTATGTTTACAGATGTCCCATTTAACAAGAGGGCCTGAAGCTCTTTTATTTACTGATTTACAATTGACAGAGTTATGTTGTACGCACAGTTGTACGGGTTGTACGGGTTGTACATGAGGCCTTAAACGTTTTCACATTTCATTTGAAAACCAGCGTCGGGCACCAGTTGTCCGACATTATGCTGAAATGGGCCTATGGTGCAGCCGTGAGTCACACAG
This sequence comes from Agrotis exclamationis, assembly GCA_950005045.1. Taxonomy (NCBI): domain Eukaryota; kingdom Metazoa; phylum Arthropoda; class Insecta; order Lepidoptera; family Noctuidae; genus Agrotis; species Agrotis exclamationis. The sequence continues at coordinate 3,890,751 of OX465417.1, read as the reverse complement.
TATATATGCCTATATTCTTGTTTGGCTTAGAATATTGTATTACCTACCTTAAAATTATTTAGCATTAAGTTCTATTTCTTGTGATACTGTGTGCACTTGTGGCGTGTGCCAATAAACGTTTTTTCTTTCTTTCTCATTTTGTAACGTATTAGGTACTACGTGAACTTTGACATAATTTGATAGATAAATTTATTAGAGTTCCTCGTTCGTACACTAGAGGACCTTTGTCATATTTTCATACAATTTACGTAGTAGTGTACAATTTCAACTACGAAATACTGTCAAATAGATACGTAGAATTCGCGCTAGTGCCTCTGGGAGTCTAAAACGGCTACTGTAACGGTACTTATGTATGATTGAGCAATTCATAATTATTATGATAGGTAGGTACTGCTAAAGTGGTCCTTGTCAGACTTCTGAACTGCGATTGCCTTTTACACGCCTATTTGGTAGTTTGTATAATAACACGAGTACAATCATCTGCTTTCTAAAGCTATTGTCAAACAGACAGGCGAAGCGAACGCGAAGCGTTTTTGTTTGTAATGTATGGAATTGTTTGAATCCTGTCACATATACTATCGGATCGCTTTCGCTTTTCTATATGACAGGATTCGGATCGCGTTCGCTTCGCCTGTCTGTTTGACAATAGCTTCAATCAGAGATCAAATTCATTGCTGAAATACTTCCAGTTTTGTATTTTGCGCCTGCCACACACTCGACGAGTGGCATGGGAAGTAACGAGGAAAGGAGGCAGAGACATAGTGTGGCAACATTACTCGTCATGCCACACGTCATGCTCCTCGTCCTGCCCACTGCTCCCTATTTTGTCGGTTTTTGCGCGCGAGTCAAAGGACCGGCAATACGAGTGCGAGTGGCTGGCCACATAATCGCGCGGTCGCAGTCCGCATCGAGCGCTCGCGCAAGACGAGGACGACGACGACGATGTATATTTCTTTTTACCACATTAATATAATTAGCTATACTAAAAATGCATAGCACGCACGCTGCCACCGTTTCAACGTCCCTTGTCTCACCAAGGCAAATGACAAGTGAGGAGCGTCGCGATTAATTGCGCGAGTAGAGCAGTGTGTGGGCAGAGAGGGCAACATCGCGGCAAATCACGGCAGCGCGAGGAGCATAGCGATGAGCAGCGCAAGGAGCATAGTCTGGCAGGCGCATTAACCCTGTAAAACCACGTAATCTTTATGTGAAGCTCTTGCACTAGTCTTCACTACATCTTCACCGCGGTTTCACGAGCTGCTCGGCTCCTATTGCTCATAGCGTGATGTTGTAATAGCCTTCCTACTACCCGATACAGAAATATTTTTAATTATGAACCAGACTGGTTCATAATTTAAGCAGGAACTACTGGTTCAACCAGTAGTTCCTGAGATTTAGCAAGTTCAACCAAACAAGCTTGAAGAGATAGATGGTTTGGCTTTATTATCTCAGATTAGCGCGTTCACCAAATTCTTCTAAGTATAGATGACCGTCTCTAGGGTCTCATCTACTTTTCTCTTTACCAAAAACCATCAAAATCGGTTCAGCCATTCACTATGCTTAAGTTTCTGATTGACAAATAATACCTTCATAATATTGTGAATAATCCTACATTTTATCTAGAGAAAGCTTAGCTTTGAAAAGTCAGGGTCATCATCTCTCTCCTTTGATGCGAAATCCATGGATATTATGCAATTCTATTTGTGGTTACCTGTTTTTGTCATAGTGGGCATTCGAAAAGGAATACAAGTGAAGTAAAATGCAAACGGTATTAGAAAGAATATGTACATTTATTTATGTATTTCTTACTATTTACAATTTGTATTTTCGTCATTCCCATAGACAGGAGCCCTATGTCTCAGCAGTGGGAAAATTTTAAGCTGAATAAGGTCATAGCAGTCTAGTCTCTTTATACATAAATAATGTAACTGAATAAATAAACTTTGTGTAAGTACATAAGAAGGAAACATGAAATAGTTTTTACAATTTACAACTTTCTATTTTGTATGTTGCATCATAAAAAAAGTACTTTTGTTAAATATTACGATCGATGCTTGTTAAATCTCTTTTCCAATAAAACTCTTGCAACCAGCCTTAAAACTAATAAATTATTTTAAAAAACGTACACTAAGTCTTCCATTTTCTACACAAATGTGTACATAGACATACAATTATTTGTACATTGCACAACTTTTAACCGACCAATTATTAAAAAAATAAGTAAATAAAGTATTCTCACAGACACCTCAAAAAACTAGATAACACAAATAGAAATTAACATTATTTTTATGTTATTATGTTTGTGTACTATAACAGCTGTAATTTATCTTCACAGAAGATATTAAAAGTAAAAATTACTGCTTCAATAATATATTAATTAACTGATGTTTATTGCAATTAGACGAAAATCTATTCATTGAATATTTTGATTCATAACTATGATATAATCGGTTTTAGAGTTATGACAAAATTCTCCAACTTTTTAGTATCCGTATGCTTTTTCATAATGTGCCTGCGAAGTGAATCTCTACGGAAGAACCCTTTGTCACATTCAGGACAACAGAAATTCTTTTCCTCATGCCTTTTCTGATGTATAGCCAATTTCTCTGCATTCTCTAAGAACATGCCACACTGTAAACAAGGTACATTATTTTGTGTATGACGAGATTTATGTGTCTTCAATAAAGTAGCTGTGTAAGCTGTGTACTCGCACATGTCGCATTTAAATATCTTCTTCTTAAAATGAACCTTAGTACGATGATTGCAGAGTTCACCCATTGTATAGAAGTTAGCTGAACATGTTTCACACGTGTAACTTTTGACTCCTTCGTGTCTTTTCATGTGATTGATTAAAATTGTTTTACTCTTTAATATTTTCTTGCAGACCTCACATTGTACTGATTTAGGATTGTGTTGGAGGGCATGTTTGTAAAATCTGTTTCGGCCTTTTATAAGTTTGCCACAGACGTGGCACGTTGTGATGCAGCGATAGTCTTTGTGTCTGGACTCCCGATGTCCCTGCAGTGAGGAGTGCTGAGTAAAACATTTGGAACAGTCTTTACATTGGAACCGTCTGACTCCGCTGTGTATTACCAAGTGAGCATCCATATCCTTGACCCTTTTGGTGCTATATTCACAATCCTTGCAATGGAATATTCTTTTTTTCCCCATCCCTTCAATGCGGACGGTAGACGCAGCTTGGCAGCTTCTTGTTTTCCTTTTCTTGTGCTTGTTGAAAGCTTTATAAGTTTTAAACATTCTTTTGCAGCTTTCACAAATTAGCTTCATGGGAAGGTGGACTTTCTTCCAGTGTACAGCAATCTTACATTTACTTTTAAAGGAACCGCCACAATCATCACATATCAGTTTCAAATCAATAGCCCTGCTCGGTTTGCCTCCTACTGTGATTCCTGTACCTTGAGATCTATAATTTTCTTCTTCATCCTCAAGCTTTTCGACTTTATAATCTTCTTGTGTATCAAATATTATTTCTTCATTGTCAGATTGTTCATATTCAGGTTCCTCATTTTTAGGTATTATATCAACAGGTAAGACATTTACAGGTTCCTTATTTTTAGGTTTTTCATTGGTTGTACTGATGACACTGACTTGTTTTTCAATTCGAGATCTTGTCTTAGCAGGTTTTTCTTTGTCATGGAAATCATTATCACTCACTTCAATTTCAGCTATTTTTTCTTTAGATATTTTTAGTTTTGTAGTTTCTATTTGAGAGTTCGAATATTCCTCACTTTTACCTTCAGTAACCACATCTATTTCCTTCTTGACCGGAACTTGAAATATTACTGGACATATTTTGGATGACTGCTGAACAATGCTTAGGAGAATCTTGTTAGATGTTTCACATTTCTGTTTAAACACTATGGCCGTTTCAAGTTGCAACAAGCAGTCTGGACATATTTTACCAGGAAATCCATCACTTTCCTTGATCTCAATGTTTGCAACATACTTTATTTTCTCTGCTATCAATGAGTTGTTGTATTTTTCAAATAATGACAAACATTTCTGAGATGTTTTTAAATCATACCTCAAACATACTCGACAGTCAATATTCTTCTTTTGTTCGCTCAGTATTTTTGCCATTTCTTAACAATAATCAGTAAACAACTCCAATTTCCAAGGTGCCTCATCACTCATGGGTTTGTTGTTCGACCTCTTGTTACAAAAATGTCAGTAATTTATTTAATAAATGCTTGTTGTTATTCACATATAGGAAACTATGGATATTTTGTTGTTGTAGATTACACAATTATTACAAAATTATGGCAAAATGGTCACTTTTGTAAATTAATAAATAATTATTAGTAACTAGCAGTACTTCAGAATTGACATCTATGAAACGACGCTGACATTGACATTGACACGCAGATTGACGCTGTCAAAATGCGAACACGTTCAGAAATGCGTAATAGTAAGGTTATGAACTACAATACCTATTTTATTATCCTAGTAATATTATGATTTTCTTAAAAACTTGGATTCATCCCAAAAAATCACGATTAGAAAGCATTGTTATTGTGATTGCTTTCTTGTTTTGGAGTAATGCATTTCTAGTGTATTGTTATTAATGGGGATGGCAACTCAAAGCTAGTCGTAGATGTCGCTGCGATCGTTGTCCCATAAGTCAGATTACTGTATAGCTTGTACAAAAAACAAACACGTATTTTGTTATAAAAATTGAGTTTATTCTAAAAAACAAATATGAGAAATTATTCGTCAATGCAAGTGCATATACTAAAACCAGAACTAAGACGCCGCGGAGCATCTACAAGAGGAAAAAAAGTGATGTAGTTGAGAGGCTAGAAATTTGATTCTACTACATTAAACACACATTTACTTGTAGTTGGGATTTAAAATTGTAATTTTTAAGTAGGTATTACATGTGCTAGCCTCTACAAAGAATATAGTACTGCTTCTGACATTCTATATTGAGAAAAATGTCATCAAGTTTTGTGTTTGTCTTCTTCATCTAATTTTACATCTATTTTATAGATTGGAGCAATATGATAAGAATTTTTACTTCCTAACACCACCACTACCACAAATCTCGGCCCCGGTGATAATTCTTCCACCAGACGAACCATTTCATCATATAAAGAGCGATGCAATACTTAACCTCCAATAGAAAAGTAGATATTATTTTGAAAGGTGTATTCGATTGTTTAGATAGGGTATAATCATAGAATTTCATTAATATATTCAACTGACGGCCTGTCCCAGCTTCGCAAGGGTAGATATTTGTTTACTAAATAGCTTTTCCTTATTGATAATACAATTTTTGTTCTCACAGCAGTCATAGCAGCTACCCATTATTTCTTGATAGTGTGAATTGTCGGAAATTTGTATGTTCCATCATTTTACAGCCTATTACACAACATCTAGTCATTTTACATCAATAAATCGCTTTTTTTCAGAAAATTCCTTTGATTTGACAGTTCTTTTGGGACACAAATGTCACTTTTCACTTTGACACTTGCCTTCCCCATTGCAGGAATGGTTTTTCCATTTTGACAAATTAAGTCTGAAGCAAAGAATGAAAAGGATAATACACTACAAAGGACTGTAGAATATCTTTGAGAATAAAGTCGGCCGGCGCCACGACTGAAGTCTTTCTGGCGCGGCGCTAGTGTTTATGTCAATAAATCGTATTGCATTATAAAAGTGTAGTAGGTATTCGAATTTTCCGCAGGTCTTTAACCTCATAAGCGATTGGCTAAATATCAATTGCCGTGCCCCTAGCGCATGCTAAGAATCGGTGAAATAAAAGCTCCTCTCTCTCCTCTTTTCGCTATGTACACATGATGTTCAAAAAGCGCGCGAAAAGAGGTGGTGGTGCCGACTCTACACTACGAATTTTCCGCAGAACTTGAGAGGTGCGGACTTTACCAGCCCAGCATGTTACTCGTATACCACCATGCTGGGATAAGAACCTCTTTGCCTCATACAGGACTAATTTCTAACTTTTCACTATTTACTTTGTTTTTTTTTTCTCTTTTTGTTACTTTTTGTAATATAATGAGTTTAAATATAATTCTTTTTTTTATCGCTCTGAGTATACAAACTTATAAATAACTTCAGCTGCTTTTATCTTCCTTTTCTTTTCGTGCTATTGTAATGTTAGTGGTATACTTAACTTACAGGGGTAATTATTGGATACGAAAAATAAAACGCAAATTGTAAAATAAATATTTTTTTACCTTTTTGTATTAATATTTTACTATAATACATATCACTTTTTTTCATACGTGGAATTCAGTTTTACTAAATAATATTTTACACAACTTATTATAAGTATTAAAGTAAAATACTAATAAGACATTGAAAGTTATAAAGAAACTAAGAAGACTAGCAAAACTTTATGGAGCACAGACACGCTTTTCTATTTTTAAATGAAAACATTCTTGCAGACAAAATTTAACATAATGGTAGGTAATTAACAAAAACACAAAATAATTAATGTTTGTGATGACAAGACTTATTATTTGTATGCAACATTTCACATTAAACTTTATCAACGAAACCACCACACCACTTCACATTAACACACAGAGCCCATTTAATCCTGATGGAGTTTATAGGAAACTTTCAGTATCCATTACTACTCAATCATTCCAGATTTAACTTCGAGCCAACCAGGCAACACTGAGCTCGTTTGACTGATGGTTTTGGCATTAAGGCCTCGAAGCCATGCCAAAAAACATTTAAAAAAAGACTGATGGATCATGGCACAAAGGCCTCGATGCCGTGCCAGAACTATTCAAAAAAAATGTAAGATCTTAAGCCCATAGAGGTGAACGCAGACATAGCCGCACCGCAGTCTCCGTAGTCCTCGCATTACTAATTCTTTGTATGAAGTTCTAAGAAACCTCGCACACTCACCCGCATCGCAGTAGCCGCAGAAGCGGTAAGAAAACGATGACTGAGGGGACTGCGGAGACTGCGGTGCGGCTAGGGCTGGGTTCACCTTTAGCCACCTTTTTATAGAAATGAAGATGACCCTGCTCAATGTTAAGTAATAAATGTAAAGCCCGCTGTACACATTGAGCCAAGGCATTGGGCCAATGTGTACAGCGGCCTTTACGATTACTCGACTGCTAATAAGCGTTTCAAAGCACTGACGGTGGCACAATTCAATGGTAAGTATTTCGTTTAAATTTTACAACACGTATTTTTATACACATCACAAAGCATTAAATTATAAAATATAGCGCCAAAGCAACTTCTTCCCACCAATCATTCAATTATACCATGTTGTTTTCTTATTTTAATTCTAATTTTTATCTTACATTCAACTTTGAATCAGGGAGACAAATACTAAGGCACTTTTTGTTAGACAAACATTAGGTATTTCTACAAAACTTAAATTGAAGAGCTTTAAATGAGAAAATCTCACAAACGAAGGTATTTGGTCCCAAAAACATTAAAGATTTTTATTTATTATAAATATAGCACTAGTAATATTTTATAATGCCAACTTTACGTGAAATAACGTGAAAAAATTATTAAAAATTACATTTAACCTATTGTACTTGCAACTACATGGCTTTTGTATTAGCTACCGTCTGTACTGTTATAACATCAAAAAGAGCTTAGTTTTTGCTAAACTGTACCAATCCACACCTTAACCATTTCCCGAAAATTGAACAGTGTACTTAATGATTTTGGATATTTTTATTTTAACAAATTGTGGATTGGCTCAGTTTAGCAAAATAAGCCCATAATACCACTGTACTAATTTCTTACAATGTGTGTTCATTGGTCTTTAACCCATTATGTGCCAAAACCTACCTTTTTAAAAATATAAGTGCCTATTATGAAATCTTGCATTCCAGGTTTTGAACTTGAAGGCCAATTTACTTAAGTCCAAAATATTTCTTATTTTCTTTGAAAATTAATTATTGGCTTTGACATAATGTTTAATAATATTATACCTTCCGTCAAAATAGTTATCAATGGTTCTGCGTCATTTAGGTTTATAAACGAAGTTCCTCATTTAAGGAAAAACAAATCTGTTATTGGGGAGAATTAAAATTAGCTTTAACAGTTGAAAATTACCTTTATTATTGGAATGCGAAGAGCTAATTACATTTGGAATTACCAAGTCTACAAAGGGTCCGTCCAGTCATTTGTTAGTAAATGCGTCAACCGCCCCGTAAATTCCAAATATAATGATTCATTGATCTAGTATAGTGGTTGTTATGTCAACAGTGTATTAATTAATTACTCATCTACAGATCGTCAGTGTCGAGACTTTAATTGAAATTACGTCATTATCACGTCTTAGGCATACAAAACTAAAGTAAAAGTGAATAATATTTCATGAAGAAGCGAAACACCAGGTCTAAGCACATTCAAAAAAGTGCTATCCAGTACTTTGAGTGCTAATTTATGGTTGAATTTAATCATTTGTGTTCAAGAGCGAAAATTCCTTGGTACCATCCTTCATTGCCGTGGAATATTAACACTTGGCTCTTGAACCAGATTTAGTTCTATAATCAACAGACTGTGTTCAGTTTTTTTATTTGTAAAATTGACCCTACTTACACCTTTAGTACTTCACACCTAGTTACACTACACTTCTAAACGAAGTATCATTCCCTTTAAAAAAACTAGTCATCTTGCTGCATCACATAGTCTGCCAAATTCCTGTCTTAACTAAAAATATTGTCCTGTGTCAAACACTTATCTTTGCGTCACCACTACTACACTTAACCTAAAATTGTAATAGTCTACCTAAAGTTAAGAACTAATTTTAAAATGAGAAGCTTCAATCTGGGGGCTCCTGATGAGAGCAGTGTGGTACCGGGGTCGGTGAGGACTTGAAGGCTCTGGGGAAGAGGGAGGAGTAGGAAGGAGGTGGTTCGTATTCTGGGGGTGAAGGAGGCAGAGGTTGTGTGAAGAGTTGTTGCGAAGCTGCCGTGACTGTTACTGTGGGGGAGAGGTCGATGCAAGATGGCGGGATGTTGACTGGTGTGTCTGATGGCTTGGAACTCTTGCAGCAGCATTCTGAAAAAGAGAACATATTGGTTAAAGAACTGGGAATAAAAATTGCTATGTAACTGTAACTTTACGAGATTCGTTGGTAGCTTGAATGCCTGATGTTTTTGTTTTCAAGCTGTGTGTTTAAAGCCCGAAATCCCCGACTGCTGATGCCATAGCCATACTACACGGTAAATGTTCGTGTCGTTCAGAAATATCCCGCACTTCGTCTTTTATTGCGTGAACTTGGATTTCTTACAGATTAAGAATAATCATGGGCTATCCACCACTGGGCCCAACATTGGCTAATGAATAAGAAATATCTTGATTAACTCACCCCAAGCCAAACAGAACATGAGTATAGTAGCGCAAACCAGCATGCCCACGACTAGGTAACTCCAAGGTCCGTACGGCTTCAGGGCAGCTGCGAACTCCATGAAGGCGTTGGACGACTTCTCACCCTCGCTGATCTTCACTGTAAGGGTCAAGTCACCTGTTTTTAGTTAGGTTTATCTGCTGCTGAAGTAAAAGCATGAATTGGTATGGTTTGGAGAGTGTGTAAAAAGAAGTATCGCGCCGAACTTGAGTTATTTGGATCAATGTCAGGGGGGATCTTAAAATACGAACGAACGAAAATTGAAAAACTCTTTTTTGAAATTTGTTAAAAGCAGGTGACATAATGAAAATTAAATTAGTGACGAAACAGCATTTTAATTTGTTTAGTTGTTGAAACTAGAAAATGATGAAACGGGATGATTGTAGCCAACAGATTTTGTGGATAGAATAGAATAGAATCATTTATTTGCCTGAAATATGGTATTTTACAGATTTTATAAAACGTAAACAATAGCTCTTCATATTCCGCCAAGTCCATTCGGCATGCAAATTTTGTAACAAAAACAAATTAAATTTCAACGAGTGATAATAGTTTTTTATATAAGTAATCACAATTTAGATTCAATTTGTAAGGATCGTATGACAAAAAGAATTTAGGATGTATCACGTCATTCACGACGTGAAACGTAAATCTGATGACTGATCGCGTTGGAGGACATCTGTGGACTCCCTCTGTCCCATTATACCTACATTAAGTATGGAAGGTAACTTTATCTAATGACCTTCTGTCTATGACCCACAAGTACTGCTTGCCACTGATTTTGGAGATTAATTAATATTAAAATTCACAAAAACCGTTTTCCTCAAAAAAATTGAAATTATTGAATAGACAACACTCACATCATTTGCAAAAGCTATAAAAGTATTGTTGTAAGGTTTTCCCTCATTGGCTTATCTATAATATTCCTTTTGTCCACAATGTGTGAATGGTGACAAAACAATATTCCCATTCAACAATAAACGGGAAAGGATGTACAATACATACTGATGTACTTTTTGTTATGTATCGCAATTAATAAGGAAACTTATTACAATAACATTATAGTTGGATTTGTTTTGAGAACTCACATTGTCACATTGATAGTAATGGGGACATTCCCGTGTCATAAAAGTCCTGACGGATGATGACATCAGCAAGCCTACCATGAACTAATTAAAAACGATTAAAAAGCAAGACATTTCAGTTTGAGTTCATAAACTGCATCGCTGAAAGTCGTACCCTGAACCCTGAAAGTGAATGAAAGATCGCAATTTGTAGCTGAAACGCTTTAAGTGAGAAAGAGACAACGCTAGTTATATCAAATTGACCATGCCATCTGACAACGATTGTGCCAAACTGAGTCGCAAGTTTTGGTTTCATTCATTCAATTTTGTACTGATTTGATACCTTGACGTCGTATAGCAGCTCAACTGAAACGCTCAAACTGTCAAAATAAGCAATCCAATAAAAGTTACTATTTCTTTAACATAATTGAAACGTTTAGTGAATTATTGATGAATATCAAGTTTTTTAGAGGATTTTTTACAAAAACCAACTTAAGTGTACTTTAATCTTTCTTTTAAAGTTATAATACCTATCCTACTTACATTTTTTCAACTGCATTTGGTTTTCTCTAATAGTCTAATGATTTATTTTTATTGAGTTTTTGAACGTAAGAGGCTCCAGTTTGGCGGTCAGTTGGACCCCTTCAATAACGATGATGCCGAATTCATTAGGCGCTGCCTAGGCTATCCAAAGAAACAAAGTCTGTCAAAGTCATTTGTAACGTTTTTGGCGAAAAAGAGACAACGCTATTTAATAATAGCGTTGTCTCTTTCTCACTTAAAACGTTTCATCTACAAATTGCGATCTTTCATTCACTTATAACAATCGAAATATCGCTGAGAATATTGGAAGTCAGGGTACGACTTTCAGCGTTGCAGTTTATGAACTCAAACTGAAATGTCTTGCGTTTTGATCATTTTTAATTAGTTCATGGCGGGCTTTTTTTTTTGCGTGGTAAAATCATCAAATGAGTCCTGCCACCCCGGGCAGGGCGGGAGGGACTGTCAGACTTGTACTGACTAAAATCCACGGTGTCCTTCAATAGCCCTTTATGTTCCGGGGTCACGTAATGAGATAAGTCCCGCGACCCCGGTAGGCTTTGGCCCTCTAGAGGGGGGGCCCGTCATCATGCTGACGCTCTTTGAGGCGCGCGTGGAACACAACGCGCCGTCGACCCGGGCATGGTCCATGGTCGGGCAGCGAGTTGCCCTTTACTCGCCGCCCGCATGCCCGCGCCTACGGGCGGTGGCCTGAGATCGTCTTGCGACCGACGTCCGTCGCCGTGGGCGTCCGCAACCGCGGGTGGGTTCATGGTAGGCTTGCAGTTGTTTTTTTAAAATACGTTAACTAATATTTTTAAAGTAATTTTTAATACAGGTGCTCAAAAAGTGGCATATTGCAGGGAGGTATAGTGTTCGGGAAGTGGGCTATTACACACTAGTGCTTTTTTTTACCTTTCCCGCACTAGTGCGTTCTCTTTCCCAATTGTCAAAATAATGTGTATTAAAAAGAAAAACCAACCATGAAGTTTTTATTAAAGAGTTTTTGTGATTCAAACAAAAACGTATATAATGTTATTTCTTTATGTATTTTCATCTTAATTTTCTGTAATATTTTCTAACAGTCTTGTCAAAGTTTCTTCCGTAATACCACCAGAGGGAGTCACGTTGTCCGCCTCTGGAACAATCTCTTCTAGGAAATAACCCATAAATTGTATGTTCCCATCTTCATCAATATACACATTTCTTATTTTTGGAGTTAATGAGATCCAAATTTGTCTCTTTTCATGTCTTCTTTTCAGCGTATTTTTTACCTTTTGAAAAGTTTCAGTTTTTGTAATTTCGTCATGTGACTTTATTGATTGCCATCTTTCTGGAAATAGGTTTTTTGGTTTGTATCAGTCAATGTTGTTATGCATATAACATAGGTTTTTGGGTCTTCAGTAGCCTTTACTTTAAATTGGAATCTTAGTTTTTCCATATTGATGTTTTAGCAATATAGCTAAAAAAAATGTTGTTTCTTTATGACGGACGGAAATAAAATAGCTGAATTTATTGGTGTTGCTCTACTTTATTAGAGAAACAACATTTAAAAGCTATTTGTTTCACAATATGTACTATGTAAAAATTATTAATAATATTTTATGAGACAGACTTTTTCAAATGACATTGACGTGTTCGTCAATGTCACTCTTCATAGAGCAATAAAAAAAAAAGATTCGATGAAGGTTTGCTTCATTTACACGTATTTCTAAAAAGAAGCTACTAATTTATTTCAATGTCAGATTTAATGATTTAATTGAACGAGTTAGGTTAGGTGTCATTACATTGAATCTCATTTTCATTTCATCATCATCATCATCATCAGCCTTTAAATGTTCCCACTGCTGGGACACAGGCCTCCTCTCTGTGAGAGGGAGCAGGCCGTAATCTACCACGCGGGCCCAGTGCGGATTGGTAGATGTCACATGTCTTCGAATTTTTGGTTCTAGGACATGCCGGTTTCCTCACGATGTTTTCCTTCACCGTTTTGAGAGCAGTGGTGTTGAAATAAATTACACAAAGTAATGCGCCTGACTGAGTTCGAACCCACGACCTACAACTCGTAAGTCGAGGATGATACCACTGGGCCACCACTGCTCTATTTATTTCATTTCATATCAATAAAAAAAAATCTACTGAAGACTAAGCTATACTAATAAGAAGAAGTCGGAAAATTTTATTTTGAGTACATAAAATGTGTTTATTTTAAAATTCATTTTTCGAAGTTTTCATTTTTTTAATGGGGATGGCAACCGGGGAACTAATGGCGCTAGCATAGCTTGTTCCAAGCATCGTCGTTGGCTCAAATCTTATAGGTACTTCAAAATAGTACTACCCCATTGGTCGGATTAGGACTTACCTATGGTGGCGCCATCTACAATTAGCTTTGACCGGCCTTCCCCATTTGTGATGTGGGCCAATCTCCAATATTTGAGACTTCCGTTTTGGATAATGACGCCCGATCTTTTACCTACTAGTGCACTCCACTGACAAAAAACAAAAATATAAATTATTTTAATTTCATTTAAAGTTAGATGTAATTAAAATAATTTATATTTTTGTTTTTTTGTCAGTGGATGGTTGCACTAGTAGATAAAAGATCGGGCGTCATTATCCAAAACGGAAGTCTCAAATATTGGAGATTGGCCCTGTTACTAAACGAAACGGTAGCCAAGGCCTCGAAGCCATGCCAAAAACATTCCAAAAAAAAAAAACGGCTGCCTCCATGATATTGCGTCATTGCATCTTGTTATCAGCCGACTGTCAATGATAATCGATTAACACAGCCAAGAACACAGCAAAACTGATTCTGACGTTATCAAAATGGCGTCAAGCATTTGTCTCAACTTACGTGCGAAATATGAAAATCAAATTATCAAATGTCATATGATTATTTTGACAGTTTGAGCGTTTCAGTTGAGCTGCTTTATAAGACGTCATTGTACCAAACCAGTACAAAATTGAATGAATGAAACCAAAACTTGCGACTCAGTTTGGCACAATCGCTGTCAGATGGCATGGCCTACTAGATTGAACGTTAAGCTGGTGTCAAGGTACGAATTAGAAGAACAGTTCAGTTTAGGTCATAAACTGGATCGCATTAAGAGCATGTGGTAAGGCCCCAGAACTTATACTTGCCAATATCTATTTGAGTTTTTAGCAAGAGTGATGACATGAAATGCTTTGAGAGAGAATAGACGATAAAGACCTAGTTTATAGATTGCAATGTACATTATAATCCTTAAAGAATATCAGTTCAAATACTTTCGGGGTATAGTATTTTTTGACAGCTTTCGAACTAGTCGCTTCGAGAAATCGAGATATTTTTGATCTCAAAGTCAATGACAAAAGTGCGAATTCATTCAATTCCTCAATGCTTGAGCATCATTAAAATCAAGATCAGAACATTTTATTTCAATTACACAAGCACTTTTAAATTATCAAGAAGTTGGTCGGTTAGTAACAAAATTGCCCCGTCACCTAACATAATCAGGACATTGAAATAAATAAATTCTTACTTATGACAGAAGGCTTCGTCATCCCTTCAGGTTGATCCAAGCCTAACAACTCCTGGTTTCTTGCTGCAAACCTCCTCAGCAGTTCCAGGAGTGGGGGGTCGTGGCGATGGGAGCAGGCTCCAGGCTCCTCGTCTTCTCCTCCAGGGCAGTGACGCACTCCATCGCAGACCAGGTATGAGGATATGCAGAGACTGGTCACCCCGCATATGAACTGGGAGTCGTTGTTGCAGATTGAACCTGGAGTAGAGAGAGGAAGAATGTTTAATGAAATTGATGATGAAATTGACTAATTAATAATATAATAATATTTCACAACTATCACACAACGCCATCTAGTCCCAAGCTAAGCAGAGCTTGTGTTATGGGTACTAGACAACTGATAAACATACTTATATATTTCTAAATACATACATATTATAGATAAATTACACCCAGACACAGAACAAATGATCGTGTTCATCACACAAACATTTGTCCTGGGTGGGAATCGAACCCACGACCTCCGGCATAGCAGTCAGGGTCACTAACCACTAGACCAACAGGCCTGTCAAAAAAAAACAAATTAATACACATGACTGCAAGAATTGAAGATTTTCTTATTAAGCTTAAATTTTAACTGGTTGGCGTGGGTGACTTTACACACAAAAGTCAAACAGACGATGCGGGAACGAATCCCATACACACAGAGCAGCAGTTAATCGCTCTGCTTGCTCCAACTTTGTTATTATTGCGTCAATCGCATCGATTTCTGATATATAACATTCTTTTCTGTCAATATCTATTAAATCACACTGGAGATTTCTATTATGAGGGTAGCCAGGAAATACATTGACCGTCATGTTCGAAATATAATACGGATTTTAAAAAGGGAAAGGAAGTACTTGAAATTTTATCTGACTACCCCAGGCGCCTTTTTTTTTTTCTTGGTAAAATCATCAAATGAGTCACACCCAGGGAAGGGCGAGAGGGACTGTCAGACTCGTACTGACTAAAATCCACGGTGTCCTTCAATAGCCCTTTATGTTCCGGGGTCACGGTAATGAGATAAGTCCCGCGACCCCGGCAGGCTTTGGCCCTCTAGAGGGGGGCCCCGTCATCATGCTGACACTCTTTGAGGCGCGCGTGGAACACAACGCGCCGTCGACCCGGGCATGGTCCATGGTCGCACAGCGAGTCGCCCATTACTCGCCGCCCGCATGGGACATTAAATGACATTGGGAATATCCATTATGCGGGTAGCCAGGAAGTACATTTACTTTCATGTTTGAAATATTTATGCATTTTAAAAAGGGAAGCTTCTTCAAAAGTTATCTGACCACCCCAGGCGTTGGACAAAGCAATCAATCAAAATGGTACTTAGGATGTATTTTCTCATGTACTATGGATAGGGTTGCCATCTCTAAAATTTGGAAACCAGGACAAGACGCCTGAAAACCTCGGATTTTAGAGTCCAGAACCCGGACATGTCAACAGGTTTTCTAAACATAGTCAGTGTAATGAAAAGCAGTTGAAAATGTCATAAATCACCTTTTTATTTATTTTCTTTTTATAATTTTTTAAACCCGGACTACAAATGAAACCCCCCTGGACGTTCCCAGGACGCATGATGGCCGGAAAAATCCGTGGAAATCCGGACGGATGGCAACCCTAACTATGGATAGCCCGCACCGTGAGCCATAATAAATTGACATTTCTCTCTGCAGTCACGAGTATGTAGCAATTATTCTACCCTGCTTAACTCAGAGATGACTATCATTAGATAGACAAGTAGTGCTACTTGTATTCGCAACGCATTAGGACACTCGATCATTAAAACATGTCACGCATTCGTTCGTTTGAGACACCGCTGTCGAAACCCTTGGGCGAACGGGTAAGCCACGCACACAAGGGTTGCCACTGCGATTATTTTTAACAAACTGCCAAAAATCTGGGTAATAAAATCATATGTCAACCCTGGATGGAGCGGAAGTCTGTCAGGCTCTTACTCACTAAAAATCCACCCAGTTCCTTTGCGTCCCAGGGTCACTGTTCAGAACTTCAGACGTTATCGCAACTTTGGCAACGACAAAAATCCCCTTAATTTGTACAGTCTTACAATCCGACATAACTGATGGATATTATGATAAACCAAGGCGCAGACGCTGGCAGTACATAATTTATCAGTGCTGTTGGATGATCTGCGTTAAGATACCGAAAAGGAGAATTCTTCAATTGGAACAGAGTGGTTAGTGTTGCGCCGACCCCAAATAGAATGGGATAAGGGCAGGAAGAAGAAGAAGGAACAGAGTGGTTAGTCAGTCAAGTTTACAGTCCGTTAAACCCAGAGTAACCCAAAGCGGGGGGACTCATTTGATGATTTTCCATCTCATCAAGTGAGAGAAACATGTGGGCGTCCTTTGTTTCTTTCAAGTCACTATCACCGCTGGGCAAGTCTTGTGGGGGTGAACTCGTATCATGTTCTAAATAATTTCATCACCTATTGTTGTGTGAAAGAAAGACACTCTTGTCTTTCTTGGCGACGACGACGAAAAGACTCTTCTTTTCGTCGTCGTCGCATACAGTTCCTGACTAAGAAGTGAATGCTACCTACCACTATTAACCGCAGTGACGACCAGCCGCAACTTCTCAGTGTGCTGGTAGGGCGAGGTGGGGGGGTTCCAGACGATCCTCAGCTTGGACGGCAGCAGCTTAGTACCAGCTCTCGCGGCTACTCCTGCTGCGTTACCTCCGCAGAGATTCAGGCGCCACATCGGAGTTTTGGCATCTCCGATGTACTGGAAAAAGATATATTGAGGTTAAATTGGTGTATTTTTTTAAGTAGCCCTTACTATCTATGCTGGGGAAAGGCCCATGGTAGTAATTCTGGTATTTAATTGCAATCCTATAAGGAATCCATTGAGTATTTGTACCACACTAGAGATCTTGCAAGAGTTCGTGATTGGAGTCGTTTTAAGATCTAAAAGTTTGGTGACACGAGACCGCAGCTAGTTTGCAATCTTTATTATTGTTACAGAAGATGAAGATAAATAGATATCTGAGCGAAAGGTTGGGTTTTGTCGCTTTAGAATGCGTGGGATCCATTCACAACGGGTCCCCATATCGGAGGACAACAACAATACAAAGTACATGCAGATATAATTGAGGACATTTAACTCCAATTAACCCGAATATTCTTGTAATACATTAAGTGTACGACCACGCTAGTAAGGCCCAGTTTCCATTGAAGTGGGGACGAGCAAGTATTCTTCCAACTCATTTGTTTACGGCTGGTAGATACCGGTATTTAGGCACCTTTGCACGAACCACCTTAACCCCTAGCAGCAGTTCTTGTGCGAATACACTTAATCCTTTCTGTTTTACCTGTGACATTATGATATTGCAATACTGACAATATCACAGTAATCATTATTTTCGTTGAAATAAAATTTCTATTGTGTTACTTCTTGCTATCGTCTGTCGAAATTACAATAATCTTCATTTTCGGTACTAAAATACTGCTGTTCTCAGAGGGACAATAATTGTGAAAGGATTGTATATTCATTGACACAGTCGCAGTCATGAGAAATCATTGCAGACTCATAAACACCCAATTAAATATGTTTAATATTATATCTGAAACCCAAAACAATAAAATTTGTATCCCAAGTACAGTTTCGAAAGTGTTCTTTGAAAAGATAACGGTGAGAGATTGTTTGGACCGCATTTTCGTAAAAATGAGTAATTTTAATGATGTTGTGAAGGTCGGAATTATGACTTTTAAAGTTTTAATTCATCAACATCGTAAAGCAACAATATTAAACCTGAATTGGTTAAATCAAGACGCGATTGAATCGTAAATGGAGACGCGAGATTTCCTGGAACTGGCAATACAGTTGAAAGAAGAAATCGCATATTTTGAATGATTCGGTCTTCATTTGTCAGAAATGCTGTTACATGACATACTTTTACTGACAATTTAATAAATAACGAGCAGTTTCCAGACTAAGGGCTTGGCTACTATTTATTGGCATTATCATTTTCGTTGGGTGTGACTTCCAATCTATCTTGGAACAGTTGAACTTCAGCATCTTTCATACAGTGACTGCTTAAATGACCTCTACAGGCCAGCTCGAGGGCAACACTAGTTCTCAGATTCCTAGGATTTTGACTACAAGCAACGACTGCCAAAGATCTGCAAACTACAGCATGGCGTAATTTGTAGATCTTTGGCAGCAAATAAACGCTGTGTGCGCTTCTAAAAAGTACTTAAGGTTGTGGTGCTTATTAAACTCGTCACACGTCTCTCCCGAGAGTCCCGAGTTAGTTCACATCTCTGTCACATCGCGCGCTGTGATCGATTTGATAGCCCTCACCAACAACTTCGCACATAGCGTATATATGGAATTACTTACTACAGAATAGACGACTATATTAGCTTGTAGTAGAGTTTCCTAAATCATTAATAGTATCATAAAAACCCTGATATACTTACAATAAGCAGCTTGCAAGCATCAGTGCTATTATTAACGGGCGCTGATTGGTCGGTTGCAGTGTCCTGCGCGTGGGCAGCCGTCCTCGCGCTCCACTTGCGGTTGTGCGCCCCGGCTACTGGCGGCACCTGCACATCTGTCATGCCTGTGATGCCTCGCTCCCATTCTGCTAATGACTCCTGGAATGAAAGAGAAGAACAGAGGATTAATTTATTTGTTTTTTCGTAAGATTACAGCATTTTTTTGTACATTGTTAAGCAACGGGCTTAATAATTTAGGACGGTTAATGTAATTTTTAAAATGTTAGGTAGCATTAATATGGAGTGGCAGCGGGGGGCAAAATTAAAGAACATCCCAGTAAACCAGGACGTAAGGAAGACGTAAGTAAGTAGACTAGGTCTAAGTGTTCAAAGCTATTTATTAATTACATATAAACACGGCTCAACGGTAGTAAGGCAAGGTTTTTCATAAAATTTGTGAATAATTAATAATTGCGTCCGTTATTGCGTCATATGTTCATGAGTTATAATAATACGCCATGCCATGGTCTACGTCGAATAAAGTCATGGGAAATTGTTTTAAGCACGTTTATCTTAACGCTCATAATGCCACCGTGACCGACCTTAACATTGCAACAATAATGAAGACAAGGCAGTTAAAAATAAATTAAAATCTATTTACTAATAGCAAGAAAAACTGGTGTCCCGAGTCCCGACCATCTTGCGTCACAGGTGTCAGAAATTTTGACAGGTACGCTATAGTTGCCAAAAGTTGAGTAAGTACGTAAATAGTTGACAGAGTCATTGTGTCTGGCTGCTGTTTCGTGATCAAGGGTATAGACATCTGCGAAATGGAGAATTCATGTTGACAAAGATTACATGTGACTGGTATTTTATAGGAAAACAGTGATTTATAGAAATCTCTCAATGAGTTACAGTCAGCATTCAGCATCTCTGCAAAATGTTATTAACGGGACTGAAAAGCTACATTACTCGTATATTTATTATATTCATGAAGGTAATGGAAAATCTATTCTTTGAGAACATCAGCATTGTTCAAAGAAAAGCATTACTTAACAAAGAAATGATATTAAACATGAAGAGAAGATTGGTAATATAATTGGTAAATTGCTGTATAAACTAACTTCATGATCATTATTATCATAACAGCCGTAGGTCGTCCACTGCTGAACATAGGCCTCCCCTATAGATTTCCAATAGAATCGGTTGAACATCTCGATACCACCAGAATATTGTAGACTTCTTCGTTTCACAGTTCGTGCGTGAAGCCCACTCATAATTTCAAAGGACAAGCTAAGAATTAGGGCGCTTTACTTCAGAAAATTAAGTAATAAAATAAAGCAATTGTTTCCAAAGCCACTGTAATTGCTACTATTAAAATAATATCAGACTCCCGCAGGCTATTAAGCAAGATAATGGTGGAAATGATTACGAAGATGATGATTGAGTTTTGAAGATTAGTTCGTTGTTGGATAATGCTAGTCATTCTGGTAATGAGGTGACAAGACAAGCAGCTACTAACTTCGTTCTTACAACTAGCCACAATAAAATTGTAAAAGATTCAATATGATTAACTGAAGATAACTGAATTTCAATCATCAGTAAGACGTTGACACGTATCTAAGTAAGGGATCGAAATGTAATACATAACTAAACAGTACCTACTAAGAACATTGTGACAATGTTGCTGTGGGTTTAATAACTGCATGCCGAAATACAGGATCCTACCTAGTTCGGCTTCAGATAGATGATCCCCTTGTTGATTTTTAATTTTAAACCACTATTATTTGAAGTTTTGTCTCATTTTCTTATGTCCACAAAACTTTATTTACAAACTTGGTACTACTGTTTTTCCAAAATCAGAATATTAAAGAATGCTACCAATTATGATTCAAATTGCTATTTTTAACCGACATCAAAAAAAGGAGGAGGTTCTCAATTCGTCGGAATCTTTTTTTTTTTTATGTATGTTCCCCGATTTCTCGAAGACGCCTAGACCGATTTGGAAATTTTTTCTTTTGTTTGAAAGGGTATACTTTCCAATTGGTCCCATGATCATCAGGTCAGGATCTGATGATGGAATCCCAGGGAAATCGAGGGCAACCTTCAAATTTTATAGGCACATAGTACCATTTTCATATATTTTCTAAAGCTGTTCAAGTATTTGCATCTGATAATCATCATCTCAGGTGGATGAGCTGATGATGGAAGGTACAACTCCTCAACGGCTTGGAGTAGGCATCGACTGATTTAGTTTGTGTTCGCATATCTCTGGAACTACAAGTCCGATTTAAGTAATTCTTTTTTTGTTGTACTAAGTATTGTTCAACTTACGGAATACTGCAAGTTTCATCAAAATTGGTTCAGTAGTTTTTGAGATAGGGAATTTTATTAGCTTATTGTGCACTTGAGAGATAATGATTTATTTGACAAGAATTTGAGTTGAATATTTAAACTAAAAAGAGTAAAATAAAAAACTTTTTCAAAAACAAATGTAACCGCCTTCAAAAAAAACCACAAAAAAGGGTAAAATAACCTACAAAATAACTTTTCTTTCAGAAGTCGGTGGCAAAAAACAATGAAATGAAAAAAAAACAAAGGCACCGACTTCTGAAAGAAAAGTTATTTTGTAGGTTATTTTACCCTTTTTTGTGGTTTTTTTTTGAAGGCGGTTACATTTTTTTTTTATTCATACTGGTCGAGCATTAGCAATGTGCATTCTTTAAAAATATCGTCGTCTATAAGTCTAAACACAGAAAGAATGAAAATGAGATAGAAACTACAGAATACAAAACAGCTCTATTCAACAAATCTTAATTTTAAACAATAGACGTTACTACGGCTAAATAAATCAGCATGTTTTAGAGATTCTTTTATCGTTTTCTGCAACTTTGCCCAATTTGGATAAGATTTAAATATTTATAGCAGCTGTACGTATACTGAATTGTTAAAAACCATTGTTACAAAATTCTTGTCGTTGTACATTGCCAATGAGGTCAGTCCTACGCTTGTACTGCCAAAAAGGTTTTACCTTTGCACTGACAATAAGATCCAGGAGAACTTGACAAGGTCTAGGGATCTATAGGGATTCATTAAAGAAACTTTAATTCTATTTCAAGATTCGCTACTCACAAACTGATTTTTAACCGACTTCAAAAAGGAGGAGGTTATCAATTCGACTGTGTTTTTTTTTTTTTTTTTATGTTTGTTACCTCATAACTTGCGACTGGGTGAACCGATTTTGATGATTCTTTTTTTATTTGAAAGCTGGTGCTTCCCGTGTGGTCCCATTGTCACCATTTCAATATCTGATGATTAGATCCTGGAGAAATCGAGGGCAACCCTCAAATTTTATAGGCCCATACATCGTTTTTCGCAAATATTATGAAGTAATTTAAGTTCTTGCGTATAGTAATCATCATCTCATGTAGCTGAGCTGATGATGGAAGGTTCAACAACTCCTTAACAGTAAGTAGGCGTCGACTGATTTAGTAAATTATTTTTTTTCATTAAGTATTTCAAAGCACTACAATTTAATAAAGGTCTGGAGTATATCTGATGACGGAGCCGAGAGACAGTCGAGGGAACTCCTCAACGATTCACAGCAGCTACCTTGTGTTTGAGCTTGATTAATTTGTATTGATAAGAACTTTACACCTAGATGAGTTGTAACTGTTATTAGGGGTCTGATGACGAAGACGAAGGACAGTTCAGGGAATTCCTCAACGGTTTATAGTAGCTACCTTGTGTTTGGGCTTAATTCATTTATATTGATGAGAACTTTACACCTAGATGGGTTGTAACTGTCATTAGGGTTCTGATGATGAAGACGAAGAACAGTTCAGTGAACTCCTCAACGGTTTACAGCAGCTATCTTGTATTTGGACTTAATTCATTTATACTAATGACCCATATGGGTTATTGTTCGATGCAGTATACCTGCTATTTGGTCCCAAAACAAAACATTTATTTTGGTGTTCTTGCTTATTGTGTACATGGGCGATGTTATAACCAGTGCTAAGGATAATAAAATTCTAGTGCATAAGTAAGAAAATTATGTTTTTGACAAGAATTTCGGTTGAATATTTAAACTAAAAAGGGTAGAATAAAAAAGTTTTTAAAAAAAATGTAACCGACTTCTAAAAAAAACAACCACTAAAAAGGGTAAAATAACCTACCAAAAAACTTTTTTTCGGAAGTCGGTGGCAAAAAAATCAATGAAATAAAAAAGCAAAGCCACCGACTTCCGAAAAAAAGTTTTTTGGTAGGTTATTTTACCCTTTTTACTGGTTGTTTTTTTTAGAAGTCGGTTACATTTTTTTTAAAAACTTTTTTTTGGAGCCATATCAGGCCCATACATTCAAATAGTACCTCACTTGTCTCACTTCAGATTTTATCATCTACCACATCACCTGTTTGATATGGTTGATGATAAAACCTAAACTGCTGCTGATTTATCAGTCAAAGTTGATGTGTAGTGATGATTTAAGAGGACGATTTAATTGAATGCCTCAAAAATAACTCACATTGAGGGAAAAATAAGGATGGCGTGGAA
This sequence comes from Agrotis exclamationis, assembly GCA_950005045.1. Taxonomy (NCBI): domain Eukaryota; kingdom Metazoa; phylum Arthropoda; class Insecta; order Lepidoptera; family Noctuidae; genus Agrotis; species Agrotis exclamationis. Next base: position 3,867,209 of record OX465417.1, on the reverse strand, counting down.
ATGTGGAAAAGAGCACAAAAAGAGACCAGGCACCCAGCAATGGGTGGGTGGATGAACTGTGAAACACGATAGAGAATCAGTTTAAACGCAAGTTGGAATAGTACCGACGACCTGATTGATATTCCACGTGTGGGCAAGGTCGTATAATGCAAGAATTTACGATTTAAATTGCACATATTTTTTTATAACAGTTTCAGAATTAGTATCGTAATCACGAACGATGAATCTGTTTCCTTTAAATAATGTATAAAATACTGTTTTTTTTTGTCAGCTTTGTTGCAAAATGATGAGAATATTCTTAAGTAGGAAATCCTGCTGTAACATTTGATCATATCATAGGTTCTCACAAAACGTAATGTTATGTCTTCGACAGTGCAATTTTCTTAGAAAAAGATAAGTATTTTAAAGAATAGTTATACTTCTAGAAAGAACCTGAAGTACTGTTTACTCGTCTAGAACCTTATAGGGACCCAGCTGACGATGATTATAATAATCGACGTTCAAAAGTGCCTCTTTGATGGCCTAATTGAAATAAATGATTTGACTTTGAATTCGACGAAAGGCAAGTATTCTTCTAATACTGACTGAGGGGTATGAAACTGCTGCATTTCAAAGTAGGACTATGAACTAGCATCCCTCTTTGTCACTACTCTAAACACTGATAATGGACTTGAAGTCGTAGTTGTAGCCAATATGAACAAATGAAAACAAAAATGTTCACCATAGCAACTGCGGATGATTTACCACAAATATTCGTACATATGTTAACAAAGCGAATTAGACATTTTTCATTAAACATTTTCGCCATATAACTCCCTAAACATTACACAGCTAGTCAAATCGTCGAACCGAAATGATAAAAAACTGAAACGCTAAACAATAGGTGTTATGAAAAACCCTAACAATGGGATCTCTTACCCAACTTATCGGGTAACCAGTATGTTGCACATGAAGTAGCAACTAGTAAGTCAGCAATTAAACCATTGTCTTTAGTTACTGGGCTGAAAATATGAGAATTTGAGTCTTAGGAAAGTTGTACATTTTAAATAGATTTTTATGAAACAAAAAGATATAAACTCAGATAGAGACAAACAAATGAAACTGAAGAAAGACATGGTAAAGGAAGTCGTCCACTAGAAAAGAGAGATTTAGATGCTGCAGATGATGATGATGCCATCTAGCCGATTTCGGCCACAGCGACTGCAATCGATGACTTTTTTAGAGTGGTTGAGAGTTTTGATATGCCCTTTCATGTGCTCTCCAGTGACTCGCATATCCAACTTTTGGCATAAAACTCCGAGCACAAAGTGCTGCAGATGAAGGAGGTAACGAAGAAGATTGAGAGGAAAGAGAGAGGTCAGGAGGAAGATGTGGTAATTGAAAAGGGTCAAACGAAAAATGAGTTGCACGTATTTTCCACAGTAGATAATAATTTATTTTGTTGCTAAGAAACAATAAACTGCACTTAGGATTTTAACAAAACAGTCATTTGCACTTAAGACGAAAACTCTAAAATACAAGTTACAGTATCTCAAACGACTTCAACAGTACCACATTTTGCTCTAAACTGAATTACTGCTTATCTTCTGTGACACAAACATGGCGTGTGAGACAAAGGAACAGTTGTCGTGAGTGCAGTTGTATCAGCATTACGCGTTACGTGCAGGAAGTATTTGACGCCATTACTAATTACTATGTTATGAAGGCAATTAAGTTTAGCAGTAGCAAAATGATTGATTTGACATGCTAAGTTGAAATTCTTTCTATTCGCCTCAAGTGTTTGAAGACTCAATAAAAACAGGTCATTTGCCAAGACTCGCTGCATCATTTGTTAATTCAACTAGAATAAGTGGAAAAGAAGAGAGAAGTAAATTAAAATACTAACAGGAACTGTAAAACATTACTTCTTCTTAGTGAAAAGAAAGATGGCAAAGAGTTCATGTATGTTTGGCCCAAAATACAGCCACGCGAGCTTCGCTCTATTACATATTAAGGTCATCAAAAAGGTACATCTTGTTACGCTCGTTATTAAAACCAAAGGAAAAGTCTTTGATTCCGATCTAATCTATGGTTTCAATCATTACTAAGTATTCGAATAACAACTTTTTAAAGAGAAAATAATAATGCCAAACCTAAGGGTAAAATCAGTACAACAAAACGTTAAAGATTAAAATCTCAATTTCACCTTCAGAGAGATCTCAAAGGTTCTAAATAACCATTCAATTTAGTTCATAAAGTCAGTTGTTTAATTACTAAAGTTATTACAACAATCATAACGCGTTATTGGCCAGCTGTGTTCCGGTTGGGCGGGAGCTAGGCACTTCCTGCTCACAGACAATTGATAAATTGTCTATGATGTCTGAAAGTGAAAATGTAGGAAGCGGAAAGTTTATATAACTTTTGATAGGGTAGAAATATTGTAAATTGTGTCTGCAGGGAATAGCTGCAATTGCAATGGAAATTGATATTGCTAAATGTCGATTTGAGCTGACGAGCTTGTTAAAAATAATTCATCATCATCATCTCAGCCAAAGGACGTCCACTGCTGAACATAGGCCTCCCCTTTAGATCTCCACATATACCGGTTGGAAGCGACCTGCATCCAGCGTCTTCCGACGACCCTTATAAGGTCGTCAATCCAGCAGAGCACCTCCCTCCTGGTTCTGAACTGCAGTGGCCGATCTGTAAATCTCTCAATCGATTGCGAGCCCGGGTTGGCCGCTGTAAAAATAATCTGGTCAAATGGGGTATACTAGAGTCATCCCAAACACAATGCCAGTGCGGAGCCGCTGTGCAGGATATGTCCCACCTCCTTTCGTGCCTATCCTGCCCAACCACCTGCACCTTCCAGGATTTGAACGAGGCAAATGACAGAGTTGTGCGGGTAGTAGCTATGTATTGGTCGGATGCAATCTGAGTACATCGACAGACGCAAAGAAGAAGAAAATTTACAAAAAATATAATATATGTACGTATTTGTATGAACTACTCGTACAAGTACTTAGTTGTAGTGGTTTATTGTGAATGAGAGTTTAAATATTTGACGCTGTTTAATCTTCCTTTTCAGTTTAACCTGTTAGATCAAAAAGTCAACCGGAAATACGGAAAAACCTATTATAACTAATTATACGACATAATCACTAATGTTGTTGGTAATGTGGTGGTGGCTTACATATCATAAACGTTAATGGCACCATCACGTCTTCCGCCAGACCTTGAGCCCTTCACCTAGACACAGTTTCCAGCACTAAGATCTTAGCTGATCTAGATTGTATGAGTAATGTAAAGGACTCACTAATTGGTACTAACCTAACAGTACAATGAAAACGATATTGCAGTTTTTTTTGTAGGTGACAAAAAGCATACGGCCTACCGTAGCTTGCAACATTAGAGGTATCGCCTGCGCGTTGCCGACCATTCCATTTTTGAGGTGTTTAAGGAAGTAGGGTTATTGATACTTCTTTGAAAAAGTTCGGAACGTGTAGAATCAATCCCATCCCATCCCATTTCCTGTAATTTTAATATTCGACGTTCGAAAATGCCTCTTTAATAGCCTAATTGAAATAAATGATTTGTGTACCTACTAAGAAGCTGATTTAAATATTTTGTAATAAACAATACGGCTTACTACAATACAAGTACTAAATATTAATAAGATAGTTTATATTTTCTTATTACTCAGAATTATTCTAGAGATTAGTTTCCGTTTCTTTCCCAACAATCGCCAACCGGTCGCCGACTAAACAGCACATCTTCAACGAAATAGGTACTTTTTGTGTAGACAGTAATAATGCAGTAATTTGATACGTAAGGACTTGCTTGACTGACATATGATTTGTATGTACATAAGTATTTTGTCTAATAGCTTACTTGACTCTTTGGTCAGCTGGACCCACTTGCTTCTGGACCCGTGGGTTCACTAAACCACATAATTTATTTTTTGTACATATTTTTATTGCTTTACTGAACTCATATTCAAACAAAAAAAAAATAATCCTCAAAGCTTCCAGAGGAACGCAAAATTAATTGTTCAGTAAATGTGATATCACAAAACTAAAAGAATCTCCATGATTGGACTAATAATAAAATTGTGTAGTGGGTCCAGTCGACCCGTTAAAATGTGTTTGTGTCGAGTGATCCCACGGGTACATTTTGAATGAAACCAGCTAATCAAAAAATCATTAGTTTAGCGTGACAATATTCCATAACAATTTAATTAATGTTTGTAGCTACATATTTATGGCCTATTGTCAACGCAACGTGTAAGTTTCAAATTACATAATTACCTTCTATTTTCCTGGTAGGTAATCTGAGAAAACATACATATGTTTACATACGTAAGTATATTGTTTATCTGTTAGAAAATTTAAGTTATTTGTCATGCATAGTAATTAGTTTTAATAATTACTAACATCTGTGAAAGATGATTAATTGTAACCAGTAATCATTTGACTAATTAACTATTAATTGAGTGTTAAATACTTAATAAATAACAATCATTATTGCATAACATGACAGTCTAGCTAGAAAAGAGTGAGCAAAGGAAGAGAAAAATTTAAATACTTACTAATCAATCATCAAATTTTTTCTTTTTTTTTCTTTTTCTAATCAAAGTCTAAAGTTTTCAGCGTAGAGAGCCTTATAAAATGTGTAAATTAATAGAAAATCAGACAAAGTTTTGGGATGCGCATAAACCTTCTACCTTTTTTTAGTGGAGAAGATGTCTCCTAGTTCTCCTTCTGCTTAATTTTCTCTTATTGATTTCCGATCTAATTAGTTTCCAGAATCAAACCAACCCTTTTCCATAAACCAAGTGTTCAAGTGAATTCTTAGCTAGATTAGTCATGCTAAACCATACATAATCAGTTACAGAATACAGGAACAAACAAACAGATCTAAGATCTAGATTTGGTCTAGGTTTATAGCCTAAAGCCTGCCTACGCCAAGGCGACTGCAAGGTCTAAACAGACGTGATCCAAAAGACCTTGGGCTCAACTTTATTACGTTTGAATTTCTGTATAACATTGGGTTCCTTGTTAAACTGAGCTGTAGGTATGCATTTCATCATCATCATCAGCCTTTAAATGTTCCCACTGCTGGGACACAGGCCTCCTCTCTGTGAGAGGTATGCATTTGTTTCATAGAATTCTTATGAATAACTCAACGACTTTACCACGTAATAAAAAAAACAGACTTTGCTCTGTTTTTTTTATTACGTGGTAAAGTCATTCCAATGAGTCCTCCCATTCCGGGAGGAGCGGAGAGGACTGTCAGACTCGTACTGGCTAAAATTCACGGTGATCCTTCTATAGCCCTTTACAATCCAGGGCCACGATAATTTGATATTATGGTCCCACGATCCCAACGGCGGTTGGAGCTACTGCTTATCTGACCTCAAAAACCCTATAACTAGGAAATACGATACAAATACCGGCACGGTTCTTGAGCGCTCGCCGTAAGAGTGGGGATCGATTTGCGCATCGTACACTTATCGACAAATGAAACGCACAATAAAACAAATAAAACGCACAAAACAACGAATCCCGAGTGGCGGCTATGACGCGATGCGCTACGGCACGCTACGCGGGCCAATCACTACACTTTCCCCGCCCCCTTCCTCACTTCATCTACCAAAGGGACCTAATAACTGACTTCTGCGCAGGTGAAGGTCAGCGCTCAAGATCCATGCCGGTCACTGTACCTCTTGGCAAGACTGGTTGTCAGACTTTAAAGCTTCTGACTAACAGTGTCAGATCAAAGGTCAGATTCTTTGGATGTTCTGGCGTAAGAACATAATTGTAATGATCCCTTATGTAGGACTATAAGTATCCTTCGGAAACGAAGCGAGAAAACCCACAGACATAAGCCAGTTTCTACATATTAAACTTGGATTCCTTGTAAAAACTGTGCTATGTGCATTATTCTTGATAACTCTGATTTACATACAAGTGCTTCTGAGGACTTTGTAAGCTTTGAATAATGTATTTGTATAATATGCTTTTATGAATGAACACACAGGTGTGGAATGTAGCAAGAGACACACCAACGAAATTTTAGATTAAAGTTTGAATTATAGAAGAGTTCGTACTAACTGTTGTTTTTCGTTAGTTAGCTTCAAGTTAATTGGATTTCTGTAAAACTGGATATCAGAAACATAGGCAACAGTGTATTTTTTATGCATAGGGTCAAATTGAACTAGCCAGCAAAATTCCTCAAAGGTCAGAGAAAAGAAAACTAATTAATTTTTAACACGCATATGGAATACGAACTTTTAATATGAATTTGACGGATAACCATAATAAATCACATGATCATCATCACAAGCCTGAAGACGTCCACTGCTCGACATAGCCCCCCCCCCCCCCCCTTAGACCGCTACGCCGAACGACCAATCACATCAACTTCAGAAGAATTCTCAATTCAGTTCTACTGATCCTCTCAACTAATTCCTAGTTAACTGTGTCCTTTATTTATCTTAAACAAAGTAACAAACAAGAAACCAACTTACATAACTAGTTACCAAGGTATTCATATTATCTAGAATCTAGAACCGTACAATTCAAGGCTGTTAACCCTACTGTTAACTGGCTGTTAACTGTTGTATACGTAGTTAAATAAAACCTGCAATCATCCGACCTCCGTGTCTATGGTAGAAAAAAAAACTGCAACGTGACATAGACAATGTGACATGGCTTGTAGTTTGATCATTTATACGGTATCTGTGGTTTTATCGTAACCGTATATTCTGGTCAAGGTGTGAACAAGTTCAAAGAAACGGAAGAAGGTCGTCAAAGGATAGGGCCTAGAGGATTACCCTTCAGAAGACCAGATAGTCCAGACAAATTTTATGTTATTCTACAGTTTCACCAAGGTACGAACTCACTTCCAACAAGATACGTAACAGGAAAAAGCAACATACAACAGGATTACAATAAGTTTTACGGTAGCTTACAGCAGTACATTCTTGAAATTGCAAAAAAAAAAAATGCCAAATTGCTTGAAAGTACGTAGTTTGATTGAGGTCGTCTATAGTAGTTCACAGATCCGTGAAATATCTCAGCAACACAACAGTGATGACTAGACAAATTCTCAAAAATAGTCTCAATTGTGGCTAAGGCTAAGCCTGCGACTAATTGGAAACGTGCATGAGTGAATCAAACGATTGAGTAAAGTTTAATAATGACTATGTAGCTTGTAAATTCTTCTGTAGGCAATAATAATGATACAGATAATTAAGTAACTGGAATCAAAACCAGATCTTAACAACAAGACAAAATTAACAAGGAAAAATATAAACCTAAGCACAGCTTTTCACAGAAACATCTAGACCAATTAGATAAAGAAACCTTGATTTGCGATGCCAAACAAACCATTATAAACATTCCCATTGTAATTATTCCTTAACACATGACAGAAGCTATAGAATTACTGACCTATTTAAGCCAGAAAAGATGGTCACGCACGCAGATACTAAAAGAGAGGGATATCCTTCGATCATCGAAGGGGATATCCCAAGGAGACATGAATAATTATGGCTGGTTCAGTGATGATAAGAAGAGGTTATGGTAGCCATGATTGTTATCCTAATCATGAAAAGGGTGCGCAACTTATAAAGAATATGAAATAACTAGCCAAGATTCAGATTGACATCTCAGTAGATGTGATTATGTTTGTTATATCTAAGTAATTGTCCATGTGAGTAATTGCCAACAAATCATTTTAATGGTACACGCGAAGGAAAATTTTATAAAAATGCTTTTGTATGTAAATTAACTGGAAATAACTTAGTTCTTCCTCATTTCTCTGAGCTTGACTAAGTATGTTTTAATTTAAGTCATTCTAATTAATACCAAATAAGCTTTTCCCTGGCTAGATACTCATCCACACCCGAAATTTACATTCAATCTCAATCCAAATCCCGTTCCTTTGCTTTTGACGGCTGATTCTCATTGGACATCTTAAAGACTCGGATAAATAAATTCGTTCGTTGATTAGTTAGATACGAAGATCCAACCTGACTTCGGTCAATCGAGATAGATTATTTATTTCCAGCATATCAATGGCGATCGGCTAGTCAAGATTTCCAGCACTTTTTTTTTTTGCGTGGTAAAATCATCAAATGATTCCTCCCACCCCGGGCAGGGCGGGAGGGACTGTCAGACTTGTACTGACTAAAATCCACGGTGTCCTTCAATAGCCCTTTATGTCCCGGGGTCCCGGTAATGAGATAAGTCCCGCGACCCCGGCAGGCTTTGGCCCTCTAGAGGGGGGCCCCGTCATCATGCTGACACTCTTTGAGGCGCACGTGGAACACAACGCGCCGTCGACCCGGGCATGATGGTCAGGTGGCGAGTTGCCCTTTACTCGCCGCCCGCATGCCCGCGCCTACGGTGGCCGGAGATCGTCTGCCGACGTCCGACGCCGTGGGCGTCTACCACTGCGGCTGGGGTGGAGGGAGGACGCTGTACTCTCCCTCACGCGGCCCGCCTCCTCCTTCACGAGCATGACTGCTTCGCAGAAGGAGGCGACCGCTTCCCACTACGTCTCGCCCCGCAGCATGGCCTCGACCAATGCCGGGCGCGAGAGGTCTCCGCCTATCGCCGCCGAGAGGACACGGCGGTGCTCTGCCCAAGCGGGGCAGTCCTGCAAAGATTTCCAACACAGGAAGAATTTGGAAAATTGAAATGGGGATATCTCTTTACAATACTGATCTGATGATCACCTAATTGTAAAAACAATGCCTTCTGACCACATGTTACTGTGAATAACCGCGAATAGAAATATCCATTGAAATTCCAACACGTCTACTAAAAGGAAAATGTCAAGAGAACTTAATGATTAAGTGATGGATGACCTGACTGTAAATGGTTGTAAAATCGTAAAATTACTTACGTAGAGTAATAGAATTGCATCAGTATTGAGTAGGAATTGCACTTTGATGATATGATTAATTCATTCTTATGTTTTAAAGGACAATTTTGAGGGGATGAACAAAAAAAAAATGGTCCTTCGAGCAGGATAGTAAGTTTTTTTTTAGATTGGGATTAGTTATTCAACTACCCGCGTAATTTTTTGTTACAATTTTACGTTTAGTTATTATTTATATAATTTTTATCGAATGAAGGCTTCGCCATATCTTTTACAAAGTTATTTAATTTTTTTTCGGGCACGCCGCAATCGCGGCGGTAAGGCCCCTCTTTGAGGAGTGGCTGGATAGGAGTCACGGCGTCCTGACCTACCGCATGACGCAGGTCCTCACCGGACACGGAAGTTTCGGGAGGTACCTGTGTCTAAGGAGAAAGGAGGAAACGCCTGGGTGTCACCACTGCGAAGATCGCCCGGAGGACACAGTAGAGCATACGGTGCAAGACTGCCCAGCTTGGGCAGAGCACCGACGTGTCCTCACGGCGGCGATAGGCGGAGACCTCTCGCGCCCGGCATTGGTTGCGGCCATGCTGCGGGGCGAGACGGAGTGGGAAGCGGTCGCCTCCTTCTGCGAAGCAGTAATGCTCGCGAAGGAGGAGGCGGGCCGCGTGAGAGAGAGGACAATGTCCTCCCTCCGCCCCACCCGCGGTGGTGGACGCCCACGGCGACGGACGTCGCAAGACGATCTCCGGCCACCTTAGGCGCGGGCATGCGGGCGGCGAGTAAAGGGCAACTCGCAGCCCGACCACGGACCATGCCCGGGTCGACGGCGCGTTGTGTTCCACGCGCGCCTCAAAGAGCGTCAGCATGATGACGGGGCCCCCTCTCTAGAGGGCCAAAGCCTGCCGGGGTCGCGGGACTTATACCATTACCGTGACCCCGGAACATAAAGGGCTATTGAAGGACACCGTGGATTTTAGTCAGTACAAGTCTGACAGTCCCTCCCGCCCTGCCCGGGGTGGGAGGACTCATTTGATGATTTTACCACGAAAAAAAAAAAAAAAAAAAAAAGTTATTTAATTTTATTTTTTTAAGCACAATTTTACTATTTGACAACCTACTACTACGCATTTAATAAGTATATGTATCTGTGACGGCAAAGACACACCCACACAACCTTGGAAGTGGGTGACATAACGTACGGACAATCTTTTGCTCGAGCATTTACCGTTGTGACGTCACAAATCCGTTTTTAATTGAATGGCGTGACTTATTTCTTCACCGTAAGGAAGTTTTTGGAATGTTATGTATCTTGTCATGATGTGGACGTGTGAGGTTGATGTCACAACATTTTTGTGAGAAAAATTTGAATGGCAACAAGAATATTAGTAGACGAAATTCTGCGTTGTCAATCTATATTCTGTCTCAATCTATTGATTGTTCGACGTTGCATGCTATGTTCAGACTAGTAGCGGTACGGAAAAATGTCAGATTGTAATTCGAAAATCAAAATCCTTTATCTACCTACCGGCGAATGTCGTATTTTTTATTTATGTTTGTATGAAAATAAAGGATAAATTTACAATGGTTGTTTTTAGTAACCAAGCCTATATGTTTTTCTTGTTTTTCAAACTGCTAATGAATTTAGTACTTAAAACTAAACTCTTGTGACAACTATTTTATTTGACTATAACCGGTTAGATTAGTTACTGTAATTATTTTGCAATAATTGATTGGTTTATTGAGTAATTATTGCAAATCGCATACTTAGCAGTTGAAATGGAACCTTCATTACCATATTTGATTAAGGAAATAATAATTTTGATTTAATTCAACCATTAATTTGAGTAATCGTAATATTTGTAATGATAATATCTATTTAGATATAGCAAGGAAGTCTGAAATGCACAAATTAAAAAATAAATACCCAACAGTCGACGAACCTTGAAACGGCTAGACCTATTTTGATGAGACATAATATTGCTCGCAGAGCAGATGGCCGATGGGGTCGAAAAGTGCTAGAGTGGAGACCGCGGACTAGCAAGCGCAGCGTAGGACGTCCACCAACGAGATGGACAGACGACCTTATAAAGTGCTAGAGTGGAGACCGCGGACTAGCAAGCGCAGCGTAGGACGTCCACCAACGAGATGGACAGACGACCTTATAAAGGTCGCCGGAAGACGCTGGATGCAGGTCGCTTCCCACCGGTATATGTGGAGATCTAAAGGGGAGGCCTATGTTCAGCAGTGGACGTCCTATGGCTGAGATGATGATGATGATGATGATAATATCTAAGAAGTAAGAACGACTACAGAACATGCTACAGACATACACACACATAATAACACCCGTGTTTTCACGTCTCAGGTCAGGATTTAAAGCATTATTATTGATGTGCTTTACTTCAAAATATCAATGTATAAGTAGAGGAAAACCCAAAAAACCATTAGGTTATTAAAACTGAATTTATTTTTGGCCTTATGTACTACGTAGCTTTATTTACTTTTGAAGGGGAACTTCTTTAATCGGTGTCAACCTAATAAGTACTATGATAATATGTAAGACAATCATAAAACGATCATCATTTCTCAGAAACATATTGACGTAAAAAAATATAATAAAGAGTTATAAGAAATCATAACGTTATGCGTTTCGTATGTATTTATCGTAGAATGTTAATTGTTTTAAGAATGCATGTGTTATGTGCAGAAAAACCACAAGGCTGACTATTTTTATTGTGTTTCACGATAATACTTGCATATTTACAGAAAATACTTATCATATTCTATTTAAGGCGCGTCCCTGTGTAAAACGCAGCGCCAGCCGTTTTTGTGCAGTTTTTTGGAGCTATATACTCTTTAACCAAAATAAATATCATATAATAAAAAATACGTTAAATTTCACATAATCTTGGCTCCAAAATGGTACATTTTTTTTTTACTCTGTATAATGTTTCATTAATCGCCTCACAACGAAACCACTGAAATGACAAATAATTATTGAAACCATGCATCTCCTCGAAAACTAACCATTATTTTGATTTTTGAACTTACACTAATGGATAGGCAATTTAATTATGAACATTATGGTAGAAATATTTTTTTTAATTTGATACCCATATCATGAGGGTGGATTTCAAACAGCCAGTCTGCCATCTTGGGGAGACCGCCATATTAGATTCGTAATAACGTTTCTTAGCAAGTCATAGTATTGTCATCAGAACTCAGAGCGTTTTTTTTTTTTTTTATTAGGGTGGCAAAATCATCAAATGAGTCCTCCGGCCCTGGGTGGGGCGGGAGGGACTGTCAGACTCTTACTGACTAAAATCCACCCGTGTTCCGTCGGATGACCTTTACGTTCCGGGGCCACGGTATCCTGGATTAAGAAAAATCCGCGACCCCGGCAGGCATTTGGCCCCATAAGGGGCCCCGTCGGTGACGCGTGAAACACGACGCGCCACCGACCAGGGCTTGGTCCTTGGTCGGACGGCGAGCATACCCATTACTCACCGTCCGCAAGCCCGCTCCGCCGCTGTGCCCTCTGCTGTTCAGAGGGACACGCGTTGGAGCGTCCACCCGACAGGCTATTTGCATATGGGCAAAGAAACCCCTTAGGCACACAGTGCCTAAGGAGAGTTTTTGCCCGCATCCCAGGGCGCACCGGCCCGAAAAACTGGTCTTCCCCCCGGACGTATCCGAGAGGGAACTCCAGTCCACGGGCGCACGTGGAGGTTTCCTGTCTTAGCACCCCAGAACTCAGAGCGTGAGCAAAATTTCATCTTAATCGAAGACCGGGAAGTGGGTCAAATTAAGAATCCAAGATTTTCTTACATAGGCACCCTACATAGTTACAAGTGAAGCTAATTTATGCGTGTTAAAAATACCGGTCGATTTTCAAATGTGTAGAACATTTGAAAATCGATCGGAGTTATTTCTTTTTTATTTAGCGTTGTTTAGCTTTTTTTAAGACGATGACATTTGAAGGAGGCGGAGTCGTCAAACGACAGTTTTTTTTCTATTGTCTGTCTAACATTAAAATGTGAAGTCATCGGTCAACATACAAAGGTCACTTAGAACTTAAACAAATTATTTTAACACTATTGACAAATTGACAATAGACTTCCTAAGTTATTCTAAGAAGATGGAACAAAAAAATGTCTGTAAGATTGTGAATTGCAGATTGTGGCTTGTAAGAAGATTCGAGATACCTCAAAAGTCAATAATGGTAATTCTAATTAGTAATTAACATAATGACAAACAGTCTGCAGCTAAAATTAGCGGCGCACATAGGGGTATTTTAATTATCTAGGCGGCCAAAAGTCAAAATATTTTTTTTAAGGAATGCTAATTACATTGACTACCCGAGGTAGGGGACATTCCAACAATCAATAGACCGCCAAGCCCACCCTGATTACGATGCCCGTTTTCTGAAAAATTCAGTTGAAAGTTGATCATTGAACCTTGTGTCCCGTGTCTCTTATCGGTTATTTACAAAAGCGTTAACTTGGTGTGTTAAACTGAATTTTTCTGTGTTTACCTGGTGCAAAACAAAAATGGATTCGGAAACTGCAGGTATGTGACGATCCAAATTTAATAAATCTATTAAAATTTGTGTTATTTTAATATACTTTTAGTGGTCGAGAAATAGCATCTGAAATAAGGATATTTTTTTTTAAGAAATTTATGTTTAGGAGGCTATTTGTTATAGTATCGGGATAGATCCGGCAACTTTTGTAATTTATATGAAAAATACAGGCCCTTAAGTAACGAATACCACATAAATTAGCCGCGGAATAGCGCGGATGCGAAAAAACGTAGAACATTGAATTTCACGGTCAAAATAAGCTAAATTTGTGAAAAAAAAGTATTTATGTGTTTGTGTTAATATTAACTTGTTCCAGATATATTGGGTACTTCCGGAGTGAGAATAGTGACTCGTAAATCTCTCTTTGATATTATGAAAAATGAAAATTTTCATAATTTGGAAGAAAAACTATGTTTTTTGAGAGACCACCTTTTCACTAGTGACGATCTACTGAAGATCAGTTAAAAACACAGAAAAACAATTTCGCACATTTTAAATCGGAAATGAATCAAAGGTGGATTAAATCTCATAAAAAAGAAGAGGTTTTTTTGAAAAACAACCAAGTTTGGCTGGAAGGTACCTACATTCGAAATTCCAGTCACAACGGCAAATCGTCCAGGACACCCTTGTAAATCTTTTGAGGAATCTAGCGAAAAGACCAAAAGAAGAAAAACGATCTAATGTAGAAGATGGTGTAATACTTCACTCAGCTCAAGTTGAATTAAGCAAATCGGGAAAACGGAATGCTTCCCAAGTGGTCACATGGATCAGATATAGTACAACTGTCTGAGGAAGCAGCAGAGGCACGCAACAAACATTTTAGGACGTACAGACAGGATAACTCAAGGAAATTCTGTAGATAATCCTGTAATAGAGATATTTTAAACAGGCTTCTTTTAATCTCAGATCCATTTCTTAGTGCCTGAAGGGCAATAAAAAAAGAAGATGCTTTCGTTTCTGCCTGAGGGTCAATCTTCAATATTTGAGACATCCGTTGAGGATAATGACGCCCGATCTTTTACTACTAGTGCAACCATCCACTGAAAAAAATACAAAAATATACATTATTTTAATTTCATTGAAGTTAGATATAATTAAAATAATTTATAATTTTGTTTTTTTGATGTCTCAAATATTGAAGATTGACCCCTGAAACATTCAACATGCTTGTGTCTGCTACACCAAATTCAACAGAATCAGAAAGTGAGAACGGGGACATGAATGATTTTGATTTTGATTTTTGATTTTGATTATATAGTGTAAAGTAGATAGTGTACGTAAAAAATGTAAATATATGGCCTATTCTCAGCATTTTTTTTCTTGTATTTATGTTTTGTTGCTATTTTTATGAAATTATAAAAGTTATTGTCCGTATATTATTTCGCATGTTATAATTCCGTCATTTTAAACCAAAAAATCCGCACTAATATTTTTGGCCGGCTAGATTAATGAAATACCCATACCCATATGTGCGGCGGTTATCACTGTATTCAAAATGGTGAAGGAAATACGTGAGGATTATGAAAATTCGAAGATATATTCACTAAACCGCACTGCGCCAGTTCGGTAGTTCACGGTTTTCGAAGAGGCTTGAGGTGTTACTCAAGCTTTGAGATCGTAGACTGAAATGCTATTCTCTAAAGATAAAACCTTGTTCGTAACGCGGCCCCAGCGTCGATACTACAATTTGGTATTCAAAAAGCTTATCAGTAGCTTAGTGTCGCGACATTATCTCATGGCTCTGCCCGACAGCGAGCTCCTTATAGCCTTATAGCCTAGAGTAAAGCATAGCTGAGTTTCCTAATACTGCTATACTAAAATTTGACGCATAAATACTGAAATAAATGTCCAAAATGACAAAACACATGAAACCCAAATCTAAAATGAACGACAAAACTGATATGCAAATCTGACATAAGTCTGACAGCATTCATTTAAGTTTCCATGGCACAAACATGGCCTCAGTCCTTTTATGACTGTTGACTCGGTACAAAACTGGTTTCCATCGTAGGAGGCAATGGTTGAGGATCAACAACGATTAACCGACCGATTTAAAGAATACTCTCGTTCTTGAAAGGACCATAGATAATGAGCCTTCGTAATTCTGTTGGGTTTTTAGCCTGGTAAGGAATTCCATCGTATTTACGCAGCCATTTAGATTTAATATTTGTATAGAATATTAAAGTATATCGTAGTTTTTATAAGTAAAGCACGTTCTTGATAAATGTTTTTTTTTTGTAAATGTTCAGAAATAACAATGAGCATATTTTTTGATGACGATTACTTACTTTATAGATATTCGTGAATACGTGTTAATTCAAATACTTTTGAGGATTATCTCCTTTGAAAAATAATAAAAAATACAAAAGAAGTAACTTTGGCATTTAAAATGCACACAGTGCACACATATCATTCTTTTAAAAGAACGTTGCATTTTCTTTGTTACGTTTCAAGTCGAGAAGGAATGTACCTACCTATACATATACTTTTTAATACCTACTCGATTATTTTGTATAGTTGACTGTTTAACTTTGAGTTGAAGGAAAATATTTAATAACTTAATTCATGGTTTTGTAAAATGTCAATGAATATTGATAATAACAATGGTAATTGTTGACTATTAACTGCGTCAATAGCCTTTTAGTAGTGTGTAGTTAAAACAATCTTGAATTAAAGCGGGGGCAGACTGGAACTGTTTCCTTACTTATGTTTTAATTTATAGCATTAAGGAACTGAGCAAAACAAAGGATTTAAATAAAATAAAATTTAACTACTCTATTGCTTAGTTAGGCAATAGAAAAATGTTTTTGTTATTGCCTAAGCAAAATCGCAACTCACATTATGATTGACTACAGTCTGACACACGAAACATGAGCCTGGAAAACAGCGGCAAATTCAAAAAATCTACATCTAAAATCTCTATACTATATAATCTAAAATACATTTTGGTACTTGAATTTACATCATGGATTACTTAGTAATCCATGATGTAAATTCAAGTATCAAAATGTATTTTTCTTACTATATGCAGTGATACCAGATGTAGATTTTTTGAATTTGCCGCTATTTTCCAGGCTCATGTTTCGTGTGTCAGACTGTACTCAAGTTGTTTCGACCAAGACCAAGATCAGCGGTAACCATGGCCCTGGAAAGTAAAGGGCTATTGTAGGATAACCGTGGATTCATTTGATGATTTTACCACAATAAAAAAAAGGTAACGAACGTTTATGAAAAATTATGAGAAGACTTAAGGGCCTGTCAACTCAACGATTATTTCATTTTCTATCTAATATTGCAGTTTGAAATCAATCGTGTCTAATTTTACCTATCAGGAATCAAGAACATGATTTTCACATGCAAATCATTAATTAACTGTGAACGAGATCAATTGCATCGAGTACCAGTCTTATCAACTCACAACGAGCCACTTATAAGAGTCATGAGATGACGTCTGCAGGCTATTGAGTTTGAATATGTCATGCATGTAATTATAGGTAACTATTACTACTAGCGATTCGCCCTGGCTTAGCACGCGTCTTTTTTTTTCATTTTAGCGTGGTAAAATCATCAAATGAGTCCTCCCGCCCAGCAGGGCTAACATGCGCAAGTCGACAAAATTTTGTCGACACATTATCTCGTGTTGAGACGACATAAGTCTGTTTGTCGATGGGAGCTAACATGGTGACACTTATATGTCGTGTCGTTCTGACATAGAACTCATCTCGTTCTGTCAAACCAGTTTTTGTCGTCAGGCTCTAACATGCGCGCTATATTTAGTCGAATTTTGACATTTTCCTATGACAAGTTTCTCGTCGATGGTTTCCGAAGACGAGAAATCGCGACAACAGTGACTAAAAACTGAAAAGGCGTAACAGTGTTCTGTGAACTTTTAAGTATAATGGCGGTGCCGTACTACAATTATCTTTTAACTGTGTATGAGGAGAGGGAAGCAAGAAAAATACGGAGGAAGGATATATATATATATATGTATACTTGTATTTACTATGTGGATGGTTGTGTTGTTGTGGATGTTGGTGCACTTACAATTTCTTTGATGCCAAAGCCATCTATTCTATACATATAATAAAAGAGTAAAAAAACTGTGTCTGTACATTGAATATATTAAAAAAATAATAATTGAGGGGGGTTTAGAAACAGTAATAGCGCACGAAAAAAAAATTCTGTCTGTCTGTTTGTTTGTACACGCTAATCTTCGGAACTACTCGACGGATTTGAATAATTTATTTTTTGTTGTATAGATATTGAGTCTGGGCAACACATAGGCTATAATTTATCTTGGAAACTTGAACACCTGATGCAGAACTGTAACAGGCCAGCTAAACTATAAGAGATACAAAAATGGCACCATAGCAAAAATTGTTCCACGTGATGAGCATTTTCTGTTGCGAGAATAAATTTGAAGATCAGGAACACCTGATGTGGAACTCCAAGAGCCCAGCTATACTATAACATTATAGTAATGACGTCTTAGCAAGAGTTGTTCAGCTTGATAAGCACTCTCTGTTGACGTATAAAAATTGAAGATCTTGAACACCTGATGTGGAACTCCAAGAGCCCAGCTACACTATAACATATATAGGAATGGCGTCTTAGCAAAAGTTGTTTAGTCTGAAGGGCATTTCCTGTTGACATACAAAAATGAAAGATCTGGAACACCTGATGCGGAACTCCAAGAGCCCAGCTACACTATAATATGTAGGTATAGGAATGCCGTTTTAGCAAGAGTTGTTCAGCCTGATGAGCACTCTCTGTTGACGTATAAAAATTGAAGATCTGGAGCATCTCGAATCGTCTCACGCATCCCGTTGTTTTCCCGTCCCCGGGCTCTTAGAATTCGACACCAGACGTTTCAGATATTCGATTTTGACGACCCCGTTGTCGCTGGCATAACCGCAGGATCCGCGTACGAAGTCGCGGGCAGAAACTAGTCTTCTATAAAACAATTCAACAATTATTTCAAATTCGAAAATATTTAGCACGAGCGAACCACAGCTAAGCAAATTTTGAATTGACAAAATGTCAAAGAGACAATTGTAAGGTCGCGTTCACAAATATGGCAGCGTTCACGCAATTCCCACCAATAATAGACCGAATGAATGAATGAAACCGACGATACTAAATTATATTTCATTAAATGGTAACATCGGTTATCTCGTGTCGAGAAGGCGAAGTCACGACGAGATATCTTCTCGAGCGTGGTGCGCATGTTACGAAAAGTGACAAACGAATCGAAAACGACAAATTTTGCCTTCTCGTTTAAGAGATATGTCGACTTGCGCATGTTAGCCCTGCAGGGCAGGGCGGGAGGTACTGTCAGACTTGTACTGACTAAAATCCATGGTGTCCTTCATTAGCCCTTTACATCCCAGTGTCACGGTAATGGAATAAGTCCCGCGACCCCGGCAGGCTTTGGCCCTCTAGAGGGGGGCCCCGTAATCTTGCTGACGCTCTTTGAGGCGCGCGTGGAACATAACGCGCCGTCGACCCGGGCATGGTCCATGGTCGGGCGGCGAGTTGCCCATTGCGCGCCTACGTCTTAGGTATTGATTTGGTGACATGCAAAAACAGTCACAGTACTCTAGGGTCATAATTTAGGATATTTAACGCTACATATTGTGGTTAACCAATTACTTTAAACATCAACCCGAAGAGTTAGGCAGAGGTACAGTACTTTAGAATACCCTCATTACGCCCATGTGAGGCGAGCCCAAGTCCCATGTGAGGCGAGCATATTGCTATCAATTTTGCGTGAATCTACGCCACGGAGCCACGGAGACGTGGCTGCTAATGAAAAATTCCACCCAACATCTAGTAACACTGGCCGACACGGGAATCAACAGACGCGCTTGTGACCACTAGACCAACTAGGCAGTAAGCTGCCTTGTTGATCACTTCACAAATTCCATTGAGGATATCCACCAAAGAGTTTAAAAGATCTACACGGTCTAACAGACGGACATGTTACTTTGGTCTACCTATACTCTTTTAAGAGGATCTCAATGATGCTATAATATATGATAGATCATCGTTACGTGTTACGATGGGTTTTACTACTAGTATTAATTAAGTGATAATTACTATTGTGTACCAGACTGAGCGTCACCACTACACGATTTGGCATTGGCTTGCACTTGAAAAAGTATTCAACTTCTTGTGGAATAGACTGCTTAGTGTTCGATTTTTTTGTAGACGATATAGGGTTCTCCCTGCTAGGATCGTTGGAAAGTGGCTAGCTATCCCTTTTTTTTCGAGAAACGAGCCAAAAATTGATCCTTGTCAGCTATAGCCCATTCCTCCACGCAGAAAGAAGACCTCAGTCCTAGGTACTGGAAAAACTTGTCTAAAAGTTTTTTTTTTTCATATTCAATTCATTCGTCCTAGGGGCGAATTTCACATTAGATTCCGTGACCCCGTTTTAACTATGACTTTATAAACACATACTGACGCTGTACCCCCAAATGGAATAACCAGTTGAACTTAATTAACATAACAACAAATGTCTTTTATGAAACAATAGAGAAAGTAAACGCAAGAAACAAAAGTTTCACCTACTTTATTTTGCTAACTGTCTGTTGCAGCATTGTTAAGAGTCTATTGTTATTAATTCAAATTTATTGAGTGTTGTGGACATGAGAAGTGATTAATGATAGATCTTAATAGCTATTTGTTTAAAAGGTGCTGAAAGACTCTTGCAAAAGAATATCGAGCATTCACCGTTTTTAATTTTGGCGAACTGAATAACGAACAGAGCCTAATGTAGAGCCAAACATCTCTACGAACATTTACTTCATCTTTCTAGCGGACGCCCAAAATATTCTACATCGCAACGCAACGATGTCAGATTTGTCAGTCGGCTCGGTAAAAAGTTCGCCAGGCCGTTCGTATGCTCGCTAAAACGCTTTCAATTGTTTTTCTGCGGAATTCTAAAATGACTAAAATCTTTTTAGCTTCGATTTTGATAATTATTCAGGATCTTAGGTAAAAAGTCTGTGAGAAATTTTAAATACCTAATTTATATAAATACTAATGCGATCCTGTCTGAAATTTATTAAAAGATTTATGACCGAATCAAAATTCCCTCTTTTTTAAATGAACGAAATAAACAACAGGAGAATCCCAAGAAGACTTGATGCAAAAAATAATCGCTCAGTTGACTGACGTATTAATTTGATATCCGTTGTTTGAGCTGTGGGATGACCAAAGTTTATGTATTTGAGCTAATATTAACTTTTTGTGTGCATCATTTTCAGAACCTGGGTTTTACTGCATACAATAAACACCAATGACAAATCTATTTAGGTACGTAGAACCTTAATTCTGATTTTAAATAACCTTTAAAAGCCACGTTTAATATATACGTTCGCATGAAATGTAGGTGAAACCAAAATGAATGTCTTCATGAGTGCGTTCTGTTCGATTTCGTTCAAAACTTGGCTTAGCACCGGGACTCGAAATCTCAACAATGTAAGTCAATAAGTAATGGGTTAGTGAAAATGGGCATTAATATCACGACTATCAAAATTATTTAAGCATTTCTAGTTACATTTATCTGTGAAGCAAAAACACTGTAGGTAGGTACTCCTTTCCCCGAAAATACACGGAACGAATTCTATGAAATTCGGGAACGTTAAGGTTTGTGTGGAGAAAACTGCAGAAAGCTTAACTGATTGTTTTGGTCGAATTTCGCCTATTGGGATACATAGCGCCAACCACTAGGATTTAATTAAAATGAAAAAGTACCTAATTACTTATACATACATCGTTTTGTGTTTGTTCCTCATGCGATAAATAAATTGAGCATTATCACGTCCACATACCTGAAACAAACAGAGACATGTTTATTAATTTACTTATAAAAAAAATAAAGAAATCGACAAGTCATTACTTTGCTAAACAGATCAAAGTTCCCCAAAAAATCTATAAGGAAAACGACATTAAAGTGCTAATTAACACTAAGTATTACAAAAATACATATGACTTAAGACAAAAAATATAATACTAAAATCTTATTAGCGAGAACTTGATGAATAAAATATTACCAATCCCGGTGCGGTACGTGACCATAGCGGCGTAGGACCCAACGATTACTGCATTACTTTATTTACCTTGGCAAGTTTGATTTGTTTATTCCTTTGAATGCTACGATTACTGAAGATTATAAGAAGTGTTTTTTTTTCATCAATTGAGTCCTTCCCACACAAGCGGGGCGGCAGGGACTGTCAGACTCGTACTGACTAAAATCCACGGTGATCCTTCAATAGCCCTTTACGTTCCAGGGTCACGGTTACCTAATGAGACTGTCCCGCGACCCCGCAAAGAGAAGTAACGACGCTATGGTTGGTGCAGTGGTTAAGCTATTGACTTTTGCGCTGGGTGTCGCAGGTTCGATTCTCGCATGGAACATTGTTAGAACATAGTTGTTCCGGGATTAAGTGTTTCTGTATGTAATTTAAACGCATTAATAAACGCCTAGCCTATAAAAAAAAATTAAATCGTTCTTACTTTCCGATACGATAGTACGTTCTCCGTCAGAGTTCAGACAAAAAAAAAGAAAATCGCCATAAATAAGGGCCAACATTATTGAAAGTCCCCCTCGATGTGTCCATTAACCCAATACACATAACAATAAGATATAGAAATTAGCACATAAAGCTACAAATGACAGGGAGTTCATTGCATGCAGGAGCAATTTACCAATTTCCTCCAATTGACTCCTCAGAACTTGGAAGGGGGCTGCAACGACTGAATCACTCTCTCTTTGTATTGCAATTGAACAAATAAAGCAGAAAAATATACTCAACTAACTGTTGCCAGCGACTTACTCGGGATAAAAACTATCCTGAGTGTTAATCCAAGTTTTAAACTATCTGTGTGACTTTCATTCAAATCCGTCTAGTACCTACTTTAAGCGTTATAGAGTAACAAATATCCACAGATTTAAGTATTAGTAAAATTTGTATCAATCAATTTGTCGTCAGGCGTATTACTTTGTGTAATTTATTTCAACACTACTGCTCTCAAAACGGTGAAGGAAAACATCGTGAGGAAACCGGCATGTCCTAGAACCAAAAATTCGAAGACATTTGTGACATCTACCAATCCGCACTGGGCCCGCGTGGTAGATTCCGGCCCACTCCCTCTCACAGAGAGGAGGCCTGTGTCCCAGCAGTGCGAACATTTATAGGCTGATGATGATGATGATGATGAAAATTTGTAACAACAAAGGATACTGTGTTGCCCGGTAACTGAGTTTCAGTCGTTCTATTTAAATTACTAGTATTAAAATCTGTTTGGACTGGAAGTCAGTTATCATTATCTAGTGAGGAAGGGACTAATATTTGTGCTGTACTGCTTGGAAAAGGCCTTCCAAATCACTCTATTCAATCAATAAAATATTCGATCATGTTCGGTGGATCATGTCAAAAATTAGGCTAATAGGCACTGTAATAAAACGTAATTTATGAATATCTAGAAGGACATTAATCCCTATCGCAGAAATATTTTACCAGCTAACCCTGAACTCATAATTATTTATAACGATTTTTCTATAAATAGTTCAACTAATGACAATAATCTTTCTGTGACCCCTGATCCCAGATCTGCAGCTATGCCATAATGTTTCGCGGTCAGTGGCCCAACTTATCAATGAGTCCGTCTTGTGACAGACGCAAGACAGATAGTCGTAGAGATAGCCTTTAATCCTTTTAGTAGATAGTGAATGCTTGCTTTTGCACAGATTATAAAAGTGTGCAGAAACTAATAATGAGGTCAGGTCTTTAAGGAGCTCGTGCTCGATAGAAAATAACAACCGAAGAAGTTGATCTTCTAGTATGAGCCGTGCTTGTGAAGGTCGCTCTGTAGATGGGTGACCGTAAATTACATAATTACAAACCTAAAGAAGGTTCCTTTTAGTAATGGAAATTACGTCAAGACATTTGTCCAGGTTGTCGATACAACCGTTGACAACCAGTCTTACCTAGGGGCTAGTATTATACATTACTAACTAGACTGTGTAGTTCTGACAGGCACTCGCCCCATTTAAAAAACTAGAAGCAGACCACCACATAATTGGCAAAAGAATAGGCAGCTGAAAGAAGATGTTCAAGAGTCTATAAATGATAGGCTTGTACAAAGACATAAGACATCGATCCTGTCCAGAGAGAGAGCTTGGGACCTAGCAGCGTGACGACGACGTTAGACGTTATAGGTACCAAGGAAGATGAAAGAGACGTAATAGAAAGTGATGGAGAGATAACCTTATCTAAAAGAAACTTTGCTATAGACAAAAAAAAAACATAAAAGCTATTAAAGCTAATTTTCTTCAAGCCAAAACCGCCTAACGATGGACTTATGCCTTCCCCAAGCGTCACTTATCAGCAGGGTCTAATGTGCTGTGAATTTTAGTGGTCTTCCCACTATCATCGGTCCACCTTGCCTTCTACGTCACGCTATCCGGTACGAAGCAGATCTCAAGATATTTTCCAGAAGTTTATTGCATATTGACCAATTATTTGTTTAAAAAGAAAATCAATAATACTGTGCAAATGACTAGGTACTTAAGTTTTCGAGGAAAAACCAAAGTAATGATGCTTCCCGCAGAGAAAGAATTAATACTTATGCCATTGTTAACCAAGTGCTCAAATATTTATTTTTCGTCACTATTAGACATACGTCATATTATTCATATGCAAAAATTGCTGTCTGTCTATCTAATGGACTAGATAAATGGACTTCAATCATATTTGGTACACAGCCGATGATTTCTGGTAAGAATGGACACTTTTTATTCTGGAAGCAATGAAGCCGCAGGCAAAATCTAAAATTGGCGTAAGAATAAGTCCCACAACACAGCATTTACTTCTGATATTCCAACAAATATTCTTGGTCCAAATTTACCATAAGTTGAAGTGCATAAAACGTTATTCCAAACACCCAAAAAGGTTGCAATTAATAGTATAACAACACCCATCATTGTATGCAGAAGATGCACTGACGAAACAATTCGCAAGTTCTTGCACAAGTCACTTGCAGTAATGACTACTGCTTGCAACATATCATGTGAATTGCGGTTCAGGCTGGACTATCAAGGTCCTTTTAATTTGCTCACTGGTGCAAAGAAACCTCTTTTAGCAGAAGTTTTTGGGTCAAAGATCAAATTATATCGTGGCGGTTTTGAAACAGTTCTTGCCGAAAGATTTGGTTGTTCTTATAACAATCTAAGGAGATGAATACAGTTGAAACAACAAGCGGCTATTACACAATAGCAATCTTAATATTACTGGAGTAAAGATCATTCTCATTTTGACGGACCTGTTAGTGACAGTGGAATGCAAATGTGATGAAAAAAAAATACCCGGAAGAAATAAATTGATAGAAGTCAATTTAGTGGAAAGTTTTTTTACTTATGTCAGTGAATATCAATTAAAGGATACATGACGACAGTATCAAGTCATACATAACCGTATTTATAAGGTTTTAAAGGTTGTATTAATCAGAAACGGAATTGACTCAACAGTTGATAAAGTCGGTCAAGTTCAGAGGATGCGTGATGTTTGCACGATAAGCGGAATTTTTATGAATACATTATTCAATAGAATTGCTAATTCATATTTATTATGATAAACGACATTTTTAGTAAGTATTAGAAAAAGATGTAGAAGGAGATTTTGTGATCATCGTAAAAAATCAAAACTGGTCCTTCGATCCGGATACTTCATAATTGGGTAAGTACTTAGATTTTAGTACATCCATTTCGTTTTACACTCTTTGTCAAGATAATTGTTTCTGGAACTTTCCCCTATTATTGTTAAGTATCACTTTAACCTTCGTAAAAGAAGTGTTTGTGATCTCATTGCAAACAAACGAACGGTTGGTTCCTATTGTCCGAGATATGGGAAGTTTCTGTCACTGGAAGGCCATATCCGTGTACCTAATGATTGACAGAATGTCAATAAAAACGTATGAAATCTGTAGTGTGAATTACAGTCATATGGGAAGTTTTACACGTAGTTACTTTATGACATAGCAGCTGAAAATAGACAACCGCAATAAAAATAATTGATAACAATATTTGACGTGGACCGTATAAATATTTTCCATTTACTAACAAATTGATATGGCACGACTCCATAGAATTTATAACAAAATCGTGCTTAACACATTAACATCTAGTGCGTTTGATTTTTAGCGATGTACTTTCCTCATAGTACCTTCTGTTTTTCAACAGTTTATATTATGGATAATGTACGTTTTATCGAAGGTCTCGATAAAGCAGAGAGATCTATAGAAAACTAAAATTTCACCAGTCATAACTCCCAAGTAATACACAGCAAGTCTATGGCCATCAGCCGTTACAGCAACTACTGTAAAATTCCTGATAGAAAAACGCCAAGAACACTTTGCTGAACTCGGAAATGAACGCAGGGCATTAAACTTAGCAGTAGAGCTACCTATTACTAGACCAACTAAACTAGCTATGCTATTCTCTAATAGACAATTTCTAGGATGTACTCTACGACAAAATAGTTGTCGAGACAGAGATTTGAGATAGTATCGCGACACGTTACTCCCAGTAGCTTTGTGAATACCAATCACTATAAGTTTCATCGCTGTAGGGCTGCACACAAAGGTGTATCTTTAGAGAATAGCACTGCTGGTGAGTCGAGGAATTTAAGATTCTCAAAAAATCGCAAGTTTAGTCTATTTTTACTTGCTAAGCCATCCACTTGTTACGCAATAACAGAGTCGTTGGCCTATGGATGGCCATTACACTATTAAACCCACTTAAGTACCTTTACCTACGTACTACTAGTGTATAAAAAACTTGCACGGTTACTTTTTGCGATACAATCAAAGAATGAAAAAAATCAGCTGTTAAACTTTAACTAATACCAAGTTCTGGTTGAAAATTTAAATTTCTTTCCCTCCACCTCTTTAAAAACGTTTAGACGAAAATCAAAGTATTTGTAACTTAAAACATTAAAACTACTGAGACACCTGTTTCTTTAACGAGTAAAAGTATTTTACAACTAATTTTAAAAATAAATATCATTTATCATTATCAGCTCTATTATAAACATAACATACCTACGTCATCAGATTTCACCGTCAAAACGCCGTAGGCTACGTAGGCGCCACTTTCTCGCAATACAAACATGTAGTTATGAGATCATTATCTAATTTATCGTTCAAACCGCTTCAGAAGATCTCAAAGACCTGGCTAAATGTATTAATTTAGCGTCAATTTGAATGCAAAAAAAAAGGAATTAAGGTGTTTTGGTGCTGCTCGGGAGAAGCTTATGTCTAGCTATGGACTTTGCTTTGTCTAGCTTGGCTGAGTTGATGGAAAGACTCACTCCAACGACTTTTTAGGGTTCCGTAGCCAAATGGCAAAAACGGAACCCTTATAGATTCGTCATGTCTGTCTGTATGTCCGTCCGTCCGTATGTCACAGCCACTTTTTGTCGAAAGTATAAGAGCTATCCTGTTGAAACTTGGTAGGTAGATGTTTTATGTGAACCGCATTAGGATTTTCATACAAAAATAAAAACAAAACAAATTTTGGGGGTGCCCCCCATACTTAGAATTGAAACTCAAAAAAATTTTTTTTCACCAAACCCATACGTGTGGGGTATCTATGGATAGGTCTTTAAAAATTATATTGAGGTTACTAATATCATTATTTCTAAACTAAACAGTTTGCACGAGAGACACTTCCAAAGTGGTAAAATGTGTCCCCCCCCCCCTGTAACTTCTAAAATAAGAGAATGATAAAACTAAAAAAATATATATAATGTAGACCTCAACAAAAACTTTCAACGAAAATTGGTTTGGATGAAATGTAATTAGCAGTTTTTGAGATATAGTACATTTTAAAAAACCGCAAATATAACTTTACATTCATACAAACACTATGAAAAACAAAGTTATTTTTATTGTTTGTGTATATTACTTACTAACCTCAATATAATTTATATCCCTAATCTATGCTTGCTACTACGGAACCCTTCATGGGCGAGTCCAACTCGCACTTGGTCGGTTTTTTTTCTTTTTCAGTAGTTTCCAGTAGTTTATGTGACGAACAGTTAGCAGGACAAGATAAAGTTTAATATCCTATTCTATAAATGACACTACATTTTTTCCCTCAGCGTGTCATAATAAACGAAAAAACTGCTTCTTTTAGTGCAGAATCTGGTGTATCTTATGGTGGTCCTTCGAGTCGGATCACAAAGTTCCTACCTTTCCACAAATAGATACAATATGTTGTTTTTTTAGTTCTATTGTATTTTATGGTATACATATACTACTCAAAACAAAATAAGGGCCACCTGGTTTTTTTCGATTTATTAAATAATGTTAAAATATTAATAGTTACAATGACTGAATCTGATTAATATTAATGGTTTTAGATGGAAATACACAAAAATTAAATATGTATTCCAATAAATCGTTAAAATAAAACAAATTGAATGAAAAGTGAGGAATTGCAGGAATGTATCAAGTTACATAAAACATAAAAAAATCGAAAAAATAACGTCTTTAATGTTCCAAAATGTTCTTTTAAGCTTCTCTTTTAACTCTGTTCTCTCTGTTCTGCTCATTTTATGGGAGGTGGAATGGTCTGGATTAAATACCGAACATTTTCTTTTGGGATACTCTACCAGCAAGTTTTCAGATAATTTTTGAGATCCAGCTAGGTGTTGATGGGAATTTTACTTTCTTTTTCACTCTTCTTTAACTCATCTCTTAAATGCTCAATAGAACTCAGGTAAAAATCCTAAGTGTCCACTGTAACATCGTCATTCGAGCGTAAGGGAATGTGTGCACTGTTAGTCGCGTCGTGTTCGCTCGAGCATTATCCTGCTTCAAGAAGAACTCAGGTATTTCTTGCTGTGCGAATGGGATAATGTGGAGTTGCACTACATTCTCTACGCAATTTTGAGGAGTTACAGGACCCTCGTTAAGAAGTGCGAGCTCAGTTTTGCGTGATAGAGATAACCGCCACAGAGCATAACTCAGAACTCGCCAGAACAGTCTGTTTTAAGAGTGCAAGGATCTGAAACCTGTTGTTTAGATCTTCTCTACACTCTTATGAATCAGTTTTTAATAAAAAAAAATAACCCACCAGTCATCAATAAAAAGCAATGAAGCCCAGTCAAAACAGTTCAATAAATTTTCTCCTTCGCAAATGTTTCACGATTTGCACCATACGCTGCAGTTAACTGGAGGCGAACCAAGCATCTTCTTGAGTATTGTTAGTCTTTATGGAGTCGATTCGGAATAGTGTAGTCAATTATAGGGGTGTCTGTAGCTCGACGCAATGGAGTTTGTACGGTCCGCGCAGTAGATTTTCGCTCTATTTGCGCGGTTAAACAAACTTAATGGTCTTCTTGGGCTTTGCTTACTTTCTTTCTTCTTTGATCACGGCGTCTGGTGATATTACCCGTCTTTTAAGACCTGTTTTAAGCATTTTGAACCACTCGTTGGGAATATTCCACCATTAAACCTTTCTCTTCTGGCTATAGACCCCCTGGATTAAGGTGACAACCTAAGTGGCGGTTTTTGCGTCCATATGTCTCTGAATACATGATATTATGAGATTGAAAGATCATTATAGCCTGCTTGCTGTATTAGTCAAAGAAAACTCCGTTAGAAGTTTGAAAATCAAAAAACACCATACCGTAAATTCTAAGTAATCTCAAATATCTAATTAAAAAAAAGTTATGAATTTCCAATTATGCAGTAGAAACAATATTAATACTTAAAAGAAACCATAACAAGATATTTAGTATTTATTATGTACCCAGAATAAGAGCAATACTTGTTTAAAGTGCAATTTAAAAAGTGGCCCTTATTTTGTTTTGATGAGTATACATTGTTTTTGTTTTAAATTTATTTGTGTGCAGGTGCACTCGTGGCGTGTGCCAAATAGATGTATGTATTTTATTTAAAAACTTTGTACATTAGCAACCATTTGTTGCTGTATGTAATGATTCTCTTTTTATGTTGTTGCTTTATTATGTACCCTACAAAGGACATTTGAACAAGTGTGTTTTCATGCGTGGATAACGGTTAAAATGGAATTCTAAACGGTTGCCAGTGCCACAACGGGCTTTCACATCGACTTTGGTAAGTCAATTATAAATCGGAAGAGGTATGGATACCTGCATAATTTATGATTTGCGGTAGAAATAAAATGGACTCCTAAAAGTAGTTTTTGTTCAAATGACGTTAGCAACACAATTTTTTAATGTAAAAAAGTCTGTATTTCTGGTATTTCTGTTTTTTGTTCATTTGTTTCTTAGTTTTATTCTGTGGGAACTGCATATTTAACAATAAGATTTTCCCCAAGATTCTGATTTAAATAGGTATGTCGTGTTGGACTTCGAGTAGTATTCAGTTCAACTTACTAAGCTTAGGTTCTATCAAAAATGTTTCGAAGATTCGTAAGGTATTAGAAAAAAGTTAAATAAAAATAAATCTTAGCAAATAATAGGTAATTTAATAATATACTGTGTGCGTATTGAATGTGGAAATTACTTTATGGCTAAGCTACTCCAAATATTCAAGATCTCGGAGATAGTCTTGTAGCAAAAGTCGTTCATATTTACGAGTACTTCACTCCCTTAAAGGCCCGTGTTTAACCAATAACCTTGTATAAAAATTTCAGCACATGCAAGAAATTGCCGTACCACCAACAATGGGCGGTATCAAAAGACGGAGTTGTGAAATGTGAACCCTTAACTAACAAAACAATGAATGGAGCCTTAAAAGTGATACGAGAAGGATTTATTAAGGATGAGGCTTTATGCAAAGCCGTTGGGATTGCGAAAGACCCAGGAGCTGCTGAAGAGCTTCTGCAAACGTGTTATGATGCAGCCAAAGATGGTGTCAGTTTTGTGGCAAAAGATACTAATTTCAATGAAGTAGTCGGTGTGATGTTTAACAAGATACAGGTATTTATTAAAACCATTATTTACGTTTTAAATTGTTTACGTTTAATTTTGAGCCCTTTATATGTATATTCAGTTATGGAAGCAGATGTAATTTGAAAAAGATGTAGGTTTACGTACAGGCCCTTTCTCCTGTCAACTAACGCATTGTGACATTTATTACATTTTCTCATGATATTTTGGTCCAGATAATAACTTAATAATTTGTTTTTGCTAGGAACTTGCCCCAAAAGGTGAAACATACTATGAGAAATTAAGAAAAACTTGCAGGCACAAATCTGTAAAAGCTTTTTACGACATCACGATTGAGATTGAAAGCAAAGCCGATTTATTTGAACGCTACAATACAAATTGTTTGATGGAAATCATGTTCATAGCAACATTACCGGATTTCAAACAAAATAACGTTGCTGGATTAATGACTGCGTCCACTCACAAATTGGGAAGGCTTCTTAACGTTGGTGTAAATGTCAAAACTCCTATCAGTGAAGAAAGAGAAATAACTAATGCTGATGCTATTCCTAGTATCATAACTGCAATGGCAACTTCCGCAATAACGCAAAAAATGAGCGTTAAATTCGGCTATGAGAAAGTTTTGGAAGTAAGCTATAATGACTATACGATTGATGGGGAAATATTTAGCCAGCGAATCAGCGATGTGCATAAGGCTTGTTGGGTTATAGCGAAAAGGTTAGACTGCTAATTTATTATTTGAAGAAATACGACGGAATAGTATGGATCGGGATTAAAATCGTGCAGTCAGTGATATAAGTATCGAGCGAGAAGAAGGAATAACGAAGATGATAGATTGTTTGGTCCACTCATAAACCTTTGCTCCTCTGTCCCCGTAAGACCCACGCGCAATAACATCGGTTTATCAGCGATCATGGCGCCTCAGATTAGTCAGATTATACAACAGGCATGGAGCTTACAGAGTCCCTAAATTTCGGAAACTCAAGCTTAATCATGAAATGAAATGAATTTTAATTACAAGATGGCGTCATTAATTTAAAAATTGCCTCGCGCTTAAAAATCCTTGTACAGGTAATAAATAAGAATAGCACAAGGTGAAGGATTGTTGGTTATTTAATTTTAATTAGCAATAAATCTGTTACTAGGCTTCGTTATTTATTAAACTTTTAAGATTTTAATTATCAGACCTTTGTACTGGTTTAAGGCAAATATAATATTCCATGTAATATATTGCATTCCACAAAATTCTATTTTGTGAACATGGTGATTTGATATGCACGACTAACTGTAAAATATAACCTATTTTTGGATTCACAAACAATAGACAATAGACCTTGTTTTGACGTTATACTTGTAATTGTAAGCAGGTAATATTTCGAAGGTGGAATTTTTAAAGAGTGTGCTGCTGTATTTGCATAATTCGGCTGAGAACCTAGATTTGAATATCCAACTGCCATGCTCGTCTGTAACAGCATTTCAAACGACTGTCGATATTCTTGCCGTGAAACTAAATAATTATTGATCATAGAGAACGAGCATAGAATACACACAGACAGCCTATTGATGATTTTAAATCTACAAAATATTGTAGATATTGTGTAGAGCCAGGCCATGGCCATACTAAAGAGTTAGCTAATGATACATTGACAGTAGATGATTGTTTGCAATAAACAAATACGTCATAATCCTACCTCAGAGTACATGACTCGTCAAGCATCTCATTGATTGAATATACGCATCATAGATAGGTACATAATTGAGTATAATCCAGGCTTGTTATTACAAGTGTTGATTATACGCAAAGTCACAAACAAACAGACTACATCACCTGAGCAGTCAGCAATATGAACATCAAAATGAAGTTGTGTCTCGAAGGACCAGAAATTTTCGAATTAAATTGGTATTATAGATTATGAAGACGGATTTATGCATGTTACTAAAAGAGTATATCGTTGATGGATGGAGAAGGCAGAAGGCCAAAGGAGTGGATGAGAAGTGAATTAGGAAGAAGAAAGTGCAGCAGCTAATAACAACATGACGGTTAACAGGAGAAAATGGTCCAAGAAGAGCAAAGAAAGAGTACCGGCGACCCCAAATAACATGATACAAGAGCAGAATGATGACCCATTAGCCATTACTCATCTTTGGAGACAATGCCAAGAAGCTTTTAATCGAGTCACAAAAGAACTGACTCACCTGGCACCAGCTCAAGACATCAGTTATCACCTGGTACACACTTTATCACAACTATTAGGCAGCCAGATATTTGTCAGTCTAGGCTCTATCACCTGCTACGATACGTGACATATTTTTAACATGACATATTTGGTGCGCTTGTAATTTTTTCCTTTGGTTTACCTTGAATGGAAAATTAAAAATAATATTTATGTGACGTAGGATGTTTTTTACTTGACTGAAACAGATGGTGATTTTATACGTCCAGGTTTTCCAAAAGTTATTATAGTTAATTACTAATTGTAGATGGATGGAGAGAAAGGAGTAGATAGCGAATAAATATGAATGGATTTTGTGATGCATGATAAGAAAGAAAAGGAATAAATGATAGATGATGTCTCAGCTCTAGAAAAGAATTGAAGATATAAACGTCTATTATGTCCTGGTAAGTAGCTTGGAACAAATGCAGCAACATCATGTCATGAGGTGTTAGTTGAACTACACTAGGGTCTAGTCGATATTAAATTGTAATTTTGACATCTGTGCATACGAGTATCTTTTCGACTGATCGATGTATCCACAATTAATCATGAGAAGCACGGAACAGATGAGAAGTCTCCTGTTTGGCCACGCTAAGTCCGTCAAGAAAATTAGTATCAAGACAACGTAAATATAATTAAAATAAATGATCATCCTCATTACAATGCGCAGGCTGTTTGCCTACCTTCCGAACAACAACCCAGGTAATGTGGCTACTGTGAATATTAATTATTGTGTGTTTAAAGATTTCTTGCAGTTTGTGCACATACTAAGTTATTTGTGCCAATGCGAGTAAACATAAAACAATGGCTTTAAGGTCGTGTGCTTGGATATGGGTATTATTATTACAGTATTACCACACAAGGTGTGCTAATACCTGTATTTTTTATGTACTTGACTATTATAATTATTATTTGTAAAAGCGCATAGAATTTGCTATCGTCAAGTAAACGGAATTGTCGTCATTTTTAGAGGGAGATTTAATAAAAGTTCTTCGAAAGAAAACAGATTTAGTGTTTTAGACTTTGTAATTTTTTTTTGCTTCAGGTTCAGGCGCTTCAATGCTATTTTCTGTCAGTAAATGACAGAATTTAATATTTTGGCACTGTTTTTTTAATCACCAGTTTTACAATATTAACACTGGTACTCAGCGGCTCCGAAAATCTGATCAATTGCAACTATAAGAAAAAGTTCTTATTGCTAAGCCGTTGACTTCAGAAGACATAAGATTTATATTTCTAAGAGACAGAAAGCAAATTGCCCCGCCTCCGATTTCAATCGCATAATTGCATAAAATGGCGGCCGATTGGAGGCAAAACTGACAGCGTCGAAGTAAATATGTCATGACCGTATGATTTAGTGATACGTCATTAGAACATGCGACATAATGCACTCGACAGACAATCATTGCAGTACATTTGCTTGTTATTATGTCATACAAATGTTAACAAGTTAATAATGTTGGTAGATATTTTAACAAGAGGATAATTTAGTTTATGCATGGTGGGAGAGACACTGACATTATGAATTTAATACAAGATACATGATAGATCGGTATTAGACTATTTTTCGTCGGTTTTAGGAAATAGTTTGCTCTGAATAGACCTGTAGCAGGATTGGTGCTATGGAAGCATATTTCTGACTGGATGGGTTTTCACAGTATTCAAATTCATAGATATAGGGTGTGGAATGAGGCTCTGCTGAGGTTAAAATTTATAAAAGTACCACCGTCCGGTGACGGTTGACCGATCCCACAAGTGCTTGGGTTGGCTTGTCTTCACCAGAGCCGCCTGACTCGCAACCACCATACTGTTGGACTCTTGCGCCGAATATTTTTTACAGTGTTCTGTTTGTGCGCACGAGTTCCAACTCCTTCTGGGTATGTTCGCTCTATCTTAAGTGTCGTATTTGCTTTTGGACTAGATAAAGCAAACAAACCCATTTCAAAAAAAGGTATGTTCAGCATTGAACTTTGAATTCGAAAATAGATTCTAGAACACTGAATTGTTTTTGAAATATCCAAAGAGGACAGAAAAACTGTTAGGAAATATTCTAACATTTCCCATTTCTATCACTTCACATTACGTGGGAACTCCCAGAGGCATCAGAAAATGTTATTATTCCGGTATGATTAATAAGTAATAACTTTATTACACAACCTCAAGCTATAAGATTGATATCAGCATATAATTATAGTTCCGACATATCGTGCGTGCTATTCACGACGTTATCCAGCGTTCTACTAAACATTACATAACTTTATTTTTTCCCTGAAGGCATTAGTTATGGTGTAGGACGTAGGTACACCTACATTTCTCTGGTTAAAGATTGCACGTCCCCTTTGGCATTGATCATAGTACCTATGACAACTAACTGGCCGAAAAATTTTGGCAAACCTGTAGATTAAATCATTGAATTGCAAGTCTCTGGGTCCGGGAACGCGTTTGAATTCACAAGATGACTAGGCCCAAAAAATATCAGGTAGTTCGTTTTAGAAGTTGCAAATATTGAACATTCTCCTGCCCTAAGTTTCATCTATTTGGGATCTGTGCTGCACGTATTTTTTTCCATATTTCTCTATTAGTCATATTTCATATTTCACTATGGCGCGTGTTTCACTGCGGTTTTCATCAAAAGACAGAGTGATTCAAAAGAACAAATTAAAGAATTAGCTCCCGTGTGAAGCTGGGATGGGTCGCTAAAATAAAATAAATCTATTGATAGTGGGAATACGGTTCAACACTGACTGAAGCACACTGAAGGTCCTGTGTGACATAATTACTGCTAATCTCAACTATTGTTGTGTAATACGAGTAACTAGGCGCAACCTGAATACATTCCAAGTACTGAATAGGGCTGCCCCACTGAACAGATAATGGGGGCTATCCCAAGCCGTATTGCTGCTTTCATAGACCAAAAGCAGTGGTAACGTTAAGTATGTGCTCGTTCAATATGCTACCTTCATCACAAATACATAAAGTCCGTTAACAATAGGCTTCGTGCCTATTGTTAAATGCCGCCTAATGATTTCCACTGCTGCCTTACTGCTGCTCAGAGATTATTGTAGTAAAAATTATAGATTCACGAGATTTTCAATATATTTAGCATCGCTATCCTTATCGAAATTTTGCATATCGAGAACATTTATCTGAATAGCCAATGGCCATTGTTGATTTTTTGCCCGTCTGTTGATCATATGTAAGTAGATTGGCAGCCCTGAGCAACCACCATGTCGATACATAGGTGGCATGACAAGAATCGTAAGAAGCTTTAAATGGTTTCATAATCTTTATGTAACAGAACAAGAATGGCTCCCTAGTTCGAGAGAATATTAATGAACTTAACTTTGGATTGATGTTAATTTTTATAGGGCTGTAAATTGGCTGATTTCCGTGTGTTAGTACTGGGCATACATCTGTAGTTACCTTTGCTCAATCATAATAATTGATCAAAGGTTTATGTGGCCATCTACGTCTCACTAGGTATTTATTTCGTGCATGTTTTGTGTCCCAAAGCTGGGCAAAGATCTCCTCTTTCTCCTTCCAAACTTCTCTGTTTTGGGCAATTTCTGGCCACGCTTGTCCAGCGAACAAAATCAGCTCGTTGCACCAACGGTACGCTGCGATCGATCTAACATCAAAAACAATCGTATATCTTTCTTCTTATTATTATATTGGAATATTACAATATTCGTAATTCAAAATATCCTTAAGCAGCGTATGTTTCCAGTTTAGTTATTCTCGTAGTTTGTGCATCCGTTTTCCGGGTGAATACACAAATTACTATAAAGCAATTAATGGATAACTACTCGTATTATAACACGGAACCATTTAGTATCAATAGGAAGTTTTATACCTCGTACTTCCTTTCAAACTTCTCAGCAATTTTGTGAATCTTAAAATCAATATAAATGACACATTTTTGGGAAACACTTTTGAAAGAAGTGCAAAAATATATACAATTTTAAGTGCACACTTCCTAGCAATTTAATGAGTCATACACGATTTACATTATATTTACACGACAGTGTAATATACCAGACACACTTTAACATCCATCACTTGTTTTGTTCACAAGATGTCAATCAAAGTTGTTTGTTATCTGTCGAAGAATATTAAATTGCGTGCGACTTGGCAAATGTATGCTGGAGTCATTAGTTGAAATAATAATTAATTTGCAAAACACGTACACAAACATTAAACTAAGTACCTAATTATCTACGCATTTCAAGAACAGTTTCGCATTTGAAGAAACCTAAATAACTTACGAGTAGGTTATATTTTGTCGGCACGATCAGTGGCTGAGCGATCTACTGTTGCACTGCGAATCGTAGGTTCGATTTCCGCAAGGAATAAATAATGTATGACCAACAAGTACTTGTTGCGGGTTTGATGTTTGTTATGAATTTTATATGTTTGTAAACGCACCCACGAATCCACGATACAGGATAAATTCGTGATATGCGGTATTTTTTTAATATTTAACGGTAGACTCACGTGTGATACCTCGCCTGATGGTTTAGCAATGGTCGGCACTGAAGCACGCTTGCCTAGAAGTAGCTTATTAACTCTTAACTTAAAGACCCTAAGGTTGTAGATCGAGTCACTAAATCCCAAAGGATCATTCTTTCACTCAATAAAAACAAAACACATGTCGGAACAGGGAACCTATACACTACACATGTCGAAACAAGGTCAAAAATGGCATTCTCAATTTTGAAGCGCCCTTCAAAATTGTCTTAATGACATCAGTAATAGCATTACTTACACGACTCCGGATGCTATTGTCTTTATTCTTCAAAACTATACACTTAGATTAGAAGGGCCCCAAGTTTTGATACGAGGCCCCTTCTGCTACGACATGCCGCATAA
The DNA here is from genome assembly GCA_950005045.1 of Agrotis exclamationis. Classification (NCBI taxonomy): domain Eukaryota; kingdom Metazoa; phylum Arthropoda; class Insecta; order Lepidoptera; family Noctuidae; genus Agrotis; species Agrotis exclamationis. The sequence goes on along the minus strand of OX465417.1, from coordinate 3,829,728 downwards.
TGGTACTATTCATTTCTCAATAGGCCATCTACACATCATGTTAGTAACACACAGTCAATCTGTTTGCCCGACCGCATCGGTCCGGTCGTTGGGCAAACAGTCGGACAATTAACTCTAACTAATAAAAGGTGAAGGTGACGTATTGATGACATGGTCACACGCGATTAGATTACGTCTTTACGAGGTGGTTCAGTGGAACGGAGATTTTGTTGTCATAGTCGTAATTGGGGGTTTTGGGATGATTTAGTTGGGTAGGGAAAGTACCGATGAAAAAAAGTGTTGTGTCACGAATTGATAATGGTACTGAGAATTTGGCTATTGAGAAGAAGATTCAAACAAAGTTGGTTATAGTTTTGGAATTTCTCAATTGAGACTTGCTGGCCAGTTCTATTGAAAATCTCCCTGTCCAATGTACATAGAACAACATAAATTCTGCATCTGATATAATTTTATAGCAGCTTAACACAAAAAATATACAGCTACTTATTATAGGACATTAGAGTGAGCTTTCGTTTCGACTAATTGCCTGACCTATGAAAAAGCCCTACAAAATATTTCAACGAAAATGCTAAACCAGCTACGCAATAACAACCCTTATCCCAAACTAAATATTATGGCCCTTTCAAGCGGACGACGACCTTTCATATACACCGTAAGCCATATCTTTTTTATTACCCAATAAATTCTACGTCATACGAAGGTCGAATCCAGAAATAAAGTTCTAAAAATAATCAACTGCGATGGTTTCTAAATTAAGGTTTTTCTTAATACCTAAGTTAGGTGCAGTCGTGCAGTGGTGACTAAAAAAGGTAATCGGACTGACTGGCGCCGGCGCAGTGTATTCAGCACTTATATTACGTGTATCGGTGTGCCTTGTAGTTAATTGTGTCTTAAAAAAAAATACTAGATACTGAACTAAGAGTCGTGGGCAACCGATGGATGCAAGTGGCGAATTGTCGTTCGGCGTGGCGGTCTAAGGGGTAGGCCTATGTTCAGCAGTGGACGTCTTCCGGCTGATGATGATGATGATGAAATTATGAAACAACTGATTCTCTACTAGCTACACCCTTGTAAAAAAATAAATTTTGACTATTATTTTAAGGATCATCATCTTCTGCCTTTGTCAGGAAATTACAATTTATTCGTCGATCGGTACAAGGGTTGAATAGAGATATTACAAGAGATTGGCGAGTAAAGCCTCCTGCAGACACACGCGATTAATGGCGCTGCGACAATGAGCCAAGCAAATTTCCACTCTAAAAATACTGCGAATGGACCGCGACATGTCGCCCCGCGCAATTAATCGCGTGTGTCTGCAGGAGGCTTAAAATAGGCTATTTTTTTTTTTTTTTTTTTTTTTTTTTTCGTGGTAAAATCATCAAATGAGTCCTCCTACCCCGGGCAGGGCGGGAGGGACTGTCAGACTTGTACTGACTAAAATCCACGGTGTCCTTCAATAGCCCTTTATGTTCCGGGGTCACGGTAATGGTATAAGTCCCGCGACCCCGGCAGGCTTTGGCCCTCTAGAGAGGGGGCCCCGTCATCATGCTGACGCTCTTTGAGGCGCGCGTGGAACACAACGCGCCGTCGACCCGGGCATGGTCCATGGTCGGGCTGCGAGTTGCCCTTTACTCGCCGCCCGCATGCCCGAAAATAGGCTATTTGACAATATCAATAAATTATAAATCTAATAAGTCCGTTATTTAGCTAAATGAAAAATAACGGACACATATTTTTTCTTATGTAAAATCAATGAATATTTACCAAGATATAACACATCAAGACTCGAGAGTTGGGGCTCGTGACGTCAGAATTCAGTAAAAAATTTACTAAATTGTGACGTATTGGCAATTTTGAAAGCATCATATCTCCGTCAATTTTGGTTTGCGTAAAAAATGAAAAAATACGGGTCAAATATTATTTGATAATCTAACTGACGGATAAATTAGATTTTTAGTCAAATAGCCTATTCTCAATAAAGAAATGGAAAGGAATCAAGAGCTAATTTCATACAATTTACTAGTTTTAGTTAAAGCTTCAGTTATGTATACTAAGAAGTTTTAATGTCTTTCGTAATGTGGTTTGAGCTAAGTACCTAAATACTATTCCCACGTTTTTTTACTCTTAACCTTGCGGTTTTACTTTTTGCACAACATCAATACTACGAAATCGTCTTTAATAGTAATAACAAGTAAAAAACATTTCACATATTCTGCTAAACATGACGTATGTTCTCAAATGTTACAAATATATGACGTCACATAACCGTTAACCCCTGATTATCACCTTGCAAAGTCCAAAACATAAACTGGTCTTAAAAATCAATCAGCGTTCTGCGAATTTCTTGCGCAAGAGTGGATCCGTCGCCATTTTTTGGAAGCTCACGCCCTCTTTAATGATTTTCGCCGAATTGTTTTAAGTTATCAATATTTTCCTGTTTATTTTTAGTCTCGGATTTTTTAACTGTAATATTGTTTTACAGAATAAGCAGAAGTATTGCATTGTCATCATCGTATTTACTACAAAATCTTCAAACCCATCGATACTAATACTATAAAAGCGAGTAACTTACGTCTCTCGGGTCCTTAAGGGCAAAAATTTGACATTGCAGATCCGCAGATCAGGACCAGGTCCTCTTTATCCCGGTAGAAACTTCTTGAGTACTGTTTTCTAATCTACACGGAAACGAATTCGAAGGCGAATCGTAGGTAGTAGTTAAAAAGAGTAATAAAAAGTTGTATCGGGAAAATCACTATAATTGGTGTTTTGATAGGTGCTGTCAGGAAAATACTGCAGTATTAAAACTATTGACCGTAAGGTATATTAATTTCACATAATTTCTTTTACCTTCAACATTTTCAACCCCTAAACTATCCGCATTGAAGTCCCTTGTTTTGCTTACCAACCGAAGCTTTTCATTGCCTAACAAAAGATGTTTCGCCATTATGTTTACCTCATTTATCATTCCTGCCTTTCCTTTAATTTGCGAAGGCCTAACGATCGATAAAGTCATTGGTTTTATAACTTATACGTGGGCCTAACAACGTCAGGTCAGTCGTTATTTCGAGGAAACGTTGCATAAGTCATAGTTAACGCGTTGCAATTCATTCAGCTGTTTAATACTGAAAGTTTTACGTTGGGCGGTAAAATATATAATATCTTTAACGCGCGTTTGCATCGCGTCTGTATCGCTACAAACGCGCGTCGACGGCGCGTTTAATAAACGTGGTGTGCATAGGCTCTAACAACGCCAAATCACCTAGTCTTCTGAGAAAACGTTGCATAAGTTAGAATTTACGCGACATAAAATCATTCAGATATTTTATGAACATTATTTATTGAGTTTTAAGTTTTAGTAGAACGTAATAAAGTGTGTAATTCCAACTATGTTGGGATAACTTTGGGTTCGAAGTTTTCTAGTCTAAAATGGCTTAAAAATTTGAAAATACAACTATTTCACTGCTACATAAATGCCGACAGAACAAGGCAAACTGCACTGCAAAACAAAAAATCTCACTTTTTCTCTCCCTGCACACTTCAGAAAGCATAAATATATTTTTAGCACACAAATATAATTTGTAGCGATCATCTCTTAAGGTGCAAATTACTCTGTGAGTGAAAGGAGAAATGTACGTGTTGCGGTGCGCGTACGCACCGTTAATGGCTGCTGGTCGAGCTATTTTTGGATCTTAGAACCTGATTGGCGGGTTCCCGGCGGGTTTTGCAGCCTTCTCGGCTGTTCGGTCGAGAATAGCCAATTTTAGCTTGATTCGATCATAAGATACGTGGTGATATCTCTATGTGCATTTAATTACGTACAACGGTTGTTTAAGTTATATAAGTTGGGTTTTTAAGATGTTCTATGGGCGGTTTTTGGTTCATTTATTTTTGCTATTTTTTTTATCTGCTTAACCTGTTTTTAAATGACTTCCCGCAACGTAATAAGCTCCTGTCAGGTATCATTGGTTTGTGAGGAGTTCAGAGGTCAGATAAGTAGTCGCTACATATACCGGTAGTCAACTGCATTAAATTACACTGAACACAAAGTTCATAGTTGGAAAGAACGAGGCAAATTATGAAGTTGATAAAGCATCTTAATACTAAAATTGATGCAAATCCGATTTCCACGAAATCACAAAGAAATTCTCAAAACTTCACATAAAAATCCTTTGAACAAAGACATTTAAGATATTACAATACTTATCGAACATCGGTATCTTAACGGTAGATCGGCATGCGCCCTTTCCTGCTCATAATTGAAGAATGCGAATAAAGCAATTGTGTTTATTTTTTCTTTATGAGATAACTGACCACACGTATGGCCGTCGCGTTGGTCCCAGCTGTCATTTGGATCTTTGTCAGTCGTTACTGTTAAATCAGAAGTTTGAAAGTCTGACAACTAGTTTTACCAAGGGGTATCGTAATTACCCAGTTAATGTGTTATGAACGTGGAGGTCAGATAAATAAGCTCATGTAAAATACTGATATTCAGCTGTATCTGGTTCGACAGGAAGCCGACCCCAACAAAGGAAAAGGCTATGCGACGAAGTAACAAACATAAAAAAAAAAATAAAAAAACGGTCGAATTGGCAACCTCCTTTTTGAAGTCGGTTAAAACATTTCTTAAATATGCCAAATATCCAATAAAATAGCAGACTAGAGCTACGATAATATACCAAATGAAAACTAACGAGTCTTCTAGATACCGGACAATATTATTAGAAAGCAACCTAAAAACGTAGAGAACATTACTTGCTGATTCACTAATAACATCATGTCATGCGGATACTAAATGACAGCTTTTACATTACTGATTTCACTTGGCAAAGTGCACTGCCAAAATTATTTTCTCTTAACTCATAATAATGATTTCATTTTTCTCTAAAGTTACGACTCAAATCTTACGATACGTTTTTTTGAATCCCACTTTTGGATCCCATTTTTTAGGTATTCCCGATGAATCCCATTTTTTATTCCAGTTGAATCCCACGTTATGACAACATGTGAACATTTCAGAAGAAAAGTGTTATCTTTATTTTAAAGATTTATTCTCTGTTACTAATTTTTGAATTTTAAATATTTTAATAAAAACGTTCTAAAACAAGAGCAATTTTGTCGTTGATGTTCGTGTGGTGTTTTCTTTTTCCATACTTCGCAATTGCACTGTTAATTCATCGTCTCTTTGGTATTACGGCTACTCTAATAGCCATACACAGTTTTATACAAGACTCAAGACTTATTATTAACAACTCAAAGAGTTTCGAAGGCGACCTCAGAAACGCCATTTTGTATCTACGAGAAGACCCGCGTCGATTATAATATACTCAAGGAAAATGTATCGCCTGACAGTCGGGAAAGCCCGATAACCAACAAACAAAAAATGTAGATTGATTTGTGATGAAAATGAGGAAAGACATTGAGTAATACTGATCCTTCAAGTCATTAACCACGACTGATTAAATTGTGATAATAATCTGATCTCGTTGTAGTGATTAAATAACAAAGGATTAAAATAAGTGTGACTAACGTACAACGAAATTAATATTTGATGGTACGTTAGTCACAGTAGACTGTCTTTTTAAATGATCCGGCTCGAAGGACGAAAAAAGATTTAATTATTGAACGATTGTTTGATGTAAAATACAATATTACTTACATGATTATGAAACCGTCATACTTCAGTCTTAATTGGATCTAATTACTGATTATAACTGTAACGGCACGAGTACCTGAAACCAAAAAAAAATGTGATAAGAAAAACAAATTAGTTATTTAATAACGATATAATAATGTTTTCATGATAGGCATTTTTGTTTTGACCCAATTTTAGGTTTTTGTTTTTGAACGCAGCGCATTTTGGACTTAATTGACTTGTAATAAAGTAGCTGTCTGTGATTTTCTTTGCTTTGTTGACACGCTGGTGTCTATGGCAACCCACGTAACATTGCGCTCCATAAAAAATACAGCTGCAATCTTCCGGATCGAAGAACCAATAAAATATTAATACGAGCCAAGTTTGACGCCTACTGAGGTTTTCGCAGTTATAATCATTTCTGGTCTGACTCACGTAGATTGTTATTGTTTCGTTATAAATTGTTTTATCGCTTTATATTTTCAAACATTCAATCAATCAACTCAGTCCATCATACAAATCCGTGATTAGACCTGTCGTATTGTATGGATCGGAATGCTGGGCTGTGAAAAAGATGGATGAGAAACGATTGCATGTAGCGGAGATGAGGATGTTGAGATGGATGTGTGGAGTGACAAGGATGGATAAAGTAAGGAATGAGTTTATAAGGGGAAGTTTGAAAGTGGCGCCTGTTACAGAAAAAATGAAAGGGAATCGTCTATCTTGGTATGAACATGTGATGAGGAGGGATGACACCCATGTGACTAAGAAAGTGATGAGTATGAATGTTGATGGATGGAGAGGAAGAGGAAGGCCAAAGAAAAGATGGATGGATTGTCTAAGGAATGATATGAAAGAAAAAGGAGTAAATGATACTGTGACATCTGATAGGGGAGAATGGAAGAAGAAAACGTGTTGCGCCAACCCCAAGTAGAATGGGATAAGGGCAGGAAGAAGAAGACAGTCCACTGCTGGACATAGGCCTCTCCCAGGCTGCGCCACATCAATCAGCTAAGTCTCGTCTGTCTTAGCCACTTTCTTAAGGTCGTGGGTCCATCTAGCTGAGGCGTCTTCTACTACACTTGCTGATACGCGGTCTCTACTCCAAAACTCGTCTGTTCCACCGACAGGTCTTTCGGCAAACATTCAACTTACATTATTTAGCTAGTTATACGTATTACGCTATTAAATTTTTAATTCAAAGTCCACTATGCCCTTCGTAACCTACATTTGAAGCCTTTGTCTAAATGTAGGTTACGAAGGGTGGACGGAGGGCTCTACCCGCCGTCCGACCATGACCCGAATAGTAATTATAAAACTTCTTGAAACATTTTATAACCCGGGGCCCTTTTTTCACGTTTTTGTGACGTAAAGTAAACGAGAACTATGACGATAAATTGATGGAGATCATTAAAAATTACTTACTCGTTCTTACAGTAGAGACGTTTTCATTACGCTATAGTAAAAAAAACGAAGTTTAAAGGTATAATATAAAACACAGTTTTCAAGTCAAGCGACTAGATTAGATGCTGATAAGTTTTGCGCGATTTTGTCACTTTAGTTTCATGAAACCTGGATCAAATGAAAGTAATGGGGAGAGGATTTTGCTCAATAATGGGACAATGCAAGCCATTTTAGCCATTCACGCACGAGACTTGAGTAAAAACCTCTGGATGACTCTCGATTTAAAAAAATCGAACCCAAGCAAATAAAAATAGGTACCGGTATTCAAAGAAATAACACAAAACAAGTGATGGTATTTAACCTCGATCAGCGTTGCATTCAATTCACCCCACTTGAAGTTCTGATTCCTATGTAGACGAGGAATATTACTAATTTGCTCGATAACGATATCGACCTTCACTATCGTGGAAAATCTCCGACGATATCATAGAGAAAATCACCGATAGTTCACAAAAACTTGTTACAGATAGGAAAACCCAAAAAAAGTAATAAGAACACTAATTTATAATACAAGCTCTAATAAGAAAGATAAAGCCGAACGAAGAGTGATCTTACAAAAAGCATTAAAATATTTGCATAATCTGTAGGAGATTATCCGGTGACAAAAATAAATGAGATACAAGTTGTTTAACAGTCCAAACAGTTTTCTTAATAATGATAAAGGACACCACGATGTAGAATTCCGTTGAATCAATTTTCTTCATCACCTAGCCTACTTATACTGTGATTTTCGCCATGGCTTGCCTGTGAAAAAACTCATGCGAATTAAATAAATACTTTCAAATTTAATTAGGTAATTGGAAAGCTTTTTATTACCTGTACAATACGTTGCCATTCTTTTACAATGAAACTTTGCCCTCCCAGGAATTTTACAAGCATTGAAACTCTCAAACACTCAGACCCCGAAAAACTGCGGGGATCGAACCCCCAAGGAGCAAGTCTAACCTTATTCGGCTGACTACCAGTATTTTACATGGAGCTACTGACTATCGGATACCCTTTACACATTTGTGATTGACTGCATCTGCGATTTTCGGGATATCCGCTCATACTAGTCAGATCAATTTAAACTTTGCTACTACAAAAAGTAATCCTTTTGTAACCAGCCATGATCGCCCATTAGGTATGGAAAAAATAGTAAGGAAATTCTGAAGGATCAGAGTTCAAGTGTTTAGTCATAAGTGTGCCAATGCCTAAGACCTCGCCAATTGACTCTGATCAATCGTGAATGCATACAATTGCAATCATCACACAGTCCGTTGCAAATTGAACCGAGTTCAAGTATTGTATCATGATAATATATGGTCGCATGCGATGTGGTCTAGGTTATTCTTTGCTTTGATTCTTGTTGTTTAAATCTGGCTCTTCTAATCTAACAGGCAGCTGTGCTGCTTGGGAGTTGATTTTCTCTCTTTTTTTCCCGGCTAAAACAAAAAACAAGAAGAAACAATGTTTAATAGTTTCTGATTATTATTCACCTAATTAATATCAGTGACTTTTAGTTTTGATAAAAAAATGATGTTGATAGGAAGTTTTCGGCCGTTTCTTCTCTACTAAAACTCTAGGAAATGGCGAAGGGAGTTTTGGAGAATGGATGATCAAATAATGTTTTTTTTTTTGGTCAACACTTGGTCAAGGTCAGTTATTTATTTTCCTCCGGGACTTCACGGTCTCGGCCATTGTTGATTCTAGCTTTTAGCCCCTTTGTACACAACACGACGCAAGTCTCCGATACCTACGACTTTGATATCCAGGCGATCGACTTAGTTTTACAAATCCATAGAGGTTCCTATACAGGCACGCGTCCATGGATACCAGATAATTAGTTTTGTCTTCATGAGGCTAAGAGATTCTTCCTAAGACAATTTTTACCTTTTCATTATTTTTATCACTGAAAAAATACCACTTTGTCTTCGCCCGTTCGTCATATTTAATAGTACCTAGTAACTTTGTTTAATATTAAAGTTTTTTTGTTTGTTAATGACTATGAATATTAAATTAAGTCATTAAGAAAATCATGTTTGGCTTGCTTTTGTCACGTTGCAGAGATAAGTAGGTAGGTAACCTAATGTGGTGATGACATTTTAATTATTTATTAATAACACTACTTTTATATAAATAGACTAGATTTTATGTCCATGTTTTCTAACACTATTTACATATAGCTATCTAAACTAGAATTTATGTCAAAAAATCCAGTCCAATTCACCTTTAAGAGATTTCAGTGTCAAGTTTTTTTAAACGTTTTTGTCTTAAATGGTATCATAATAAAAATTCCGATCAGTCTGGTGCTATTTTTACCTATCTACTGTTTGTTCAACTTAGTTTAAAAAAAAAACTGTTATTAATTACGACTTTGTCATACAGGTGACAAAACCCCTTTTTTTAAGGCGAATCCTAGGATAGGATTCGGGAACTATATTTTCTGTCACCAAAATTTAGATTTGTCACCAAGTTGTATCACCTAATAAATATGTAGATCTATCACCACGAAATATTTTCGCCCTCAGATAAACAAAAAGTGTTCCCAGGTATGAATTACCAAATTATATAATTATAATTATTTTCCTTGTAAGGTGGTAATTAGTAACAAAATAAACAAAATGTTGAAACGATGATGACAGCATGAAAGGTAGTTATCAGTTATTTGACCTAGGCTGCAAGAGCGAGCGAAGCGAGCTCGGGACTTGGGGCACTCCGACACGGACAGGTTAGGTTCGAAGGGGATGGCGGGGTCTGAAAGACCCCGCCATCCCCTTCGTGTTAGGTTACTTTAAACCTTGGACGCAGAAATAGGAGCCCCGCGAAGCGGGGCTCCGTCGAGCCATTATGAGGACAAACCTATTATATTACATACAGAAATATTATTTGGTACTAGACCCTATTTCTTCAAGATTTCAGGTGATTTATTATGGAATTGATTTTATATTGTTTGGTGACTACAATTTGGTGACAAATCTACTATTTTGGGGACAAACTCTATTTTTTAGGAGACACAAAACTAATTAAATTGGTGATAGCTTAAATCATACCCATAGGATTCGTCTTTAAAAAATTTCTTAAGATCGACTGCGTGCTGCCCAGGACCGGGATGGCAGGCGTTCTTTGAGGGAGGGACTGTTACGTTTAGCAGTGGACAACAATTGGCTGAAGAGAAGAAGAAAGTTCAACCCTGATTCGCACAACGCCACCTATCGGGTCCAAAACTATCTTATAATTCAAGATGGAACCAACTAAACACAATAAACAACATGTCATCAAATGGCTTACATGTGACATATGATTTTTAAATTTAGATATACGTATCTTCTCTATTATATAAAAATCAATAGCTGTTCGTTAGTCTAGCTAAAACTCGAGAACGGCTGGACCGATTTGGCTAATTTTGGTCTTGAATTACTTCTGGAAGTCCAGGGAAGGTTTAAAAGGTGAGGCGGTACGAAGTTTGCCCGGGCAGATAGTTTTAAATAAAAATGAATACCAGGTGTCATCAACGTGAACAAAGACGACTGAACGCTACAGAGGAGACAAAATCACGAGGCACATCTGCAAATCAACCTCAGTCAGTCACATGCACTTGCGAATATCACGTGTATCACCACGGGGTCTCTCTGCTTTCTCACGCAATCTCTTTAATTGGTTTAATCATACTTATGTATAGAAAAGGACAAAAGGCAAAGGTTGTGGGACTGTCTCAGCAAGCAACCGTAACCCTGAAAGGGCAATTATAGGAACACGGTGGAATTTAGTCACTAATAGTCTGAGACTGCCTTTCGCTCCACCCAGGGATAGGAAACATTTGATCATTTTACCACATTTCTAAAGCACATGCTAAACGTGTAGTCGACTCTTCGCGTGACCAGAAGGCTGGCCTATTTCTTAGTCAAAAAATCAGCTTTGCCATCCAAAGTGGCAATGCTACCAGCGTTCTGGGCACTTATCCCGCTGACAGCGATGTCGATGAATTTTTTGACACTCTTTGTTAGTTACTTTAGTTATTAATCGGTAATATATTATTAAAAAAAAAAACATTCTCTATCCACCAAAAAAGAAAGGACATAAGGCAAAGTACCACACTGACTGCTCGGTTGGTTGTGAGATAGATTGTGTTGATAGACAGGTCTTGATGATCATGATATGAGGGAGTCGAACCCTCTTTTAATTTCTCCTGTCGTGGGTGTGTTTAAATTTACATAAAACTGCCACACCCGGAACAACTACCCGTAGGCCATACAAGTATTTTTAGGTGCAGGATTCGAAACCGCGACACGCAACAGCCACTGCGCCAAGAATACCGTATTGATATTGGTATTGATCATTAACTTGCTATACAACATTATTTTTTGTTTTTGCGAAACCCGATACACCTGTCTAGTATTTTTGTATAAAGTATCTATGTACAAAATTTTAAAACCGTATCATAAAAATCACAAAGTTATAAGCTTGTATTATATTGCCTGTTTTTCCGTTCAAAAACATGCTCATTTCGCGGTACACCCGCGTAAACTGCGTCTCCTGTGTTATACACTCGTGATAATAGTTTGGCAATAGGTACCTAACCGTACGGTGATTGTATTGTAATTAACTGGTAATAAAATTTAATTAAAATATTTTTGAATAAAAATATAACATGGTGTAAAAATTATTGGAATCGAATCAGTTACTGATTCTGAACAAACTATATTCAGGTTTCGCATATACTAAAAATAATTTTGTATATTTTATTTTTTAAATATTAGTTTAAAAGCGGAAAATTTTTAAGATTTATATTTAAAATCTGAATATTAATGTTTTGTAGATATAAATACCGGTTGAATCATACAGACTAGTAAGGAGAATGCACCCGGATGAAGTTTGGCATTTCGAAACAACCAGACATATTAATGATAAACGCATACATAAATGTCATTTCGCTGTTGATCTCAGTCCAGTGTTAAAATACAAGACAGAAATTGACGAAACTCTTTGATTTTTTCTGTGAAAATTTATGAAGCCTCGTTTTTTTCACAACTGCACTGTTCTGCTAGAATATTTTTCCCCACATATAAGTATTCATAGTTGCTTTGGATTGGTTGGTTGATATGGGATTCTTATGGCATCATGAATGTTTTTATTATTGATTTGATACACTGTGATTTTATGTCTCTTGCTAGCATAAGGTAACCTAATTATTAACTGGCCTGTTGGTATAGTGGTTAGTGACCCTGATTGCTATGCCGGAGGTCGTGGGTTCGATTCCCACCCAGGACAAATGTTTGTGTAATGAGCACGATCATTTGTTCTGTGTCTGGGTGTAATTTATCTATAATATGTATGTATTTAGAAATATATAAGTATGTTTATCAGATGTCTAGTACCCATAACACAAGCTCAGCTTAGCTTGGGACTAGATGGCATTGTGTGATAGTTGTGGAATATTATTATTATATTTAATTCAAATAGAGTCCGCATCACGACTGAAATCCTTTTAACGTGGTCCTAGTACCACGAATTCCGCAGGACTTCAGACGTTATGTGGCGCGGACTGTGTCAAGATTTTGATGTCAAAATTATAAAAGACAGTCCCATGAAACGACCACCTTTTATCACTTCCTAGTATTTTAGTTTGAGATGAAGTGACGCAACAATCTTCCATCATCACATCTTATATTCTTCTTCAATATGTTTGGGCTTTACTTCCAGCTGATTTTCAATTTATGCTTTACACTAACGAACTATATACCTAATAGACATAGCATGGCGTCTTACAAAAATTCCTAGACTAGAAATAAAGTAAAACGAACAAGCGACGTATATAGACGTCCTTGTGGTTTTTTATCTAGAAACTGGTTTTGTCGCCGACGGAGTTGTTGATGTTAGAAAAATACGATTGTGACTTAACTTTGAGAGCCTTCTGGAAATTCTTTAGAACTGGAAAAAACAGTTGAACTTTTGGCTACAGGTTTTTGACTTTTAACGGACGAGAATAACCTGATTTTGTAGACAAATGTAAAGAAAAAATAAAGTATTTAAGTCGTATTACAAAAAACTATAAAATAAACCTTGGTTTAAACCTGGACTATCAAGTCCAAGCTTATCTGCAGAACCATAGTTTAAATTTCTCCGGTTTACAAAACATAAATGACCATTTTAAATCAATCATATTCCTACTCCTATCCTACTTGGGGTTAGCGCAATACGTTTTCTTCCATTCTCCCAAATCAGATGTCACGGCGTCATTTACACATTTTTCTTTCATATCCTTTATTATACAATCTATGCATCTTTTCCGTGGTTTCCCTTTTCCTCTCCATCATCCACATTCAAACCCATATATACTCTCTTAGTCAATTCATGTTTGACTATTAATACCTTTTAAAATTACAGTGTCATCAATCAAAAACGCATCAATTTGCATTTTCTCTCAGTTTAGTTTGTCTTACATGTTTATATTTTCCTTTCCTTTGATCTTAAGCTAGACATAAACTGAAGACTTTGTTATTTCAACATCTTAAAACAATCTTGCGCAGACGCCGAAGTGACGTAACGGTTGACAGTCAAACGCAAACGCGTTATACTCAAAATGCAAATATGAAGTATTTGCTTGCCTCATTTATTTAAACGATAGCAAAAGCTATAAAGATTAGGTGGTTAATGAGCTGGTTTAGAAATTAAAGTGTGTGAGTTTGTCTTCGTATTTTCTAGAAGTTTTTTTTAATGTTTCAGCAGTATCAGTCGAGGTGACTGCCCCCATGTGGCTTGCGGTAATCCAGAAGGTATTTAGAATTAGTAGGTAGCAAGGTAAAAACTGGTTAAACCTGAGCTGGATATCCCTAAAACAAGTTTTGAAAATCACTAAACCTTCTATCTATCTTCTAAACAAATATTATGAAGTGGTAGATTGTTTATAATTACGTTTGTAAAAGATTACATCTGGGAATACTAATCTAGTTTCACAAATTCTTTCGATATCGTGGAAAAAAGCAAGTCTAAAAGAAAAATCATCATGTTGGAGTAATAACTGTATGGCAAATGGTGTTCTAGTGTGAGTATAAAACATCCATAACATTATCTCGGAAGAATACAGATTAAAAATTTAAATAATTAAAATTAGCAAGTAGGTAACCAGATTACATCCGAGAATTGAGACTACTTTAATAAAACTGCAGTAATTGTGTTAATACGATGAATTAATTCATTCGTCTCAATCTATATATTACTGTTATGTAGTTGCCTGGTAACTAGGCTAGCACCATTGTAACTAGAGCCAAGCAAATCTAGGTCGAGCTAGTTAGAACTAGGTTTAGTTGTGAATCGACCTATGCAATCGACACCATGGTACTCGTATGTTGCATAGTGCAGCAAAAATATCGATTGAAGAAGCAATGTGGTCACATTCCCACAGCAATTCTATGGAATTGACAGGGCACAATTATTGTTCTATGAAATGTTAAAAAAATAAAACGAGGGGGGTATTTTAGTGTCTATTCATGTGCCTAAATATCCATAGTTTTACCTGTAGACATAGCACATGGACCAAGCATCATTTGCATAAAATTGCCATAAATGTATATTACCTCTAGAAAAAGGGAAAAACAATTACATTTATGACATTTATCTGTTTCCTGTAAACAAAAAAAGAGTTTATGATAATACGTATAAAGGAGACAGATGGTCCTATAGCTGTCTTTCTCTTTAAGGTTAAGGAGACTCAGTCCATGCCAAATCTATGATCTAAGCTAATCTTAGTAGAGCAGTTGTCATTGACAAAATGTGGGTGAACGACATTTGGGATGTCTACCTAACCTTTCTAGGCTAATGATGGCGTGACGGTAAAGATAGAAATAAAAATAAATAGCGCAGTTTTTTATGAATACGTCATAGAAAAGACAGTCAAGTGGTCATTCTGAAGGACAGAGAAGTTAATAGTAGTTTTAGCTAAAAAATAAGTCTTAAAATAATGTCTAAGTTCAATGATGTCAATTTAGGTTGGGGAACTATATAAAATTGATTCTGTTCTATTTTTAGGGTTCCGTACGTCCGAATACAAAAACGGAACCCTTATAGGATCACTCGTGTGTCCGTCTGTCTGTCGCTTACAGTCAATTATCTCCGAATCTACTTGACCGATTGGGTTGAAATTTGGTACACATATCAATTCCTGTGACCCAAGCACAGAGGTGTGACGTGAATAGATGAAATCTGTATTTGGGAGGTAATTTTTGGGGGGGAAGGAGAAAATGAAAAAAAAAAGTTTTGAAAACTGCATCGTGTGACATATCAAATGAAATGTCTTGTTGAGACAATCTTAAATATATTTTTTTTGTAATTTTAAAATAAAAAGTTTCCAAGTTATTCAAGAAAATAGACGAAATTTGACCATTCCCCCTCCCCCCTTATCTCCGAAACTACTGAACCTAAAATTTTGAAAAAAATACAGTAATTAGTTTTCTACTTATAGATTATAGGAAAATCTATAAGAAGTCCATATCTGTATATGGGAGGTAATTTTTGGGGGAGAACGGGAAAATTAAAAAAAAATATTTGAAAAGTGCATCGTGTGACATATCAAATGAAAGGTCTTGTTGAGACAATCTTAAATATATTTTTATTGTTATTTTAAAATAAATAGTTTCCAAGTTATTCAAGAAAATAGACGAAATTTGACCATTCCCCCCCCCCTTATCTCCGAAACTACTGAACCTAAAATTTTGAAAAAAATAAAGAAATTAGTTTTCTACTTATAGATTATAGGATAACCTATAAGAAGTCCATATCTGTATATGGGAGGTAATTTTTGGGGGGGGAAAGGGAAAATTTTAAAAAAAATATTTGAAAACTGCATTGTGTGACATATCAAATGAAAGGTATTGTTGAGACAAACTTAAAAGTATTTTTTTTGTAATTTTAAAATAAATAGTTTCCAAGTTATTCAAAAAAAATAGACGAAGCTTGACCATTCCCCCCCCCTTATCTCCGAAACTACTGAACCTAAAATTTTGAAAAAAATACAGGAATTAGTTTTCTACTTATAGATTATAGGATAACCTATAAGAAGTCCATATCTGTATACGGGAGGTAATTTTTGGGGGGGGAAAGGGAAAATTAAAAAAAAAATAATTGAAAACTGCATCGTGTGACATATCAAATGAAAGGTATTGTTGAGACAAACTCAAAAGTATTTTTTTTGTAATTTTAAAATAAATGGTTTCCAAGTTATTAAAAAAAAATAGACGAAGCTTGACCATTCCCCCCCCCTTATCTCCGAAACTACTGAACCTAAAATTTTGAAAAAAATACAGAAATTAGTTTTCTACTTATAGATTATAGGATAAGAAGAAGTCCATATCTGTACATGGGAGGTAATTTTTGGGGGGAAGGGGAAAATTAAAAAAAATATTTGAAAACTGCATCGTGTGACATATCAAATGAAAGGTCTTGTTGAGACAATCTTAAATATATATTTTTTGTAATTTTTAAATAAATAGTTTCCAAGTTATTCAAGAAAATAGACGAAATTTGACCATTGAAAATAGACCAAAAAAAATTAGGTTCAGTAGTTTCGGAGATAAGGGGGGGCCCTTATCTCCGAAACTACTGAACCTAATTTTTTTTTTAAATTCAGGAATTAGTTTTCTACTTATAGGTTATAGGAAAACCTATAAGAAGTCCATGATATTAAAATAACATGGTAAATCACTCAATATTGTGCGTACCAATTTGGGTCAGATTTAAAAAAAACGTGGTAGGTAACATCGTACGGAACCCTCTTCACGCGAGTCCAACTCGCACTTGGCCGGTTTTTTATTATGGGTCGGCTCGGCCATATGCCAATGATTAAGATGAAAATTTGATTCTAAAAAACTTTTTGAAAAAAAGGGAACCGACTTCAAAACCAAACACAAAAAAACTGCAAAATAACTTTTCTTTCGGAAGTCGGTGGCTTTGTTTTTTATTTCATTGACTATGGCCACCGACATCCGAAAGAAAAGTTATTTTACAGTTTTTTTGTGTTTGGTTTTGAAGTCGGTTCCCTTTTTTTCAATCAAAAAGTTTTTTATATTTCCCTTTTTATTAGTTTAGAAATTCAACAAAAATCTTCATATAATCGGCGTCTTTGAAAATCTGCAATCCTAGTAAGCAACAAAAACGTATCTGTACGGGCAACTTCACGAGATATCCATTATTGTTATATACTAAAACCTTCCCCAGAATGTAACAAATACTTTTCTGAAAACCGTATCAAAATCGGTTCAGCCAAACGCGAGATAATCGTGGACAAACATACATACATACATACAGGTCGAACTGAGAACCTACTTTTTTTTTTGAAGTCGGTTAAAAAGACATATAATTCTCCGACGTCTTATAACGTCCAATGTAAGTCAGTACATTTCAATTATCAAGAGGCAAAGAATTAATACGGAGCTACAGTCCCAGTCACAAAACTTAATAACTGGGAAATACTGGCGTTGGTTCCAAAGCGTGGAATCTCTAAGGAGAAAACCAGCAAGAAACTCTTTGATTCAAAATCCATTCAATATGTTCATAAAATCATAACGATTCATAAACAGGTAACGACAAACACGATTAAAATTCAAATTAACATACGAATTACCCTTCACGCATCAACAGTGGTTGCAAAAACAATAAATAGCTAATAAAATATCATTAACAAGCAAAAAGGTGATTCATTCAAATAGTAAATTGTAGTTTATTTATAATTAAGACATAAACTTTATTAACACATTAAATTAAGTGGTACTGACGTGATTCTAATGTATTCAGAATGCAGCTGGTAACTAAAATAAGCTTGGTCCTTCGTCCTTCGAGCCGGATACCTAAAAATTTTATTGGTCTTTATTACCGCAAACAATATTTTCTAATGACGATTATTTTGTGCACCTTGAATACAAAATGTGACTCACAGTTGAACGAAATAGATGAATTTTAAATATTTAGACAATAAAAGAAAATTCAAAAACACTGTTAAATAATTATTTCCACAATACAACAAGCTGAAGTTAAATTTTTGTCTGAAACGACAAACAATAGCCTTTTCAATACATTTCTTTGATTTTGGAAGCGACCTTGTTTTTCAAATTACTTCCTAAAGCGAGATCCATTGATCTATTGTTATGTTTATCCGTGCGACCTCGTTCGTTTAGTTTTTCTGGTAAAAACAGAACTTATTTACATACAAATAAACTCTTTGCAGTAAATTTCCTGTAACGGAAAGTCGATAAGGGAAATTTTCTTACTTCTTTTGTTTTGTTTTTTCTTTTTTCAGAAATGCTGGTCTTTAATTAGTTACAGAGCTCTATAAAACTTCAGTAATCGCCTTATTTTACTCCTCACATCACGATAGTAAAATCTTATTTATATTAATTTGCTGCCTGAAAAGTTTGTGTTATATCCGTCCGGATTAATCTTTTCGTTCCGAAATTTTTAATCCCGAAAAGTGAGCGGAAAAGATTAAGCACAACCTGCCCAATTCACACTAAATTAAACTTAACGGCTAAGCACATCAACCTACCCCGATCTGTAATTTTTTCTCAATCCAATATGTACATTCTTCTTTTATTTTTCAGAAGGGATTTTTACATTACAAAAATGCAACAAAAAATCTTAACACATCATAATTCTAAGGACATCATCATAATATAATTAAATGATCTATTACTAATGATACGATGAACCACATACTCTCCCCATACAAATGTGCATCTAAGTCCGAGGCGCCATGATGTCCAAACATTACTTGTTAGACCATTGTCCACGCCTTATTTGGCCACCATATGTGGCCATAATGGGTTCCTGGTTACCACATCATGAGTAGATGTCGCAAACAATGAGACGGAGCCATCATTGTAACGGGATTTTGAAAGATACTGTGTTACAAATTGTGTTTGTGTTGGGACACTGATTTGGCACGGTAAATCCTGGGAATTATTGCCAAATGTGGGTATTTCTCAAAACGAAGGGATGTAAGATATGATTGTAAAATTCGTTCAATTTAGAGAACATCGAAATTACACTTTTTCAAATACGTTAATGGTTTTTTGGAGGCAAAACTTAACATTGTTTAATAATGTATTTATGTTTTTATGGCTGTTTTTAAAGTGTCATTCAAATGTGACCAACAAATCACATGTTTTATTGCAAAACATGGTCATTCTAGTCTAAAGCTAAAGCGACCAAAAACTACTTACAAATTGAGCAATGAGTCGCAAATTGTCTTCTGAGAGTGCGTGTCAAAGTCAATATGGACATGATTATCACAATTACACCACTGTGGCACAGGGAAGGCCAGGCCGTTTTAGGTTACATGGTCAGACCAGGCATCTAATTAGTGGTTTTTTTTTTTTTTTTTTTTAGGGTGGCAAAATCATCAAATGAGTCCTCCCGCCCTGGGTGGGGCGGGAGGGACTGTCAGACTCTTACTGACTAAAATCCACCCGTGTTCCGTCGGATGCCCTTTACGTTCCGGGGCCACGGTATCCTGGATTAAGAAAAATCCGCGACCCCGGCAGGCATTTGGCCCCATAAGGGGCCCCGTCGGTGACGCGTGAAACACGACGCGCCACCGACCCGGGCTTGGTCCTTGGTCGGACGGCGAGCATACCCATTACTCACCGTCCGCAAGCCCGCTCCGCCGCTGTGCCCTCTGCTGTTCAGAGGGACACGCGTTGGAGCGTCCACCCGACAGGCTATTTGCATATGGGCAAAGAAACCCCTTAGGCACACAGTGCCTAAGGAGAGTTTTTGCCCGCATCCCAGGGCGCACCGGCCCGAAAAACTGGTCTTCCCCTCGGACGTATCCGAGAGGGAACTCCAGTCCACGGACGCACGTGGAGGTTTCCTGTCTTAGCACCCCATCTAATTAGTGGTAACATAATTCGTGTGAAATTATACGACAAAATGTGTGAATGACATTAATTCATAGATTTCAGGCCTCTGAAGTGATATTCCGACAAAATTATTAATGAAAACACAATCACCTGATTGTACTGGAACCAGTTGATTGTGTTTTTATAATGTTAAGGTAGACTTCCGTGCATCGCGATCGATCACGGCCGTGCGCGGCTTACGACTGTCGTCGGTCGCTCGCGACAATAGTATGGCACCGCTGCCGAGGCCCGAGACAGACGCGCGCGGCCGACGAGTGTCGTGAGCCGCGCGCGGCCGTGTCTTGAAATTTAGTAGATGTTAATGTTTAGTATCTTTTTTATCGTGGTAAACTCAACTGAAATGAGTCTGAGTACAAGTCTGTCATCCAGCGACCCTTCAATAGCTCTTCTCGTTCCAGAATGGAGTTGGACTAATATTTATTAAAACTTGGATCAACGTTTAGTCTAACTTACGAAGTTGAAACTCCTAGAAGGCTCGACTGTTATCGATAAAACTTCGATAACCGATCGACTCGCATAATTGATTACTCGGTTTTGTTACACGTGTTGTGACTCACCCATAACTTTACACCGTGTAATAATTGATTTTACTGCTTACATGTAAATTCTTGACAAAACGTATGGGTTTCAAGCAAGGACATTATTTTTATTGTAGCAATTTATCATAAATCATTAAATAAAACGTTTATAGTTTCATAATCTGCAACAACAAATGAATAGTTATTATCTATTTATCTTGTGACCTTGTATTTCTGACTTAAGTATGCTTTACAACAGTGCCAATTACTTTGCCTTTCTAAATCAGATGAAGATAAATTACCTCATTACTTTGATTTAAATCACTTTCTCCTTACCCGTGTCTTACAGCGCAAACGCATCAAGTTTCATCCATTCTCTCCTGTAAACAATTTCATGCCTTTTCTTTCTTATTTTCTTCTATTCTTTCATTTCATTCCGGTCAATCGATTCACCCGTCTTTAATTTTTTCTTCTCTCCTGCTCTATCTACCAACCTTCCTTTTCCATCAATCGCTCTCACGCCCAATTTTCTATCTTGGGTAGGAGCATTATTCCTGCCACACCCTGGATTAACAAGTACAGTCAGTTTCAGTTTGTTACAACGCATTGTAAAAACGCCAGCACAACAACCTACCCCAATATGTCAGAATTCTTTAAGACAATTCCAACTTTATTACAAAAGAAGAACGTTCATGTTCGATTCGGGAAAGGCCGATTGGAGTATTGAAGTGCTGGCGTTTTTACCACAAAATTTCTAAGTATTTTCTACCGGAAAATTCGAGATGACACCTATCAAGGAAAACCATTCAAGGAAGTCTTGAAAAGAAAAAAGCAGTGACTGTAATATCTGTTTTTACTTGAGGTCAACGCCATATTGAGGAAAACCACATCTGTAACGATCTCTAATGTCACGACGTCTAGACAAGCTTCTTGTGACGAAACTTGGAGGAAGTCACGCCCTTTATATTGTGGTTACAATTACATGATTAAGAATGGACAGTCTTTTCTGTAGATAGAATGCGGAAAATTCGACTGTCAACATTCTTGGAACTTCACCAAACGGTCTACGGATTTATATCATCATTGCCATTCTTTTGCCCCTATCCCATTATTTTTGAGTCAACGATAGTTATTAGATTAGTCGATTCGTCACGATATCATTCAGTTACCTATTTTCTTTCTTTCCTAAGATAATCTCATACTGGGGTGCTAAGACAGGAAACCTCCACGTGCGCCCGTGGACTGGAGTTCCCTCTCGGATACATCCGGGGGAAGACCAGTTTTTCGGGCCGGTGCACCCTGGGATGCGGGCAAAAAAAAATAGATAATCTCATACTAGCTTCTAAAGTTTACCTTCTCCATCTCTTATCAGTTTCATCTCCATCACCGTTTAAATTGGTCACTGTTTTGTCACATGCATATCTTCAGTAGTCAAACCTCAAGTTTCTTTCAACTTTACAGACAAAAACGGCAGATTCTTACTTCCTAAAAAGTTAATATTGTTGTGTTTATTAATAATTTAGTCAAACACAACAATTAGTACCGACCAAGTGATTTTGTTTTGTAATCAAAATATGCAACTGGAACCATCATTTAGAAACCATTACATATTTAATTACATAGTTGGTGTTGGTTATGTCACAAGCCAAGTAGCTGATGTAATTAACACTTAGATTTTTGAAACAATTACAGACTTAAAAATATGTAGTTTTACGACTAGCTAGTGTTTTTTTAAAACATTTTAAGTACTAGTATTTTTTTTTGGTTTAGGTTTCACGCATCTAAACTCACATCCACAAAAAGCCATGATATTTGGTACTGGTGAGCAAACAGGCACAATTCATTGCTGCTTTGCTTGCTTTTGCCCAATGCCTCTACAGTCAACAATTTGCGACAAATTAGTATCTAGAGAGAAAGTGAGGCTACATTGCAGCAATTCTATTTGAGTAGCAGAACTAGATTAGCCATTTTTCAACCCCCAGGCTAGTACTTCCTTTCCGAACTTAAGTAAATAAAACCTACCATGCTCTCACTCCATCTCGTTAATGAACAGAAACCTGACTGACATTAATGTCATGAGAAGGATAGCTGTACCTTCCATCTTCCTCCACATTTCTTTGTAGTTATTGATACACTACTAAATAATGCAGCTACTTTAAAACCTCATAGATATCATGAACATAGCCAGGAGTAGGTAGATTGATTTTATGTACTTGTATCACGAACTGTCATAGAAATCATAACATTGATAAGCCTTTTTCCCGGGATTTCATTTAATTACTTACGGGATTTTTAACCGATTTGGCTGAAATTTGAAACAAAGATGGCATAATATATGTATACCCTAACTCTTCATCCTAATGTTCCTAACAATTTTAAAATTTCAGAAAGATCTCTTTAAAATCCCGGATTCCCAGAGGCATGTCCATATTAATGTAAACGTTTCAGGTTATTGACCCCAAATCAATCTACCTACTCCGAGCTATGATTATGACCCAGCTATGGCATTGGCAACACTTCCAAGAGATCCAAGCAATATAGTCATTACTTCAACTGTGTTAAACCACAATTTTCAATGAAATTCTGCGTAACCAGGTAACCATAGACGTACATTGTAACCGCAGTCTAGAACATAGTAGTCATACTCGTCAATTATTAGTATAGGATCATGGATTATAATTATATCGGTCATGGAACTGACAAGCGTTATGAATTAATCGGTGAGAAACCCAGGCAAATAACCTGGGTTTTTCATTCAATTATTATAAAAGCAAAACATAAAACATGTAGTTGTACCAGATACTGACATATAAACAGGAATACTTCAGAGCGCATTTGAATGTAGTTGGTTTCCGAAACGAAAACGAATCCTACATAATTATGTATTATCCATACCTATTTTAATTCGAAGACATGTGGCATCTAACAACCTGCACTGGGTCGGCGTGATAGATTATAGCACACTCTCTCTCTCTATGGGCCTGTCCCAGCACTGGGATCATTATAGCCCTGCTAGATGATGATATTATACCTAGGCATATCTGTATGACGCGTAGCATAAAATGTGAAACCATGTAAATCTTGAATTAAAATGATCATCTGATTTTTTAAACTGGTACTGACTTTCAACTTTAGTAAATTAACATTGACACAAAAAAAGCCAAAAGAGGAGAGTATTGAAAGAAACTAACAGTCAACAATGAGTACCTATATTAATTATACTACAGATGTACTTAAATATGAAAAAAATATGATATAAATGGATATATAATTTGACATGATGACGACCATATCAATAATAGGAAACCTAAGGAACGAGTGTTTTCAAAAAGTATTCCCGAACTTGTCGTTTAAAATAAAATTTAATTTAATTTTAAATTGTAGGCCACCAGAACGTAGAAATGTGTTAAGTTTCACAAATCCATTTGCAGCTGTTTTAAAAACTCAAATCTTTTACAAACTTTAGAGTAACAAAGTCAGTTCAGCTAACACGGCTTCAAATATTGATTGATTGTAAACACAAACATGCGATAAGCGTGCTAAATGCGAATGTAACCGATTAACATCGAAGCCGCCATTACGATACAAGTTACGAGTAGGTTTTAAAAAAAGGTTTCACTCCATCACTCCGATCGTTAGATAAGTTCTTGTTTATTGTTCACGATTTAGCAGTTTTATTAAACGGTGATTTCTGAATAAACTGCGTTGACGTGTTTTTTATCTCGGAGACTATATTGACAAGTACAAATGGCAAACTGAAATAGATTTCAATATTTCAATTCAATAGCATTTAAGTCAATTTTGACATTTTCACTTGTCTCCTAGATTAAAAAATAAACCACATAAAAAGTCCTATACCAAGTTTTTTAGAAAAATGACATTGTTGGCTGTCGATACCTTGAGTCAGTGTAACGACTGAAGTCCTTTTGACGCGGCGCTAGTGTCTATGTCATAATGTCATTACATCAAATTGCATTAAAAAAAAGTAGAAGGTACCACGAATTTTCTAGTACGCTCAGTACCCAAATCATGAGTTGTCATTACGATACTCGATCATATACGCATCGACCGCGTTTGGCGCTCTCATTGGAGGAAAGTTCATACAACCTTAGAGCGGGCCAATGAGAGCGCCAAACGCGGTCGATATCGATGATCGATTACCGTAATGACAACTCATGGTATGGGTACAGGACTTGAGTCGTGGCGCGGACTATAGTGTAAAAGCAATGGCATGTTCTTCCCATTGGTTAGGTCACAACCTTTTGGGATAACTAGGAGCCTAAGCTAACGAGTATCCCATGTCGTCTTATAGCGTGAGTAGTTCAGCTGTGGGAGCGAGATGGTGCTAGACGACTTGTATATCTCTGTTTCTTTCCCTCATTGGAAGGTGGCCACCAGTACAAAAAGTATTTACAACACCTACCTTAACATCAATAAGTCGAACTGCGAAGGCAGCAGCGTCAGGGGCAGTGAGGCTGAGTTGGCAGGGGGTGCGGGGTGCGGAGGGGGGCCGCACTAACGCAAGCGCCAGCGCAGCTCCCGCGCCGCTGCTGCTACCCAACTCTAGCTTCTCTGTGCGCCCGCATAGCAGACTAGAACACAACCCTGGAATAAGAGAAATAAGTGATTGAAGTAAATTGGATAAAAGATGTTGTAAAAAATTACTCGATTATAACATAACACTCGGAAAACACTGCACGCTAATAAATGCCCTGTGGTTACGCTGCGCAGAAAGAACGGTTAGGTCTTTTATCTATAACTTCATGTCATTGAACGACTAATCTGATTGGCTGTGAAGGGTCCTATCTCTATCCTCTTCCCGCACATATCTTCTCGCTTTAGTACGAGAGAGACCGCTTAAAAAGCGGCCGCAGTTGAAACTCGGGGCCAATCGGTTACTCACAACGCGCACCTCACGTCAGAGCGCTCCAGTTGCCTGCAGTCGACAGCCGCCCCTCAGCCGCGAGGAGGTCTCCGGAGAATTAAGGTATTGTGCAATCCTTCCTATATTTCGATCTGCATTCTGTCTTGTGTTCCCGGCAGAACGTAATTTCCATGTCTTTCGTTCACAGCCAATTAGCAATTAGAAAAATTGTCGAAATATGTCGTCGACTATCAGGCACTTTCTTCATTCGAAGACTTACTGGGTAGGGTGAAGCGGGCAGAGAAAAAATTGCAGGTTCAGGCACCTAGTGAATGTAAGAAATCTCCTCGCTTGCCCCCGATTGAAATACCCGAATTTAATGGGGATATTAAAAATTGGCCGCTGTTCATCGCCAGTTTTCGAAATGCCGTGCATAATAATAGTTCGCTAACAGCATGCGAGAAATTATATTATTTAATTGGAAAATTAACAGGCAAAGCTCGTTCGATATGTGCAGGAATTACTCCGTCAGCTGATAATTACCCACTTATATTCGATTCACTTTGTGAAAGGTATGAAGATAAACGGCAATCGGCAACTTCATATCTAGACCAATTATTTGAATTTAAATCTATTTCGTCAGGTTCGCCGGCTACTTTAGAATCATTTCTCGATAAATTCGCAACGTCGGTAGCCGGGTTTAAAAACATAAAGGTCCATGACCACGCTGATTTTATTTTATTGCATATCGCTCTTAAAAAACTCGACATAGACACTGTACGGGCATTCGAATCTAATCATCAATTAAAATCAAGTAGTTCCGAAATTCCATCTTTTAGTGAATTAGTTGAGTTTGTTCGTGAGCATATAAAGGTGTTAGAACGAACTTCGTCAACAGTCTCTAACAATAAATCACCTGCAAATCGCAAACATACTAATGCATACACCTGTATAGGTGATAACGAACCTACCGCGTGTGTTTTGTGTAAGGAGAAACATGATCACGTATATAAATGTAAAGTATTTAATAGTTATAAACCCGATCAGCGATTTAAGTTTGTGAAATCAAACAATTTATGCATTAATTGCTTAAGTCCAAAACATCGTGTGTCCGCTTGTGGGTCAAAGTCCACTTGTAAAAAATGTAGCTCTAAACATCATAGTTTGTTATGTTTCGGCAACAAATTGAGCGACGCGCACGGTTCAAGGTCGACCGGCGCTCGCACGCCCTCTGCTGAGAGACTTACGAAGCAGACTGATATATCGTTGTGCGCGACTGATGAAAACCGTATTAATTCTTTATACCGGGGCCCAACAACCATATTGATTGCTACCGCGCAAGTTATTGTAGTAGATTCTTTTGGCAAAGAACATATTGTTCGCGCAATATTAGACAGCGCTTCTCAAAGTAACTTTATCACGCGGGATTGTTGTCAACTTTTGGGTTTGAACATAAATAATAAACCTGCCTGTGCAACCGTCAGGGGCATAGGAGGTGCTAGTAAACAAATACAGGGTTCCGTACAAATTAAATTTTATTCTCGTTTCAATCGTAATATAAACTATAATATTGAGTCATTCGTAATAGATAAAATTACTGAACGTTTGCCAACTGCCACGGTTGACGTTTCGCTTTTGCATAATTTTAAAAACTTACAGTTAGCAGACGATACATATTTTTCTTCAAATCCGATTCAATTATTGATCGGTGCTTCGACTTTCCCGCACTTACTCTTATCTAACAGAGTTCAAGGTCAGCCTACACATGCGTCTCCAATCGCCTTGCAAACTGTACTCGGCTATGTAATTGTCGGTAAGGCGCCGGTTCTTATCGATGACAATTCGACCGTTTCGTATTGTTGCACCGCGGAGCCGTTAGACGTAGCGATACGAAAATTCTGGGAATTGGAAGAAGTAAATGTTCCCCCGGTACTCAGCCTAGATGACAAATTATGTGAGGAGTTTTATGCCCGCACTACCACTCGAAATAGTGACGGACGATACGTAGTCGCTTTGCCTTTCAAGGGTGATGTCGAATCCCTGGGCAACTCACGTCAAGCAAGTGAACGCCGGTTTCTCTGCTTGGAAAGGAAGATGCAAGCTTCTCCTAATTTAAAGGCCGCGTACGACAACGTCATCCTAGAATATTTAGAGAAGGGCTATATTTCACCTACAATTCCTGATCCTTCGGAACCTTCGTACTACATTCCGCATCATGGTGTGATCCGAGATGATAAGGTCACAACCAAACTTCGTGTCGTTCTCGATGGTAGTTGTAAAACTACTACCCGCGTTTCGCTTAATGACCTCTTGTATGGTGGACAGAACCTACAAGGGAATTTGTTTAACATTATAGTTAATTTTCGTTTGTTTTCGATCGCGCTTTCATCAGACATTCGTCAGATGTTTCCCAGCATTGGAGTCCGAGAACCTGATCGGCGTTTCCAACGCATCTTGTATCGGTTTTCGTCGCAGGAACCTTTGCAAGTTTATGAGTTCAATCGTGTCGTTTTTGGACTCAAATCTAGCCCCTTTCACGCGCTGCGAACTATTAAGCAGCTGGCGGAGGATGAGGGTGACTCGTACCCTCAGGCTAAAGCCATTGTCGCTACGGGATTGTACATGGACGATTTTGTCCATTCCGTCCTCACGGAAACCCAGGGCATTTCTACCGCTTCAGAGATGATTGGTCTCATGAAGGCGGGTCAATTCGAGTTGGTCAAGTGGACCAGTAATTCGCAAGTAGTATTGAATTCTATCCCGCTTTCGCATCGTCTGCCAGCTGACAAGGAGTTCGACGGGTCCGACCAACATAAAGTACTTGGTTTGTGTTGGTCGCCCACGTCAGATCACTTCGCCATGAGAGTAAACACTCCCACTCAGACTTGTACTAAGCGTACAATATTATCGTGCATCGCTAAAACATGGGACGTCATGGGATTTGTCGCGCCTGTAGTCTTGCATGCCAAGCTTCTTATCAAGAAGCTTTGGCTATGCAACTGCGACTGGGATGAGACACCACCTGAAGATATAGTCAGGCTGTGGACTCGCTTTAAGGAAGAGCTTCCTTTGCTCTGCAACATAAAAATCCCACGCCACGTTGGTATTGTCGCTGATAGTGTGGTCACACTCTTAGCTTTCGCGGACGCTAGCGAGAAAGCATACGGGGGAGTGATTTATTTCCACGTCCACAATAGCGATGGCAATACAGTCAATTTGATAACAGCTAAGTCTAAGGTCTCTCCCAAAAATGTAGTTTCTCTCGCTCGTCTTGAGCTCTGTGCTATTCTTGTGTTATCCCAGCTAATAAGAAATGTCGTGGTCGCTTGTCAAAACCGAATAGTTTTCCGTGACATATTCGCATTTTCGGATTCGACGGTCGCGCTCTGTTGGGTACATTCGTCGCCCCATCGTTGGAATACCTTTGTAGCCAACAGAGTTTCGAAAATACAAAGCGATTTGTCACCGCAAAATTTATATCACGTGTCCGGTGCGGACAATCCAGCAGATTGTCTTTCACGCGGACTCACACCCTCACAAATTATAGACCATCCGCTTTGGTTCAGGGGACCCCCGTGGGCTCACTTGGACATTTCACAATGGCCTGTCGCTCCTTTCAATCCCTCCTCAGTGTCTGAAGCACCTGAAGAGAAGAAAAATTCGTTGTTAGTCGCTGCACCTAACGAAAGATCTTCTATTCTTTGTTTAGTCGATCGTATCTCGTCTTGGAGTAAATTACTTAGAGTGGTAATTTACGTTTGTCGTTTCGCTAAGTTGTTACCGGTTAATAACCGCATGTCAGCATCGGATTACGATTTCGCTGAACTACTCATTCTACGTGAAATTCAACGCTTCTATTTCTCAAAGGAAATTGCCAGACTCAGAGAAGGCAAGGATTGTAGTCATTCTCTTCGGCACTTGAAACCTTTCCTCAAAGACGGACTCATTAGAGTCGGAGGCCGTTTAAGAAATTCAGATTTGGGTTATGAAGCGAAATATCCAATTCTACTCCCAAGAAAAGATCCTATTCTGAATTTGCTTGTCGAATACCATCATAAATTGAATTGCCACGCGGGTCCCGACCTGCTGATGTCACTGTTACGTCAAAGATATTGGATACTTTCTGCACGCAATTTAATTAGGAATAGGATTCATAAGTGTCTTCCCTGCTTTCGTCTCCGTCCCAAGCCAAGTTTCCCTGAGATGGCAGATCATCGGTCTTGTCGTGTAGTTCAAGCAACTAAACCGTTCGTTCACACGGGCACGGACTACGCTGGTCCCTTCAAGGTTACCATGTCTCGCGGCCGAGGCATTCGTTCTACCAAGGCATACGTGTGTCTGTTCGTCTGCATGACTACACGCGCGGTACATATCGAACTAGCCGGTGATCTTAGTACAGTCAGTTTTATGAGTGCTTTCAAACGATTCCTATCAAGGCGCGGCCCGGTTAGTAGGATTTACTCGGACAACGGGACAAATTACATTGGCGCTAAGCGTAAACTTTCGGAACTTCACGACTTCCTTTGTTCGAAATATCACAACACCGAATTTGGTCACATGTTAGCTGAAAATCGCATAAATTGGTCACTTAATGCCCCGACTGCTAGTCATTTCGGCGGTAATTGGGAGGCTAATATTAGAAGTTTAAAGATTCACTTATACCGTGTAATAGGTGATACCATCCTTTCGTTTGAAGAGTTAAATACCGTTCTTACTCAAGTCGAATCAGTAATGAATACTAGACCTCTTTGTAGGACACTCTCTAGTGATCCTTCAGAACCACTAGCTTTGACTCCAGCGCACTTTCTGAATCTCACCCCTTTAAAATACTTGCCTGCCGAGGAGATAGACGAGAGAACAATTGTTTCGAGACATAAATTGTTAGACCAATTAGTACAATCGTTTGGAAGCGCTGGAGAAGCGGATATCTTCACACTTTACAATCGCGTCGTAAATGGAACACGCCGATCGATCCAGTCACTGTCGGTACGGTTGTGATTCTCATAGTAGATAATTCGCCCCCACTTCACTGGCCTTTGGGTGTCGTGGAAGAAGTTTTTCCTGACTCCACAGGAGTCACTCGCATCGCCCGAGTTAAGACATTGACTGGATCCTACTTGCGTCCCGTCGTTCGTCTTTGCCCATTGCCTAACCAATAAATTCGGCTCTCGTCATCCAAGGTTAGGTTAGCATTAGTAATTAATTATTTGATTTCATTGATATTTACGTATAGATAATAGTTTAAATTGTAGTTTAATTTCACGAATTTCGCCTTCAACTCTTGAAGGCATCCCTTCAAGCCCGGGGGGAATGGTTACGCTGCGCAGAAAGAACGGTTAGGTCTTTTATCTATAACTTCATGTCATTGAACGACTAATCTGATTGGCTGTGAAGGGTCCTATCTCTATCCTCTTCCCGCACATATCTTCTCGCTTTAGTACGAGAGAGACCGCTTAAAAAGCGGCCGCAGTTGAAACTCGGGGCCAATCGGTTACTCACAACGCGCACCTCACGTCAGAGCGCTCAAAGTTGCCTGCTGTCGACAGCCGCCCCTCAGCCGCGAGGACGTCTCCGGAGGATTAAGGTATTGTGCAATCCTTCCTATATTTCGATCTGCATTCTGTCTTGTGTTCCCGGCAGAACGTAATTTCCATGTTTTATTCACAGCCAATTAGCAATTAGAAAAATTTAGCATAATCCGCGCTTCCACCCTGAAAATTGCACACTAATAAATGCCCAGGAATATGAATTGGTTTATACTTATTTAGCAAAAATATACGCCCGAATGCGGGCTAACGACTAGGTAAGTGATATTGCACCATGACAAATCAGAAGTATCTAAGTAGTAAGTACTATTATATTTAATAACGTGTCATTTTTACCCGACTACGGCGAAGCAAAAAGGAGGGTTATGATTTTGACCGGTATGTATGTATGTATGTTTGTATGTATGTATGTATGTTCATCTGTTCCCTCATAACTTCTGAACTACTTATCACTACTTGACAAATGAGGTGTCGTTAGAAGCGTCTCAGTTGTCCGCTGGTTATAGGGTAGGTGACGTGTCACCAAATCCAATATGGCGCCCTCTAGGGGATGAAAAGTCGTAACCGAAAAAAAAAATTCGCACAGTATCGACATGGGTATTAAATTAAAGGGCTTGATGAGCACATTTGAAATATATATACATTATATAGCTTTTACTAGCTACTTTGCCTGTTTCTAACAGTGTCAACATGGGTATCAAATGAAAAGGCTTAATGAGTACATTTTAAATTCACTCGCTGCTTTACTTATTATATCAAATAACCCCAAAATAGTGTAAATAAAAAATAAGTTAAAATAACTAAAACCCGACTACGAAAAAAACGTTATTTAATTAAAAATTAATTAAAAATTAGTTATAGTAACTTATTTTTTATAAAGTAAGTTTCTAGACACTAATTAAAAATGCGGAAATTGTTCTGTGAAAACGAAAGCAACAAAGAGGCTCACCATATACCTACGATATGCCTGAATATCGTCAGCCAACAACCGACACCCACGTCGTTATATTAACATACAGATTAGGAAAATAGGCTATGAACATAAAACAGTTTATTTTATTGCGAATTTGCAAGCCAAACGAGAAATTATAGTAACAGCTAGTGAGCTCGCTATGAAAATAATAAGCAATCAGAGTTTGGCAAGGAAACACGACTGGTGGGCTACCATGACGTCGGCGTCGTAAAACGAGAAATAGTTCCACTGTGGGAACGAGATGGCGCTAGAAGACTTGTATAGTTCTGTCTCCTTTCGACAGTGGAACTGCCCCTGTTTATCCAACATAATCATGTTTATTATACTAAAATGAACCATCATCATCAGCTGGAAGACGTTAACTGCTGATCAAACTTTCACCCGTAAAATTGTTTTAGATATTTTTACTGCAGTGTTAGTAAGTAACCTTCGCGCAACTGCAAGCATGAGCTGATAAAGTTTAATCGCGTTCAGATGAACGCGGGTATGTTAAAAAGTTATAAAGTTCAACCTCTGTTAGGACGTGAATTTTTGACCCTAGCGACTTTTTCATAATACTTTGGACGTTCACTTAAACCATGTTAGGAATCTATTTTTAATCTAACTTAGAGGCTTTTACAAGGAGGACCGGACCTAACAAGTATTACATAATCGTCAAAACCGGCTGAATTCTGTCAAATGGCTTTGTTTGTGCCGATATCGGCATACAGCCGCCTGCGCAGGTAAATTGTACAGAGTTGGCGTCACTACGCCAATTGAATCTACACGTATTCTATAATTGTTTGCTTATGCTCATTTATGGGAGGCCGGTTATACCAGTATAAGCTGGTCTCTCATTCTATTGAAACTATGTTATAATCTAGACCAGCACAATACCAGTGAAGTTTGGCTGGTGTACGATTACCTATATCCCTTTGGTTACCTGTCTATTATATTCTGAGAGAAAAAAGGGAAATAACCCAATAATATGTAAGTAAGTAATGCCACGTTTTAACTCAAATCGGTATCTAAAAATCTATGTCCAAAACAAACTCAAGCATTTATAATAATTTTGAGAGGTTTCGTAGGGATCACTTTTCGTTGACAAAACAAATAACGAGGTTTAAAGGTTTGTCTTTGGCTTTCCTCTCAACGCGTAACAAAATCATTTAAGCATATTCTTGTTTATGAGACTATAGTTCTTTTTACAGATACATTTAGGCATGATATGTAAAAAGACAAAACAAAGTCCGGACGAGACGCTCATAAGCCGATAACATCCGGACAAATCCGGTTCTAAAACCCTAAGCACGTCCAATGCTAGAAAACCGACAAGCGCCATCAGAATTTGCGATAAGGCGCAGACGCAGGCTATAAAGGGCATCCAGCCGGTCAGACAGAAATAAGACTACTTATTTAAAATTCCTAGCTATTCCTAGCCTCATGAAAAAAACATTAAATTAAATACCTTTAATGAATTTAAGTAGCTACCGAAAATAGCCTTCTGTGCGTCCGTTTGGTAATCGTTTTGCTCATTAACTCCTGGACTAACATGTTTTTGTGTAACGTTTTAAGTGATTTCACGTGATATTTAGGTATCGAGTTAGGAAACGAAGCTATATAAATTTTTAAATACAACTAAGATATTTTGTACACTACTCTGTTTTAAATGAAAACTTGAAAAATTAAATAACCTTTCAAACATTTCTGATGACTAACATGTTTTGTTGTTAAAACATTTTACAAGAAAACAAATTATAATCAATAATAGTCTATTAAAGGTCTGTTGAAGTGACACAATGAACAATAAGTTATTTATACTTATGCTAATGTTGTCATTTATGATTTTACGAGCCTCTGTACCGGTTGAGCAGCCTTTTATACATATACTAGTTCGTAAGTGGTTGTTATCACAATTTAAATACTAGAATGATCTTTACAAATGGTCCAACCGACCTATCATCAAGTTAGGAAAGACAATCCAAAAATTAATTATATTTAAATCTATATTTATTTAACTACCAGATTTGCACAAAAATGCTGCAAAGCAAGCGAACTTAAATTAAAACAACCTTGAGGTCTACAGGTGTTCGTAAAAGTTCTAGAAATAAAACACTTTTTTAAGGACGTCATTTAAGTCAGTCGTCAGTATTTGACGTCGAAATAACGTCAGCCCAGCTGTTTGGTTACACAATACATTTTGGACGTTTATACACGGAGGAAAGGACAAAAAAATATGGACGGTAGTCGTTGGCAAATTATCAACTGAAACGTATATGTATAGTTTTCCAAACAAAATTTAGGACATAACAGAAATTACGCGCGGTTACTCTAACATGAGCTGTGATATCAAAAACTTGAGGGGAAGGCCGGTCAAAGCTAATTGTAGATGGCGCCACCATAGCTAAGTCCTACCTCATTAGTACTATTTTGAAGTACCTATAAGACGATTTGAACCAATGACGATGCTTGGAACAAACTATGCTAGCGCCATTAGTTCCCCAGTTGCCATCCCCATTAAGTTACCATACCTACTCTAAGCGACAACGATCATGTAAAAGTCTAAAGTTGATTTTAAAGGAATGTAATTACATAAACAATAATCATAAACGATAACCTGTTTCAGAAAGTAGTTCTTCTGGACACAGCGTGCATTGTTAGGAGGTTCCTTTCTCTGGAGCCCTGACCGCCAATGGCATGGACCCTGTTCCCGATACCAGTAGGCTATTTTTTATATTTTTAAAATGTGATAAATATAACAATAGTAATAATACCCTTGAAAGCAACAGCTACTTGTTCCTACCCCTCATGACTACGATTCATCATCAGGGATGTCTCATTTCTATTTGAAATAACAAAACAAATTAAATTCAAGTCGTTCGTTTAAATGCTTCCGTGTCTAACAAATTAATGATACGCTTCTACAAACACACACCTGGGGAAATGGAGCCTCACCCATAAATATTGACAACACAGCCCCATTCTAAAGGTCTCATTATGCTAAGCCTACTCGAAGCAGTTCTATTTATAGAGCAGTCCGCACCTTGCGTAAGACTTACGGACAGAAAGCCGCTTCTAACTGCAAACACGTCTTCGACACACTGTCTGCATTGCAAGAAATTGATACTGGATAACTGCAGGCTCGTTTTCACTTAATAAGAAGTTGGTGTAAATTCTTGTGTTCATTTTTTTGTAGCTGGTCGGATTGATGCAAAAGATTTGTGAGATAATCAATAGAACATAAAGAGGATATTTATTGCAGTGTATGTATCAACAGATCTACATTATCTCACTCACGTTAGTAGTGGGGTATCTGCCACTAATGTCAACTGTCAATTACAAATGGCGCGTAAAAATATAACCGGATACTTCGTGTCATTGTGAGCCAGTGAAATAACGATTAAGCGAGAAAACAAAGAACTACGTACATTTATTATGTCTATCATTTGTTTTGAGTTTCCGATATTTCTACGCAGTTGCAAGCGATTGCCAACACTGTGCAACAATCATGGAAGAGTCCGTGATCGTGGCGCTTGCAGACATGGTAAATATCACGTAAAAACTTCCAATGGATGCGTAAGTGACCATGTCAGTTAAAAAAAATAGATTTGCGGGATTTTGAGGCTTAAAAACGTTGTTATGACAGAGAAGATTACCAAAAGATACGATCCTGGCACAAACGTGCAAAGATTTTATGCAAACTGAACTGAGAAGCTTCTGCAGATCACATTCCTTAGTTTGTACAGGGTCAGACACCTTCTGGTAATATGTACACTAAAAAGATTTTCTGTTCTTTTTAATAACCAGCAAAGCGGTTTTTCCGCTATAGCAACTAGTTTAATGCCCTAACTATAAACGAAGTATCATTACATTCTACGAAATGGAGTTTATTGTGCTAAAAGCCGTCAAGACACCGCAAGATTTCCTAAAGACACGGTATTGCTAACTTTGTCGCACAACTTAAGTAGGTTCTGCTAAGTGAATCCAAATGGTGCCAATGCACTTAACATTCTCATGACGATACCATTGCCAATGATCGGGCACGGTTCCAATAACTGTCCTCAAATGAAACTTTGCAGGTGGTGATATCGGAGTTAGCCGAAGACTGACGAAGATTTCCGAAGACCAGAGAATCTGAAGAACGCTCAATGGGAGCAAACGATGCTACCCGAAGAAAGACGAACAAGGTTCCCCGAAAATTGACGAAGTTACCCGAAGACTAACTTAACGATTTGCAAGCAAAACAAAACCACAAATTACACAATACTGTGCAGCCGTTTAGCCAGTTCTTTCACATCACATGCCGATGCACGAACACTGACATAACAAAGAATCGAACCCTGTATTTATAAATTACGTAGTTCCGTGAGTACGTTTCTATTGTACGTAACTCTATCGTTCGTTGACCTGCCGTGACGTCATTGAACCTGTAACCATGACCACCACGGGTATTTTGAAGAGAGATTTAAAAAGAGTACCTAGTTTTTTGATCTGAGAGTTAAGCGAAAATCGACCTTGGTGTGATCGAAATAGTCTTTAGAATATAAGATTTGCCGAGTTGTTTTTGCTAGTGGTAGAGTGGGGTCTTGTATTCGCCGGGCAGGGTTATAAGGGTTTTTATCAGGAATTTGACACCAAGATCGTGTTGTCTTGGCTCCATCTTACAGCGGCAGCGGCACCTACCATTCAAATCACTGGTAACACGTGGATTACAAGTCACACTCTCTCACAGAGAAGAGATCTATGTTCCAGCATTGGGAACACTATATGTTTATCTAAGACTAAGATGAGGATTCTAAACAAGTCATATTGTAAGCCAAGCCTCTAAACATTTCTACTTTACATAAATATTACATAATAACATTGCCAGTAAATTACTCAACAAAACATACATCTCACAAACGTACTCCCTTGAACCGACGGGCTTGAAGCCATTACAAATAAGCCCTGTCATATTGTTTGATGCAAATAAGGGTACTTGTCTTATGAATCATGAGATAACAACTGCGTATATCACTGAACAAATGCTAAAAAAAACTCGAGACATTATTATTATGGGTGACGACTCGTCGCAATGTCCATAAGCCCTTTCCGGTGATGAGGATTGAGGAGTGACTACTGAGCTTTATGTGGGATATGATGAGAATTCGTAAGATGGGAGTGATTACTTTAGCAAACGCTTGGATGAAGCTAACTTTGGGATGATTTGTAGAATTTGAACTTGAAACATACCTAGTGTAGATATCTATCATGTCCAAACTCTTCAGACTATTGTATTCTACAACAGGGCATCAAATCAAATCAATTTTAAAACAATTTATTTCAAAGGTAGCATAGGTCTCTCCCATCTGCTATTGCATCAAATATGTTCTTCTAAGTCGCCTTTTGGAGCTCGTCTATTCATCTTACTGGGCTGAGCCCAAGAGCTCGAGTTTCTTATAGCGTTTCTTGAAACAAAAATATTGAACAAGAAAATCCCTACTAATTCTTCAATTTATTGTTGGTTACAAACAAACGTGTCGCGACCTTAAAATTAGGCAGGGCAATTAGTAGGAAGTTAATAAAATTGTGATGTCACTAACGACTTGTGCAACGAATGCGCAGGCGCAGCACACACGTGCACCTCCACGTTACAGAGGCACTAGTTAACACGAACGTTTGTCATAAGCGTAACGTAAATTTTTTATGAACGACTTTTCAATCGAGAACACTGCTTTACTGTAGAATTTTAAAATCAATTATGACTGTTTGTTCAAAATTAAGTCAACTTCTTCAATGATTTTGCTCATGATGTGTACAAGAATGGCAACTTTTGATATAAAAAAACCAGCCAAGTGCGAGTTGGACTCGCCCATGAAGGGTTCCGTAGCAGCAAGCATAGATTAGAGATATAATTATATTGAGATTAGTAAGTAATATACACAAACATTGATGAGCAGTGGTGGCCCAGTGGTATCGGCCTCGGCTTACGAGTAGTAGGTCGTGGGTTCGAACCCCGTCAGGCGCATTACTTTGTGTAATTTATTTTCAACACCACTGCTCTCAAAACGGTGAAGGAAAACATCGTGAGGAAACCGGCATGTCCTAGAACCAAAAATTCGAAGACATGTGACATCTACCAATCCGCACTGGGCCCGCGTGGTAGATTACGGCCCATTCCCTCTCACAGAGAGGAGACCTGTGTCCCAGCAGTGGGAACATTTATAGGCTGATGACGATACACAAACAATAAAAATAACTTTGTTTTTCATAGTATTTGTATGAATGGCAAAGTTATATTTGCGGTTTTTGAAAATGTACTATCTCAAAAACTGCTAACTGTATCTCATCCAAACCAATTTTCGTTGGTAGTTTTGGTTGAGGTCTACATTACATATTTTTTTTAGTTTTATCGTTCTCTTATTTTAGAAGTTAGGGGGGGGGACGGACACACTTTTTACCACTTTGGAAGTGTCTCTCGCGCAAACTGTTCAGTTTAGAAAAAAATGATACTAGTAACCTCAATATCATTTTTAAAGACCTATTCATAGATACCCCACACGTATGGGTTTGGTGAAAAAAAATTTTTTGAGTTTTAATTCTAAGTATGGGGGGCACCCCCAAAATTTGTTTTGTTTTTATTTTTGTGTGAAAATCCTAATGCGGTTCACATAATACATCTACCTACAAAGTTTCAACAGAATAGCTCTTATACTTTCGACAAAAAGTGGCTGTGACATACGGACGGACAGACAAACAGACAGACAGACATGACGAATCTATAAGGGTTCCGTTTTTGCCATTTGGCTACGGAACCCTAACAAGGAATCATAATGAATTTTAAAATGTTTCGTATTTACCTTACGTTTACATTACACCGCTCGTGCCGTTTATGACGTGACCCTTTAAGTTTCACAAGGATTTCATACTACAGTTGAAAACGAACACGAACGAAATAGGATGTGAGGTAAAAATTGGGAAACGTATAAATCAATTTGTTGGAGCAAATTGTCTGTAATTAGCAGTTTTCGTATTCGACAATTAGAGTGAGGAAAAGAAAGCGCACATAACTATGGTTGAGCGCCATCCCACTGCTGGCATCTCCTCATTACTTTCAGATGAAAATTGGTGTGGGGCTGCATAATTATGGTAATTAATAACTGGCAGAATCTAAGTGAAAACAAGGAGTTTTAAATTTGGCACAGATGAAGTGTGAGTGGAGAAAGAGTAGATAAAGATAATATTCTTATACAATATGGTTTACCATAGAAAAAATTCATTTTGATTTGAATAAATCTTACATCATCTAAGACTAGTCTTCGCTTAGATTGGTCACCATGATCAAACAAAAGATTACTGCATGTTTATAACTGGGTTATTAAATGATTAAGATCATCAAAGATGTCACTATTAAAACATGTTTTATAACAGCTAGTTGACAAAGATTACTTGACAATCTTGGCTTGTCGAGTGCTCTTTATCACCATCAATAAAATTGTCGTTTCC
Organism: Agrotis exclamationis; assembly: GCA_950005045.1. Taxonomy (NCBI): domain Eukaryota; kingdom Metazoa; phylum Arthropoda; class Insecta; order Lepidoptera; family Noctuidae; genus Agrotis; species Agrotis exclamationis. The sequence goes on along the minus strand of OX465417.1, from coordinate 3,790,377 downwards.
AAGAATTTGATGACGTTAATTTCCAAACAAATATTCGTCGCTGTTTAAACAACTAAATGTATGGTCAGTGTAAATTGAATTATGTGAAGTGTTATAGGATGTTAGAGGTATCATATTACCCACTTAACCTTTGAGTTGCTGCTGATGCGGGCGATGCAATCAACGAGGTAGCAGCAATTTAAGTGTAATTAAATTTCACGAAAAGTTTTAGAAATACCGGCAAATGTATTTTTGAAAGTCGTGAATTAATTACTTTTTTATTAAAAATTTCATTGGGTTAGGTAAGAATAACGATATTAAGAAAAGTCTAAAGAAAATAAAACTCCAAATTTTTTTTAATTTTGAAAATTCGGAAAAATCCGACGAAAAATTCCAACACAGGGGGGTCCAGAATCATGTCCTGGACCCATGGTATCCGTTTGTCCGTCGATATCTCTTACACCCTGTACATGAATTCGAAGATATGTGACATGTACCAAACCGCACTGGGTAGTGAATTACAGGTTGTCATAGAGAAGTCTGTTGACCAGCAGAAGTAACATAACAGGCTGGTTGTGATGATGATGAAGTTGCCTAGCCTATCCATGGTCTACATGTAAGTTAAAATGAAAGGTAATTAACGGACAGACAGACAGAAGTGTCACCTTCGTATTTATAGAATTAATGGATAAAGATTGAACAATTGATAAGGTTCAAATTTCAAATTAGAGTCACATCAATACCTGAGAACGGAATATCAACTTATCAACTACTGCAGCCATCTATTGTATTCCAATAGAAATATGATTGATTCTCCGACAGTACATAGACAATACAGAAGTCATACGTGTGTGACATAAATCAGTGAACGTTAATGATAGCCATTCGACCGTGAAGATATATTTAGTCGTCAGGTTGTTTGCAAACACTGTTTACTATTGCAGGGAGATAGGAACGGTGTGAAAGATAGGCATTTGTACGCACAACGACAATCAGACCATACAACCTGGTCTGTCATTGTTTGGAGAAGCCTAACAATGTGAGGTCAGCATGAACTGGAAATTCCTTGATGATCATCTCCAGTGGATATTAACCTCTCATTGTTGATGCGGAAAGTCTATCAGCAAGGTCAGTTTATACTGGATGTCTTGTATTCGGGTTCATACTCGTTTAACTCCAGGTCAGGGGTCGTTACTCTAGCTAAGGTCTTGCAGGAAATGTTGTTAGTAAGATAAGCATCAAGGAGAGTTCATATCGGAATGTCAACGTTCATCCTTCACTGTTGTAACAAGAATATGCGCTTTCCAGACGAAACATTGTAGCGTGATACTTTGATAAGATGAATTACATTGAACTCTTTTGTAATAAGAATAAATGTTACTATCTGTATTGTAATGGACGCTTTGTGTTTTCTCGTAATCGTTTTTATCCTTGTTTTATCAAGAATGACTACTTTGCAGACATTGAAGTTATAGACTGAGTCGTTTCTTTTAAAAGTCTAAAATATTGTCCTAAACGTAAAAAAAAAACAGTTTTTTTTACATGCCCGTATTGTCCCACTCTTACTCCACCATGATTATTTATTAATGTGTACATATGTCTTTTTGCCTTTTTTGTATCATTCTACCTCTTTGATTCCATCGTAAAATAAAATATAGATACTAAAAAAAATAATTTTGATCAACGTGATTTTATTTTGTTATCCATAGAAACAAAATCATTCAACCTTATTTTTCTGTTCTTTTAACAAATCATCCACATACATTTATTTTGATAGAAGGTGAAATTCTCGAGGGTATCGTATAAACATTAGCGATTAAAATAAATAAGAAACATGATGTTGAATAGTAAACTGACGTGGAAAGAGAGGTCAGTGAATTATTAAAATGCTGGAAAACAAAGTTGACATTGACTTTAGTTTGCTGAAGGTTGGTCGTGAGACAGTCAAGGTTGGGAGAGCGTCGGGTGAACCAGAACTAATGGCAGCCATTAACTTTCTTGACTCTCTCTGTCTTGAAGACTGACATTTAAAAAAATGGATCGATCTGTATCACGAATACGTCACGTATTACCAAAAGTAAATATTCAAATTTTGAATCGAGAATTTTCTAACTTTTTTGAATACAAAAGAAATATCCCTCAAGAGTAATAAATTCGTCCTAAATTATAACGAGTATTTTCAATTTCAAGATCGAAGCCGTTTACGTTACGTGCTTGTGCTAGCCCATTTGTCTTCCCCTATGTATATGTGAAATATTATTCTTTTTAAATGGTTTGAAACTTCATAAAATAACATTTTGGACTCCCTGTTAGAAAGGGTCGTGCGATGAGCCTCGCATATAGCGAGATGGAGATCCTAAAAACCGTCTCTTTAATTTTTAACCTATGTATTTCTTTTTAATTTTAATGTACGATACGTCAGGGCATAAAGATTTCATGTTTGGTGATCTACCATTTTAACACTCTGTTAATGAATGTGTTGTTGTGTTGTTCCATAATTTGAAGATTAAGATCATGCATTTTTAACCGACTTCAAAAAAAGGAGGAGGTTCTCAATTCGGTCGGTATGTTTTTTTCTTTTTTTTTTATGTATGTACACCGATTACTCCGATGTTTCTGGTCCGATTAGTGTAATTCTTTTTTCGTTCGATGCAGTATACTTGCAGTTTGGTCCCATACAAATTTCATCCAATTTGGTTCAGTACTTTTTATTTTGTGAGCATTTTTATTGATGGATGATGTGATGATTTTTACTTTTTTGAGTGTTTGTTACGCGATTACTCCGCCAATTCTGGACCGATTTTCAAAATTCTTTTTTTGTTGTACGAGGAATAGTTCACTTTAGGGAACACTGCAAGTTTCATCAAAATCGGTTCAGCAGTTTTTGATAGGGAATTTTATTAGCTTATTGTGTACATGAGCGATGTTAATACCAGTGCTAAGGATTACCAAATTCTAGTGCACATGTAAGAAATGATGTATTTGGCAAGAATTTGGGTTGAATATTTAAACTAAAAAGAGTAAAATAAAAAACTTAAAAAAAAAATGTAACCGCCTTCAAAAACAACCACAAAAAAGGGTAAAATAACCTACAAAATAACTTTTCTTTCGGAAGTCGGTGGCATAAAAGACGACGAAATAAAAAAAACAAAGCCACCTACTTCCGAAAGAAAATTTATTTTGTAGGTTATTTTACCCTTTTTTGTCGTTGTTTTTGAAGGCAATAAATTTTTTTTAAAGTTTTTTTTTTTCTACTTGAGATTCAGATCTACTGATGCTGTCAATGAAGGCATCGCTGACTCAGTCGACTAGCTCACCTCGCAAATATATAAAAAAGTGAACATAAATCGTGTCCGTTACCCAGGCCAGATGTTGTCGAAAATGGTCATTTGAATCTTATAGATAATTAGTTTTACTGCTTCTGTAATTGTTGCGCACATTTTTAAATTTGTTGCGCTTATAGTTTTTTAATTATTTCACAAAAACATTTCCTGCTGGGGTAACGTTACCCCAGCCAGACCTTTTTCTTTCTAATGGGAATATTTAAATAAATACTAGCTATAAAATTAGTTGTCTAGATGAAGTAAATGTTGTGCCTTATTTTGTATTTATTCTTTCTTCGGTTGCGAAGTTATTCGAGATTTTGCTGGGGTAACGTTTTTGGTTTTGCTAGATCTTTGAAATGGTTAAGCGGATTCTTATCATATTTTGTACATGACTTCTTAGGAATCAGTTTAAATTTGTTCTGCAATAAAAAAACCAAAATAATGCATAGCTTAAAGGTTATTTCATTAAATAGAAAAACACTTCAATTGGTCCCAGCACTCTCAATAAGAAGTCTAAAGACTTACTTTAAACGTTATTTTAAAGCTTGTAACTGCCTTCAAATGTATGTGAAGTTTCATTATTATCCTGTAAGTATTTAACAAGTTATGATGATATTCAGTTCTTCACGAGCACGGTTTTGATGCGCGCGGTGTTATTTGGCCACTGGATTGGATATATGAACTGAATGTTATGTCAATTATTAGTTTTTTAGTTCAGTTGTATATCAGTAAAATTTCAGCCTAGTACATTGGATAATTAATGAGATAATACGATTAAAGTCATTAGGAAGTGAATGACCGTGGTAAACCGACCAAGTTTAGGTGATTACGAAAAAGCGAAAACGCAGAACATTATACTATCTTTTTAAATGTTTAGTATAATACACCTTACAATTTCGGTACAGACGCGTACACTGTTAAATAATAATACAATAATATCTGTACTATGAAAACATTATTATTATCTTTCAGTTGCACAAACTTATCAAAAATCACCGATATAATTATGTCGTTCGGTGGGACGTGGGAGGGTGGGAGGGGTGAAAGGGTGTAATACATTGTTTGCATAACGCACTAAACATGTCATCTTTTAGAGTGCGCGTGCACTTCGGCAGTTCCGTTTCCTGTTTTTGCAAATATCTATCGAGTGCGTGAGAGCTATTATATAATAATAAGTGTGGCGAATTACTGCTAATGTGGAGTGCTTCTATTGATGATCATAATTATGGTGCTTGATGAATTCACAAAGAAGGTAAGCTTGCATATTGTAACTACAGAAATAGTAGCAAAATTATTATTAATATGTACATGTTGTTAGGTACTTATCTAAAACTGTATTTTTTTAAGGCTTAAATACCTATTTGAATTTAGGAACTTATTATTTTCGTTTTTTTTCGTACGTAGTTATTACCTGTACTGGAATTCTCAACAATGATAACGACATAATTATTTATCCTTCGCTACATAGTGCCTATAAAACAAAGTCGCTTCCCGTTTGTCTGTCCCTGTTTGCTTAGATCTTTAAAACTACGCAACGGATTCTGAAGCAGTTTTTTTTTAATAGATAGGATGATTCAAGTGAAAGGTTTTTGTGTATATATTGTCAACATATGACTTGAAACTTGATTAATGAAATTCATGACTTAGCGACCGATTTTTATCGTTATCAATGTCGGGAGTCGGGACTATCGCAACAGGTAGGTAGGTACTTATTTGCACAACCTCCTTGGACACGTAGACTTTAAGAAATCCATAATTACCTTTTTGCGATACTCGCGTTGATATAAACTCGCAAATAAATGACGATTCGAGTTTCAAATATGTATCAATCATTACACATTCCAATACGTGTATATTTAAATAAAAACTGTAACTGTGTACTGTGTATACTGAAATCTATTCGAAAATTTCAAAAAAGCAAAATTACTATCTGTAATTTTAATCTGTGAGTGTTTTTAAGTATAAGTTTATTAATACTTTAAAAATTCAATTTAAATGATTATTTTACTTGTCAATAAAAATTCTTTAATAATCATGTAGTTTTTTTTAAACTTGTGTACATGTCTGTACTAAATTTGTAACACTATCCTACATATTTTAGAAGGTACCATAATGTTCTGCGTTTTCGCTTTTTCGTAACCACCTAAACTTGGTCGGGTTACCACGGTCATTCACTTCCTAATGACTTTAATCATATTATCTCATTAATTATCCAATGTACTACGCTGAAATTTTACTGATATACAACTGAACTAAAAAACTAATAATTGACATAACATTCAGTTCATATATCCAATCCAGTGGCCAAATAACACCGCGCGCATCAAGACCGTGCCCGTGAAGAACTGAATATCATCATAACTTGTTAAATACTTACAGGATACTAATGAAACTTCACATACATTTGAAGGCAGTTACAAGCTTTAAAATAACGTTTAAAGTAAGTCTTTAGACTTCTTATTGAGAGTGCTGGGACCAATTGAAGTGTTTTTCTATTTAATGAAATAACCTTTAAGCTATGCATTATTTTGGTTTTTTTATTGCAGAACAAATTTAAACTGATTCCTAAGAAGTCATGTACAAAATATGATAAGAATCCGCTTAACCATTTCAAAGATCTAGCTAAACCAAAAACGTTACCCCAGCAAAATCTCGAATAACTTCGCAACCGAAGAAAGAATAAATACAAAATAAGGCACAACATTTACTTCATCTAGACAACTAATTTTATAGCTAGTATTTATTTAAATATTCCCATTAAAAAGAAAAAGGTCTGGCTGGGGAAACGTTACCCCAGCAGGAAATGTTTTTGTGAAATAATTAAAAAACTATAAGCGCAACAAATTTAAAAATGTGCGCAACAATTACAGAAGCCGCAAAACTAATTATCTATAAGATTCAAATGACCATTTTCGACAACATCTGGCCTGGGTAACGGACACACATAAATCAAGTGTAGTTCGTTATTATTTTTAATATCCTTCGGAGTTAATTGCGCAAGTAACCAAAGTGAAAGCCGCGTATATACCTGCCATATAGAGGTTATTTCTGCCATTTATATCTACTTTATGTAAATATAATGTGTTTAAACACAAGCTGGCTTCAACAATGATAGTTTTATTTACTTAAACTGTTTGTACAGTATCTGGTGTTGCAGTTAATGCTGGCTCGAAAATCTGTTTTACTATAATAATTAAGATTATCTTATCGAAATGAGACCTGTTTCAGTGATTGAGTCGCCGGTCGGCCCAATTCCTTTTCTACTTATTTTATATACTGTCTACCGTTTCACTAAATACTCCTTTTACCTACTTTGTTCATAACTGTCACATCAACCACAATCCATCCATCTTTTCTATTGCCTTTCTGTTTCCCTTTATCACATACTCAATTACCCATACCAAGGTAGACTATGTTTAATTTATAAGCATAACCATAACTTAATTATTGCTTTTGTAGTGGCATCAAAAGCGGTTATGGAGTATGTAAAAAAGGGCCTCGTTTTCGAGTAACTTCAAGACTTAGACCAAAATTTAAATGTTATTAATAATATAATGCTGCTGTAATTAATTGCATTTCTTGGAACTGTAATTAGAACACCCCATACCAAGAAGGTCGGAACCACCACTGTGCTCCCATATTCATAGGTAGTGTTCCACTGCGTATGTGTGGCGACCTGTTCCCATGTGTTGATTCTCAGGCGAAGCATTGGGGCGCCATGCGGCCAGGTCAACCGTTTCTTGGCACACTTTGACACTTGGATACGGATGCAGATACTGTCTTGATTCCAACTACTATGGGAGTATACAATCGGCAATTTGTACTTAACAAAAATTGCCTTTGCTGTCATTGCTTGTGCTGTTAGTCGAGACACAGATTTTACTATTTCATTCTTCTGTAGGGTGCCTTTCCAGTTAATGAAGGTTGGTTATGAATTCCAAAAAAAATCTTCTTGTCCTTTGTGTTAGATGTAATAACTACTACTACTACCTACTTGAATGACTTTTGTAAAAGTACCAATTATAATCAGCACTTTTTTTAAAGATCAATTTATAAGTCAGACCCTCAAAACGCCAGACCGTTTTCTCTTGACTCCGGGTCCTTCAATTTCTCAAGTAAGACACTCCTCTTTGGCTATCACTATGTGTAGAATCATTCCCATTCCATCCCATTTCCTTTAATTTTAATATTCGACGTTCAAAAGTGGCTCTTCAATGGCCTAATTGAAATAAATGATTTGACTTTGACTTCCCCGTTACTTATTCTTCTCAGACTTCAAGGTCATTGTGTTCAAGAGTTATTTCTCTAAAAAAAACACACACAATTACATAAGATCAAGCCGATCAAGGGACATTTTCTAACGGCTTCTGACAAACAGTTACGTGACCGCTTGGCCATCAGCTAATAGTTTTTGCAGCGCTCGTTATAATCACAATAGGATTATCTGAAGCCATTTCTACGGCCATAGCTTCCTATATATTGCTAGCTAGAATTTCTGCTGTACCAGTACCTTGTTATACACTGTTGTACGATAGATGTCTTAGAACCAAAAATTCGGAGGCGTCACACCAACCAACACTGGGCATGGGTGGTGCGTTTACTCACTTTGTCACAGAATGGAGATTTATTGTGACCCAGCAGTTTGAGCGTTCTTGTCTAAACATGTTATTGTCACGAACAGCTACTTTGCCAGCCATTATTTTCTAAGAAGTACTTCAATAATTATTTAGTTCAAGAGCATCAACCCAATATTTTGTCATTTGATCATGTTGTCTTCAATTAACCCGTCACATTTCTGGGGTCAATTATTTGATTTGTTCAGCGGACTTTGACTTATTTTCAAGAATACTCGTGTTCTTACGATCTGATTGAAAATACCGGAAGATTCCCAGATAAACAAAACACAAGAAAGAGTTATAATTTTAGGTATGAAAACAAGCCAAGGTTGAAGTGTACTAAAAATAAAATGACAACAAAATCCTGAAGTAAATATTTTGTAAAGAGATCGTGTAGGTAATTACAACATTTTCAGAGCAATACATAAATATTTCCATTTTGTGTGGTTCTGATATTTGGCAAGCTGTTATTGAGCTAATTAGTGCAGCATAAGTCATATCTAGAAATAAAATTGGCGCATCTATAGGAATTATGCTAAACAGTGAAATCTCCAAGCAAACACATGCTTTCCTTCTTGGCAAGAACGCAATTGCAAAAGGCCAGTGCTATGAACAATTTTGTTACTAATATTATAAAAGGTATAAAAATATGTTGGTTTTATCTGGATGAATGCTTTTTAACCCAACTGCAACAGATAAATGACTGTCAACAAGGTTAGATCTTTTTACAGATGACAGATTAATATGAACAAGAGGTGGATATTAGATGGAAAGAGAGCATTCTCTCCAGAAAATGCTCTCTTTTCTCCTGTCGTCTCTATTTCTTCCCGCTGTCGTCCCGTCTGCGTAAATACACACGCGGATGCAACACAGACACCAATAATCTGTGCCAATCGCGGCTCAAAGCAGTTATAGTCTGACCAAATCCGGCTGCAACACAGCGGTCTGTAGTGCAGCTGCATTTGTTCTATAATTCCATCCAAACACTGCTGCAACATAGCGGTCTGTAGCACTGTCTAGATAATTATTATTGTGTCTGTAGTGCAGCCGCATCGGCATCGAAGCCGGGACGGGTAGCTAGTAAGTAATATTGCAGAAAGAGAGCCAAGCGTGGTGATTAATGCGAAAGCAAGCGACGATAAATATTTTAGAGTAGGCGCCATGTCACATCCTCAATAGATATTTTTATTGATACATAATATATTGTTATAGCAGCTGAATCACTGCGTTGTCTACACGTGGGCCAGTTTCAGAATAGGTACATTGTTTGTTATTGAATCTTGGCAGAAAACATTGTGAGTTCACTCCACTGTTGAGTAAAAATAGCCTGTTGCCACAACCGTACCGTCATCGTAATGTTTACTATGCGAATCTAGGTGCATTTACATTAATAAGAGAAATTATATAGTACTAGCTGTTGCCAGCGGTTGCACCCGCTACAACTCAAAAATCATCCCGTAGGAACATAAAATAGGGATAAAAACTATCCTATGTGTTAATCCAGGTTATAAACCATCTATGTACCGAATTTCAACCAAATCCATTCAGTAGTTTTTGCGTGAAAGAGGAACAAACATACATCCATCCAAACAAACTTTCACGTTTATAATATTAGTAGGATACCTACTCTCTTGTTAAATGCATTTGGAAAATCTGTGCCAAGTCGACAATGTTTTTCTTTAGCATTCTATGCACTTGTTTCGCTCTCAAAAAGGTGCCAAAAGTTTTTGAAAGAATTGAATTTATAGCAATAAATTTTAACATGTCTTTACACACTCTTTCATAGTTCTTAGGATTTAGACTTCTCGTAACAAATATTTATTTTGACAAGAGGAAAATTTATGCCGTGAATTGAATGTTGTTTTTCTTGAATTAAGTATCCTTTATTAACCATTGATGCTAATAGGTGCTCTTTCACAACAATAATCATTAACAATAGATCCAGCAGTGCCACTGTCTGGCAAACACTTGACAACATCTATTTTGAGTTATGTGACGTTTCTCCGTGCCATTTGGCGCGTGGCACTGGCCGTGGCAGTGATGAGTTGATTGCTAACACACTGTTTGCTCTCTTTAATAGTTTCGTTAGCGATGCCATTTTTTATATTAAAGGGCTGTTTCATATAATTTAATGGACACGAGGATCATTGCGAGGATTTACAGGCAATTTAGGTTTTTTTCAATCAATTCTGGAGCAGCCAAAAGTCTACCTTTTTAATCCGCGACCGTTTTCTGCTTAGGTTCCTTTAGAAGTGTCTCAGCATCATGATCCTGTATGGCATTTGTATTTAATATCAATATAGCTAATTAATTTTAATTGGTCTATGGATGTTGATCAATAATCACTTCTATGTTCGGTTTTCCTGCAATGATTAAACCCTTTTTTACTGAAATACCTACCACTATTTTACTATACGTTTTATTTTTAAGGAATACATTTGTGATTTTAGGTTTAATCTGGGAATTCCACATTACTAGTAGGTAGAGATTTCAGAGGACACCCGAATATTTAACGAAGAAAATTGTAGTTCGAAATCCAGTTCCAGATTCCCCAATAATTTTAGGTAATTAACCTAAAAACTTGACAAATAACTTTTTTTTCGTACATTTTATAGCTCCAGCAATTTAATAAAGTTTTCGCACGTTATTCAGTTGCTAAGTTTGATATTGGGTCAATGTATTGTACCTAGATTAAATTCTAAATCTGTCGCGAAACAGGTTTTGTATCTGTGTCGAGTATATTTGGAATTTTGAACACACATAACATTATATCATGCGGTCCTAAATAAAATACTTAGATTATAAATGTGAAAAATAGCTGCCTACATGTTCTCTTTGCTTATTTTCGGCGGATTTATTTGAGATTGGGGACAAGGATAAATCTGATCTAGGAAAAAAATTAGGATAATTCTTATCCCGATAGTACGCTTCTGTGGAATAGTTTTCGACCTTACAAAGCGGGAGAAGACGCGTTTTAAATTCTGAAAATGAGGCAAGATCAGAAAGGCAATGAATAAAATTATCAAAATTACATTGACGAACAAATAGCACATAATTATATTTGATTGAATTGTTACCATTGCCAACTAGAAACTTTTCAGTGCAGCAGTAGCCTTTACGATTATTTTTATAGGCATGGCCTTTGCGCTGTTTATCTTACATGCTTCCTACCCCATTGATTTAAAACAATGGATTTTCCTCATAGACATCAATTATGTAATTAACAGCATGTATTAACCTGATCTCTTATGTACCTACCTAGGTTATTAGCACTACAGATTCTGCAGCTCGAGTAGTTTTTAGGGTTCCGTACGCAAAGAGTAAAACGGATCCATATTCAGGGTCAAACTCCGCTGTCCGTCTGTCACCAGTCTGTATCTCATGAACCGTGATAGCTAGACAGTTGAAATTTTCACAGATGATGAATTTCTATTGGCTCCATACTAACAATTATACAAAAAAAAAATCAGGATAAAACAAATATTTAAGAGGGCTCCAATACAAACGAAACGACATGATTTTTTTGGCTTTTTTATAGATTTTTGTTGGGAACTTGGCCAGCTTAGTTATTTATTTGTCATGGGTGAGCTATGGGTTTCCTCTGGAATTAAAAGCCCAGAAGCATAGATGAGGCCTATGATAGAGCTCACTAAAAATTTGGTACTCTTGCGCACCAACGGCACAGTAGGTATAAACTGTCCGGCGCCAGACTCCGACAGAATTGTCGTAGCGATTTATTATTTAAAGGATAACTTTGTGATCAATAAATATTTATTGGTATTCTTATTAGCTTGCCGATTGTTTGCCATCGTAGCCAACCGACGAAGTCGCCCAGGGTGCACCGGACGTAGCAGAAGATTAGGGTACGTCACTCGGGGAGGCTTCTTTCATGATTATAACAATTAAGCTGAGAACATATTATCGGACGCGTCCGTCAGCCGCGGCTGAGGGACGCGGCTTAGCAGTGTGCACGGTAGTTCGGACGACCCTCTTCGGATGCACAAACATCCAGCCGCAGCCGGCCAGATTCTGTTCGGACGTCCGAACGCTCAAGGTCACGTCCGCGTCTTACGACCGACAGTTTGCACAGTGTAGTATTAAATGTACTGGCTAGATAATGAGTAAGCCGCGTCTTTCAGCCGCGGCTGACGGACGCGTCCGATAATTTGTTCGCAGCTTTATAATTGGTAAGTCGTCTAGTAAAAGGGTGATAGAGTCTGGCCAACGAAAGCTGTCCACGACCTATTTTCTAAACTTTTGATATGGCAATGTTTTTGGACTGTCAATATTGTCAAATCACTGAACTTTCCTATAGGTGAAACATCTTGATACATTTGCACTTATTTACAAAATAATACAATTTTTTTTCACGATTTTTCCATTTTTTAAGTAATACTAACGGCGAAGACGAGGAAACAAAACTATACAGTATCAGGTGTAGAGTACTTAGAATCCGATTTCGATTATGACTCCTAACCCCTGTATTGTGTTGATTTAACTATTGTAACTTAACCTTGTCAAAGGTAACTATTCCCTGAAATAAACGTTAAGTAAAACACTTTTTTTTTCATTCAACCTTTCGATATAATATGTCGTGCCAGGAAAGTTGAGATGTAAACTTCAATGCATGCAGAAGTTAAAAATACCATATCTATGATTTGCTAGGGCATTATTTGATAATATTTTTATGGTTGTAATCTAACAATATGAAATACTGATATAAATAATATCCCTTATTGGTCTTGAATAATAACAAGTATCAACTCCGTTTTGGCAGCGTGTAGCCGGGGTTGTCATGCCTTGATTTTTTTGAATTTCCCGCTCTTTTGCGTGGACAGCTTTCGTTGGCCAAACTCTATCTAACATCCCGCACAGTGCTGGGACATGGGTTTGTGGACAGTGACTGTCCATAAACCCATGTCCCAGCAGTAAGCAGGGTGAGAACATTTATAAGCTGATTAATACAAAAGGGTGCCCAACTTTTGTAACCTTCAATCCACCATGACACCGCAAAAATGACATGTTATTATGATTTCCTTACCAGAACGTATACTAGACAATGTTGCCATAATTATCGTAGAAACAAGCGTGATTAACAAGAAGGTGCGTGTGCGCACTGACCCGCCTTAATTGATAGGCTTCTAGTAAACAAGTTATAAATACTGTCTATCTTTAGACATGCATCTGCGGAGGTGGGCGTACCTACTAAGCACTAACTGGTTTTAGCAAACTGAGAACTTGAAAGAAAAAAGAACTAAAGGATCCTTTTTAGGGTTCCGTAGCCAAATGGCAAAAATGGAACCCTTATAGATTCGTCATGTCTGTCTGTCTGTCTGTCTGTCCGTCCGTCCGTATGTCACAGCCACTTTTTGTCGAAAGTATAAGAGCTATCCTGTTGAAACTTGGTAGGTAGATGTATTATGTGAACCGCATCACATTAGGATTTTCACACAAAAATAAAAGCAAAACAAATTTTGGGGGTGCCCCCCAAACTTAGAGTTGAAACTCAAATTTTTTTTTCACCAAACCCATACATGTAGGGTATACATATATGAATACCTAGGTATTTAAAAATTATAATGAGGTTACTAATATCATTATTTCTAAACTGAACAGTTTGCACGAGAGACACTTCCAAAGTGGTAAAATGTGTGTCCCCCCCCCTGTAACTTCTAAAATAAGAGAATGATAAAACTAAAAAAAATATAGGTATAATGTAGACCTCAACAAAAACTTCCAACTAAAATTGGTTCGGATGAGATACAGTTAGCATTTATTGAGATTTCCTAAAATGGAATAACTCTGCTATAAACTATGAAAAGGTGTTTTCGAACCATTTAAGTATTCTTTCTTAATTAACTTTAATTTCGTGATTTTCGATAATTTTTTTACAAAATCAAGATGATAGGCACTTAGTGCTAAGGTATATTGAATGGTTCTACTTTGTAAAAAGGTCTAGTATCGGAATTATCCAACTCGGATGGGCAGCGTATGGGAAGCTACGTGATATCTTCTCATCGAGAATCCCACAGTGTCTCAAGACAAGGGTGTTTAACCAGTGTGTGTTGCCAGTGATGACATATGGCTCTGAAACGTGGTCTCTAACTGCTGGCCTTTTAGAGAGACTAAGAGTCACTCAACGAGCGATGGAAAGAGCTATGCTCGGAGTTTCTTTGCGGGATAAAACCCGGAACATGGATATTCGGCGAAGAACCAGAGTCACCGACATAGATCATACAATTTGCAAGTTGAAGTGGCAATGGGCAGGCCACATCGCTCGTAGAACTGACAACCGATGGGGAAGAAAAGTTCTCGAGTTGCGACCACGGACCGGAAGACGTAGGCAGGCCTCCCACTAGGTGGACCGACGACATCGTGAGGGTCGCGGGCCACCGATGGATGCAAGTGGCGAATTGTCGTTCGGCGTGGCGGTCTAAGCGGGAGGCCTATGTTCAGCAGTGGACGTCTTCCGGCTCATGATGATGATGATCGGAATCTTGCAGTGATACAGAACATTTAACGTAACCTTCGATCATTAATAGTTATAAATGATCGAAGAACGTAACTGTCTGCAGAAAACCCACTAACTTTGATTTTAGAAAGTTTATCGAAGTGAATCTGTTGTGAGAGGAAGACTTCCAATTTCAAAGCTGGCAACAATTTAGTAACACAGAGAACATAGTACGAAGATATAAACAAAATTCAATGATTTACCATAAACTACCATTCTTATAGCAACCTATGTAGGTAGGCTATACCTAATGGTTTTTGTGGCTTATGGGCTATGATATATTTAAAAAAATCCTTTTTATAATGAATTAGGTAGGTATCAACCTTGCTCGTTGACCATATTCTCAACAGAGCAAAAACTTTGATCTCAATGGCAAAAACTACGTTAATTTTATTTGGCGAATCGTGTGAATGGAAATAATATGGTCACGCACTTATGCGGGTAATTTTGTATTTTTGGTGGTTGAGTTAAATGGCGCTACTTACTTACATACATTAGCTTCCTCTACCTACCTAAGTATCTACTGATTAGATTATGCATCGTATAATCGACAGGCATAATCTTTGGAAGTTACAAATTGGATGAAAATCTGTTTATTTTCAAGAAACAAGGTAACTGGCATAACATATGTAAGTAACTAACATTATCATACCGTAACTTCAGCGCTCTAACGAATTTCGAATAAGTATTTTAGAACTAAGTAGTAAAAGTAAGAAAATAAAATTAAAACGAAGGCGGCATCTGGTTAAAAGTTCAAATAGTAAACATTTTTAAATCAATCGAAATGTAAAAACTGTCGTAGGTCGGTAGTCCCTTGTTTTAATGAAGGTAACTAGATCGGACTACGATTCTGGTTAATATTTTTGCAAAACAAGTTGTGTGGACACAACAACTTATTAAATTCAATAACGAAGGTCACATTAAAATAAGCAGAAATTAAATAACAAGCGAACTTACCTGATGGGAATATATGTGAAACGAGCACACAAAACACTAGGAATCCTGTCAACATTTTCCCAACAGTGCAATTTCGTACACACTTGAAAAATACTCAAAAACAATTACAGTTCTCATCGTGTTTGAAAAGAAATTACTAACAAAATAAAATCACCAGTCACCACACATTTGTTATCACTCACAGCACTAAGAAACTGTTGATTTTGATCAGAGTAAAAAGTAACAGTTAAAAAGTGATCGAAAATATTTAAACGTTCGATGCGTGAAATCGGAGCGGAGCGATCATTTTGGCGCGAAACAACACGTCCGCGCGGCTAAACGCGGCGAGGCGGACTTGCCGCGTAGACTTGACTTGATAGTTGACTCATAGATTAATATACTGTTATAGATGGGCAACTTCGGCTTTGCTCGAGGTCGCGAAAGTGCTGCCGTGTAGTGGTTGCTTCATGAACGAAAGCCACTGCACTACATAGATACATACATATATAGGTATAGTGCAGCCGTACTAGGGTACCCAGCTTTTAGAGATATTATTGTTATTGCATTGTTTTCATAAATTTGTGTTTTCAGGGTAACACAAATCTTGAAAACAATGCATGACATTTTTCTTAAAGGGAAAAAGAAACAATATGATAGGTTATTAGTTTTTATTTCTGGTTTTATGTGTTACATAATAATTATGTGCTGCCACTTTCATCTCATCACTTTCATCAAAAAACGTGGTTTTTCCAGATATTATCTGGTTCATATCCTTGCACCAATTATTCAGAAAGAACAAAATTAGTTTTTTTATCATAAATTTTATAGATGAATTTCTATGATTGTTACATGTAATAAAATTGTAGTTGATATTTATTGTTAACACTAGTTCTAAATAAGCTTTTATATTTTTGCTTTGACATTTTGTCTTTAGAACTTCTGTAACAATATTTTCTGAATTAAAAAAAAATGAAAATGCTTCACGACTTGGGTAAGAAAGCCAAGTTTTTGTGCTATCATATTCTTTAATCTTAATATATTTATGATAGTCTTGGATTTCTTCAGACTCGAAATCATGTCTGCAGGTTTGACAGTCCTTATAAATATTTTTTTTTAAAAGATATATGAGCCACCCGCTACAGTATGCTACTGCTGCACATTTTTCTTTGTTTTCGGGATTTGATAGTAAATTTTCTACATCTGCGTCCCCTATGCACAAGTGCTCCTCCGCTATTTCATAGTTAACATTAATTGTATCTGGTTGGGGCTGGTTTTCAGTTAAAATTTTCTTTAATGAATGTAACAATTCAAAATTGTCTTCTTCACAATTTGCCCCAACCGATTTGTATGATGTAATATTACATATCAGTAACGATTTATAAGCGTTAATAAAAGCGTGAGCACTTGGCATATTATTGCGGAGACCATGTGCTCTTATTGCCCCAAAGAAATTTTCTAAGGGGTCTTGGTTAATATGGCGCAGCAGTATCGATTTCAAACCTGCAGCATGCAAATCCTTTGTCAAGGCGAGAAAAGCTTCGATAGTTTTTACCCAACTCGTTAAAGACGGCACAGTTGCTCTGTGACCAGTTTTTGTGATGAACGTCATGGATTTCAATATTGGTAAACTTCTATACCACAATCTGTGATGTGGAGATTGCCGAGTTACAGCACATCTATAAATTTTTCCTATGTCAGGTCTATGGAAATTGCCATTGACAGAATCGAACAATTTATCGAAAAATAGCAAGAGATCGGCTGTGTCCACACTTTTTTTCGGGAGTTTCCCTTCATCTGAAAAGAAAAAAGTTTTTAATTAACTTTAATTTTTTGCATCGATAATGAAAGATTCACTAACGACTTGGCCAGACTAAGGTTTAACATACATACATAAACTCACGCCTTTTTCCCATAGGCAGAAACCACAGAGCGCCACCTAAACCACTATGGTTTAATTAACGTATCACTAACGCAGAGCCTACTACTGAAGCTACAAATTATTATATTTTTTTTACAGTAAGTTCCTTTACTATCGAAGCAGACACTAAAAATATTTTTTGGAAATTCCACCTCCCAAAACCTATGATAAAATGATCACAGAATTTAAGTCAAATGTACTGTTAGTATAAATGTTCAATGAAACAAACCTGCCATGTACCCCATAGTCAGGCCAACTGTGTTGCTAAACACTTGTGTGGCGTGTTTGACTCTCATTTTTGGTATTAGCTGTGGATATACATGCTCAGCTGTTAACTTTTTCATAAGCTTGACTCCTCTATATCTTGGTCCTCGTTTATATAAAGCTTCTATGTGTGACCAGGAAGCTAACTTTATTTTACCATCTTCTTTGAACTGTAAATCTTTGGTAATCAGGTTATTTCTAACGCCCTTCATGAGATGAGGTGGGTCATAAATTGGGTATATTTTTTTTGAATCTATCTCAAAAAAGCCTCCAGGATAATTTTTGCCACACCTTAAATAGTCTCCTTCAGTTACCTTCATCAAAAGATTAAGTGCAGCCATATTGGTTGCTCCTTGGTCGCATACTGTAGCAACCACATTTAACCCAATTTCATTTAAAGAATGAATAATATGTTTTAATTGCTTGCATAAATCTGCTGTTTTAGTGCTTCCTTTACAGAATGAAAATGATATAGGTTGTTTGTATTTTTTACAAATACCCCTTATCATGAAAACACACACATGGTCACAGAATGTCTTTGATCTCTCTTCACCATTATCAATAAAACCGTGGATAATATCATTGGTCTTGTCATAGGATAAATTAGGTGCTATGGCCATTTCGTCAAAAATCAGGCAGCAATACTTGTGACGGGCGGGCATTTTTTCTACTTTTTTTTTTAAATGTTGAAATACTACTTCACTGAATCCTGGCTCTAGATTTATTTTGCAAAGCAATTTCTCCAAAGTTTTTCGCTTGGGAAGTATGCACATTTGACTAAGTATTCGGTATGCTCTAGGGGAAGGCTTGTATAAAGATAAACAGAGAACTTTCTCATCTAGAGTAAAACGCCTCCCTGCAGGTTTCTTTGCAAACTGCTTAATCTGCATTGCGAAAAATGTCTGAGCTGCTGGTGTCATTTTTTCTTTCACCATTTGATAGGCAGATGATTTCATAATTTTTTCTGCCATCATTATTTCCATTTTTAGCTTTTTGTTTGTATTGCGAGCTTTGCGCAATTTTGCTTTGACTTCAGATATTATGTCTTTCAGCTTCTTTTCTGTTGCAGTCAAAGGCATGGAAATCTTATAACGACCTGAAAAATAAAAACAAAGTTATGCATTGGGTATTATCTATACTAATATTATATAGGTAAAATTTGCTTGTTTGTTTGTATGTAGGGGTAATCTCTGGAACAAATTATTCAATTCTAAATGTTTTTTTTCTGGTAGGAAGCTACAATATTCCTGACTGCTATAGGCTATAAATTATGCGGGTAGAAGCTAGTTTAAAATATTATTATACAGTATGTGTAGAATATTTATTTTGAACATCATTATTTGTTTACAAGTCTTACACCAATATTCATTACTCATAGTACATAACATCACGCCTGTAATCCCCGGAGGGTTAAGCAAAGGTGTAAGTACCTAATAGTACACACACATTTCGCGAGTTATGTTTAAGTTCCATGTATTAGGAGGCGAACCTATTGCCATCAACCGGGCACAAATCCAGACTCCGTGACTGCTACTGAGAAATTCCTTAAGAAAAACCCAATAACACTTTGCCCGACCTGGGAATCGAACCCGGGGCCTAATGCTCAGCAGTCGCGATTGCACTACTAGATAAATGAGGCATTCTACTTATAGTATTTTAATCATTATTTTGTTTTTTATTTACCTGGATTCGAAGATATGTCTGTGTCCATTTGAACTGGTCTGGTAGAGGCAGCCATCTCCATTTGAAGTAAAGCAGATGGCATTTCAATATTCATTACTGTAATCACAATAGCAAAACAAAATTAAAAAAATGTATTTTTTATCAATTACCAACTGCAAAAAATCTATCAGCAAAATTGGTCAACACTATCTTTGGACTACTGTATAATATTTACCTGGCCTGGAAGATATATCTGTGTCAGTTTGAACTGGTCTGGCTGAGGCTGTCTTTATTTGAACTGAAGTAGATGGTAGTTCAATATTCATGACTGTAAGAACATAATAAATATAAATTAACATTGGGTTAATTATTAAAGAAAACCGGCCAAGTGCGAGTCGGAGTCGGACACGAAGGGTTCTGTACCACTGTAAAATATTTAACTAATTATTTATATATTTAACTAGCTGTTCCCCGCGGTGTCACCCGCTGCTCAGCCCCTAAAGGTCGTACCGTGATGTTATATAGCCTATAGCCTCCCTCGATAAATGGACTATCCAACACAAAAATATTTTTTCAATTCGAACCAGTAGTTCCTGAGATTACCGCGTTCAACCAAACAAACTCTTCAGCTTTATAATATTAGTATAATTAAAAAAAAACCGGCCAAGTGTTCTCCTATACATTCCAACTGCAAATGTAAGTTTATATGCACAATATTGGAGATTTACCATGTCATTTCAAGACCATAGATTTCTTATAAAATTACCTGTAATCTATAGGTATATAACTATTTTTACCCGACTACGGCGAAGCAAAACGGAAGGGTTATGATTTTGACCGGTATATATGTATGTATGTTTGTATGTATGTTCATCAGCTGTTCCCTCATAACTTCTGAACTACTTATCACTACTTGACAAATGAGGTGTCGTTAGAAGCGTCTCAGTTGTCCGCTGGTTATAGGGTAGGTGACGTGTCACCAAATCCAATATGGCGCCCTCTAGGGGATGAAAAGTCGTAAGCGAAAAAAAAAAATTTCGCGCAGTATCGACATGGGTATCAAATTAAAGGGCTTGATGAGCACATTTGAAATATATATACATTATATAGCTTTTACTAGCTACTTTGCCTGTTTCTAACAGTGTCAACATGGGTATCAAATGAAAAGGCTTAATGAGTACATTTTAAATTCAAATCAAATCAAATCAAATCAAATCATTTATTTGCATAGAATGTAGGTTACATTAAAATATAGGTGGAATAGATAGAAGTGAGCCATGTACATTCTGCCTGGATATAGGCACGCAAAATTTATATTACTAAGAAATGTTAATTTATAGATCTACAAAGTTAAATATGTAATACAAAAAAAAAAATGTCACAAAAATAATGAATAGAACATGCATACAAAAAAAAAAAAAATAATTTAAAAACTAAATTAAAATTGAGAAATGTCCACTTAAAATGATTGCTAAGGAATAAAATTAAAAATAATATTAATTAATAAAAATAATAGTGATAGGTAAATTGTCAGAAATGTTAAAATTATACATAATTGTTGATTAAAAAGATTCGTCCATTAAAAAATCATTAATCGAATAATAACATTTTTCTGTTAGTAAGGCTACCAATTTATTTTTGAACTTTTCAACTGTATAATCTTTTATATCGTCAGGTAATTTATTGTATATGATAGGACCCATACAAATAAAACTTTTTTTTAATAATGCTGTGTTACAGGGCTCGACATGTAATAATTTTTTATATTGACTTCTGACAGGCCTTTTACTAACTTCTGACATCATGGGAAATAAGTTAATATTGGTTTTTACAAACATTGCCATTTCCAGAATGTACAGTGACGGAAATGTTAGTACTTTTAGGGACTTAAACTTTGGTTCGCAACTGTCTGTGGTTTTTAAACCACACATGGCTCTAATGCAACGTTTTTGCGCCTTGAATATGTGTTCCCTTGAGCTACAATTGCCCCAGAAAATAACACCAAATCTTAGAACTGATGCAACCAGTCCATGGTATGCTACTAAAATGGTTTGAATGTCAACTTTTTTGGATAACTTTGAAAGGACATATGCTGATTTATTCAATTTTTTGCAAATTTCCTCTGCTTGATATTGCCAATTTAGCTGTTCACTCGCTGCTTTGCTTATTATATCAAATAACCCCAAAATAGTGTAAATAAAAAATAAGTTAAAATAACTAAAACCCGACTACGAAAAAATCGCGCACTAAAAAGTATAAAACAAGAACAATCCGTGTTACAGAATTTTTTAATTAATAGCCGTGGTCGTATGCCACCTAGCCAATAAAGATTGTGTGAAACAACCGCAGGTGGCATACGACAACGGCTATTAATTAAAAGATTTCTGTAACACGGATTGTTTTGTTTTATACTTTTTAGTGCGCGATTTTTTCGTAGTCGGGTTTTAGTTATTTTAACTTATTTTTTTCTGTATTGTTTTCTTTTTCAATGCTCTAGTCAAGCGCAACAGGTCATACTCACAGATACAGTTAACATTAGCATGTCGGTGGTGGTGAAGCGAATATATATAATAGGTAAGATTTACCCCTGCCAAAAATCGCTAAACTCGCCTAAACATTATATTTCACAAATAATAATAAGTATTCTATTAAAATTATAAAAACCTCCACAATAATTTCACTTAGGAGGCCTTGATGCTTTCTATTATTATTTTCCATTAGAAGTTTATGTAGTGAATCATTTACCTGGCCTCGAAGATAAATCTGTGTTGATGGGAATGGGTCTGGAAGAGGAGGCTGTCGTCATTTGAATTGCCGTAGATGGCAGTTCAATATGCCTGCGCTCACCAACATGCACACCTGAAATTTATAGAGTGATTATTAATAGGGATGAACACAACCTTTTGGGATAAAAGGATTTATTCATAGGAAGCCGTTATCATCATCAATCAAAATTTAAAGAACATACTTTTACTTTTATGAAAATTTAATATTTTCAGACACAATTTCTAATAATAAGACTAGAGTAATATTAATCTGCTTAAAAAACTTCTTCATGAAGTAAGTTTCTATTTTTAAATTGCTTAGTATTTCACAAAACAAAACATTGTTAGATTATTTACCTTTACTTTCTTCCATCAATAAAAAGAGTATAGTATTTTTAAAATAAACAATTTTTACCTGGAATTTCAAGTGTTGGAATTGCCAGTGCAGTTAGTTTCATATTTGGAAATGTGTAAACATCTTCAAAATGTTTATGACACACTTTTCTGTTCTTATATATGAATTCGTTATTTTCTCCAATAATATCTCCTCCAATTTTCATAACCCAAGTGCGAAAACGTTCTATTTGAGCAGGATTGTTTGGATTTGGAAACCGGTGCAACGGCAATCCTAAAACATGATAATTAAGAACTTGTTGCAAGATGTTCATCAAACATAAAAAAGAAAAGAAAACGTAACATAACACTCAAATTATAATTTTAAACTTGAACATTTAACTGTTTTTTTTTGTCCCATAATAAAATAAACTTGTATCTTCGTTTAGTAAAAAATAATGAGTGGTCTGGAGTCATACACATAATACTACTGACTTTTCTAGCTAATATAATTATAAATTATGTTTAGATATTTGTTACTCAACCACACTTCAACAGCTGAATAGGTTTGGGCGAACACAGGTAGACCATGACCTGGATTAACTTAAAGGACATTTTAAATCCAGAAAACAGGTTTCCATGGAATAATCTCCCATCACTAAGCAGACGAAGCATAATAGGAATGTGAGAATTGGCTAAGTAGTAATTATCCCACGGGAACGTCATACCGGGATAAAAAGTATCCTGCTTTAATCACGGTTATAAATTATCTGTGTACCCAATTTCATCCAATTCCGTTCAGCCGTTTTTGCGTGATTGAGTAAAAACATCCAAAAATCCAAACACCCATACTTTCACATTTATAATATTAGTAGGATTATATCAGTAAGAATTACAAGTACCTACATAGGTGGGTAATTTCAGAATTTTATGTAGTAACTTTGAACTAAAACAACTTTGATGTAGGTACCTACCAGTTACTTAGTACGTAAGGAATAATGTTATTCTAAGCCGGAAAACGGGAATTCTATAAAATGTCGAAATTCTACACATTGCCGGTGATACGAAATTACGAATAAAAAATATACTCAGACTGAGACAACTTACCGCCTCCAAGTTTCATGGAACAGCCGGGAACACAACAGGACCTTTGAGCCATCTTAAAATTATCGAGTAAAGTAAAGCCGGAGGAACAAAGTTCAACTATACGTACTCTAGTAAAACAAAAGCGAGAAAACACGAAAATACAAGAAAATTAACAGGTTAAGCGCATACACTTCAACCGAAAAAAATCTTGTGAAAAATTCAAAAGATTCAAAACAATGTCAATGTCAAATCAAATCAAGTCAAATGTCAACGTCATTTGTCATCGTTATTTCATAGTGCCATCTAGTAATAATCCTTTGATAAAATTACAAACAGCCTTTTTTTTCTTGAAGCGGCTAATAGATGGCAGTGCTTACAGCGTACCGTGCCGTTTGTTCTAAGATACCACAGCATGAGTTGACTAGGTACTCAACACGGCCGGTATCGGCGGCTGTGGCGCGAGGCTTGTTTGGGCGGTTCGCTATTACAAACTGAGGCTGTTGCGACGCGGCAGTTGTTCAGACCGCTCCCCATCGCCTCCACTTCATAACCAATCTTGTGTGACCTCAAAACGTTTGTATTTCCTCAACTAGCAAGGGTCGCTGTCTGCTGGTCCGTTTGTCAGTGCAACTTCATTCAACTATGCATGAGCTCTCTCTGGCAGTCTTCCGGGGTGACTTCTTGTTATTTTACAGCAAGCAACGGTACATAATCTGGAAATGTGAAGTGGTGACTTAACTTTGAGTACCTAAAGGGCCCCATATACTGTGCGATTCGTCTATACCAGGGTTTCTCAAAGTGGGGTTCGCGAACCCCTAGGGGTTCGCCATTCGATGGCAGGGGGTTCGCGACAAGATTTACGTAATGGTGGTTTGATAACTGGCAGCACAGAGCATGTAATTTTACTGGCAGGCAATGCAAGCAATAATAGCATACTTATGTGAGAGTGGTTTTTCACACCTGGTCATAAAAACTAAATACAGAAAGCGACTTGATACCGAGTCAGAATTAAGGTTAAAATTGTCAAAAATTACTCCTAAAATTAAATCCATTTGCGACAAGAAACAAGCACACCCAACACATTAATATTAAAAAATATTTCTTTTGGCACTTTTTGTTAACTTTTTTATTCAAATAAAAACCTTATTTTCTTCAACAGTCAATTTTAATAATAATCGATTTTTCTTAATAAAATAATCGATTTTGTTACATTAATCGATTTTTTGCTAATTTGTCAATTAAGTTCAAAATAAACGCCATAAATATTATATCAATAGATTTATTAGTTAAAAATAAACAATAGAAATACCTAGAGCAAGCTTATAATTATCGATTTTGTTACATTTATCGATTTTTTGCTAATTTGTCAATTAAGTTCAAAATAAACGCCATAAATATTATATCAATAGATTTATTAGTTAAAAATAAACAATAGAAATACCTAGCAAGCTTATAATTATAATCATCACAAATTAAAGTTTTAGCTATCAAAATAAAAAAAGTTCAAATTAAAATGTTTTTTACATAAATTAAACAAATAAAAAATTAAGTATCAAATAAATAAACACTGTTTTAAACTTTCCCGGTTTGTCTATAAAAAAATGTCACTTACAGGATATCTTCCGTGATTATATATTTGTTCGAGTTCCCGATATTACGACACTGTAGCGCCATGATCGCGGGTTGACTACGCGTCGAAATATCGGGAACTCAAACAAATATAATTTAATCACGGAAGATATCCCGTAAGTGACATTTTAAAATAAAAAATTGAATTTAAATTGGAGATAGTATTCTTTGGCAGTTCACGTTCCGGGCTCCGGGCCAGAAGACTAAACTTAATATCGGGGGGAGGGGGGGGGGATTGCAGATGAAAAATCGGTTATAATTGATTATAAAAAAAATCGATTATTAATCGATTATTCACAAAAATAAAATCGCGTATTAAAATCGATTTTTACTTTAAAAAAATCGATTTTTAATCGATTTTTTCCATAATCGATTATTTTTTCACATCCCTACTTGACGATTGATCGCATCAAAAATGTCGCTCATACATGAAACGACTAGTCGTAACGATCGATCATTTACTTGTTTGAAGCTGAAGCTGAAGGATAGAGACGTGTTCAAATAATTAAATACGTGCCCCATAAAATGAAAATGAACTTCTTTTCCTTACCTATGTGGCGGTAGCATTGATTCGGATTCAAAAGAAAAGAAAGCCTAAAAGAATGCCTTAGAAATGGCTACTAAAGCGAAATCAGTATTCGCATGGAAATCTTATCGTTACGATATTCATGATTGCATGGGTTTTTGTTGCGATTTCCGACATCGTCATCGATTAAGTAAATCGTCAACGACCTTGACATACGCCATCGATTCGTCGTTTCGATCGGTTTGACGCGACGGATCGTACAGATATCTTACCGTGTATGGGGGCCCTTAAGGGACTTGTCGGCTTAGCTGAATGCTTTCGTCAGCTTTACCTTGTTGATAAGTAATGTCACCGATATTTTCCTTCAATCAAATATATATTATAAACGACGTCATTGTTATCAGCTCAATTCGCTTTATCGCAGCTGGGCTTTACGCTGCTCTTTTTGGTCTCAAAGCCACGACCGACACTCGGACCTCTTCTGCCAACGTCCATTCAACGTCTACCAACTCCGGAAATGAAATGGGGATGAAGTGGAGAGGAAGACCAAAGAAAAGATGGATAGGTACTATAAGGCGCTCCTTCACCGCGAGCATTCACCTGTAATGTAACGTTACAAATTCGAGCATTTCATCGGTGAGGGAAAACAATCGAGCGTCACAATGCGCACCTTGTATAATAAATTTAATAATAAATGTACGCGAATGCTCCCCGGTTAGGGAGCGCCTTTCGATTGTGTACGAAATGCTAAGAAAGAGAAAAGATCATAGGACATCTGACAGGCAGAAAAATACGTCGTGCGCCAGCCCCAAGTAGAACGGGAAGAGGGAAGGAAGGTGTTGTCAACCCACTCTGTTCTGATTTAAGAAAACGTTCAGTCTTCCATTGACTGACCGGGACAAGCGCAGTATTACATTAGATCCATCGATTACAGCCAAGAGCCTCGCAAAGTGCACTAGGCACAAATTAGATAAAGCCATTATAATAATGAGTGGGTACTAATACCCTTTATCGTGCCTCTCCTTTTACAACATCACTCACTGTGATCACTCACAAGTAACGCCACTTTACGGCGGCACCAGCGAAATGTCGAGTCTTGGAGTCTAAGGATAGATGCCAGCACATTATGTATACCTACTGGCGTCTGTGCTTACTGTAATTGAAGCATTGGGTGCAACAAGGGCGTTACACCAAAAAGTGAGTTTTGAGATAATTGAAGTTAAAGTTTTAGATGTGTTATAAATTCTAAAGTAATTAAGATAAATCTCTAGAACTTTCAAAATCAAAATGAACAATGAGTAAGTTGGAAGATTTTAGTATTATCATTATTTTCAGATAGTTGGAAACTCCAAAATAACATATTTTTTTAATACATGTTATCCGCCCTTGTTGCATCCAACCCGTAAATTAATTGGGCGTTCATATTTTAAAAGGTTTTGAAGGCATAAATAATTTAGGTGCTTTAAACAATCATCTTTATTTAAAAGTAGGACAACACTCATTTGCTTTCATTATTTAAAAGTTTAAATATATATATGTTTTCTTCCATAACTTTATATTCTTCAACTTCTTTTTTCCTTTATCTTTTGGGGGAACATAATCAGTCTGGTCGTCATCTGAACTAAAATCACTGGTTTCACTTATTTCGGACATGTTTTTACATTAAAATAAACTTTCGCAGACTGCAGGTCGTAACGTGTTTCAAGTTAAAACGCGATCCATGCAACAACGGCGTAGCGAAATACTCTCAATTATTATCTATCACGTCATCTAGAAACGATGAATCAAAATGAGTTTTTGCCATATGATACTAGATGGCGCAATGCTTAATTTGGTGCAATAATATTAAAATGGGCTTTGGGTGCCGAACGCCCTTGTTGCTCCCAGTGCTTCAATTTCTGTAATAGACTTTCAACTTTACCATAAAATGAGAAAGTCTATGTATAATTGGGAAAATTTGACAGTTTGGGGAAGATTAATGTGAACATCGAAAAGTCCCAAAGTACTGACGCGACGACACGGATGGCGCAGTGGCAGAGCGATCGACTGCTGCGCAGCGTGTCGGGGGTCGATACTCGCACTGAACAAAAATATTTGTATGATATGCAAGCAGTTGTTCCGGGTCTGGATTTTTGTGTATGTGATTTTCTGTGTTTGTAAACAAACCGTTAAAAAAAAAGGAAAGAAAGTACTATTTCTCCATCAAACTATATCACGAAGTACTCGTAACTGCAACAGATAAAATAAAATTATGAACGAGTTGTTGGGCGAGGCGAGTTTACGGATTGTAAAAGGTGCCTAACCTTCCTTTCCTACCCGGGCCTACCCCTCATGAGATAAACCGTATAGACATAGAGCATGGACCAAACAGTATATCTGCCTCAGAAGAGACAGTTGTCCTTAAAATTGTTTTGATGGTTTTTTTATTGCTTTTCTCTCCTTCTACAGAGTATGTATTAAAACGGCAAAACGGTGAATCTGGCGCTGGCAGCTTTGTAATCAACGGTGCAAAGGCCCAGACACCATACCCAATAGGATTAAAAAAAAAACTTTGACAGCTAATAAAAGAGCGGGTACACATTGGGCGTTTTGAAACGCGCGCTTTGAGAACCCCGAATTCTATTGAAGTGTACCAAGCGCGCACTGCTGGTGAAGCGCGCGTTTACATTTTTTCGTTAGAACGCGCGTTGCTCGGGTGTCAGCTGCGCGCTTTGAGATACATGAGCGGCCATTTTGTTGTACATGTCAACGCGCGCTTTTGTGTAGAGAGGCAATGATATTATATAATCTGAGGTAGATACGTTTAGCCTACCTAATGAAAATAGTATTAGTAAAGTGTTTTCTATCATAATGTAATGGAAAAAATATCAACTAGCGACGACTTGTTTTTTTACTGACTAAAATCCACGGTGTCCTTCAATAGCCCTTTAATTTTGGATATAATGTAACAAACATCCCATGCGTCAGTCTATCTCTTAGTATTGGGTGCACCCATATTCTCTTTGTCTTCGTCTTCGTCTTTTATAGCGACGGTAGAGGAGCCACATACAAGCGATCTCTTCGACGTCCATTTTCGAACTGATTCAAAGTACACACATCAAAAGTGTCTAGGGATCAAGCATTTTTATGCGGATTTCTTGAGATTGAGATGTGGCTTTGTAATAAATTTATGATTTTGTAAATTTATATGGATCCTTTTTGGTGCATTTCATAATTTGAATCAGGAACTGTGAATCAAATTCGAGTAAAAGATGAAAATCTGCTGTCAATATTTTCCCTATAAAAACATACAACGCATTGAAGACATTATTAGTGCTACTGTTTCCCTACTACTGATTAAACCAACGTTATTATGGAGCGGCGACGTCATTTAAGCAGGGAAGAAATGCTCAGAGCCGTGGGAATGATAGAAGCTGGTTCCCGGCAACGTACTGTGGCTTTAGCTCTGAATACAAGTCAGAGTGTTATCAGTCGACTTTGGACACGTTACCGAAGCACTGGTACCGTGGCTGAGCGCCATGGAGGACGGTATCGCTGCACCACACGGAGACAAGACCGATACATTCAAATCTTAACTCGAAGAGCTCCAACAATAACCGCCATGATGTTAGCCGTGAGGCTTCATCACTCTTCAGGGAACTTAATTAGCGACCAAACAGTCAGAAACCGCTTGCATGAAGTGAACCTTCATTCCCGAAGACCGCTACGGGTACCACCTATAGCAATGCACAATCGTAGGATTCGATATCAATGGGCTCTTGAACACAGAAATTGGGCAGAAGAACAATGGCGTTTCGTGTGCTTTTCTGATGAGTCTCGTTTCGGTATGAGACCGGATACAAGACGTATACGACACTGGAGAACCCCTGGACGCCAACAGCGATTAAAATCCTGCCAGGAAGTCCATCCTTATAGTGGTGGAACCATCATGGTATGGGCGGGTATTTGGATCGGCGGAAGAACTGAGTTGATTTGGATCAGAGGCAACCTCAACGCTCAAATTTATGCTGAGACGATTGTATCAGACGTCATCGTTCCTCTACAAGTGCAAATCGGTCCCTTATTTCAGTTAATGCATGATAATGCACGACCGCACACCGCAAGAGTTGTAAGACAGACTCTCGCCGCAGCTAACATCAATGTCCTGCCCTGGCCTGCTCAGTCGCCAGACTTGAATCCGATTGAGCATGCATGGGATATGCTACAGAGAAGAGCTCTGCCGAATATGGAGGGTATCCAGTCGCAAGAAGGTCAAAGGATAATTACGGGGAAGTATTTGTTTGCTTTAATTTTATCTTAGCACGCAATCCTCATAATATTTAACAACAACTCTGTCATTCGAACATGCCAATATCCTAGTATATTTTGTGATTTAAAATTGATTTTTGCTTTGATGACAAATGAATGTTTCAAAGTAAAACTTTGTGAAGATCTCATAAAAGATTCTGTTTCCCGTTCGATCTTCACAATATTAAGTAATTAATTTAACGAAGGTTGCATTTTTGTTGTTTAGTAGTAATATTTCAATAGCCTTTTTTTGTTTTTCTCTTTACTCTGGTGGGCAGCCCTCCTACCCACATAGGAATAAATAAAACTCTAAACCAATAAAATAAGTTTAAATATTTGTATTAGTTAATAACAAACTTTTGTAGCAAAATAAGCAGTCTACCTCATTTATTTAGAGCATATATAGCTAACTTTCCCCTGTTCATTACTAATTTTATTCTCTTTTTTTTTTTTTTTCTTTCTCCCAGTACCTGTAACTTTTCTCTATTAGTTTATTCTATTAGTACTCACTTTTTCTTTTTATAATTTTCAGTAATTTATCTTGAAACCATGCCTGTGATGACCCGTAAGGCTACTGCTCAGGATTTGGAGCTAAAATTGAGAACGGCCCTCCAAGAACTTAAAGACTCAAAACTCCAATGTCAACAACTGCTTAAGGAGATAGAAGAGAGTGAGGAGGAAGTCAATAACATTAATAACAAGAACTCGAGCTTAAAACGGGAGCTAGTTGACCTTCATCACCAATACATATCTGTTGTTGATGAACGGGATCGTCTGAGGGAAGTCACAGATGAATTCAACTCTTGTAGCAATTTATATGAGGAGGCTTTGTGCAAAGTTAGGGACCTAGAGGATGAGTTAATCCATGCTAATATTCTAATTACATCTTTGGAACAGCAAAAGGAACGCACTCAGATTAAGGAAACAAACCATTTGTACAATGAATTATTAAATACATCGTGTAATCCTCACCCCATTGTAACAATAGACCTTACAGAGGACTCTTTACTAAAACATAACTACTGTCACAAAATTAGTCAAAATAAAATTAAGAAATATGCAAGACTAAATAAAATAATTAAAAAATGTAAAAAATACAAGAAACAACAAAACTTCTTTTCAAAAAATATTCAATTAAGGAAGGAGCGTGTTTCTCTTGTCAGTAAGTTAAATAACTATCAAATAAAATTGGAAGATAGTATTAAAATTTATGAAATGGATACTCAGCGCTTACAGTCTGAAATACAGGTATTGATTCTCTCACTTAAATCTATAACTAGTAAATATGAAAGCTCTAAAAATCAAATCAAAGAGCATATTCTTGCTACAAATGAGTTGGTGGACAAAGTGGACTTGCTGACTCTCAGCAACACTCGGTGTTCCTGTCAGAGGGAACCCAGTCCACTTTCCCTTCAGCTTGAGGCAACGGAGGACCCGTCCCAAGCTGTTAGGGCTCAGGACTGTATCACCAGCCAGGAAGTAATACCTGTCATTGTACAAAACATTAACATACAGCCTGAGATTAATAGTAATAGTTTTATCTCTAATCGTGATGAGTGTCAGTCAGTTATGTTTTCTGATAGTATAGGTAAAGGGTTAGGTAGTCTAATTAGTAATAAAATGAGTTATTGTACTCAAAATTATTGTATGCCCGGTTCAAATTACAAACAGATAATGGCATCAGTCACTAAAACTGTATATTGTCCCAATTCTACCATAACTATATTTATTGGTAATAGTTCCAAGATTAGTAAACAAGACATCACTGACTGTATATCAGAGTTGTTGAAATTAGATTGTAATAAAATTATTTTGTGTGCTTTTCCATATTTTGAAAAATTGTCTGATAGAAAAAACAGTTACATACACATGCTGAATAAGCATGTACATTTCTTGGCAAGTCACTATAGCGATAAACTTTTATGTTTAGACATCAACACCTTTGTTGATAAGCTTAGGTCGACCCAGAATTCGGTTTATCTGCCTATTAGATATAGACATATAATAGCTAGTCTATTAAGTTTTCATATTTACTCGGACATAAGTAATATGTCTTCGTCTTGTGTACATATTTATAGTAGTAGTAATTGTAGTGTTAAGTGTAGTATTAGTAGTACGAAGGAGGATCCATGTATCACTATGGAGGATTCTCAATCGCAAGGTGAGACTACTAGTAGTAGGTTATTTTTGCCTGGTGATGGCATGGGGCTCACTCCGGATAATAGTCATTTAAACTAGTCAGTAGGACAACAGAAGGTACCATTCGCAATTTAACATCCACAAGTAACAATGTATCTTCTAGCAATCATTTAATTAGTTTTAAAAAAGGGCCTCAGCAGAATACCTTGACATTATTCCATCAAAATATTCAAGGTATTGCTTCAAAATTATTAGAAGTCGAAATGTTTCTTGAAAAAACAATGTTTGATGTTATCTGTTTTACTGAACACTGGTTGAAGGACTATCAAATGCTCATTAATTATGAAAATTACAGTGTTGTTAGTTGTTTTAATCGCAAAACTATGCTGCGTGGAGGTTCCCTAATACTGATAAGAAATTGTTTAAAATGTAATCAACGTAATGACATAGTAGGTCTCTCTGTTGAACATTGCGTCGAACTGTCCTGTGTTGAGCTGGATAGGCATGTAATAGTGTGTGTTTATAGACCCCCTAACTATCAAAATTTTTCCTTATTTGAATCAATAATGGAAGATGTTCTGGCAAAGCTTTCAGAAAGCAATAAAACAGCAATTATTTGTGGTGATTTCAATATCAATATTTTGGAAGAAAATTGTAATAGCAGTAGGTTATTAAATCTTTTTAAATCTTTCGATTTAACCAACATATTTGCAGAACCTACTAGAGTAACTCCAACATCTGCTACTTGTATTGATAATATTTTCTGCAATTGTGATTATTTTGAAAAAGCCATAGTTAGTTGTCTGCCGTCTGATCACAGTGGACAGACGGTAACTTTTAGGTGTAGTACAATTGAACAACAAGTTCAGATTAAATTTAGACCTATAACGACAAATAATTTAAATAAATTTAATAGTTCCTTAGACAACAGGTTAAGTGTAATGAGTCCTAATTTAGACGAAATGAATGCCAATCAATTCTATGAACATTTCTTTTCAATAGTTCATAGTGAATTCAATAAACATTTTGAAAAGAAAATAAAGAATATTTGCCCGAAATTTATATTTAGTGACTGGGCAACTAGAGGTATTAGGAAAAGTAGGGAAAGACTTTTTGAACTTTATGGCCTTAAGCCTTACATTAATACTGTAACTTTTAGCAAGCATGTCGCCACTTATTCTAAAATTTTCAGAAATACTTGCAAGGCTGCTAAAGCCATGCACATTAGTAACAAGATAAAAACAGCTGAAAATAAAATAAAGACAGTTTGGAAAGTCATAAATAACGAGACTGGCAGAAAAACAATGCGTAGCAGTAACTATACGTTAGATACAGATTGTGGTACTATAAGTTCTAATCTGGAAGTAGCTCAAGAATTTGTAAATTTCTTTACAGATATACCGTTTAAGACTACGGAGACTCTAAATTCCTCACCCGATAAATCAATTGCTTTTTTAAAGGCGAACGTATCTGGCTGCCCGGCTGATTTTAAATTTAAACACATAAGCCCGGCGACAGTTATCAAAGCATTCCGGGAAATCAAAATTAAACAGACAGAAGATTTATGGGGAATGTCTGTTAAAGTTTGTACATCCATAGTGGAGACTGTAGCACCTTACCTAGCTTTAATTTTTAATATGTGTGTAGATCAAGGAGTTTTCCCGGATTTGATGAAGTTCAGTAAAGTCGTGCCTCTTTTTAAATCTGGGGACTCTAAAGATACTAACAATTATAGACCAGTATCCGTGTTGCCTGTCTTTAGCAAGGTATTTGAAAAAGTAATGCTAAATCAGATGCTCAATCACTTTAACATCAACAGAATCTTACACGATCAGCAGTATGGTTTCACCAAGGGACGTTGTACAACTGACGCCGGTGTCACCTTATTAAAGCACATATTTACTGCTTGGGAAGAGGCTCAAGACGCGATAGGAATATTTTGTGACCTCTCCAAAGCATTTGATTGCGTAAACCATGATACATTACTTTTGAAACTAGAGCATTACGGACTAGGTAAACTTGCACTTAGTTTGGTAAAGTCATATTTGTGCAATAGGCAACAGCAAGTTCAAATAAACGGCGTAAATTCACAGAGCTCAATGGTCAACATCGGGGTTCCGCAAGGCTCAATATTAGGTCCTTTCCTCTTTTTGGTATATATTAATGACCTACCCTATCTATTGGATAACCAACCTCACAAAATGGTGTTATTTGCGGATGATACTTCCTTAATTTTTAAGATTAATAGACGGGCTCAAAATCTAGATGACCTAAATAAAACCTTATGTCAGATCCACAACTGGTTTACAGCAAATAACTTGGTATTGAATGAAAAAAAGACTAAATGTATACGATTCGCTCTTCCAAATGTCAAAAGTACTAATAATGTCATAGTATTGAATAATGAGACACTAGAATACGTCGATAAAACGGTTTTCTTAGGGATTACGCTTGACTCAAGGTTACAATGGGGTCCTCATTTAACATCTCTAGCAGGGCGCTTAAGCTCAGCAGCATATGCCGTCAGAAAGATTCGTCAGTATACTGACGTAGATACTGCGAGACTTGTATATTTTAGTTACTTTCACAGTATAATGTCATATGGAATTTTATTGTGGGGACGGGCTGCAGACATCGAATCTATTTTTATTCTGCAAAAGAGAGCCATCCGAGCTATATACAATCTCCGAAGACGCGACTCTCTAAGAGAACTGTTTAAGGATATTAACATCATGACGGTAGCTTGTCAATATATCTATGAAAACATAATGTACGTTAGAAAGAATCTGCATCTTTTTGGTAAAAGAGGTGACAGACACAATTATAATACTAGAAGTAGGGACCAATTAGTTCAGCCGGGCTTCAGACTCGCTAAAGTAGACTCATCTTTTATGGGGTACTGTTTAAAATGCTATAATAAAATTCCACAAAGTATTCTTGAACTAAATGAGACAAAATTTAAATCATGCATTAAACGCACACTATGTAAGCAGGCATATTACAAATTGGGCGACTATATCGCTGATAATAATGCTTGGCTCCATGCTGGTCCTGCTCCATAGGACAGGGATATATTCATTGATAGCATATTTAATAGGTACTATTTTCGGAGCTGCAGAAGATTGTAAAACTATAATTGCATTGTATAAATTCATATTTCTTTGAATTATATAGCTGCATTATATTGTGTGAGTTCTATGTGCACAAAGCTATTCACCAGATACCTACTTCTTAATAATTATTTTTTTTGACATGAATGTGCTCTGGCAGTTGGGAGTATGTCATGCTCACTTAAATGTCTCGCTGATGGTGGCGCGTGTGTCGGATCATTTAGTTCCCTTCAAAATGGTTGAGCTGAATGGTGCTGATATCATGCGTCATGTTCGTGAACGGGCGCTGTCAGTTGAGACTGGTCATCTCTTAGCTGCCATGGTTTATTTTAATTATCAATAATTTTGTTTTTGAATTGTCTTTTTTATATTTCCTATGGACACTTTTTACTTGCTACATCGTTCTCACATAATGTACCATCTCAAGTTGAATGATGTAACAAAGGTTCTGTAATCATTTTGGCGATTGAAAAAGAGTGTCCATGGAGTTTCTTGCCCTTTCTTCTCCATGAGATCTACGCTTTGGAATGGGCACCTACAGTACTTTCACAGTTTTTATGTCTTGTGACTGGGACTGTAGCACCGTAACTATTTTTTAAACTATTTTATTTTACTTTTGACAATTCAAAAGTGCCTGTAACTGGCTTATTTGAAATAAATGATTTGATTGATTGATTTGACCTTTTTTTGTTGTTGCAACGAACATGGGCGGCCATTCCACAGCGTGATTTGGATGAACTCATTTTGAGTATGTCAAACCGATGTTCTTGTGTTGTTAGTGTTCGCGGTAGAAACACGGATTATTAATTGTTTAAGTTACCCAATAAAATTTTAAAGAAAACTGTTATTTCAGTCTTTTTTTCGAACTTTTGTGTTAGTGGTTCAAATGTCAAAAATCCCTTTATTAGGAAAATGGCAAATTTCTTTATTAATGCAAAGGTGACTTGGTTTATCGTTACTGTGACAAACGAAAACACTTTATTTGATGAATCCTTAAAGAAAATTTTAATTAATATCAATCAGGAGAAAAGTTATTGCAAAAATATATGTTGATCCCTAGACACTTTTGATGTGTGTATGTTCGCCCTACTAACGCGCGCTGAACGCCGTGTTAAGCGCGGTGTGTGTACGCGCTAAAAGTAACGCCGAGCGCCCACTAAGAGCGGGTACACATTGGGCGTTTTGAAACGCGCGCTTTGCTAACGCGCGTTTTGAGAACCCCGAATTCTATTGAAGTGTACACATGCAAGTGCGCGCTGCTGGTCAAGCGCGCGTCAATCGTGCGTTTGTATTTTTTCGTTAGGACGCGCATTGCCAGGGCGTCAGTTGCGCGCTTTGAGATACATGAGCGGCCATTTTGCTGTACATTTCAACGCGCGCTTTTGTGTAGAGAGGACGTACTTTTCGAAAATGGAGATCGAGCATTTTGATCTTCTTAATAGCGCGCGCGCTGAACGCCGTGCTAACGTGGTGTGTGTACGCGACCAACGCGCGCTCAACGCAACGCCGAGCGCCCAGTATGTACTAGCTCTAAGTATGTTCTAGCTCTGAAGCTGAGAACCTCAGCTGAGAACATATTATCGGACGCGTCCGTCAGCCGCGGCTGAGAGTTGCGGCTTATTGATATCCAGCCAGTACATTTAATACTACACTGTGCAAACTATCGTCTATCGGTCGTAGGTACTGGTCGTAAGACGCGGACGTGAATTTGAGTCGCCCTTGAGCGTTCGGACGTCCGAACAGAATCTAGCCAGCTGGATGTTTGTGCGTCTGCGGATCGTGTGTCCCAACGAGTGTGTCCGAACTACCGTGCACACTGCTAAGCCGCGTCTTGCTGCGGCTGACGGACACGTCCGACAATTTGTTCTCAGCTTAATATGTGACTGAACGCACGTCACACCACAGTTGACAAACCTGTCACTGTCAAAATAGTGAAGTGTCAAGCCGGTTGGGTGCATGCTGTGGTATCTTAGAACAAACGGCACGGTACGCTGTAAGCACTGCCATCTATTAGCCGCTTCAAGAAAAAAAAGGCTGTTTGTAATTTTATCAAAGGATTATTACTAGATGGCACTATGAAATAACGATGACAAATGACGTTGACATTTGACTTGATTTGATTTGACATTGTTTTGAATCTTTTGAATTTTTCACAAGATTTTTTTTCGGTTGAAGTGTATGCGCTTAACCTGTTAATTTTCTTGTATTTTCGTGTTTTCTCGCTTTTGTTTTACTAGAGTACGTATAGTTGAACTTTGTTCCTCCGGCTTTACTTTACTCGATGAGTTTAAGATGGCTCAAAGGTCCTGTTGTGTTCCCGGCTGTTCCATGAAACTTGGAGGCGGTAAGTTGTCTCAGTCTGAGTATATTTTTTATTCGTAATTTCGTATCACTGTATGTGTAGAATTTCGACATGTTATAGAATTCCCGTTTTCCGGCTTAGAATAACATTATTCCTTACGTACTAAGTAACTGGTAGTACCTACTTCAAAGTTGTTTTAGTTCAAAGTTACTACATAAAATTCTGAAATTACCCACCTATGTAGGTACTTGTAATTCTTACTGATATAATCCTACTAATAGTATTATAAATGTGAAAGTGTGGGTGTTTGGATTTTTGGATGTTTTTACTCAATCACGCAAAAACGGCTGAACGGAATTGGATGAAATTGGGTACACAGATAGTTTATAACCGTGATTAAAACAGGATACTTTTTATCCCGGTATGACGTTCCCGTGGGATAATTACTACTTAGCCAATTCTCACATTCCTATTATGCTTCGTCTGCTTAGTGATGGGAGATTATTCCATGGAAACCTGTTTTCTGGATTTAAAATGTCCTTTAAGTTAATCCAGGTCATGGTCTACCTGTGTTCGCCCAAACCTATTCAGCTGTTGAAGTGTGGTTGAGTAACAAATATCTAAACATAATATAATTATGTTAGCTAGAAAAGTCAGTAGTATTATGTGTATGACTCCAGACCACTCATTATTTTTTACTAACCGAAGGTACAAGTTTATTTTATTATGGGACAAAAAAAAAAACAGTTAAATGTTCAAGTTTAAAATTATAATTTGAGTGTTATGTTACGTTTTCTTTTCTTTTTTATGTTTGATGAACATCTTGCAACAAGTTCTTAATTATCATGTTTTAGGATTGCCGTTGCACCGGTTTCCAAATCCAAACAATCCTGCTCAAATAGAACGTTTTCGCACTTGGGTTATGAAAATTGGAGGAGATATTATTGGAGAAAATAACGAATTCATACTTATATAAGAACAGAAAAGTGTGTCATAAACATTTTGAAGATGTTTACACATTTCCAAATATGAAACTAACTGCACTGGCAATTCCAACACTTGAAATTCCAGGTAAAAATTGTTAATTTTAAAAATACTATACTCTTTTTATTGATGGAAGAAAGTAAAGGTAAATAATCTAACAATGTTTTGTTTTGTGAAATACTAAGCAATTTAAAAATAGAAACTTACTTCATGAAGAAGTTTTTTTAAGCAGATTAATATTACTCTAGTCTTATTATTAGAAATTGTGTCTGAAAATATTAAATTTTCATAAAAGTAAAAGTATGTTCTTTAAATTTTGATTGATGATGATAACGGCTTCCTATGAATAAATCCTTTTATCCCAAAAGGTTGTGTTCATCCCTATTAATAATCACTCATATAAATTTCAGGTGTGCATGTTGGTGAGCGCAGGCATATTGAACTGCCATCTACGGCAATTCAAATGACGACAGCCTCCTCTTCCAGACCCATTCCCATCAACACAGATTTATCTTCGAGGCCAGGTAAATGATTCACTACATAAACTTCTAATGGAAAATAATAATAGAAAGCATCAAGGCCTCCTAAGTGAAATTATTGTGGAGGTTTTTATAATTTTAATAGAATACTTATTATTATTTGTGAAATATAAATGTTTAGGCGAGTTTAGCGATTTTTGGCAGGGGTAAATCTTCGGGCACGCCGCAATCGCGGCGGTAAGACCCCTCTTTGAGGAGTGGCTGGAAAGGCGTCACGGCGTCCTGACCTATCGGATGACGCAGGTCCTCACCGGACACGGATGTTTCGGGAGGTACCTGTGTCGGATGGGGAAGGAAGAAACGCCGGGGTGTCACCATTGCGAAGATCGCCCGGAGGACACAGTAGAGCATACGGTGCAAGACTGCCCCGCTTGGGCAGAGCACCGCCGTGTCCTCACGGCAGCGATAGGCGGAGACCTCTCGCGCCCGGCATTGGTCGAGGCCATGCTGCGGGGCGAGACGGAGTGGGAAGCGGTCGCCTCCTTCTGCGAAGCAGTAATGCTCGTTAAGGAGGAGGCGGGCCGTGAGAGAGAGAGGACAGCGTCCTTCCTCCGCCCCACCCGCAATGGTAGACGCCCACGGCGTCGGACGTCGCAAGACGATCTCCGGCCACCGTAGGCGCGGGCATGCGGGCGGCGAGTAAAGGGCAACTCGCCGCCCGACCATGGACCATGCCCGGGTCGACGGCGCGTTGTGTTCCACGCGCGCCACAAAGAGCGTCAGCACGATGGCGGGGGCCCAAGAGGGCCAAAGCCTGCCGGGGTCGCGGGGCTTATCTCATTACCGTGACCCCGGAACATAAAAGGCTATTGAAGGACACCGTGGATTTTAGTCAGTACAAGTCTGACAGTCCCTCCCGCCCTGCCCGGGGTGGGAGGACTCATTTGATGATTTTACCACGCTAAAAAAAAAAAAAAAGGGGTAAATCTTACCTATTATATATATTCGCTTCACCACCACCGACATGCTAATGTTAACTGTATCTGTGAGTATGACCTGTTGCGCTTGACTAGAGCATTGAAAAAGAAAACAATACAGAAAAAAATAAGTTAAAATAACTAAAACCCGACTACGAAAAAATCGCGCACTAAAAAGTATAAAACAAGAACAATCCGTGTTACAGAAATCTTTTAATTAATAGCCGTTGTCGTATGCCACCTGCGGTTGTTTCACACAATCTTTATTGGCTAGGTGGCGTACGACCACGGCTATTAATTAAAAATTTCTGTAACACGGATTGTTCTTGTTTTATACTTTTTAGTGCGCGATTTTTTCGTAGTCGGGTTTTAGTTATTTTTAACTTATTTTTTATTTACACTATTTTGGGGTTATTTGATATAATAAGCAAAGCAGCGAGTGAATTTAAAATGTACTCATTAAGCCTTTTCATTTGATACCCATGTTGACACTGTTAGAAACAGGCAAAGTAGCTAGTAAAAGCTATATAATGTATATATATTTCAAATGTGCTCATCAAGCCCTTTAATTTGATACCCATGTCGATACTGTGCGAAATTATTTTTTTTCGGTTACGACTTTTCATCCCCTAGAGGGCGCCATATTGGATTTAGTGACACGTCACCTACCCTATAACCAGCGGACAACTGAGACGCTTCTAACGACACCTCATTTGTCAAGTAGTGATAAGTAGTTCAGAAGTTATGAGGGAACAGCTGATGAACATACATACAAACATACATACATACCGGTCAAAATCATAACCCTCCTTTTTGCTTCGCCGTAGTCGGGTAAAAATAGTTATATACCTATAGATTACAGGTAATTTTAAAGGAAATCTATGGTCTTGAAATGACATGGTAAATCTCCAATATTGTGCATATAAACTTACATTTGCAGTTGGAATGTATAGGAGAACACTTGGCCGGTTTTTTTTTTAATTATACTAATATTATAAAGCTGAAGAGTTTGTTTGTTTGGTTGAACGCGGTAATCTCAGGAACTACTGGTTCGAATTGAAAAAATATTTTTGTGTTGGATAGTCCATTTATCGAGGGAGGCTATAGGCTATATAACATCACGGTACGACCTTTAGGGGCTGAGCAGCGGGTGACACCGCGGGGAACAGCTAGTTAAATATATAAATAATTAGTTAAATATTTTACAGTGGTACAGAACCCTTCGTGTCCGACTCCGACTCGCACTTGGCCGGTTTTCTTTAATAATTAACCCAATGTTAATTTATATTTATTATGTTCTTACAGTCATGAATATTGAACTACCATCTACTTCAGTTCAAATAAAGACAGCCTCAGCCAGACCAGTTCAAACTGACACAGATATATCTTCGAGGCCAGGTAAATATTATACAGTAGTCCAAAGATAGTGTTGACCAATTTTGCTGATAGATTTTTTGCGGTTGGTAATTGATAAAAAATACATTTTTTTAATTTTGTTTTGCTATTGTGATTACAGTAATGAGTATTGAAATGCCATCTGCTTTACTTCAAATGGAGATGGCTGCCTCTACCAGACCAGTTCCGGACCAATGGACACAGACATATCTAGATCTTCGAATCCAGGTAAATAAAAAACAAAATAATTATTAAAATACTATAAGTAGAATGCCTCATTTATCTAGTAGCGCAATCGCGACTGCTGAGCATTAGGCCCCGGGTTCGATTCCCAGGTCGGGCAAAGTGTTATTGGGTTTTTCTTAAGGAATTTCTCAGTAGCAGTCACGGAGTCTGGATTTGTGCCCGGTTGATGGCAATAGGTTCGCCTCCTAATACATGGGACTTAAACATAACTCGCGAAATGTGTGTGTACTATTAGGTACTTACACCTTTGCTTAACCCTCCGGGGATTACAGGCGTGATGTATGTACTATGAGTAATGAATATTGGTGTAAGACTTGTAAACAAATAATGATGTTCAAAATAAATATTCTACACATACTGTATAATAATATTTTAAACTAGCTTCTACCCGCATAATTTATAGCCTATAGCAGTCAGGAATATTGTAGCTTCCTACCAGAAAAAAACATTTAGAATTGAATAATTTGTTCCAGAGATTACCCCTACATACAAACAAGCAAATTGTACCTATATAATATTAGTATATAGATAATACCCAATGCATAACTTTGTTTTTATTTTTCAGGTCGTTATAAGATTTCCATGCCTTTGACTGCAACAGAAAAGAAGCTGAAAGACATATATCTGAAGTCAAAGCAAAATTGCGCAAAGCTCGCAATACAAACAAAAAGCTAAAAATGGAAATAATGATGGCAGAAAAAATTATGAAATCATCTGCCTATCAAATGGTGAAAGAAAAAATGACACCAGCAGCTCAGACATTTTTCGCAATGCAGATTAAGCAGTTTGCAAAGAAACCTGCAGGGAGGCGTTTTACTCTAGATGAGAAAGTTCTCTGTTTATCTTTATACAAGCCTTCCCCTAGAGCATACCGAATACTTAGTCAAATGTGCATACTTCCCAAGCGAAAAACTTTGGAGAAATTGCTTTGCAAAATAAATCTAGAGCCAGGATTCAGTGAAGTAATATTTCAACATTTAAAAAAAAAGTAGAAAAAATGCCCGCCCGTCACAAGTATTGCTGCCTGATTTTTGACGAAATGGCCATAGCACCTAATTTATCCTATGACAAGACCAATGATATTATCCACGGTTTTATTGATAATGGTGAAGAGAGATCAAAGACATTCTGTGACCATGTGAGTGTTTTCATGATAAGGGGTATTTGTAAAAAATACAAACAACCTATATCATTTTCATTCTGTAAAGGAAGCACTAAAACAGCAGATTTATGCAAGCAATTAAAACATATTATTCATTCTTTAAATGAAATTGGGTTAAATGTGGTTGCTACAGTATGCGACCAAGGAGCAACCAATATGGCTGCACTTAATCTTTTGATGAAGGTAACTGAAGGAGACTATTTAAGGTGTGGCAAAAATTATCCTGGAGGCTTTTTTGAGATAGATTAAAAAAACATGTACCCAATTTATGACCCACCTCATCTCATGAAGGGCGTTAGAAATAACCTGATTACCAAAGATTTACAGTTCAAAGAAGATGGTAAAATAAAGTTAGCTTCCTGGTCACACATAGAAGCTTTATATAAACGAGGACCAAGATATAGAGGAGTCAAGCTTATGAAAAAGTTAACAGCTGAGCATGTATATCCACAGCTAATACCAAAAATGAGAGTCAAACACGCCACACAAGTGTTTAGCAACACAGTTGGCCTGACTATGGGGTACATGGCAGGTTTGTTTCATTGAACATTTATACTAACAGTACATTTGACTTAAATTCTGTGATCATTTTATCATAGGTTTTGGGAGGTGGAATTTCCAAAAAATATTTTTAGTGTCTGCTTCGATAGTAAAGGAACTTACTGTAAAAAAAATATAATAATTTGTAGCTTCAGTAGTAGGCTCTGCGTTAGTGATACGTTAATTAAACCATAGTGGTTTAGGTGGCGCTCTGTGGTTTCTGCCTATGGGAAAAAGGCGTGAGTTTATGTATGTATGTTAAACCTTAGTCTGGCCAAGTCGTTAGTGAATCTTTCATTATCGATGCAAAAAATTAAAGTTAATTAAAAACTTTTTTCTTTTCAGATGAAGGGAGACTCCCGAAAAAAAGTGTGGACACAGCCGATCTCTTGCTATTTTCGATAAATTGTTCGATTCTGTCAATGGCAATTTCCATAGACCTGACATAGGAAAAATTTATAGATGTGCTGTAACTCGGCAATCTCCACATCACAGATTGTGGTATAGAAGTTTACCAATATTGAAATCCATGACGTTCATCACAAAAACTGGTCACAGAGCAACTGTGCCGTCTTTAACGAGTTGGGTAAAAACTCCATAACATCCAAGACTATCATAAATATATTAAGATTAAAGAATATGATAGCACAAAAACTTGGCTTTCTTACCCAAGTCGTGAAGCATTTTCATTTTTTTTTTTATTCAGAAATTATTAAGTTT
This sequence comes from Agrotis exclamationis, assembly GCA_950005045.1. Taxonomy (NCBI): domain Eukaryota; kingdom Metazoa; phylum Arthropoda; class Insecta; order Lepidoptera; family Noctuidae; genus Agrotis; species Agrotis exclamationis. Next base: position 3,746,485 of record OX465417.1, on the reverse strand, counting down.
TAAATATTTAGTTGTAATAAAGATATGTTTCTGATGTTGTTAACAATTTAAAAAGAAAATATTGTTACAGATGTTCTAAAGACAAAATGTCAAAGCAAAAATATAAAAGCTTATTTAGAACTACTGTTAACAATAAATATCAACTACAATTTTATTACATGTAACAATCATAGAAATTCATCTATAAAATGTATGATAAAAAAACTAATTTTGTTCTTTCTGAATAATTGGTGCAAGGATATGAACCAGATAATATCTGGAAAAACCACGTTTTTTGATGAAAGTGATGAGATGAAAGTGGCAGCACATAATTATTATGTAACACATAAAACCAGAAATAAAAACTAATAACCTATCATATTGTTTCTTTTTCCCTTTAAGAAAAATGTCATGCATTGTTTTCAAGATTTGTGTTACCCTGAAAACACAAATTTATGAAAACAATGCAATAACAATAATATCTCTAAAAGCTGGGTACCCTAGTACGGCTGCACTATACCTATATATGTATGTATCTATGTAGTGCAGTGGCTTTCGTTCATGAAGCAACCACTACACGGCAGCACTTTCGCGACCTCGAGCGAAGCCGAAGTTGCCCATCTATAACAGTATATTAATCTATGGTTGGGTGCGCAGGCGCCGGGAAAAATAAAAATCTCTCCGCAATTTAATTAATTATTATAAAAGTAACAGATGTATTAATACCAGAAAGTGAATAATTAACATAATAATAGAAGCTTTATGACGTGTTAAACGTAAGAATTTAACATGGGAGTCTCACGTACAACAGTGAATGTGTTTCTTGGGTGCTGTTCAAGCGCTTTTCTTATGGAAATTCTGATGGCACAAAAGCCTAGCAGCGCAAACCTAGTTACATTCCTACAATTCTTCTTTATCACTCTGTATGGATTCGTAGTCACTACAAAGTTTGGAACGGTGAGTCATTTAAATGGAAATAATTACGTCAGTTTAAGTTTCTCGTCGTATTTATTTTTGTTATTTTCCTTTTATGATTCCAGCTTCGAGTACTTTTAATTTATTCTTGCTGCTTTAAAATTCATTATTTTGTGGCCAACTTTTTCCCCCATACCTAATGTTCTTATCTTAGTTTGTCCCAACTCTTAGCTCGATTATTATAAATTAGAAATACCTAGTATAAAAATTCGTAGTTAATAAAATGAATACGGTACCTAATCATTATGCTATTGGATTGGGTAGAAAATAAGACCTGAATCTATCCCTTAAACTGCATCATGATAAAAAAAATGTCGAGTGTTGTGAGGTCTGTGTCCTAGTTGTGGGAACATTGTAGTCTGTTTTTTAACTTTTTAATGATTGACTAGACCTACAAGCATTTCCCTATAACCTACCTTTAAGCTTGATTTCAATTGATCCAGTAAAATCCAGCATCACTGGATTTTTAAAATAGAAAGACTGTTCCGATCCAGCACTGGAAACTGGACAACTGTACCAGATTGAAACAATTTGACATTATTCCAGTGCCACTCGAGTACTGGAATCCAGTGATTCTGGATCCAACTACTGGATCAATCAGACTTTAATATAGCAACATAAATCTTAGGAAAAACGATTGAAGGTTGTGTTTTCTTGTAAGATTCTAATAAGAAATTCTTGTTCAAAAAAACATAATATGAATAAGATATGAATATTAGAAATAAATATATGCATGCACTATTGTTTCTGTTCTTTGAAATGTGTGATATTGAATGTGTTAATCCATTTTAACCAATAACTCTTTCAGGTAGGTCCCAAGATACCTCTAAAGCAGTATGTCATGCTAGTCACTCTCTTCTTCATTACTACTGTGGCAAATAACTATGTATATGCCTTGCATGTGCCTTCCACGTTGCATATGATTATACGGTAAATATGCATTCAATTTTATCATTTCATCTTTTTCCTAGAAATTGATTATTCATAACTCATTGGTGATTAAGGACAACTGAGTCAGGCTTAAGTGGTGATAATAATCTAAATTGAGTCAGCCATGAACTCTAATTGCCTAATTATGTCCCTTGTCTATAGACCATCTATAATTAACTGACAAAACTTATAGGTCAACAATGGAGTTATGCATAAAACCAACGACCATTTATATCTAGACGCCTCATGCACGATCTGACTAACGAAAATTTTCGGTCAAGTCGCTGAGGTACGACGTAAGCGAGGGAGACGGGGTACTGCGTTCTGATTGGCTAACTCAAGGTCAGTGCGACGAGGGGACTCACAGGAGTGGTCGAAACTAATACGAACCTAAGACTTTTTTGCCTAATGTGTTGACAGACATCGGTCGCCTGTGATTAGGAGTCTAGATATAAATGGTCGTTGCATAAAACCTTTATGTACAGACACCAACTCATCAGCCAAAATTCTTTAATAGATTTCCAACTTTATTCCAAAAGAAGGATCATGTTTGATAGCAATTTGACTAAATGGGATAGTATTGTGCTTGCATCTGTGCCAAAGGGATCATTAAAAATTTGTTAAGTCTTATCAAATTTTTAAAAAGGGCACCACAGTTTGTGGGGTTTTTTTTTTCTAAATGTTATGAAGTTGGGATTCTCTGTTGTATAATATTTTTCCCATAGAGAATTGATGCCCCTGCCACTTAGATATACTGCAGATTCATGTAAATTACTTACCATACTTTTTTTTACTATCCATTTTCAGGTCAGCATCCTCCCCAGCCAGCATGCTAGTATATTGTTGTGTAAAGAAACAAATTCCAAAACTAAACAATGCTATTGGTTCAATACTGATCAGTGTTGGCGTAGCATTGGCAATGTATGGGGGAGCCCCTACTGACGAGGAAAATAAGGGAACATTTCTATATTGGTGCATCGGTGTTACTATTCTACTGGCTACGTTGATAACTGGCGCTTTTACCGGTCTTCAACAAGAGAGGTTGTATTCGCAGTATGGAAAACATCCAAATGAGGTAAGTGTTGCAGCATTTTTATGTTGTTTGTGCAATAAAAGATAATCCTCAGTAAATACATAAGATTTTTGAAACACCTAACAAAGTTTATCTACCTACTTTAGTGATTTTTATACTGAGGACTATTTATAGGCATCAAAAGATAATGATGTAATGAACTAATAACACCACGTACAGCTAGATAGTACATACCCATATTTTTATCTTTTAATGTTTGTAGGAGGCTTATCTAAAGCACAGAATGGGTAATTAGAATTTACTTTTATTATAAAATCTGCACTAATTACATAAACAATGAAGATAGTTTCGTGAAATACAGTTAGGTATGTGTTTTAGGATAAGTTTAAAAAATATGATCAGCAAGTGGGTCGATTGTCTAATGCAGTCATCCAAACCGTAGAAGCGATACACATTTTGGATTTCAGCCCTTAAACTTTCAACAACTTCTCTTACAGATGCTGTTTTACACACATGCAATTCCATTGCCTGTATTCTTTGGAATCTCTTCTCAATTAATGGACACATCATCAGATCTGCCATTGGATGCTTGGTTACTGATTGCACTGAACATTATTTCCCAATTCTATTGTACGCATTCAGTACATGACTTGGCAACCAAAGAAACTTCAGTAACAGTGACTTTTATATTAACTTTGAGGAAGTTTGCTTCTCTACTGATCTCGACTATAGTTTTTAAGAATAATTTAAATATTTACCATGTTATTGGTACTGTGTTAGTTGCTGTTGGTACATGTGTATACTTCGACTTTTTCTCTGCTAGAAGACAAAAGCCAGTCAGTATAAAAACTAAATCTAATTAGGGTTTTTCAGAGTAGGTACCAATTTTATACATTTACATTCTTTAAATTTAATTCTACTGAAGACAAAATTGTGAATATCGTTTGTGAAATTTCGACTTTTAGATCTTTATTAAGTTTTAAGACTTTTTTAAATCTAATGTTTAGATATGTTTTTTATCATATTATACACCTGTTTGCATTTAATAAAGTTTATTATAATTAAATTTAATGTACACTATTTTTAGTGCATTATATTTTAACTATGTATTTTCATGAATAGTTTACAACATTTATATTATGAAATAAAAATGTTTATAGCTTTTATATTCCACATTTATTAAGTCATCTTAAATATTTTTTGTATGCAAATTATAAAGTAGTGATTCTTATACAAGTAAATTATACAACTTTGTAAGGTATCTACAGAAATAAAAAATATACAACCTTACAGCGAATAAAAGTAATTATTGCATTACGATAGACAAATGAAGCTGCTTGTACCATAGTCTAAGAAAAAATATACTAGTAACCTACTAAGATTCATACACACAATCGCTCTATTTCACTTCACATCACTTAAATTACAGGATATTTGTCCGATTCTTCAACTGCCATAGCATCTTCATAGTCTGAAAATAATGTGATAAAATTTTGTTAATCTTTTTATTTTTTAGAAGACTCGTCTCACGAACGCGGTTGCGAGTATAATTTCGTATCAGCACTTTCAAGAATTAAAGTATAATATAAGGGTTAAAAACAGAACAATGAGGGCTACCGTTTTTGTGCTCACCAGATGGCGCCATTGGCGAGTGAGGTCCTGTATGGCTGTCAGTTTGTTATTATTCTGGACTGTGGCGTCAAAACATTAAACAATAAAATATGCTTGTAAACAGTAAACAACTAACTCTGAATTAGCTGGTCTTTCAGTCCGCTTAACTTTGCACCTCTTTTTCTTAGTTCCGCTTTTAAAGTACTGATATTCATTAACCCGTAACTTGTATTTGCCGTAATAAGAATAATATTTAATTAAATATTTCGTAATACCTCAGAAAGTAAACTAAAAAGAAATAAAACCGTGCAGCCCGCCAATAAACAAACATTTCGGGACCTCACGCTACACGAGCGCCTCTAGCGGTGAATTCACACGCGATAGCCCTCATTGGGTAAAAAATAAAACTATGCGATAATATCAGCACATCCGAAAAAAAAGAACTCTTTAAGGCTTTACGTACCTACCTGCTCTTGCTGTCAGAGCGGCTGCGTCGGTCACGAGATCGTGAGCGTCGTACTGACGGTGAGCGGCGGCGCACAGACGGGGAGCGACGAGGCGAGCCCGACCTGCCGCGCGAGTACGAACGTCTGCGCGGACTGCGACTGCGGGATCTAGCAACATAACCATGTCATGACATGTCCACACTCTTACAACTAAAACACAGTACAACTTCTACACCTCAAGGATAATTTCTATTAAACAGCGCTTGATTAATCTATCCCTCTTTGCTAAGAAATTAATTTATTTATTCACCGCTTTGTTGAATTGACATCTCTTCTGTGTAATCTTGTATGATAGTATTAACATAATTAGGGGCCCCATTTAATATTTACAGTCTACATTTACACAAATTCCTAGTTACCTACACCTTTGAGCGCCAACGTTTCTCTAATTCTAAGTATAGGCAAGGTAAGGTTCTAAGTATAGGATTTAAAAAGTACCGAGACATGGTGAGCCTGCGAAGGTTGACCGTTGTGGGGCTGCTGTGAGGCCGAAGGGATATTACTGAGGCGGAGGCGAGTTTCAATGTTATCTTCCGTCGAACGGTGGCATTAAGTGGAATTTTCAAGAGAAATTGCGGTAACACTGGGAAGTCGATCGCCGTTAGGTTGTATTCTAGCTCGGTGCCACGGTGACGACGAGTGTGTGCAGTCGGTGAAGCATTAGGAGTTGCAATGACATTCAGGATGTTTGTAGGTTCCTATACTGTGTGGCCCTCTTTAATGCATTTGATTCAAGTCCAGGTTCGGATTACGGTTGGGGACTAGGTGATGGCGGTCAGGAGGTAAGTTATAGGGACGCAGATGTTGGAGACTTCGGCTGCGCGCAGAAGTTTGAAGAGCCGATCGCAGAAGTTGAGCGGGATGTTGTTGCGAGCGGCGTTCGCGGATGTCAGATTGGTTAACGAGCCGTAGTTGTGGTGAAGACATGCGGTGAGGTCGTTGGTGTGTTGGTGGTTGGTTGATAAAATGGACCTGCAAACGTTCCAACACCCACCACTTTTAATATCTCCAGATCAACTTACTTAGCTACTTGTTTACAGCAGATTTGATTAATACAAGAAAATCTTAAGATTATAAATAAAAGAATAGTGTCAAAAGTAAATAAATGTAGTTTAGAGGTCTATTTGCTAATATTAGCTTAGACTCAAGAGGTAAATAATGATAATGTACAATCATTAACGACAAGTAGTTACTAATGCGTTTTGAGAATTAACCATTTTGCTCTACTACAAAGATAAAAGGCACTTATTGTTAAGGATAAAGCAATTACTGTTAATGTTTCTATCACATTTACTTTCCACGATAATAGAAGCTGATGACACAATCATTATTATTCCTCCATGTTTTGAAATCAATAAATTGGTAAACAACACCAAAAAGAAGATGAAGAGGTTGTGTACATACCTGGAATATCGACGATCTCTTCGAGTGCGGCCATTAGACATTTCCACGCGAATGCGAGTGCCACAGCATCGACTAAAAATAATAAGAAAATGTATCAGTCTAAGAAGGTACACTGGAATCGGTTAAAACGAGAGGAATGAGAAGTCTAACTATGGATACGCGCCAAATAGGCTGTTGTGTGATTTTTAAATCGAGTGAAATTGTAACACCTGCTCAAGGCTACTTGAAAGAAGCAAAGCTTTCTTTTATTACACATGTATGAAAAATTTGCTACAAGTATGTAGCAACTTTAGCCAGTGGCCAGTGGTATCGGACTCGACTTACGAGTAGTAGGTCGTGGGTTCGAACCCCGTCAGGCGCATTACTTTGTGTAATTTATTTCAACACCACTGCTCTCAAAACGGTGAAGGAAAACATCGTGAGGAAACCGGCATGACCTAGAACCAAAAATTCGAAGACATGTGACATCTACCAATCCGCACTGGGTCCGCGTGGTAGATTACGGCCCACTCCCTCTCTCAGAGAGGAGGCCTGTGTCCCAGCAGTGGGAACATTTATAGGCTGATGATGATGATGTAATTACACCATCTTTCTAGTCTGTGCGGTTTCGTCTCTGCGTGACAAAGTCCTCTCGCTTTATTATTATTTTTGATGAAAAAAAAATGTTCCCCATTCCAAGACAAGTGATACCCATGAGGGCATCACATCTCAGTCTCAGTATGGAGGTACCATGATCTAGCACACTTATGACTCAAGCGTAACACATTGAGGGTGAAACGGATCTAAGGAGCGTGCAGAAAAACAACACGAGGATTTGAACTCGAGACCTATTGAACGGCAGTCGACGCTGTGACCGTTAGGCTATTAACACTTACAGAAAGCACTCGAATTTAGTATTGGGCTTCGGTCATTGAATAAAGTAAATGAACTAAGATGCTTAATAATGAGTTAATTCATAAAACAAACGTGAAATCAAAATACAAGGCGTGCTCATCTAAGAATTAATTATGATTCAAAGGGAAAAATTCTTCGATTGAAAAAGTAACATGTGGTAATGTTACTGACACAAGTACCTAACGTGAATTATAACATGCACCTGCCTACATAATTACATTCAGTTACAAGATTATTTGGCAAGGGTAGCAGTAGCAGTACCACCACATCAAATGGGTCAAGTGAATCTAAAATGGCGGATGAACACCAGCTTTTTTTACAAAGAATGAAAAATACATTATAAACGGTAACTACTGAAGATGGCCATGCAAATAATTACATACAATGATTACTTACGTGCCGTCCAACCCTCGCACGGAATCTTCAGCGTCCCGTGGGTCCTCAAATTCCACAAACGCAAATCCTGGCGGGTTTCTTGCCACCCACACATTTCTTATATTTCCATATTTAGAGAAAACTTTCTCTATTTCATATTTGGACGCATTTGTCCCCAGATTTCCCACATACACCTTGCAAGAAAGATCCCATTCTCGGTAGCGAGACATCTGGAAGAAAACGTAAAAGCAACGTGTACCTTACATGTATGCGACGCCATATTGATTAATTTTCACTTTATCGAAATAACTTCGCGTCAACAAAAAAAGTAAAACTTACATTTAATAAAACACTGAGATAGTAGCAAAAATAAAGGAGGAAGTACTTGAATAGTATTTAAATAACCCGAATATTTGAAACAGACACTAAACTTTCACCTTTTCAGTATCAACGTCGTGAACGGAATGAAGAATGAATGGATCTTTATTGATTGAATGAGTTTTTAGGAAAGAATGAACGAATGAATGGTATAAAATTACCAAAGACAACGAAGCCCATAGACAAAATAATTTGATTGTCTATGACGCAGACTCGCTGAAACTTCCGTTTATTGTCTATACCTTCCCCGCGGTCCCCGGCTCCCCGCTTCAGTTTTTGTTATTTATTTGTCAAACAGCTGATTATTTCATTGAATTGCGATGAATTTCTAGAATAGAGTTCAATAAAAGTCGATACACTTAACGAATATGGACGTGGTTGGACTGCTGAACAATATAAACGACAATTCGAACATGTTTGCAGTGAAAACATGGACGTCCGAGTGGTCCGACAATTTTCAGGACAACCAAGTAAGTATTGATTTTTCGGTCATAATTTATCAAATTCGTTAATGCTGTGAAAAGTATGTGGTAAAATAAACCAAATCGCATACGGCGTGTTAATGTTATCAAGGCGGAAGTGTTTTGTTAGGTTACAAGGGTAGAGATTTGTAATAATAGAAATCTGTATCCTTGAATTCAATGTTATCGTGTGCTGTGTAAGAATAGATTTGGAAATAGTCCGGTTATCAAATAATGTATGATACATTATTGTGAAATTTTAATTTGTGTAGTTACTTCATTAATAAGCATATTTAACAAAAAAAATTTAAAGTTATTTCATAATAACTTGACCCATTGATTCTTTTAGTAGTCATGTTACAATTTCAAGTAGCAGGCACCCACCTGTTTTCCCCATTCCTCTTTCAATAATTTACAAATTTAAATTAATTTTGTCTTCAAGTTATCTTCAAACTTATTATTAATACATTTGAAATGCTTACAAGATTGATAAAACAGGGACTATCTGTTGTGACTTTGATTTTGGCCCTGACCTATGCCCCAGTGAAAAGACGATTCAAATAAAATACACAAAAGATGTTTACGATACTAAACATTAATATTGAATCGAAACATACAGTTATGGAGCTTCTCCGTTGCTGTGTATTATTATTTTTCAACTAAATAAAGTTTTAAGAAGTATCACTAAACACACTATACAAAAATAAAACAATTAGGTAGATTGTTTTCATTCAAATCAACCTCGGGAGGATCTGAACTTTGTACCTTAGCTTGACTCATTATTCAGTGAAGCCGCTAAATACAATCTTGTAATACTTATCACAGTGACTGGCAAACCTTACCTCACCTTTTGATAGTAGTATTTCAATTAGACAACATCTAGGAAAATTGCAATAATAACAATAAAAAAAACATTTAGTTTTTCTTCCAGAAAGGTTACTTAAAATTATTATGAAGACGACATGTGATATAAATAAATCCTTTGTGGGAGACTGGTATCTGCACTAGGAAAACCTGTCACACAGATTACCAGGCCCCCCCCAAAACAGCGTTGTATTATATCTTAAAGTGCAATGTCCACTGCACATTATCAAATCAAGATAAACACATGGTAAAAACTCTTAATTATAGAAAACATAATTATGGTTTTTCTACTTTACTATAAATCAACTTAAATGCTGTGGTGAAGTTTTAGGCGATTAAAATATGAAACTGTTGTGCCAGTGATGCGAAGACTATTGTAGGTTTTATTATAGAGAGAATATTCGATTTTCGGTACATTTGTTTCACAATGGATTAATTAGAAAATGAACTAAAATAATCTTATATTTAAAAAAAAAATACTTTCACCTTGAAACATAATCTTATCAGAAAGCAACTGGAAACAAGTAAAAGCATGCCAAATTTTGCAGAGCTGGTGCCGTATGCTAGTTCTATTATATTAGTGTGTTGGAGGCAAATATTTATAAAATAACTAGCGGTCCGTCCTGGCTTCGCACGGGTGGAAGTCCTCTAAAACCCCGTCCTGATGGTTACAAACAACAAAAAAAGAATCATCCGAATCTGTCCAGCCTTTTTCGAGTAATGAGCTTAGCAACACATTTTGCAATCCATTTTTATATTATAGATAGATAGAAAATGTTTAGGTTGGCAGCAACAGACATTCCATGAACTGTGTACAAATCATGAGATACAGTCCTCTCAGGCAGCTGACTGAGGCATAGTATTAACAGGGTCCCGTTGGTTATGCAATGGGTCCAAAAAAAAAAAAAACTAGTTTATTTAGTTTTTTTTTATCATTTAGGTAGGTTAGATACAAAGATTTTGACAATTATGTATACATCTACCATATTTAAAAAAAAATCTGTGATTTAATGCAGCTAGACTTGATTTTTGTGTTGAACCAATATCATGTTGGATAAAAAGCAATGAATTTTTTAAGTTTCAAAGAAAAAAACGTTAAAAGAAATCAGATTTTTACTCCTATTGGTAAAGTATAACAAGTAAAAAACTTGCAAACTAATAATAACACTAACACTGTTTCGTTCTTTTAACTATGCATTTCGCAAGACGCGTCTTGTGACTTTGACCTCTCCCACAGGACATTGCACTCGCCAATAAAACATGAGTCATAAAACTGCATGCAAACCAATTGTTGAGTCCGCAGACAAGGCTTTTACGCTGATTATCCTTCTGCACGAATCTACACTAATTTCTACTACCATTATAAAAACAGGGAACAATCTTCTTTGCACTTCTCTCTCTTTTTTTCATAGTACTCAATGAGTCCTCCCACAATGTGTGGAACAAAAGGGACGGTTAAGTTCGTACTGACTGAAATCCACAGTGATCGTTCAATAGCCCTTTACGGTCCATCATTACGGTAACCTGATGAGATGAGACAGTCCCGCGGCGGGTAGGTGGTGTTATCTTTAAAGCCGAACTCAACTCTATCTGTTTTACTGGCTGAACTAATTTCAAAGAGATCTGGTACAACATAGATAGACTGTGACCGGGGTAAAGACTCGGGCGTAATTTTTCACGGAATATTTTCAACTACCTTTATTGACGTCAAGATCCGGGAAAAGCCGCTGAGCCAAACATGATTCAGTTATGATAGATGTCAAACGAACTAGGTCGATTGTCACGAGTTATTTATTATTTATTTATTTATTAATGATCAAAAAGGTACATTTTAAAGTTTGTAACGTACATACTGTCCAACAAAACTATACCTACACATAGTTTGTCTGTTGGATCAAAATTATAACTTTATACTTATTATCTTATGAACTAAATTTGCAATAACACATACAAGCTTATGTAAAAAGGTAGTTTAGGATATGTAAAATAATGTAAAGTTAAGGGAGTGTACTTAGTAGGTATTTTTTTAGATTTATCTTATATTTATTTTTCTTTTTTTCGTCTCTGATTTCGTCTGGTAAGCTGTTGAGTATGTAAGGGATACGCTTTTGTAATGTTCGGTCTCCATAGACATTATTCACTCTCGGTACTACATATTTACCAGACGACATCGTTCGGGTGTTATATTTGTTACATACATTTATTAATAATGAATTATGCTCCTGATTACCATGGTTATTAGTTGCAAGTAAGTACTTATGTTTTATACTAACCGGTAATACTTTACAAATTTTATATAGTTTATAATAATCTTTTTTATGTTTATGTTTAGTTTTTTTATCCACTATTAGTTTTAGGAACCTAAGTTGTATATTTTCTAATTTTTCTATGTAAGATTTGAATGAAAGGCCATAGCAATCAAGAGCATAATCGATTATAGATTCCACCATACATGAGTATAATATTTTTAGGGTACTAGTAGGGACACGATAACTTAGGTGGTAAAATTTACTTAGTATAGTTTTAAGTTTATTGCACAAGAAATCTAGGTATATGTTCTTTCCATGAGAAATGCTCGTCAACTTTAACTCCTAGATAAGTTACACAATTAGATCTCTGGATAGGTTTGCAGCCACAATTGACAAGGCTACCATGAATGCAATCAAAAGTATGAGTGTATAGTGGTGGAGGATTTTCTTTTAGTGGTAAGTGTGGTGAATGAATGATGATGTAATGTGTTTTTTCCGTATTTAATACTATGCCGTTATCGTGAGACCATTTAACTACGGCGTCCACGTCTTGCTGCACTAGCCGACATGTTTCCGCGAGGTCCGTGCCGGCTCGCAAGGCGCAAAGGTCGTCCGCGAACATATGCGTCGAGCAATGCTGTAGCACATTACACAGACTATTTACATGCATTAAGTAGCATACGGGACCACTTCCTGAGCCCTGCGGTACCCCGCATCGGACCAGTTTTTCATCGCTCAACGTGTCGCCTATCTTGACCCGGTAAGAGCGTGATGTGAGGTAGTCTCTGAACCATTCCTTCAGAGGCTTCTCCACACCACACTCTTCTAAAGATGTTATTAAAGTGTTTGTTTCTAAAGTGTCAAAGGCTTTTTTGTAATCGAAAAATATTGCGACTACAAACTTCTTATCATTTAATATATCTCATTTCTTATCATTTATATACACCGTGTTCCGGACGATATACATAAACTTCGACCAGATGTTCAAACCACGGAAGTAAGCATTTTTCATTATGGACACATTAATAAATTCTTATTTTTTATTTTTTGTTAATTTTCATACAAACTAAATACCTAGACGTAAATAACCCGATATGCATGCCTCTTTATCCGAATTGGCAACGTCATTCATAACATTTGGCGGGCTGAAACAAATGAAATGCAAATAGTATTTGATAGATTTCAAATTAAGATACTTTCTCACTGCATAGCTCAATTAAATTTCATTAAATGAAATTACAAATATCTTTGTAACGAAGCCTTTTTAAGTACTACTTCCTGTGTTGGATTTGATTTGTAAAAGCCATAGAAGTATTTGCTAAAATTTATGGATAACGTGAAGAACACGGTGTATATCATTTTATATATCGTTGTCTTCAAACCTTATCAAAATCAAAAATCAAAATCAAAATATTTTATTTTACATGGGCCTCAATGGGCACTTATAAAACGTCGAGAAAAAAAAAAAAAAAATTTGGCACGGTTCGGGTTGGTCGTTTCCATGGAGAAGAACCGGCAAGAAACTCCATGGTTACTCTTTTAAAATATTTGCTTTTACAATGTCATTATTACAGTTTGGAATACATAAACACGAGAGAACATCGTAGGCATGATAAGAAGAGGGAACTTCTTATCAAAAGCAATACAAAAAAAATAATAATAAAATAAAAAAGTATATAATAATATATACGTAATAAAGTAAGTAGACGATTGAGATAAAATGGGCATCTGGGAATTTACACAACCAACAATGTTCTCGCATTCACAATTCTGGAGTAAAAAGAAGCTATATAAAAAAGAAGCTATATTAGCCAAAGTTATATTAAAAAGAGACAAAACAAACACAAAAACAATAGAAAAAAAAAAATGTATAAAAGTAAAAAATAAAAAGGTAGTACCGTGATTCAGAGCAGTTAATAGACAATATACCTATCTAATTTTTAATAAAACTGTTGAAGAACCAGGGAAGCCGCATGAACAGAAGGAACTATTGCCAAACATCTTTGTCTTCAACGTAGTCCTTAATTTTGTAATATGCTTTTTTAATAAGGACACGTTTGATGTGGGTTTTAAACTTTCCGTCAGTTAGTTCTATGACTGACTTGGGCAATTTATTATAAAAACGTATGCTGTTTATAACGAACGACTTACTTGTCTTTGCTAGTCTGAATCTGGGTATCACAATTTCGTGTTTATTCCGTGTATTAATATTATGGAAATCGCTTCTAATCTTAAAATTTCCTAGGTTTTTTCGTACGTATAAGATACTCTCTAATATGTAAAGTGACGGCAGTGTCAATACTTCGATTTCTTTAAATTTTTCTCTAAGTGACTCACGGGGACCCATTTTATATATCGCACGGATTGCCCTCTTTTGTAATATAAAAACTGAATCTACGTCTGCTGCTGATCCCCACAGCAGAATCCCATACGACATAATACTATGAAAGTAGGCAAAGTATACTAACCTAGCTGTGGCCGTATCAGTTAGCTGCCTTATTTTCCTTACCGCGTACGCAGCGGAGCTTAATCTGCTCGAAAGAGTTCTAATGTGGGCGCCCCACTGTAATTTTGAATCAATCGTAATACCCAAGAATACAGTTTCCGCAATAGTATCAAGTTTTTTGCCGTCAAGTTTTAAATTTAGACCAACCTGCGGTACGTTAGGCAGTGAGAACTTCAGACATTTTGTTTTGTTCGCATTCAGTAATAGATTGTTAGCTGCGAACCATTTCGAGAGAACAGCTAGACTTTCATTTACGTGTAAGACATCCGTATCTTTTCTATCTACTTTAAAAATAAGCGATGTGTCATCGGCAAACAATATTATATCCGATAAGTTAGCCATCATGTAAGGAAGATCATTAATATAAACTAGAAAAAGAAAAGGGCCGAGAATTGACCCTTGAGGTACGCCCATCTTCACTAAAGACCCGGAGGACGTCGCCCCACTTACAGTTACTTTTTGCTGCCTGTTGGATAAATAGGAAAGAACAAGGCCAGCAGCTCGTCCACGAATTCCGTAATGGTGTAATTTACAAATGAGTGTATTGTGGTCAACGCAGTCGAACGCTTTTGAGAGGTCACAGAAAATGCCAATGGCATCCTGGGACTTCTCCCAGGATTCCAAAACGTGACTGATGAGTTTTACACCAGCGTCAGTCGTCGACCTACCTCTTGTGAACCCAAACTGCTGGCTATGCAGAATTCCATTTAAGTTAAAGTGAGACAGCATCTGGTCCAACATGATTTTTTCATAAATTTTACTCAATGCTGGAAGCACAGATATAGGCCTGTAATTCGAGGGATCATTCTTACATCCCGCTTTAAAAATTGGCACTACTTTGCTATGTTTCATTAAATCAGGAAATTTGCCGCTGTCCAAACATTGATTAAATATGTCTGTGAGAACAGGAGCTATTGTAACAATAATTTCGCCAAGAACCTTGACTGATATTCCCCAAAGATCTTCAGTATTTTTTATATTGAGACTTTTGAATGCATTTATAATGGTAGAAATAGAAATAGATTTAAATTCAAAGGATGGTATGTCTTTAGTAAAATGTTTTATTAGAAGTTCTTCAGCTAAATTAGATGAAGAGGGGAGAGATTTCGTAACGTTTAACGGAATGTCAGTAAAGAAGTGTTCTAGTGTCTCGGCAACTTCTAGCTTATCAGAAATGATTTTATCGTCTATTTTTAAGGACAATTCATTCTGATCTCGCTGTTGTGTCTTTCCAGTTTCTCTGTTTATTACCTGCCATACAGTTTTAATTTTATTATTTGAAATGCTAATTTTATTGCTAATTATTTTTGACTTTGCTTGAGCACAGACTTTTTTGAAAATTTTCGAATAGTTTCTAACATAATTGTGAAAGGATTGATCTGAAGTCAATGATTTTTCATTGTATAAATTATATAAAACATCTCTGCTTTTTCTTATTCCAGCAGTAGCCCATTCACTAAACTTAGACTTTTTATTGACCTTAACTTTTTTTACAGGGCAGGTTTTATTGAATTCTTGGCAGACTGTTGAAAATAATATGCCATAGTTAATATTGGGGTCTTGTGAATCAAAACTAGCGTTTGAAAGGTGACTATGAACATTATTATTAAAAGAATTTAATTTATATTTTGGAAGAGGTCTTATTTTAATAGTTTTATTTAAAAAAATCTTTTTGTTTGACTCAAAAGATACAAGTTGGCCAGTATGGTCAGACCTAACGCCACTAATTAAATAAGAGTCTTTCACTTTACAGTTAGTATATACATTATCTATGCAAGACGCTGAAGTAGCGGTTATTCTAGTAGCTTCGTTAAATAAACAAGTTAAGTTAAATGATTTGAATAATGAGAGAAGCTTACTTTTTTCTGGTGAATTATGCAACAGATCTATATTCAGGTCACCACAAACAAATACTACTTTATTATCTCTAAAGAGTTTACATAATATCTCCTCCATTGTTATTAAGAATAATGACAAATTAGCTGCTGGTGGTCTATAGACACATAAGATAATATGGCCCTCAACCTCTGCACATGCTACCTCACATAAGCGATCAACAGAGCAAGCAGTGATATCCTTTCGTTCCTTAAATCTAAGACAGCTATTGCAAAGTATCAGGGTACCACCACCTATAGTGGATCTGTTGAACGCACTGGCTACTGAAAAATTATTTACATTAAACAACATCCTATCTGGTTTTAACCATGTTTCGCAGAAACATAATATATCCATGTGGTATTTATCTATTAACATTTCCACGTCTAGGATTTTGCCAGAGAAGCGATTTATATTCTGGTGATAGAGTAAAATATTATTATAATGCTTCTCTTCTGTCGGCTCTAAAAGTTTAAAGTGTCTGATGCAATATTTTTACAAAAGCTAGATAGTTCTGTTTCATCACTTAACCTAGTCTGAGTTAAACTAATATTAACTGCGTGTATATTATATGCTAACAAAGTAGCTAACAAATGTTGACTACGTCTGGGAAGGAACATATGGTCCGGAGAAAAAACAACAAAATCTCTAACAAAATTGTTAGTATCAAAAAACAATAAACGGTCACTATGACGACATGTAAAAAAATGCATCAGGTTATTAAGACTAGAAATGTAATCATTGTCTTGAGCAATTAAATTATCAGAATATGGAAATGCACACAATATTAATTTACCTAATTTTAATTTAAGGAGGGTGTCAATACCATCAACCATGTCCCTTTTCGTTACATTAAGGCTATTTCCAAGAAGAAGTACTACAGTGGACTGCTCATCCAATTTTGTGTTTTGTATTTTATGAATGAAGTCACTGAAATGCAGATTATGGTAACAATGGTTCACTACTGTATGATTGGAACGGTTATTTAACAATGATCCAAAGTTTGTTCCTAATCTATCTGAAAACACTAATATATTACTCTGAATGTGTGAGTTTACAGTATCTATAGATTGGTCTGAAATAGGGAGAGGAATTTGAATCACTTGCTTTGGCATGGGAGGTGGTGAAGCAGGAGCACAATTACAGGTAATATTGTTAGTCAACGACTCATACCTCTCTGCATTGTACTTCACAAGGTCCACCAGCTCGCAAGCCTCCTGCATGCGTTCACTCAGCATTTGTTGACAACTCTCATATTTACAAAAGATATCCTTAAGGGAATCCTCTCTACTCATTAATTCCTTTTGAAGGTTCTGTATGTCAACATCATACATTTGCCTACTGGTTTCTAACTTAGTGTTGCATACATTTAATTGATTTTTTAAGTTAATAGTATCTCTCCTAAGTTTAATATTATATTTGTAAACACTTTGACTTTTTAAAAGCTTCTTGTACTTTTTAATATTTTTTTTTATTTTAATATACTTCTTAATTTTAATGCGACTAGTTAAAATAGGACAGGTAGTAATGGTATCATCCCCAGTTAAGTCTATGGTCACAGAGGGCTGCTCACACTCCAATTTCGATGCACTTCCCATCAGCTCGTTGAACAGATTATTGGTGTTGGCAACCTGTTCGCTGGCTTTCAGAGAGTTTAAGGTGGTGATTGAATTATGTGCCTTGCATAATTCCTCTTCCAGTTCGGATATCCGTTTGAGAGCCTGGTCATGAGTGTCATGGCACTGCTGGAAATCTGCCACCAGCTGTCGGAGATGGTGATGGTGTTCCAGTATATCAGAATGTTGGGTGTGAAGTTCAGCAAGCTGGCTTTTGAGTTGAGTGTTTCTGTGCACTATCTTCTCAATTTCAACCTCACTTTCAACTCGTTCCCGCAGCAGCTGGTTGCATTCATGTCTTGAAGCCTCCAGTTCTTTCAGCGCTGCTTTCAATTTGTCACTCATGTCACGAACTGTGGCACCGCGGGTCATCATCTTGACAAGTTTACTCAGGTAACACCTGGAATGTGATATAAGACAGCTGAGTATTTGAGGAGAATCTAGGGATAGCAAGGGAAGTTATTATAAAGGTGGAGAAAAAGCAATAAGAAAATTGTAAAAAATTTGAAGGTAGAGGAAAAAAAAAAAAAAAAAAAAAACAAAAAATGTTTTATAGGGGCCAAAAGAAACTATATCACTTTCTAAAACTTATCACAATGAATATTAATAAAAGACCTTAGGCATAAGTATTGTATATTAATAAGTTTGTATTACTGTGTTCAAAGAATTTTTTAGATTTAACATGAGTATAAAAGGGAACTAAGTTCAATGAACTGGTCAGTTAAAGTTTGCAAAACAGTAGAATATGCAATAATTCTTTTATTATAGCTTAAATAAGAGTATGAAATGTGTGGAGTAAGGTTTGTAGTGGTATGATTTATGTCTGGGGCAAGTGTTTTCGTCGTCAATTCCACTTCCACAACTTGTCAAGTGAAAAGAGACATAAACGAAGCCGGTGTGTACTGGACGTGGCTCAGAGTCCTGAGCAGTGTTTATGTGTTGTAGAGTATGTAAATAAAATAAAACGGAATACTCCCCCCGTTTAAGAATTCAAAGAATTCGAATCCAGTCCAAACGTTGACAGCCGTTAGGTGACTTTGCGAAGTATTGAGTTTTATGAGTTATCACCATTGAAACACTTGACAAACATTACGTGTGACACTTTACACAAATATTCTAATGTTTATAGTAGGTAGTATTAACGCAATTCAAGCACAATTTATAATATTTTAAAATAAATAAGCTAAGAGGTCGTTTTTTCACGACCTGTCACCGGTGGTGTTTCAGTGTTATAGTGTAGTGTAGTCTAGTATTATATTATCTTTGGTGTAGTCATTGCCTGCCGGACTCAGAGTACTGTGGAACACAACGAGCAACCGAAAGGACACAGAGGTTTTTAGTCAGTTAGGGTCTGACTATCCCTTCTGCCCCACCCAGGGCAGGTGGACTCATTTGATGAATGTTCACGGCAGAAAAAAAATAACCGGCCAAATGCGAAGTGGGGTTGCCCATGAAGGGTTCCGTAGTAGCAAGCATAGATTAGGGATATAATTATATTGAGATTAGAAAGTAATATACACAAACAATACAAATAACTTTGTTTTTCATAGTGTTTGTATGAATGGCAAAGTTATATTTGCGGTTTTTGAACACTATTTCGACTTTGAGACTATAGACTTATTCACAGACAGACCTCAGCAAGAGCTGCTTAACTTTGGTGACCCATTCACAGACAGACCTTGGAGAGAGCTAAGTATAGTCCCACACATGTGTGTACCCATAAGGGACCCTGCGCACCATATTTCGCAACCATCCGGTGATGAACACGATTCAATATTTTGTGCTCGATCTATGTGGGCAAACCATCGAATGCCGTTGATAAAATAAACAATGCCAGAGCCTGAACTGACCTACAAATTCACATACGCACTCAACGCACTTCGCTCAGCAATATCTAATCATAATTGAAATAAAATGCCCGATAAAGCATAAAGTATTTTGCTCCAATTTGTGTAAAATAATATCAGTTACGAGTGACGACGGACATTGTGGTCGAGGTTCGCGTCATTGTGATGTTGATGTTATCAAACTTATCACAATGCGTGGGCGCATGACATTGTCGTGAATGTAGAAAAATTGTTTTCGATTATTGCTAGTTCACGGAATTGGCTTTTTAGTACGTTTTGTAAATTACTTCTGGCATGCTTATTTGAATCCACGACGCAAACCCACAGAGGTTTTTACTTTTTATGCCTCATCTTTTCTGGCCTTCTTGTTGTGTGTCTATTGATCTTAGCTTCTACACAATAAATAAGGAAGCCATCACAACATATCGGCGGTAAAACACCATGATTGCTTGTTTTCTTGATATTATTTTTTTCCCTAGGGACCCTAGGTATTTCCAAGATCGTGTAACTGTTGATAAAATTGTTTCTACTGCTTGAAATACAATTGCACTATGCACTTCCGTAAATTGCCATTTACATCGTCATCGTTAATGCTACAAGAGAATCGATTGATTGGACACTATATCCAATGCAGAAAACAAAAGAAACCTCCATGGTTTTACAATTTTTTTTGTAAGCCCAATCTGTGTCCCACTGCTGGGCAAAGGCCTCCCCTTTCTTCTTCCAAACCTCTCTATTTTGGGCAATTTCTGGCCATGTCTGCCCCGCGAACATGATCCAGGTCGTCACACCACCTCCGCCTCCGCCGCGGTCGACCTCGACGGCTTTACATTACAACACAAAATAAATATGTACAAACTTCCATTAAGTTTATGTAGAAAGTAAAATTGACAGATTTCCCTATTTTTTTTTCTGGATACTTTTTTTGTATGAACTCTACAATGGGCCGTTGAAAAAGTTTTCTCCGAGAATAAATTAAACCTTTGAACAATAGCCACGGCCAAAGCTTGCATCGCAAAATCTGATGAAATGCCACTGCTGAAATGTAGCCATAAATACAATATTAATGGGTACCTAGCAGTAGCAGCATATGAAACTCCATTAACGTGGATTTAATCCTGCATGAATAAATTAGAATGTGATCAACGTGCGACATGCTGCATTTTTATTAGTTTTTGCTCTTCATCCAAGGCCGTGAGTCGACACTCGTGACCGTCAATTTGATTAAGTTATTTGATCAAGTTTTTCTCAATTTGAGCGGTTTCGGCCTTCACAGCAGTAAATTAAACGACGTAGTATGTGAGTTAAGATTTTTTGTCTTTGACACACCTCCGGAAGAAAACTTGTTTGCCCGCGCGCATGTCCTTTATGAACGCGAAACAAATCGCGTTGTTGACAAAAAATACAATAACAAATGAGTAAGACGTAACCTTCGCGAAGAAGGAGGCCAATAATTAGGTGCCCATTCATACTCTTTCTGTTTTTCTGTAGATTATCGCAAACTGTATTTGTCGTACTCGTACTGTCGGATCATAATCAGCCTATTCCGTTCATTTTTCTTTTTAAGCGTTGCACCGCACTAGTCATTTCTCTTGTATCGTGGGTGCGTTTACAAACACAAACACCCAAACCCGGAAAAACTACTCGCAGTTCAATATTTGTACCGTGCTGGGACAGAACCAGCAACACGTTTCGCAGCAAGTTGATCATTCATTTCATGCCGTCAATGCTGGGACAGCCCTCTTCTCTTATGAATGGTAGGATGGCTGACTGGCAGATGGCTCTACATGTGATCCATACTGCGTCAGTCTTGTTTTAGTTGACTCCGCGTTTCTTAATTATAATTCTGGATTTATTAGATCTATGTTAATTTTTTCACAATGTTTCTACATCATTGTGCTGAAGGCAGTTGTCTCCTTTTGGCGTAAATTATATCCCGGGTGGTCCTGCTAACTCAAGCAGTAAATTGCACTTAAAACACGCACTGCCTTTGTCTCTGAACTTGTGAATCATTTCTTTGTTACAACTTTGACCCGTTTGCACCTTATTATCTTTTATTGAAAGTGGCACGTGGTCAGCATTACCTAAGTAATCTGCGATTAGACCATAGCTCATAGCACGGTAGCATCAGTCCACGCTTATATCATATGGCAGAAATTAGAACTTTTTTTCTTTGTTATTTGATGACATAGAAACAGTCAACAATAATTGGACCTAGAGAAGCGTTAGTGCTTTGTAAACAGTGATACGGAATTATTGTGTTTTTTTTTTTTGCTGAATTGCAAATAAAACACAAAAAAAAACGTTCAAACGAGGAATAGAAAATTTCAGCTTGCAAGTGGAAGTTGCAATGGCCTAGTTGTTTAAGGCTGGAGTACTTATCCAGAAGACGCGGGTTCGAATCCCACTTGCAACTGAATTTTTCTTTCCTCAAAAATCTTCTTTTAACATAGAAACAGTTGGGAAAAATTGTCTAGGTACTAACAAAATTAGTTAAGACAAGCGTTGTACATAAACAGTGATACGGAATCATGCGGCTTTGTGACAACTTGATTTTCTTTTGTTGACATATAAACAGTTCATGAGCAGCAAAAAAAAATGGCTTAGATAAGCGTAGTAAACAGTGGTTTCAATGCTGATTTTACAAAAAGAACTTTATGATTTATTGTTTTCTGACATAGAAATAGAAGATGTGTTGCAAAAAATTGTCGACATACAAAATTGGATCTAGGCTAGTTCTAGTACGTCATTATTTCAATTGATATCAATGTGGTCACAATGTGTAGATAATAATGCCGGAAACTTATTCAGAATTCGTATAACATCACTATCAGCTGTTACAAGCGAACGTAAACGTGTCGTGTGTCGCAACGCGGCTAGTCGCGCTATAGTTGCGTTTGCGCTTACGGAGTTACGACAGAAAATGAAAAGTCGCATGCAAGGACTAAACTTGTTTACAAACTCGCGATTAGTAGATCCATTCTGTCTTGGGTTTGACGGACGTGCAACCGCAAATAAAAAAAAATATATTTTTTTTTATAATTATAGTGTAGAATTTCCAGGATATTGTCATAAGTGTATGGAAATAATTAATTGAATAAATATGTGTGTTATGTGAAGTGACTATGGTTTTCTTTGTGGCTTGCGTCTGCGTCATTTTAACTGCCCAGCTGGGAGACAAACAATATCGCGTGAGTGTAATGATTATTATGATGATTATTGTCATTTTGTAATTTTATTGTATTGTTTCTTAATGTTTATGTACTTAAGTCTTATTTAGTCGATGCAAGACTTGATTAACTGATTTCATTCAATTTAAGTCCGCAATGCAGTCAAACTTGCATATGACTTGCATGCATTTTCTTGCGTCGTGTAAATGTGCCTTTATTGTTATTACATGGGGTTCATTTTCAATTTGACCTAAACTTGTTTTCTTTATTAATAATAAACGTTCTTACACTGACATCATCATCATCATATCAGCCGTAAGACGTCCACTGCTGAACATAGGCCTCCCCTTTAGACTTCCAATAGGACCGGTTGTAAGCGGCCTGCATCCAGCGTGATCCTGTGGCCTTCATAAGATCGTCTGCCCACCTAGTGGGTGGACGTCCTACGCTGCGCTTGCCGGTGCGTGGTCTCCATTCGAGAACCTTACGGCCCCATCGGCCATCAGTTCTGCGTGCTATGTGGCCTGCCCACTGCCATTTCAACTTGCTAATTCGTTGGGCTATGTCGGTTACTTTGGTTCGTCTACGAATCTCCTCATTTCTGAGTCGATCGCGCAGAGAGACTCCAAGCATAGCCCTCTCCATAGCTCGTTGGACTATACTGAGCTTACTAATGAGGCCTACGGTAAAGGACCACGTTTCGGCACCATACGTCATCACTGGTAACACACATTGGTCGAAAACTTTCGACTTGAGGCACTGAGGTATTTTGGACGAGAAAACGTTACGCAGTTTCCCGAACGCTGCCCAGCCGAGTTGGATTCGGCGGTTGACCTCCTTCTTGAAGTTGGACCTACCTAGTGCGACGGTTTGTCCCAGGTAGACATACGAGTCAACAACTTCTAGAACCGAGTTCCCAACCGACAATGGGGTGGGCACAACATGGCCATTGCACATTACCTTTGTCTTGTCCATGTTCATTTTAAGACCCACCTGTTGGGAAACTCGATTGAGGTCACCGAGCATCGTGCTGAGATCTTCCATAGATTTTGCCATGACAACAATATCGTCGGCAAATCGAAGGTGGGTGATGTACTCGCCATTAATATTGATGCCGAGTCCTTTCCATTCCAGGAGCTTGAAGGCGTTTTCCAAAGTGGCAGTAAACAGTTTCGGAGATATCACATCTCCCTGTCTTACGCCTCTTTTCAAAGGAATCGCCTTCGAACTCTGCTCCTGTACTCGGACCGACATAGTGGCATTATTGTACAAGCACCTAAGCACTTCGATGTACCGATAGTCAATCCGGCATCGTTGGAGAGATTCAAGCACTGCCCATGTCTCCACCGAATCAAAGGCTTTCTCATAGTCCACAAACGCTAAACATAAGGGCAAGTTATACTCTTCGGTCTTCTGTATAACTTGCCGCAGCGTGTGTATGTGGTCTATGGTACTGTAGCCTTTTCGGAAACCGGCTTGTTCGGGAGGCTGGAAGTCATCAAACCTGCGGTCGAGACGGTTCGTGATGACCCTCGAAAACAACTTATAAACATGGCTCAAGAGCGAGATGGGTCTGTAATTCTTCAATAAGGTGTTGTCACCCTTCTTGAAGAATAGAACCACCACGCTCTTGTTCCATGCTTCTGGCGTTGTACCCTCGAGCAAGACGGAGTTGAAGAGCTTCTGAAGGACTTTAAGTACCGGTGTTCCACCCGCTTTCAGAAGCTCTGAAGTGATTCCATCTTCACCCGGCGCCTTATTGTTTTTAAGCTGATTAAGGGCCATCCTAATCTCGTACAGGCTGATGTCCGGGATGTCTTCGGTATAGTGTCGGGTCAGCTTGGCTCTTGGGTCTTTGGCCGCGCTGCTAACAGGTTTTGTGACCGAAGCGTATAGCTGTCCATAGAACCTTTCGACCTCCTCCAATACCTCAGCTTTGGTCGACGCTGTACTACCATCTTCTCGTTTCAGCTTTGTCAGCTGGCTTTGCCCAATAGACATATCTCTTGCAAACACTTTGGAGCCCTTGTTACGCTCAATCGTCTCTTTAATGTGGTTAGCATT
This sequence comes from Agrotis exclamationis, assembly GCA_950005045.1. Classification (NCBI taxonomy): domain Eukaryota; kingdom Metazoa; phylum Arthropoda; class Insecta; order Lepidoptera; family Noctuidae; genus Agrotis; species Agrotis exclamationis. The sequence goes on along the minus strand of OX465417.1, from coordinate 3,721,748 downwards.
AAAGAGGCGTACATCGTGCCGCAAGGATTTAGAAATTTGTCTATTGAGCTGCCTATATGACTCGGCATCACCGGAAGTCTGCAGTCTTAAAGAGCGTCGTTCAGCCATGAGGTTTAGAGTATGGTCGGAGAGTTTTTGAGGTCTATTTGCACGACGGGGTCTAAAGTACTTAGAGCCCACCGTTTGGACAGTTTCTACGAACCTATTATTGATCTCGTCCACCGACGCAGAATTTTCAAGGCAGTCGAAGCGGTTAGACAACTCGAGTTGAAAGCCTTCGGGGTTTTGGATAGAGGCGCGAGTAGGTCGGAGCGTGGACTTTATCAGATTGGACCTTTCAAGTTTTACGTTAATATTCAACGTGCCTCTGACCATTCGGTGATCGCTTCCGGTTTTTATCCTGTGAATCACTGAGACATCATTGAATATTCGTTTCTTGTTGGTCATGATAAAGTCTATCTCATTTCTCGTGGAACCATCGGGACTTATCCAGGTCCATTTCCTGTGAGGCGGCTTCTGAAAGAAAGAGTTCATCATAAAGAGTCCCTCTTTCTCCAGGAAATCAGCCAGTCTCTGTCCCCGGGGGTTCCGTTGCCCATATCCAAATTGCCCCACCTTCAGCTCATCATCGCTTTTGCTGCCCAGCTTTGCGTTGAAGTCCCCCATTACAACAGTGAAGTGGGTTTCGGACGTATGTATGGCTCTACTGACGTCCTCATACATAGTCTCCACTTCATCATCTGGGTGTGACGAGGTCGGTGCGTACACCTGAATGACCTTCAGCGAGTATCTCTTGGATACTCTGAGTATTAGGTATACGACCCTGCTCGAAACACTTTCGATGGTAATTATGTTGTTAACGAGGGACTTGTGGACGAGAAAGCCGACACCACCTTGAGACAGATGGTCGCCCTCCCGGTAGTAGAGTAGGTTACCTGATTTTAGGGTTATCGTGTCCTCCCCCTCTCTACGGACTTCAGCTAACCCCACTATATCCCAGTGTAACCTACTCAGTTCCTCTTCCAGCTCAACAATTTTCTCGTCTACCCTCAAAGTGCGTATATTGTGTGTTACCAGGGCCAGTTTTCGTTTGGGGTGGTAGCCGGGCGTCTGCCGGTGATTCTTCGCACCCCCTGCTCCGCCGTTACCGTGGCCGCTACCGTAACCAGGAATAGCGGAGCTGCCGGGAACTGGGGGCCTGGTCTTTTCGGTGTCAGTCATTTAAGGGGGGGTTTGCCCATAATCGCCACGCTGGGCAGGCGTGGTGGCGATCGCAGAGACGTAGCGCTTCGCGACGAGGATGCTGCTGCCCATCCTCGCCCAGTGCCATTTTAGCTATGTCAGTTAGAATGGTTATACCGCCATTACTCGGTTGTGGTACCTCAGTCGGCTCTTACGACACCTGGTACGAAGGGGGATACTATTCTACTCTGCCGGTATCCCACGGCTAACACGGCTTACACTGACATGGTTCGGTTACAATTTGTTTTGTGTTTCCGATATTTCGGCACTGTTTCAAGCACCATGATCATAGAAACTCTAAATAATGAAAATAGTCAATATACCGTTTTAAAGTTCAAATGATTTTCTTATGTTTTTCTTCTTCTTCTTCCTGCCCTTATCCCATTCTATTTGGGGTCGGCGCAACACGTTTTCTTCTTCCATTCTCCCCTATCAGACGTCACAGTATCATTTACTCCTTTTTCTTTCATATGATTCCTTAGACAATCCATCCATCTTTTCTTTGGCCTTCCTCGTCCTCTTATGTTTTTAAACAAATAAATTCACAGAAAATATTATTTTTATTTATATGAAATTTGTTCCACTAATATTGCACAGGAAGGTAATACTTTTTAATTATTATTTTGACCCTAATTGCTGATAAGTCTGGTGTTTTAAGGAAAACATGATAGATAGGTATTAATTTCATTTAAGTACTACATAGCACAGTGTTTTATGAAGACCATTTTTCAGACATGGCTTTTTTATGTAAAAATCTTATAGTTTAAGTTATTTAGATGCATTATTTTGTATCCCCATTTCACTAGCATGTTTAGTTATTGAGATAGAATTTTTTGAAAATCGTCTTTTTTGCAACCAGCTATTTAGAAAAAAAGTCATTTCTCTGAAACTAAATATGATACGCAATTATGACCTTAGAAACATCGACGGCGTTTTTTATGCTGCATATTTTAGAGTACAAATAAACTTAAGAACTTCCATAGATCCGGACTTGTACGAGGTTTTTCTTCTTTAGATTTTATTTTTTTTCTCGGTAATTTTGTCGAATTTGGAAAAGTTATTTATACTGAAATTATGCCCTTTATCTTCCCTACGCACCACAAAAATACCACATCCTAATTGCGTGGAATGTAGAAGTTCTTCTAAATAAACTGTTTTTGCTTGGGTTTTCACTTTCGAATCGAAATTACAATGAATAAATTTTTATTTGATGGGATGTATTGGTCATTAGAATTTCGACTATTAAACTTAGGCTTCTTTGAAAGTCATTATCAGATCATAACAATATTTTTATGGGACCAAATCGAAAGTATAACCGTTCAAACAACAAAATGTTTAAAATCGGTCCATAATTGACTAAGAAATCGGTGAAAATACAGAAAAAATAAAAAACACATCCAACCGAACATAATTAAAACCTTCTTCTCTTTGAAATCGATTAAAAAAGAAACCATTTGCAAAATTTCATGTTCCTAGGCCTGTATTTTTGTTTGATTTGGTATAACTTCTACATTCCACGCAATTGGGATGTGGTATTTTTGTGGTGCGTAGGGAAGATAAAGGGCATAATTTCAGTATAAATAACTTTTCCAAATTCGACAAAATTACTGAGAAAAAAAATAAAATCTAAAAAAGAAAAACCTCGTATAAGTCTGGATCTATGAAAGTTCTTAAGTTTATTTGTACTCTAAAATATGCAGCATAAAAAACGCCGTCGATGTTTCTAAGGTCATAATTGCGTATCATATTTAGTTTCAGAGAAATGATTTTTTTTCTAAATAGCTGGTTGCAAAAAAGACGATTTTCAAAAAATTCTATCTCAATAACTAAACATGCTAGTGAAACGGGGATACAAAATAATGCATCTAAATAACTTAAACTATCAGATTTTTACATAAAAAAGCCATGTCTGAAAAATGGTCTTCATAAAACACTGCATAGGTACAGATAAAGTGCTCAAAATGATCGTTTGTATTATTAATTTTTTTATAATATCCATTATTGTCTCTTCATCTAAATGTATTAGCTGCGTTAGATAATATAGACTAAAGATTAAATTAAAAATCTTATTGAGAAAACATAAACATCGTTATTAAGTCATATGTTTATGTTTTCTTTTGAATATGACGCCGTTGACGACTCTATTACGTTTTTGTTTACTATTACCCCAGTCTGTTTATCTAACAACGCAGCAAGCTTGAAGATAAGATAGTACTCTTCTCTAAATTTTAATGTCAGCAGTTATTCTAGTTGGTTCAATGTCAGCAACTGGTTGAACGTTGCAGAAATAGACAAAATTCTCAAGGCCCCGTGGTTTGACATATTTTATCGCGGTTTTTGATAAATGGTTTGTGTGAATACGTTCGTTCGTTATCTGAAAGGTCGTACGTAATAGATTAGTTCAGGGTTTTTCAACCTGTGGGTCGCGACCCCCTGGGGGGTCGCGAAGCCTCTTCAGGGGGGTCGCGAAGCTTCTATAGAGGAGTTGTAAAAGGTTGGAAAAGCTACTGCATTAAAAAAAACAATTAAGTTTAAAAAGATATATTAAGGCGCTCCCTCACCGCGAGCATTCACCTGTAATTTAACGTTACAAATTCGAGCATTTCATCGGTGAGGGAGAACAATCGAGCATCACAATGTGCACCTTGTACCAAATCTATACTAAATGTACACGAATGCTCGTCAGTCAGGGAAGTAGTACTGATGTAATGCTCAAAGTCGAATCTATAATGTTACATTACACGCGAATGCTCCCGGTGAGGGAGTGAGGGAGCGCGAGGGATAAATGTTAACTAAAGGTCAATTATAATCATTTGTATCAAATCAACAAAAAATAAAAATAACTTATGAGATCTTTTCTCGTACGTACGATCGTACGAACGCATGCGCGCAAATTGCGTTACGACGAAAACGAGTAACTGTGTTGGATTGAATATTTATTTGTCACAAAATAAAATACATGTAAAAAAATCCAATGGGTATGGGGGGTCGCGAAATATTTCTTCATACTAAAGGGGTCGTGCCATGAAAAAGGTTGAAAAACCCTGGATTAGTTTATACGACGGATGAATTGTTGAACCAACTGGGGTTGAATGGCTCAATCAATGTGTTCGAATCGAACCCATTGATTCCTCCAAAATCAGTTTTGTTCATTGTTTTCTTTGTACCCTATCACAATTTTGTCTGCGTCGCAAGACTAACGAAGGACATTAGACATTTTATGGATTTAGTCAGTACAAGTCTGACAGTCCCGGCCTCCTGCCCTGCCCTAGGTAGGAGGACTCATTTGATGATTTTACCACGATAAAAAAAACACATTGTTGTCCCATTTAAATATAAGGTTAACTGGTAGAAAATACTGGCATTCAGTGAACCTGCGTACCACCACACGAGTTTTAAATACATAAATAAAAAACAAACCTGTTGCTTCGATAAGACACACCTTCTGCGTAAGTAGAAATGTATATCACGCACGCAGATCCGTAGAAATGTCGACATAAGAGTGAGGCGCCATTAGTGCGTTGTGTACCTAGCAACGAATCAATGCCACAACTGCTGCGTTGCGTTCAGCCTTGCAGTGGAACACTCCGTTGTCGCAGCGTTGAAGCCTCTTGGGTCGCGGGACTGTCTCATCTGGTAACTATGACCCTGGTACGTAAAGGGCTGATGAAGGATCACCGTGGATTTTGGTCAGTACGAGTCTGACAGTTCCTCCTGTCCCGCCCTGGGCGGGAGGACTCATTTGATGATTTTCCCCTTTTCAAAAAAAAGCGTTGAAGCCTCATTTTTATTCCACACTGTGACTTTATTCAATGCTGCTGGTGGCATTATTGAAAAAAGGACCATAATAGAATGCAGTCAGTAATAAAGTTGAATGGTCAAATAAGGTAGTCTGTCGTCGGCTTAAATTGATTGTCATACATAAACAACTAATTCATATTCAAATCCTGGTTTCCAGTTGTTTTTTTTTTTCCCATGTAAACAAATATTAACTTTATGCGAGTATGAATTAAGTTGATTTTAGACTGAACGGTACCTGTCTACTACTTATATACGTTGAAAAATCATTGATAAAAACGCCTTCAGTTGGTCGCAAATGATGCGTAACATCTGCCATGTCACCTTGGTAATAAGCAACACGACTTTGACTTTGAGACAATAGAGTTATCCACAGACGGACCTAAGCAAGCGTTGCTTAACTTTGCTCACCCATTCCAAAAGGTCTGTCATCTCGGCAAGAGTTCTCTACCACCACCGCGTGCGCTCATTCAGTTCCAATTACACTCTTCCGTCACATTACCTGAAATCACTCTCATAGAAACGACACACGTTAAAAAAGGCATCTCATAAAATATGTGCCTTAAGGCCCATTTACACATTGCAAGAATTTACATGCAAGTTCGACTACATTGCGGAATTTTTCTGATGAACTAAATTCATTGTCCATGAATAGTCCGCAATTAATTTAATCTTGCATGCAAATTAATGCATGTCTAAATAGGGTTTATTAAGGCCTAAAAATACCATGCAAGTGACTACATTGCGGTATTTGTTTGATTCAACTCAATTCATTGTCTATGAATAGTCTCCAATGTAGTGAAACTTGCATGCAACACACATGCAAATTCTTGCATCGTCTAAATCAGGCTTTACGCCTGCCCTTAAGTAAAAAATGTCTTACAGGATGTTCAACCTCCCAGAACTAGTGCCTCGATCCATAAAAGTGCAATATTATCCTGGGTTGATATAATATACACGTGCAGTATAGTTAACTATTCCACACCTTGCTATCCGCAGTTTTCACACGTTGCGTTCAAGGGTACATTCATGTGTTACTTGCCAAATTAACAAACAGAACGAAGGTTTGTTTACTTGGTTAATTAAAAGTTAAAAGGGTCCAAGCTACGAGAGGAGAGCTAAGGAGAGCCTCGAAATTATTATTATAATAAATAAGTTTATTTTTGTTCACAGTTGCTGTGGTCAATTTGCGGTTGTCTCCTCGTATCCTTAGTGGTCGTATTTTTCTACTATTACAGAAGATGGAGGTCAAAAGGTAATTTTATTGTTATAATAATCTAATTGAATGAAACACGGGTTCAAATTCCAATATTGTGAAGTAGCTTTATAGGCTCCCGGGTCGATGGCGCGTCGTATTCCACGCACGCCTCAAAGAGCTGTCAGCAATATGACGGGGCCCGAATTAGAGCGCCAAAGCATGACGCGGGACTATCAGGCAACCGTGGCCCCTAAGGGTCAGCTCAGACCGAAACGTGACGCGCACATTTCAATAGAGCTATTCAAAATCGATTCCTACACGTACACTCCATTTCCTACACGAGAAGATACACCTGTCACAACCCGGCGCGCTGCATTTCAATAGCGACTCAAAATCTAACATTATTTACGACAAGAAAAGATACACATTTGAAGTATCGTTGCGTCACGTCGCGTCGCTTCTCGGTCTGAACTGACCCTAATGTAAAGGGCTATTTAATGACACCGTGGATTTCAGTCAGTACAAGTCTGACAGTGTCTTCCCGTCCTGGCTTGGATGGGAGGACTCATTTGATGATTTTACCACGTAAAAAAAAGCTTGGCAGCTTGGCTATGCAACATCACGTTACGACCAATATCAGCCGAGCAGCGGGTGTAAAACCGCAGCGAACAGCTACTTATTTTATAAATTTGTTGTTCCAGAACTGGCCGGTGCCACAGGAGGCGTCGGCGCAGCAGGGGATCCAGTGAAGAGGTTCCGGAAACGAGACAAGATGCTGTTCTACGGCAGGCGTATGCTGAGGAAGGTCAAGTCCATCTCCAACTCGGGACAGGGGCGCAAGAGACGCGCTGTCATGCGGTTCGCTAGGAAACTGCTGCAACTGAAGAAGGAGACGGCTCCTGAACAATTGAAGGTGAGGATTCATTAGTAACACCATGTTTATAGCCAGAGAACTGTCCCGCTAGCCAAGTCACAACAAGTCGCAAACGATAATCGGAAACGCTTGGTACTCCCCAAAAGATTTTCAACTTTATAGCCTAGAGCCTAAAGTTGAAAATCTATTTAAGTTTTCTGAGCGTTAGCGACAGGAAAGATCGAAAACGATAAGCAATCTTCACTAGATCTTCAACATTATGCCTAAGCACACAAAGTTGAAAATCTATTATAGCCTACTCAGCGTTTGCGTTTATCGTTTGTTACATGGCTACAGGGCCTGTTCTGGTTTCGCATAGGTGCTATAAAGGTGAAATTAATAAATGCCTATGTTACTCGAGGAATAGTGTAGGTTTGTACTGCAAGAAAGAATTTTTGAAATTACATTGAGATGGCACGTTTGGAGCAGTGGCGATTGTCTGTTGCTCTGCATGCCGCGGGTTCCATTCCCGGATGGAACAAATATTTGTATGATCTACAAGTAGTTGTTCCTTGTCTCGTTTCCTTACAACTCAAAAAACAAAAACATCAAGTACTGCTTTCGTCATAAGTTCATGTACGTCTAATTTATGCCAAGACCTTGTGTTGTTCGCGTTCTTTTATTTTAATGCGTTATTTACACATTGTTCTCTTAAGGCGCGGTCTTATCTCAATATTCCCAAAAATTGGTTTCTTAGAACGTCGAGTATGACGTAATGTAATAAAAATAAGCAACGCGAAAAATACAGTGAACAGAGAAGGGTATAAAGAAGAATTTAAACCGAACAGAATAATAAATAAGAGTTTGATATTCCCAATAAAAATTGGGAAGTTGTAGCACAAAAATAAACTTTGACGTCGAAGATCTCTGTATTTCCAGCGATAACAACAGTTTTTTTTTTAAGAATTTAGTAGGTTTTCCATTTTTTTTAAACTTTAACCAAACCATTATTTAATTTTATGTCAATATTTTAAATAATCTAAAGAAAAGCAGTAAAATAAATGCCCATTCGCAGCTTACGTCACATTTCAACACAAATATCATTTTTTCAATTTTCAATCTTATTGACGCTCCATAGTGGTGACAATAGTTTACGCGGTCATGAGCGATTAAAATCGTAGTCAGTCCGCGCCTTAAGGTAATTTTACGAGTGCAAAGCATACAAGGATATTTGTGTTGATCTTGACATTGCAATCTAGCTTATAACACTAAAAATTCTTATCTTAAAAAAAATGTTTCCCTATACATACTAGAATATCTTCTGTGTCTTGGATGCGTTTTTAACATTTAAACTCACATACACAAACACCTAGACCCGAACCCCTCTGTCATGGGTGCGCTTATAAACATTTTAAACTCACATAGTCCGTACCCTTATTGCAAAAACCGATTATCTGCATCAAAATTCGAGCGACAATGGGTTTTACCTGTAGCTTCGTCGTGACTTGAGGATTCGATTTCTATAATTAACAAAAATCGCTTTAAAAATGCAGATAATCGGTTTTTGCAATAAGGGTACGTACATATACAGCCAGACCCAGAACAACTACCTCTAACTCATACAAATAATTGTTCCATGGGGGAATTCCACTCATTAGACATGCATACGATGAAAGTTAATGATTTTGTGACTTTAGTTAGCATCAAGGACAACAATTCCTAGATCGCGATATCAGAGTTCTATGGAAACCGCGACATGCAGCGCGCACTGAGAGACAGCTTAGTGAGACCTTCACGAGAGGGGCCCAAGACTTATCAGCCCTTTTCAGGACCTTTTATTTATGTGTCGGTGACCTCAGCTTGGCGAGGCCTCTTTGGCTCTCTACTACCTAACCAATTCATCTTACAAAAAGGGGCCATTCAAATTTTAAAATCGTAATTTGAATATCTAACCTATCTCCTCTTTATCAGGTACTGGAACCTCCAGCCGAGTACTTAGAAGAAGACCTGACGAGTGACGACAGGGTTCCCCCAGATGCCCTGTATATGCTGCGCAGCATCAGGGTGTTCGGCCACTTTGAGAAGCCCGTGTTCCTCATGCTCTGTAAGCATACGGAGATCCTCAACCTGCCTGCTGGTGCTTTCTTGTTTAAAGTTGGTAAGTGGACTTTACTTATTTGAAATTACTACGCATGGGTACAAACTCGGGCACGCCGCAATCGCGGCGGTAAGACCCCTCTTTGAGGAGTGGCTGGAAAGGCGTCACGGCGTCCTGACCTACCGCATGACGCAGGTCCTCACCGGACACGGAAGTTTCGGGAGGTTCCTGTGTCTGGTAAGGAGGGAAGAGACGCCTGGGTGTCCCCACTGCGAAGATCGCCCGGAGGACACGGTGGAGCATACGGTGCAGGACTGCCCCGCTTGGGCAGAACACCGACGTATCCTCTCGGCGGCGATAGGCGGAGACCTCTCGCGCCCGGCATTGGTCGACGCCATGCTGCGGGGCGAGACGGAGTGGGAAGCGGACGCCTCTTTCTGCGAAGCAGTCATGCTCGTGAAGGAGGAGGCGGGCCGCGTGAGGGAGAGTACAGTGTCCTCCCTCCACCCCAGCCGCAGTGGTAGACGCCCACGGCGTCGGACTTCGGCAGACGATCTCCGGCCACCGTAAGCGCGGCCATCCGGGCGGCGAGTAAAGGGCAACTCGCCACCCGACCATGGACCATGCCCGGGTCGACGGCGCGTTGTGTTCCACGCGCGCCTCAAGGAGTGTCAGCATGATGACGGGGCCCCCCTCTAGAGGGCCAAAGCCTGCCGGGGTCGCGGGACCCCGGAACACGAAGGGCTATTGAAGGACACCGTGGATTTTAGTCAGTACGAGTCTGACAGTCCCTCCCGCCCTGGAGAGGGACCTGGGAGGACTCATTTGATGATTTTACCACGCAAAAAAAAAAATAGGTACAAACTGTCGCCCTACCTGGTACATTTTCCGAAGTTTTCTTAACCTCTCGAGCGCTTTTTGAACACCATGTGTACATAACAAAAAGTGGAGAAAAAGGAGCTATTATTTCACCGATACTTAGCCGGGTGCTAGGGGCAATTAGCCAATCGCTTGAGAGGATAAAAACGATTGTCCTTTTTTATTGTATTTTGTTTTATACCATGTAAGAAAGAGTGTGGAGTAGAGCAAGAACGAGCAAACTTTGTTTATTGAAAGTTTCTCCAGTATTTAGTTGACTCTTGCAGTTATCGATTCCATATAAACATGATCCCTGGTCGAGTTTCGATGTGGACTGGTTGTTCCAAAACCCAATTACATAATAATGCTCATTTTATCCTCTCTGCTTTTTGTATGTAACATACACATTTGATGTTTGTGTGGAAAGTCTATGTCTAGCTTAGGACAGTTCTTAGATATTCACGTTATTAAATAATAACTTTTTCACACCACTTGCTCGTAAATGTCAAATTATATGTCATGCAAACAAGGAATAAAGCACCTGCCCCCGTTCGAGCCGGGCAATAATATTGTACTGAATTTAATTATTCCCGTGGGAATAATGTGATTTGAATTTGGAACCTCAAATAAAAGTACCTATGAAAACTTTTACCAAGGAGTAATGGCGGCCGGTGACCACAACAGCTGATCGCTTGCAGTGGTGCCAACTTCACGTTCGAAGGTTGTCGTACCACATCAAATTTCAAAAATCGAATTTATTTCCTCGCATTATGTGTGAAAAGCAGAGTACGCTCCTTGGGAGTAAAGCTGCCTTGTCTTGGGCTAACTTGAATCCCTCACTACACTAGGGATTCTTAACTTACCTCCTCGCTGCGCTACGGAGGTTCACCCCCAGAATCCTTAGTGTCGCTTCGGGATTCAATACGCCCGTGACGTAAGGCAATGCTTTATTCCCTTTTTGCGTAATCTACTATTGAAATATAACACAGGAATCCCCTCTATAGAGGACTTTTGATATAATTCTCTTTGATTCTAGTTCCTTGACCCATCAAAATCAACAACTAACTACAATACAGGGTGTAATTAAACACATCACAAAGCCGTTAACTACGCATACTATACAACTAACTAAGAAACTTTACGCTAAAATTATCGCTGGGAACCAACTTTTATTTTTAGGTATCAAAAAAAAAAATAATTTTATTGCGCGCAATATAAAGCAAACGGGTTTCGTGTCGTTGTGTGCGTAGGCGGGCGGCTTGATGCACACAAGCGCGCCTATGCTGGAACGCGCTGTGATAAGAACGTATCGACGTGCGTGCGTAATTTTTTTAGAAAAATCGAAAATTCATTGTTTGGAAAAAAGTTTTGTAATAATACTTAGAATTCGATTTCGTAAAAAAAAGTTTAAAAAAAATGCAACTTTGACCTTCAATATCTCGAGAACCCGTGGAGTCCCAGGTATGGTCTAAAGGAAAAAAATGATCCAAATAATGGGTAGAATACGTGGCTTTCGGCTTCGTTAAGTGTCTTCTTACACCCGGTATATAATGTGCGTTACATTACAGGCGACACAGACGAGAACGTATACGTGGTGCAGAACGGTCGCGTCAACGTGTACATCACGAACCAGGACGGCAGTAGTTTGTCGCTGAAGGTAGTCCGTGCGGGAGAAAGTGTCACCTCTCTGCTCAGTGTCACTGATGTTCTCACTGTGAGTAGTTTTTTTTTTTTCTTTTTTGGGTAGAGAGGTAAGAGGTCTTTGTCTGAGAGTGGGACAAGAGGGCTTAAAAAATTACCCGCACTACGATTTCTCCTGTATTGTGGGTTCATTTTTAGGGTTCCGTAGCCAAATGGCAAAAACGGAACCCTTATAGGTTCGTCATGTCTGTCTGTCTGTCTGTCTGTCCGTCCGTCCGTCTGTCACAGCCACTTTTTGTCGAAAGTATAAGAGCTATCCTGTTGAAACTTGGTAGGTAGATGTATTATGTGAAGCGCATTAGGATTTTCACACAAAAATAAAAACAAAACAAATTTTGGGGGTGCCCCCCATACTTAGAATTGAAACTCAAAAATTTTTTTTTTCGCCAGACCCATATATGTGGGGAGGTCTTTAAAAATGATATTGAGGTTACTAATATCATTTTTTTCTAAACCGAACAGTTTGCACGAGAGACACTCCCAAAGTGGTAAAATGTGTCCCCCCTGTAACTTCTAAAATAAGAGAATGATAAAACGAAAAAAAAAATATAATGTAGACCTCAACAAAAACTTCCAACGAAAATTGGTTTGGATGAGATACAGTTAGCAGTTTTTAAGATTAGTACATTTTCAAAAACCGCAAATATATCTTTGCCATTCATACAAACACTATGTAAAACAAAGTTATTTTTATTGTTTGTGTAAATTACTGATCTCAATAAAATTATATCCCTAATCTACGCTTGCTACTACGGAACCCTTCATGGGCGAGTCCAACTCGCACTTGGCCGGTTTTTTAAACGTTTACCCCCTTACTTATAAAAACTTGTGTTGCTTAGCTACCGATTAAATATCACCTGTCCTTGTCATTTCTATTTTAATGAATAGAGATAGCAAGTGACTTAAGAGCTATTTAAGATAAGTAACGTTTAATCAATGTTTATAAGTAAGGCCCTTAAACTTACCTAAAAACTCCCAGACCCGGAACAACTACTTATACTCGTAGATCATACAAATATTATTTGCTCTGTGCGGGAATCGCAATCTATCTATAAAGACCTCAATTTCTTAAAGAGAAAGGTATCCAAGGTGAACTGTATGCAAGATTTGCCACTGAACAGGGTTTGCTTAGCTATCTTTGACAGTTCCTTGATACGACTACGTATTTTTACACATAATGGATCGCCTTAGAGTGTAGATGCGGAAAAGGGAGCCCTCAACAAGAATACGTACAAGTCATGGGGCCTTTGCTCAGCAGTGGGATGATTTAGGCTAGCACTAATTTCACCGGCGATATTCGTAATAGGCGCCTATCCTATTCCCATAGGTAATAGGATAGGCGCCGTATGTGCGCCGCGAGCTGAAAAAGTTTGGGAACCCCTGGAGTAAAGAATACATAAATATTCTTAAAAAAAAGCTGAAAAAGTTTGTGAACCCCTGGAGTAGTTCCCAAACTTTTTCAGCTCGCGGCGCACATACAGGTTTAGAATTTTTTCGCGACGCCCTAGCTAGTTGATACCAGATGAATAATAAAACAATAATTTTACCTAGTTCCGAACTAGAATCTGGGTTTGTTGCTGCAAAAGAGATCAATGAGACTATCCTCTTCTTAGAGCAGTGGTGGTGGTATCGGTCCCGACTTACGAGTTGTAGGTCGTGGGTTCGATCCCCGCCAGGCGCATTACTTTGTGTAATTTATTTCATCACCACTGCTCTCAAAACGGTGAAGGAAAACATCGTGAGGAAACCGGCATGTCCTAGAACCAAAAATTCGAAGACATGTGACATCTACCAACCCGCACTGGGCCCGCGTGGTGGATTATGGCCCACTCCCTCTCACAGAGAGGAGGCCTGTGTCCCAGCAGTGGGAACATTATAGGCTGATGATGATGATGATGATGATGATCCTCTTCTTACTGGTAGATATTTTATACATATACAATCTTGGTTCCACGCAATATCAATCCGGAAAACGGTCTACCCTAGCGTCTCACGACGCCCTTCTGCACTCTCTAGGACGCACCAGGGCGTCGCGACGCACAGTTTGGGAACCCCTGCTTTACTCAATAATGCACTTTTGTTTCCAGGGTCACTCACAACCATACAAGACTGTCAACGCAAAAGCGTTAGAAGACTCCCAAGTCATCAAGCTACCAATGAGGGCTTTCCAAGAAGTTTTCAAGGAGTACCCGGATATATTTGTCACAGTAATACAGGTTAGTTTAACAAACACTTAAAAGTAGCTGTTCCCCGCGTTACCTACTTCTCCTTTTGGTTGTAGCGTGATGTTAAACAATGTTGGAGCGACGACCTTCGAAAGCCAGCTGGTAGAGACTGGATGAGGAGAGCTTCAAGACAAGGCTCAGTGTAGCATTCCTCGATAAAGTCTATCCAACGCAAAAACAGTTTTTCATATAATATTAGGGGATTCACTGCATAACGTAAACAACGTTCAAGTGTAGCTTCGAGTGTGTAGTTATTATTATGTGTGATGTAGTGTATGTCAAGTTAATCATACAGTAAGACATCATGCGCTGGTAGCGCCATCTGAGCCGAGCCTTGCGTGAAACCTCCCATTAGTAATAGGCTAGTTGCCCTAAAAATGTAATTAGTCCGTCTTTTAGATTATTCCAAAAAAAGGACACGTATTTTTTTATTTGTAAATTAGACTAAAAATAACAAAGATATAGCCTATTAAAGTTATATGTGACGTTACTTTATGAAGCCCTGTTGTCATATAGGGGCATAGAACTTTAATGGGATAGCCAGCTATCTCCACATTGGCCAACTCCCAAATGAAAATGGTCGAATTCCATCTTTGAGTATGTCTCCAAAAATCATGTTCTTTTTTTTAAATGTTTTCAGATCATTATGGTGCGTCTACAGAGGGTCACATTTACTGCTTTGCATCAGTACCTTGGATTGAGTGCCGAGTTGGTCAACCCGGTAAGTATCGATTTTCTATTATCTTTGCGTATTGCGCAACTTTTTTGCGTAATTGTTAATAATCTGTTGGGAAAATATACCCGAATGCCTCTTACCAGACCTCGTGGTATGCGTATCAAAACAATTTCTTATCTTATTCGAATTTCCGCCATACTTACTCTAAATTTATAGAGACACTTACAGGGTCGTGACAGACGCCGGCCGACGACGGTGACGTCCTCTCCCGCTAAATCATCAAAGATGAATAATGTGGACAGCGGAGTGAACATGCATTCTCCCCACCACAGTGACAGAGCTATGTCTGAACATACGGTAAAATAAAACTACCCGCATTTTTTAATTTGTTTTTTACGCATGTGAGTTTTTATGATTGAGATTGTATTTGCGGAATGTTAATGTAAACTATGATTTAAATCGTTCTACTTTGCACGAAAACGTGTTTAAACTAAAATAATACATTTTTGATGAAAATAATATCATTTTTTTCCGTGGACAATGATTGAGTATCGCGTATTGCCAACGACGCTTTTTGAAATTTCTTACTCAGAAACAGGCTAAAGGAAGTAAATTGAAAGAGGTCAGGTACTCACAGGATGTTGGATGGATCACCACACTGTATCACTGGCAGTCGTATTTCACGATATTTTGGTGTTTTTTCACCGCGCCCGCGGATTTGTGGCCGGCCGGCACGTTGATTGAGTTCGAACTTGTTCTTCTTCTGCCCGCCGTCAGATGGCGCGAGAGATGCGTTGTCT
Organism: Agrotis exclamationis; assembly: GCA_950005045.1. Taxonomy (NCBI): domain Eukaryota; kingdom Metazoa; phylum Arthropoda; class Insecta; order Lepidoptera; family Noctuidae; genus Agrotis; species Agrotis exclamationis. The sequence goes on along the minus strand of OX465417.1, from coordinate 3,706,299 downwards.
AGTCGCATTTGTGGCCGGCCGGCACGTTGATTGAGTTCGAACTTGTTCTTCTTCTGCCCGCCGTCAGATGGCGCGAGAGATGCGTTGTCTAGTCGCATTTGTGGCCGGCCGGCACGTTGATTGAGTTCGAACTTGTTCTTCTTCTGCCCGCCGTCAGATGGCGCGAGAGATGCGTTGTCTAGTCGCATTTGTGGCCGGCCGGCACGTTGATTGAGTTCGAACTTGTTCTTCTTCTGCCCGCCGTCAGATGGCGCGAGAGATGCGTTGTCTAGTCGCATTTCCACCGAGAGGCGCGTGTGAGTGGCGGCGAATTTAAAACAGTGAGGGAAAGATAAGGACTAGGAATGCATCCCGAAGCCTGTTCAGACAAGATGCAGAAACATGTTGTCCACGGAAAAAAATTATATTATTTTCATCAACAAAAAATGTGATCACTTTCTGACATGGTAATTATGTCAGAAAGTAATCAGATTTGTTTTTTTTTTTAAAGAAAACTGCCCTACCCTAGGAATTTCAGTGTCGTGGGTGTGTTGACAAACATTAATGTCACGGAAAATTATTTTCCGACGTCGAATATAAACCATTTTTTTTCTTTTTCCTGTATTTGTGTGAGTTTTATTAAATTTGCAAGAGAAGATTGTCTATTTAGTTTTAGGAAATTTACAGCTTTATATTTTTTTGTTTGTGTATTTTGATCATCAAACTATCCCAGAGCGGAAGTATGATAACATGGGATAAGACGTATTCTAAAAGCATCATTTTAATATTTTAGTTTTGTTTTAATTGTGTAACTAACATGTAGAGTGTGATTGCATGTCAGGAAGGTCACGCGACGTCATCTCCCATACACATTCAGGGACGTCGACCGAAGCCCGACATGGTGCCCGACATCGCACAGTCTAACACACCACAGGTAAGAATAAATACTTCGTGGTTTCCATTTCAAGGAACCAATTCTGAGCTTTGCGTCTTAGGTCAGGATATAACTTCGTGCGCCTTTGGACGCCTTTTTGTTTTTTTTTTTTTTTGCTATCGGCGGGAACCTTCAAATGGCTACCGGTATTTGGGGATAAGATCGGGGAACGGAAAGATGATTAACGTCTAATTAACAATTTGCCAGAAATCTAGTAATAATGAAGATAGAGAGAATCCTTTCACACTGGTTTGTGGAATGTGTATTAAATCTTTATTATTTTTATAGCAGCAACCAGATGTTCAGCCGACGCCGTCCTTGCAGAGGGCTCGGGAAGGATCGTCCTTCAAGAAACACAACACTGATAATCTTGATGAACAGGTGTGTACTAAATTCCTTTTTATTTGTTGAAATTAATACAGTTTACAAAAAAAAAAACCTTCAATAAGAACAGTTAAAACTTTATCGACTCTTAATGTAAAACTAAAATAAAACTTTCATTATCATCAGCCTGTATTAGTTTACTGCTTGACATAGTCTTTTCCATAAGTACACCACTAAGCTTTCAACATACAGTATCTGCTGGCTCATTGATCGAATTTCATTCAAAAATAATCCTAATTGCAACTGCTCGAACTTTTTTTTTTTGCAAAGGCCTCCCCCAAATCTTATCAAGTGTCCTTTTCCAGCGCCACTGATTATCTTTTTTGAAACTATTGTCACTTTCTACTACTCATCTGCGTCTGAATATTACTAGAAGAAAACGTTATCAAATAAGGGTCTTACTTATAAACATTGATTAGACGTTACTTATCTTAAATAGCTCTTAAGTCACTTGCCATCTCTATTCATTAAGATAGAAATGACAAGGACAGGTGATATTTAATCGGTAGCTAAGCAACACAAGTTTTTATAAGTAAGGGGTAAGCTATTTGATATGGTTTCACCCCTTCTGCTGGCTCTTAGTAGCCGTAGCGTGATGTTTTGTAGCCTATAGTTTTCCTCGTAAAATGGGCTATCCAACACAAAAATATTTTTTCAATATACAAATAGCAACAGAGGCATTCGTGAAGGAGTTAGGTCTTGATTCTGATAAAAATATTTTTTCAATTCGATCCATTAGTTCCTGAGATTAGCACGTTCAACCATACAAACAAACTCTTTAGCTTTAAATATTCTTTTATCTTTTTCAGGCATTAATACAAATAGCAACAGAGGCATTCGTGAAGGAGTTAGGTCTTGATTCTGATAAAAATATTTTTTCAATTCGATCCATTAGTTCCTGAGATTAGCACATTCAACCATACAAACAAACTCTTCAGCTTTAAATATTCTTTTATCTTTTTCAGGCATTAATACAAATAGCAACAGAGGCATTCGTGAAGGAGTTAGGTCTTGATTCTGACACCGTATTGCAAGGGAACGTGCAAGTTAGAGATCTACCTGCCGGGACTTATATCATGAAGGAGGAGAGTCATAAGGTATGATTAGTAAAATTGTAAATATATTAATGTTGTGGGCATTTAGAAGGAGACGTGTTTTGAGCTTAAATGACAGTTATTTTGTGAAATTGGGGCTAATAGACCCTCCTTGCAATATTATTCCAAAAAAATTACATTGAAGCAGTACATTTCGGTAGAAAATAAAAGTTATGCGAAAAATTTTATAATAAACGGGGATTGCCAAAATATTTTTTATCCGATTGCTACTACTGTATATTTTTGTCTAATTCTAGGCGGGATGTCTATCGTTCATAAAAAATATCTCTTTTATTCATAAAATTTTAGCTCAAATAACACTATGTATTTCAAATGCCTGTGACAAAGTAAACCAACTTATTATACAGGGTGTTAGGGACATCGACGCACAAACGGATACCATGGGTCCAGGACAGGACGAAAAATTCCAACACAGGGGGGTCCAGAATCATGTCCTGGACCCATGGTATCCGTTTGTGCGTCGATGTCCCTAACACCCTGTATAGTCTTAAAAAAAGTTCATTGAGAATATGTAATTGTTTTTTTTTTCGTTTTTATTATTTAACTGTTTTATAATTTCCTTCCATAAGCTGTATTACAGCATCCCCGGTGAGCCAGAAATATCTCAGGTACGGTTTTGGTGTGATACATTGACAGTTGTGCATACCATGATGAACCATCAATATCACTGGCATTACTGACTAGCTGACCCATGCCCACTTCGTTGGGCGGTAAAATATGCTTGATATCTTTATAATTTATAGTCTATAGTACTCACGAATAATGTAGATTTCTACCAGTGAAACAGTTTTTAAAATTGGTTACTTCCGGAGATTACTGAGGTAAAATTTGTTTGTAAGTTTGTATGTAGGGACTTACAAATTTTACCTCTTTATTAATATTAGTATAGAAATACCGACTTTCAATGACTCGAAAACCTGAGTCTATAACATCTGGGGCCACGGTAGTGGCCCCGCCAAGACGAGCCAAGCGAAGCACATCTTAATTTTCTGAAAAGTATTTAAAAAACTGCAGGAGTTTGAGGGTTGCTGGACCGTCTAAACAGTGTACCGAGACCCTGGAACGCAAAGGGAAACTGAAGGAACAGAAGAAACGAGGCTGACAGTATGAGACCATTGTTAGAACTTAAATAGGGATATTTATTTAAGTTTTTTTATCTGTTTTAAGTTCTAATAGTAGTGTTAGTGACCATGTAAGTTTTAAAATCTTATAGTAGGAGAAGGACTTGCCCTTTCGCTCCACCCAGGGCGGGAGTATCCAATTGATGACTTTACCATCCAAAAAAAAAACTTTTTTTTTTGTTTATGGCTTTTTTAGGTAGTTCGAGTTGGAGCCTCTTTAAGCTCAAAAAAGGCGTTTATAAACGACGACTTTGTAATATATGACTAGATTTTTAACAACCCCACATATTTTTTTACCACAAAAATAACCCCCGTCAGAACTTCACTTATTTTATACTTTCTGTAACTACCCACTTCTATGTTTGATTTTGTGTCATATCCAAGGCATTTCTTCTTAATTTATTTGCTTCTTCCATGAATCATTGAACTGGTAAAAGAAAACCCATAACACTGCCTTTTTTGGGCAGTCGTGCAAAAAATAGCAGTATATGTAAAATGTATCGTCTTGTTCAGGATGTGGCGCTGGTGTACCTACTCTCAGGAGCTCTGTTGGTGTCACAGAGAGTGGCGGAAGGCGAAGGAGAAGTTCACATGTTCACTGCTTACCCAGGTAACTAAATTGAAAAAAATATTTTGAAAAAAAGGGAACCGACTTCAAAACTTAACATTTAAAAAAAAAACCCTTTTTAGTTTAGATATTCAACAAAAATCTTCATATAATCGGCGTCTTTGAAAATCTACAATCCTAGTAAGCAACAAAATCGGATCTATGCCTATAAAACCTTCCTCAAAATGTAAAGAACACTTTATGAAAACCGCATCAAAATCGGTTCAGCCAAACACGAGATTATCGTGGACAAACATGCAATCGTCTCTGAAAATCTACAATCCAAGTAAGCAAAAACGGATCCACGCGGGCAACGTCACGGGATATCTATTAGTGTTGTATACTTAAACCTTCTCCAGAATATAATGAACACTTTCCTGAAAACCGCATCAAAATTCGTTCAGCCGATCGCGAGATAATCGCGGACAAACATATACATACATACAAACATACATACAGGTCGAACTGAGAACCTACTTTTTTTTTGAAGTCGGTTGAAAATGAAATTATTCAGTTTATACAAGATTAAGATATGGGTCATGATTCTATAGGATTCGATCATCAGGCTATAGTAGCGTAACCAGTTGTAATGTACTGGGATACCGGCATCCGCCAAAGACCAAATGCAAGATCCCACTCGCATTAGATCCTGTGCAGATGTTAATTTTTTTTCTTATTCTTCGAATTTATCGGCTCTTTCGCGATGGCGAACGGTTGTTATACAGTAGAATATTTATTGTCTGCGCTACCTCATGAAATGGCCAGAAAAAAAATTTGAAAATTTTTGATAAATGTCAGTGCCACTCGGTAAAAAAAAAATGCCTCTACATGTAAAACTACACTAGCGAGCATAAGTATGGAATCAGTTTCTTGGAATTGATCCGGTATAGCTCCTTAAATAATGGCGTGATTTGAATGAATTTGGTATCAATTTAAAGTTAAACCTTTAAAATGGTACATTCTTATTATTCTTAACTAGTAATTAAGAACTCAAGATTGCGCGGAACTGGAGTAAGTGATTACTACTTTTGCTTGCGAGTGTAGTCGGTTACTCTACTAACCAAACGTATATAGAAAGAAAGCTGGTAGCCGGCGCGGATCTACCAGGGCGTTTCGGCGCTGGTCCATTCTGGTAACAGGTAACTGTTTACAGAATATAAATAAAGCAAGCTGACTGGGGCGCGTGTCGAAGATTTTCGGAACTTGTCGGCGTCGTTCGGTGCTTGTTCATATAATTGGTTCCTGTAAGCGCTGGTGGGCTGCCAGCTTTCTTTCTATGTAGGGCCTTATTCATAAACTTTTCTCCCTCTCCAGGTGAAGTAGAAGGTGGTCTCGCCGTCCTAACAGGCGAACCCAGCTTCTTCTCCATCCGCGCCAAGCACTTCTCCAGGATAGGCCTGCTGTCCAAGACCACGGTATACAGCATCATGAGGGAGCGACCTTCAGTAGTGCTCCATATCGCCAACACCGTGGTGCGGAGACTGTCACCGTTTGTGAGGCAGGTGGACTTCGCGTTAGATTGGGTAAGTTTTGAGAAGACCGTTTTTTTGACCCAGGGCAGGGCGGGCGGGACTGTCAGACTTGTACTGACTAAAATCCACGGTGTCCTTCAATAGCCTTTACGATCCGGGGTCACGGTAATTTGTTAGTCCCGCGACCTTTGAGAAGACCCTTGGTGGAAATAGTTTTGATTTTTGTCTAGTAATCGCACTAGCATAAACTTTCTACGAAAATTCATAAAAAAATATTTTAAGATTGTTTTGAGATGCGTCAGATGATGATGACATTGTAAGCAAGATTGATATTGCGTTTCGTGTAATCCCTGCAAGATAGTTTTAAAATGTCGTATGTTTTTTTTTAACCATCGATCTAGGAGGGCAGTATACCGTTGGTTTTGCTGCCTTTTGGTCGGGAGTGCCTATCACTTTATGGCGTGATTTTTTCTTGGGTGGTGAATAGTGGAAGGGGGTTTTTGGCATAAGTGATGCCAAAAACCCCCTTCCACTATCCAGTTTTTTCCAGCCGCTTTTCGGTCCAGGGTGGCATTGACACAAATCCGCCAGAAACGGAAAGATTTGTAAGAGACCTATATTCAGGATTGGGTGGCAAGAGGTTGAAGAAGACGTACGAGAATCGACCAATCATATTGGCTTAAATCGACATATCGTCATATGTGATTGGTTAAATACTGCACGCCTTCTCTTGGCCATGATCATCTCCATTTTGGTACATCCGACCTTTGACTTGGTCAAGTGTCTGATGTTTCAAATGCCAATAGAAACTCAAATAAATCCCTCAATAAATAGTCCCAAGTATTTATAAATCCCTTTTACCTCCCCAGGTCTCCCTCGAGTCAGGCCGCGCCGTTTACCGCCAAGATGAAGAATCAGGGTCCACATTCATAGTCCTGAGCGGTCGTCTCCGTTCAGTCATCACCCATCCCAATGGCAAGAAGGAGTTGGTCGGTGAATACGGCAAGGGGGATCTCGTGGGGATAGTGGAAATGGTGACTCAGACTAGAAGAAGTACCACTGTCATGGCGGTCAGAGATTCAGAACTGGCGAAACTACCTGAGGGATTGTTTAATGCCATTAAACTGAGATTCCCTGTTGTGGTTACCAGGCTGATTAATCTGTTGGGGCATAGGATTTTGGGTGAGTGTTTTCTATTTGTTACAAGTGTTTAACGAAGGTCACATTACCCATGTGGCATTTGTCGTTATTTCTGGTTGGTCAGTGCTTCGGCTTCGTGCGATAGAGATAACGCTCTGTGAAGCCGAAACTATCTGATCATCTCTTTCTAAAGGTCGATGTGCAATATTCATCGCCAGTTTAAGATAGATATAATAAGAGTGATATTATTTGCTTTCCTGTACTGAACGATATTTTTGCTATAGGGGTCGGAATAACCTGTGTATAAACAAAGACAGAGTGAGGGAGAGAGAGTCAATGTAAAAGCGGAATTTCATTGATTTTGCAAAATTCCCTTTTTGTTATTTGTTCTCTGAACATTATTTTATTATTCGCCTGTTTCACATGATTATTTACTGATGGTAGCTTGGTTTCAAAAGGACATCATTGGGCTATGGGGAATAAAATTATTAACAAAACTTTTCTTGGCCTACTGATTGTGACTGTAAGTAATGTGTGTGGCTTGAAAAGATCGCTTTTAGTGATAAAACCGCCCATTTTTTTTTCCGTGGTAAAATCATCAAATGAGTCCTCCCAGCCCCGGGCAGGGCGGGAGGGACTGTCAGACTTGTACTGACTAAAATCCACGGTGTCCTTCGGTATCCCTTTTGTGTACCGGAGTCGCGGTATACGTATGTCCCTATATGTTTCACTTCCCCTCGTGCAACCGCACAGTGTAGAAGTGATTCGTTTCGCTGTCGTTAATAATTAATTTTTACGTGTTTCGTCGTCGATTACCGGCTTGTGAATTGATCCTAGCTGTGTGCTTTGTGCTTAGTGATGGTATTGTGAGTTTTTAAGTGTTATTACGCGTATTTTATTGGTAAATATTATAGTTTTAAATTAGTTCTCAGCGCTCGGTGAGTACTTTTTATTTTTTGGGTGTGGGGGTACTTACAGCGAAAAAAAATAATTTTTTTTTTCTTTATTACTTCTTTTTTTTCGTTCTGATATAAATCTATTTATTGTTTTAATTCAGTATGTTGTCCAGTAATGATGAACCACCTGATTCGGGAGGCACATCGTGTCCAATAACAAAACCACACAGGTCACCGACCTCCGCTTCTTCTAAACGTTTGTTTACTGAAATGTCTCCGTCATACTTAACTCCGGAGGATAGATCAAAGAGGCTGCATCTAACCGATTCTGTCGAAAAATCTCCGCCGGTAACATGGAATGTCAGTAACTCGAACGAAGACTACTACGATTTAGTTAATCAGGCGTCTGCATACTTATCGAAAATAAACGACCTTGTGAACGCTCAGGGGTCCCGTATAAATATAGCCAATAAATCCGCGATTATGGACATGACACAGCGGATTACGTCCATTGTTTCTTTGTTAGCCATACGGTCATCTTCTAATGAAACGAAGTTAGCTAATATTGAGCGCGAATTGGATAAAGCAAAATTAAATAATCATAATAATATCAGCATTGTCAAAAAAGATTCAAACAAAGTTTCTTATGCGGATTCCCTTAAACTTCGCCTGCCCAAGGTCGCTCCGGTAATGGAGTCTAGACCACCGCTGCCGTGCGTAATAGCGTACCCCTCTAATGAAAGATCAGCTGATTTCGCGACGTCCTCAGCCACTAAAGAAGCGCTTAAAAAGCGATTAACCCAAGTGACGACGGTTTTCAAATTGTAGGCATGAAAAAAATCGCGAAATCGGGCGTTGTATTACGTGTCGCTAACGACAGTCAAATAAGTAAACTTCAATCGGTTGATGCTATTAAGACCGCCGGGTTAAGACTTGAAAAACCGAAAGGCCGCAGGCCACGTTTATTAATTAAAGACGTCCCATCCTCAATGGAAGACAAACCTTTTTTGCATGCGTTGTACCGTCAAAATATCAAAGACGAAATGGCAATTAGTGAGGAAGAATTTATTAAGTCGACAAAAATTATACGTAGACGTGCATTAGATAATGGTCGGAAGTGGGTAGGCATTGAAATCGACAACGCCGTACGAAAGCATTTAATTAGTTCCAAAGAGAAGCTTTTTATTGACTTCGCGACTTGCCGATTTTTTGATGATATCGATATAGTTCGTTGTTTACATTGCCAGCAGTTCGGTCACGTGAAAAAATACTGCGTTAATAAATCGCCTACCTGTGCTAACTGCTCAGAAGCACATGAAACAAAGGAATGCCCGCATAAGGATAATTTAAATTTTACACCGGTATGTGTGGCGTGTAAACGTATTAAAAAACCGTTTGACCATCGGTGCGGGTCTCAACAGTGTACCACCTATAAAGTTAGGCTCGAACAGTTAATACGCAACACTAATTATTAATAAAATGGATAGTTTAATAATAGGACAACTAAACCTTCACAATGATAGGGTGGCGACTTCTGAATTGGACAAATTAATTATCGATTACAAATTAGACATTGTACTGGTTCAAGAACAATACCAAAACACGCGCTTGCGCCACAAAGTAGTTCAGTTGGATAACAAGGCACGAGCCGGAATTTACGTGTCGCGTTCTTCTAACTATACAGTAACGTCTTTACGTAATCTCATGACGCCTCACTGTGCAGTTGCGGAAGTCTCATCCGCTACCTTTAAAGTTTACGTTGTCAGCTGCTATTTTCAATATTCAGACCCTGTTGCTCCTCACATACATAACCTCCGTCACGTCTTGCGGTCACTCGCGGGCTGCAAAGTTATCGTAGGCGCAGACGTTAATGCGTCTTCGTCCCTGTGGTATGGCAAAGTCCGGTCCACGGATTACGTACGGCGTTGCGCTGTTGAAGACTTCATTGCTGAAATGAACCTTACTATTCATAACACCCCCGACGCACCACCTACTTTTTGCAGCCAAATGGGCGAATCTTGTATTGACGTCACACTTTCTAGTGCAGACGTACGCTTGGATAGGTGGCGTGTCCTACCGGACGCGTCTTGCAGTGATCATCGCTTGATCGTGTACGAATTTGTTCCGGTTTCTACTCATGGTTCTTCACATGTAATTGGTAACTTTAGGTATAAAAGTAAGGGTGCTAATTGGGAATTCTTCAGATCGCTTTTTGCGTGTCATGCCAAAGATTTCACTCGTGATGGGCTGTCAGCTGAAGAAAGTGCTGAAATTATGTCAGACACCTTCACTTACTGTGCTGACATTGCCATTGGTCGCGGACCTATGACCAATGTACGTAGATGTGATTGGTGGTGTGACTACCTAACCGAACAGCGTAAAATCTATCGTCGTGCGCGTAAACATCTTAATAAGCTTAAAAAACGTCAAGTCACCGGAGACTCACTAACCTCTGCTTTAAATACATTTAGAGTTGCCAAGTCCCGTTACAGAGCTTCGGTTGAAAAATCTAAGGGTAATTTGTTGCGTAAAGTAGTGAATAAATTAGAAAAGGAAGGTCCGTGGTCTCCTTTATATCATGAGTTTAAAGCCAATCGATCGGTCGACCTCGCGTATGTTCAGAATATTAAAGTAAATAATAAACACACCACCGGTATTGAAGAAACAACGGAAGTTTTATTAAATACTCTTATCCCTGATGATTCATCTGTTAATGACAATGACTACCACCAACAGATTAGAGCATGGGCTACAGTTCCGCCTAAATCACCAGCGTCAGACCTTCCATCCACTGACGAATTCATTAATGTTGTTAGGAGACTGCCCCTTAACAAGTCATCAGGTGAAGATAAAATATCTAATCGTATGATAAAGGAAGCGTGTAAAACAGCGGGTGACGCGATATTAACTGTTTACAACCGGTGCATTGCTGAAGGTGTTTTTCCTCGTATATGGAGACATGGCTTTATACGAATAATATACCTAAAAGCGGCGACAAGCCACCAGATGACCCTAAGTCTTACCGGTCCATAACATTATTACCATCTTTGGGAAGCTCCTGGAGCGTCTTATCGTCCCACGATTGTTACCGGACGGGCCCAAATTCCATAAAAACCAATTCGGTTTTACTATCGGCAAATCAACCGTTGACGCGGCACTTTCTGTTAGAAAAATAGTTAATACCTCCGAGCACAAGTACGTACTTGGAATCTTTCTAGATATTTCCGGGGCTTTTGATAACGCATGGTGGCCAATGCTACTACTTAAGATAAAAGCTCGTGGTTGCTATAATAATATATTTAATCTTCTTTGCTCGTACTTTTCTAATGGTTCCGCGAAACTTAAACTCGGACATCATTCCGTATCGAAACCTCTTACCATGGGCTGTCCTCAAGGTTCGGTTATCGGCCCTCATTTGTGGAATATAGGCTTCGATGATTTCCTCGCGATTCTACTTCCAAGTGGTTGTTCTCTAACTGGTTATGCGGACGATGGCCTTCTGCTCATTCAGTCGAATACTCGTGCTGGGCTCGAGAGTTTGGCTGACACTTGCCTACGATTAATATCTCAGTGGGGCGATCGAAACCGTCTGACCTTTGCACCACATAAAACCTATCAACTCATTTTAAAAGGTGACCTTAAATCGTGGCCTTGTATTAAATTCAATAATGTTCCCGTTAAGAGAAAGCAATCTGTGTGCTATCTTGGTTTAGTCTTAGAGAGGAATTTCACATTCATAGAACATATAAAAACAGTTGGTGAAAAAGCTAAAAATAACTTTTATGCCCTAACGAGAATATCTAAATCTACTTGGGGTTTGTCGTTTTTAACCTTAAAAACTATTTATGGGGCTACTTACTTGGGCTGTGTGTGCTACGGAGCACCTGTTTGGGCCGATAGGGCTACCATAGGGGCGGCACGACGTAAATTGCTGCAAAGCCAGCGCTTGGGTTTGTTATTCTTATGTAAAGCGTATAGGACCGTCAGTACTGAAGCTTTACCGGTACTTGCTGGTGTTCTTCCAGTAGATCTTGAAGTGCAGCGACGTGCTGCAATGTACTTTTCCGCACGGGAGACCACTGACGCTGATTTCCTACCGCAACGTGACCGTGATAAGATATCTAGATTATTCAAACCCCAGAGCGACGTCTGGGAGGATCTTTTATCCGAATGGCAAAATAGGTGGGATAATTCTGTCAAGGGGCGGCACCTCCACCAGTTCTTCCCATCCGTTCGTGAGCGGCTGGCTAGGACGTGGCTGGAGGTGGATCACTGTGTTGCCCAATTTCTCACGGGACATGGTAACTTTAAAAGTAAATTGTTTTCCTTTAAGCTTGTTCCCTCGCCTTTTTGTCAATGTTCGTCACCTGACTGTGAATATGAACAATCAGCACATCATATTCTTTGGGAGTGTATTCTCTGGCAGAACGAACGCAATATTATGTTGGATACTATTCAGACTACATCTGGAGTCATTTATTATACGGACCTTGTGGAAACTCGAACAAACTTCCGTGCGTTCAAGCGTTTTTGCCATACCTATTATTGGAATCAAATTTAGCAGCTCACAATTTAGGACCCATTAATATTAGTAGTCATTTTTACCCGTGGTGCAAGGCAACTGGGCTTCTCCCAGTTGTAATTGTCCCTTTGTGCCTATTGGCCTTGTTTTGTTCTGTCTCCTGCTTGCATGGAGGGAAGTGGAAACATATTTTTTCCTACTCCTCCACTATTCTTTTCTGATTAATTTCGTGCAGGATCCAAGACAGGTAAATTCATTCTCCGGGACACGTCGAGCTTCATTGTCTCGGCGCTTTTCTGGTGGTTGCCACTGTTGATTCTGGCTCTCAGGAGTTGCAGTGGTTTGGGAATAGTGTGGTGGGTTTGTCCCAATCAAAAAAAAAAAATAAAAAAAAAATACGTATGTCCCGCGACCCAAAAAAACCGCCCATTGTGTTACCCTGTTTTTAAGATCATTCTGTAATGTGTAAAGAGTATTCTGTTTATCTTTTTGTGCTTGTCGCATGTATTAAAACTCTGTCTATTTTTTTCCAGGATCATGGCAGAAGCCAACAGCCACCCTGGGCGGTGCCGCAGCCATCGAGCCTCGTCCCTCACAACACAACTTCTCAACAGTGGCCGTGGTACCCGTCAGTGACGACGTGCCGCTCACTGCCTTCACGTATGAGCTGTACCATTCACTGTCGGCTATTGGTAAGTATTGTAGATAAAGGATTACAGAAATTATGGTAATTTACAGTGAAGTACAGAGCGCGCAGACTTAATGCTAGGGCGTTCATATAAATGCGTGTAGTTCAGACGTCAGAAAACAATCTGAAATTAGTGGGTTTACGCTAGCAATGACGCCGCCGCAGTCACCGAGCTGTTGAGAATTATCTTGAAGATATCTATATATATAAAAATCAATGCCACTTTTCGTTGTAACTTTATAACTCAAGAACGGGCCCACCTATCCAAAACAAATGTTTAGGCTTTGTTCGAACTACACTCGAGAACAATGAATCCGGGTCACTTAAAGAATGTTAAAAATCTCGGAAACTAAAAATGATAGGTTAATGCAATAAATTGTATTTAATAGACAATGTAATACTCCTTAAATGAAAGTAAAAAAAATATGAGTCACCATACATTTTATTAACACAAAATTACATAAAGAGAAAAACTGCTGATCTCTCCTTAAAACAAAAATAGGAAACATGAAATTTTTGAACTTTATTACGATTTTCTTGAATTTTAATACTTCGTATTGCCTCCTCGTGCTTCCATTACTGCGTTTACGCGGTTTGGCATGCTGTACACCAAGTTCCTTATACGATTTTGGGGAATATTCTCCCATTCCTCTGTGAGAGCAATTTTGAGCTCACGAAGCATGATTGGGGGAGGGTTTCGTTGTTTTACGCATCTGCCTAGCTCGTCCCAAGCATGCTCGATCGGGTTGATATCCGGGCTGCGCGCTGGCCACTCCATACGAGTAATGTTCATCTCTTGAAGGTAGTCATTCACAATCCTACCTGTATGAGGTCGGGCATTGTCATGCATAAATATAGCATCCTCACCTAAATTGACCATAAATGGACCAACGTGATCATTGAGGATTTCTTCCACATATCTTACGCTAGTTAAAGAGCCGTTTTCTATGATCACCAGCTCTGTGCGACTTTCAGAAGAAATTCCGGCACACACAAGTACAGACCCACCACCGTAGGCTACTTTTTCTTCGATGCATGCTTGCTTGAATCTTTCCCCTGGTCTTCGATACACTCTCGTGTCTTCCATCGTGCTTGTAGACCATAAATTTTGATTCGTCGGAGAACATAACTTTTGACCAATCTTCAATACTCCAATTTACGTGGCTCTGGGCATATCTTAGTCTTGAAATACGATGCCCACGCTCCAGTTTAGGGGCGTTTGCAGGTCTAAGGGGTTTTAAGTTAGATTCAGCAAGCCGACGTCTTACTGTCCATGCACTTGGGTTACTTCCTCCGAGGTGTCGAAACTGATTGGTGAGTTCAGTTCCTGTGAGAAAGCGATTTCGAAGCATGGTGTTCACCAAGTATCGGTCTTCTCGTGCTGTGGTACACCTGGTTCTGCCCGTTCCTGGTCTGCGTAGGTTAGAACCAGTTTCTTCGTAACGTCGGAGAACTCTTTGTACTGTTGACAGCGACACACCGACAGTCCTGGCTGTATCGCGCTGACTCCGGCCGGTTTCCAGCATAGTAAGTATTCTGGTGCATTCTTCAGGCGTAAGCGACATAATTTCAGCTTGAATAATGAATATAGAGCACTATCAACATGGTTTATGTACCCACATAAATGACAGATTACAAACAAAAGCAAAGCAAGCTTTCCTGTAGCAGGAGTGCAGGTCGGTTGGGGCGACACGCTAGCTTAAACGACATAATCCGTCGTGCTCTTGTCACCGCCGGGGTGCCAGCCGTCTTAGAACCCAGTGGCTTGGCACGCGACGATGGGAAGAGACCAGATGGTATGACCATAATGCCATGGAAGCTGGGTAGGCCTTTGGTGTGGGATGCAACATGTGTCGACACCCTTGCGCCATCCCATCTTCCTAGTACAGCGTGTTGTGCTGGCGCTGCTGCTGCAGGTGCTGAAAACTCCAAGCGGCGCAAATACATTGGCTTAGTTAGTAGCTATGTGTTTGAGCCGTTTGGTGTTGAAACTCTAGGGCCATGGGGTCCGAGCGCTCACAAAGTTTTTAATGATATCGCCAGGCGATTAGTCGACTCTTCAGGTGACCAGAGGGCTGGCCTATTTCTAGGCCAACGAATTAGCATTGCCATACAACGTGGCAATGCTGCCAGCGTTCTGGGCACTGTTCCCGTTGACAGCGATGTGGACGAATTCTTTGACGCCCTTTGAATGTTTTTCTTTTCTTTTTAATTTTTTGCTACAAGTAAAATGGCAATAATAACTAAAGAGTAATATGTACATATTACTCTTTAGTTATTATTGCCATTTCAAAGAAAGTGGCCCTTTTTCAAATTTGATTTTTTTATGATATAACTTTACAATAACTAAGAAGTTTTAATACCTTCATTTAAGGAGTATTACATTGTCTATTAAATACAATTTATTGCATTAACCTAGCATTTTTAGTTTCCGAGATTTTTAGGATTCTTTAAGTGACCCGGATTCATTGCTCTCGAGTGTATTTAGTAGATTATTTATGTGAAGTTTGCACAAAATCGGTCGAGCGGTTCTTCATTTATCACATTTTTTGAAACACGTAGCGAAGCACGGGGCGGGCCGCTAGTAGTTTATAATTATTCATCGCGCTTCAATGAGGATTTCACGAGTACGATATCATCGGAAAAAAAACTACCAGGCTGACGGAGAAAAACGTATTCAATGAGCGCACTTAATTTGTATGACCACGATCGTACGCCACGTGTGGCAGTCAGTTTCAGAGAAAACTCACCCCCTTTGGTAGTGATGTGTGGATGTCACTACCAAAGAGGGGAGATTTCTCTGAAACTTACCATACATGTTCGTGTCCAAAGTGCCTGCGACCTTATATTTTACAAAAAAATTAGAAGATACATAAATAATTTCCGCTTTCAGGCCCCACAGTTCGTCTAACTTCCGATGTGATCAGGAAACTCCTTGGTTTGACTATCATGGATCCTAACAACGAATATAGACTCAGTTCCTGGCTAGCACAACAAGAGGATAAACATAAGGTATGGAAGAATATTAAATAATTAACAGAGCCATGATTTGAGCCCGAAAAAAAAAAACTGTCAAATTTTCGGTTGCCAATACGCAGTTGGTCAAATATATCGCGTGTAAAGGAGATGTTATCATGGGCGAAACGCGAATTCGAATAATCACGAATTGGACAAACCACGAATTGGACTAATTGCGAATTGGGCATTAGGTGAATTGGACCAATCGCCCTAAAGGCCCGTCTTATTATTTCTGGTGGATTTTGTGCATAGGTAAAATCTTGAATCAGCGCAAACGGTGCATCCACAACGCCGGTAACATTTGTAGCTCAACGTTTCCAAATGTTACTCGGTAACATCAGCCAACAAAATGTTATTTAATGTTACTAAGTGTTGACGTGTTACGGTAAGTCGAGTAACGTTGCTTTTTTCAATCAATCAATTCAATCTAGAGAATCATTAACCGTCGCCCTTCTTTGGGAACTTCACGTTTGTGAAGCGGCTACTTATATCCTGTGACATGCCACTACATTCTTATGATATTGTTTTCCAGGTGGCTCTATACCAATGTGATCCCAGTCTTACACAGTGGACTCAGAGATGTATTCGTCAAGCTGACTGTATTCTCATCGTGGCGTTGGGAGACAAACAACCCAGTATTGGCAAGGTAAATGAAAATAACTATCTTTATGTCATCAACATCATCATCTCAGCCATAGGACGTCCACTGCTGAACATAGGCCTCCCCTTTAGATCTCCACATATAGGGACATAGTTTTAAGTCATCATAATAATTATGAGCAATTTAGAGGAAAGTCAGGTGAATATATATACGTAATGTCTGCTCAGTAACTGGGCATAAATAATGCACATTTCCCTTTTTGAAGAAATGGGTTAGTTCTAGCGTTGTAGAGAGTTTATCTTTGTCGCACGAAACCCTAAACAACCAAAACGAACGACGATCCAGCGAGAAACGTCATATTAACTGACATGTGTACTGTCTAGTAAGTTTTATGAAATGAACATACACTGTGGTGTCTTCAAATCTTCTAAAGTCAATAAATCATTGCGTCGGTATTGTTTTGAATGAATATCAGAGAGATTTCTAAGTTCACTATACGGGTCGTTATCGAATCTTTTCATCATTTATCGGCTGCTTATTTCAGATTGAGAAAGAAATCGAGCGTCTCGCCATCCGTACTCAGAAGGAACTGGTCCTCCTTCACCGTGAGGGTGGCGCGAACCCTTCAGGAACAGTCCACTGGCTGAATATGAGGACTTGGGTCAGCCAGCATCATCACGTCAGGTGTCCGCACAGGATGTTCACACGGAAGTCGCAGTACCGAATCGTGAGTATTATAGGCTTCTCTCTCTCTCTTCAGCTTAGGCCCGACCTTCAGACCGGCCACAAACACAAAACGCCGCTATTATATTTCCTGTAGTTTTCAAACATTTTATATGGACTCGCCGCACACGGTTGATGCCGGTGGCCGCCACACGCTACAATCGTCGCTGTTGCTTCTTGTGGCCCGTATCGGCCATTAAACGCCACTCTCGTGATTCCGCACCCCTCTCTCTCTTACCTCAGTTATGCATTGGTTAAAAAAAGTAGCAGCCAACGACCGCAAGTGTCGACCACCGGCCACAAATGGCTGTCGCGCGCTTCAGCTTCTGGTGGCGGCGTTTGTGGCTGTCGCGAGTGGCTCGAGTGCGGCGACTCTTAAGGATGCGAGCCTTTAGGATGCAGAAGCGTGCGGTGAGAGCCATTACGCGATCACAATGGGATGCCACCGCGAGACCGCTTTTTAAACGGTTAAAAATATTGACTGTTCCCGCTATGGTGATATTGCAGGCGGCGGTATATGTTAGGCAAAATGTTAACGAATACAATACACGCGGATTTAGACATAATTACTGTACTCGCGGTAGAGATAAACTAGCTGGATGCCCACACACCCTTTCTAAATCGGGAAAGTTGATTCATGTGATGGGTCCATCGGTGTACAACCGGCTACCGGATTATATCCTGAGCGCGACATCTGATAATGTTTTTAAAGCTAAACTCAAGGACTGGCTAATCGACCAGGTATTATATGACCTAAAGGAGTGGTTTGGATAAAAAATGTAGGTGATGATGTAATTTAATTTTAATGTATTTGTTTCCATTCCATTTATTATGTATTTGTTTGATCTCTTTTTAATGTGGAATGACTTGTGTTTTTTTACAATTTATTCGAAATTTTAAATTTTAAATTTTCAATACCTACCTGACCTGTAATTTTTAAAATTATTAATAAATGAACTGAACTGAACTGAACTGAACTGATGAAACTGCATAAAGTGGACACCCGCACGGTCCCATAAAAAAGTATTCCGTTGCGGAGACCCGCGCGGGCGTCCGTCGCGGTAAGCCCGACCCCGCATCCGTGCGACGGAGGCCCGCGCGGTGACACGGACGGGCTTGTTTAGTCAAACAGTACTCTGTGATATGGGTCGCACGCATACGGAAAAATGTCTGAACTTTGAATAGTGAATAACTCAAAATCAAATCAAATATTTTTAATTGTAGTCTTTGGCTTCATTGACTCTCTTTGACTTTTCTATTAATATTTAATTGTTCTCCGATTTCAGAGCGAGTTGTACAGCAAGGTGCTGATGTCGGAGGCGTCGGTCCACTCGGACTTCTCCCGCCTGGCCCGCTGGCTGACGGGCACGTCCGTGGGGCTGGTGCTGGGCGGGGGCGGGGCGCGCGGGGCCGCGCACGTGGGGATGGTGCGCGCTATACAGGTACACATCGTCGGTCCACTCGGACTTCTCCCGCCTGGCCCGCTGGCTGACGGGCACGTCCGTGGGGCTGGTGCTGGGCGGGGGCGGGGCGCGCGGGGCCGCGCACGTGGGGATGGTGCGCGCTATACAGGTATACATCGCGTGAGGGAGAGGACAGCGTCTACCTCACGACCCAGCCGCAGTGGTGGTCGCCCACGATGACGGACGTTCCAGGATGATCTCCGGCCACCGTAGGCGCGGGTATGCGGACGACGAGTAATGGGCGACTCGCTGTCCGACCCTGGAGCATGTCCAAGTCGACTGCGCGTCGTGTTCCACGCTCGCCTCAAAGAGCTATCAACAACTTACTAACAATAACAAACTTTCTATTTCATGGCCTCAAGCCAATTCCATGTCAAAAATGTATTTTGCAGAATTTTAAGGTAATTTATAGAAAACAATAAAGCTAAAACCTCTTGTTTCCGTTTCCAGGAGGCCGGTATTCCTATCGACATGGTGGGCGGCGTGAGTATCGGCGCGTTCATGGGTGCTCTGTGGTGTATGGAGCGGAACATTACTACTGTCACGCAGAAGGCACGGGAGTGGTCTGTGGTATGTAGAGAGTGTATTTTATTTCCCGGTTTAATATTATCATGAGAGTTTTGATTTTAATGAGTTGTTTTCTGTGACTTTTTTTTTTAGGTGGTAAAATCATCAAATGAGTCTCTCCCGCCCTGGGTGGGGCGGAAGGGACTGTCAGACTCTTACTGACTAAAATCCACCCGTGTTCCTTCGGATGCCCTTTACGTTCCGGGGCCACGGTATCCTGTGTTAAGAAAAACCCGCGACCCCAATAGGCATTTGGCCCCATAAGGGGCCCCGTCAGTTTGCTGTCAACTCCCCGAAGGCACGCGCGAAACACGACACGACGCGCCACCGACCCGGGCTTGGTCCTTGGTCGGACGGCGAGCTACCCATTACTCACCGTCCGCAAGCCCGCTTCGCCGCTGTGCCCTCTGCTAATCAGAGGGACACGCGTTGTAGCGTCCACACGACTTAAGAATTGTTTAAAAAGAGCGCCCGGCCGCGCCTCCGGCACGCGCTTTTTCAACGCTTCTATATCGCTTGAAACGTGCGCGTTGACTGCTCAGTATGTTTTGTTGCATTGTTGAAAAGATTGAAAATCAATTGTAAACGTTGGTAGCGTCCGCGACCATTGATATATCAAGTTTCTGTGCTTTTTTTTAAGTGTTTGCTATACAGAGGGGTTTATGATTTGTTTAATTGTTATTTTTTTAATTGATTACTTATTATTTTAACTCCTTGCAGTTTACTATTAATTAGGAAGGTTACTGTAAATATGGTAATGTCTCATGAACGATGGGGCACTTAAAAAGTGCCCTTCCTCTTATTGTCTGCAAGTTTCAGGTACTAATGTACGCTCATACTACTGAAGATACCCACAATTCTTATAAAATTCAATTGGAATTGCCGTTGACACGTTCAGAAGGTAAAAAGACATAGCTTGGTGACAGACAGATAGACGTACAGCGGAGTCTTTGACCCATGACGAGACGCGACGCATGCGATTTGCAATTTCCTACTAACTAAAAATGAAACTCGTGCTTGCTACTACGATATAATGATGCAATTCGATTGACTTGACATCGTCGTGGCGAGCGTGTTTTGTTTTTCATCTAGCCGAAGACAACCGCACGTTTTATGTCATATGTCGTAGTGGTAAGGATGATTTCCACTTGTAGTTGGAATCGGTCGATTCGATGGGGAAGCTCCCTTTGTAATAATACCTTTACCCTAAAAATAATAATAACATTCCACAACTATCACACAATGCCATCTAGTCCCAAGCCAAGCAGAGCTTGTGTTATGGGTACTAGACAACTGATAAACATACTTATATATTTCTAAATACATACATATTATAGATAAATTACACCCAGACACAGAACAAATGATCGTGCTCATCACACAAACATTTGTCCTGTCGAATCGAACCCACGACCTCCGGCATAGCAGTCAGGGTTACTAACCACTAGACCAACAGGCCTGATACCATCGATTCTAATCTACCTCCCAAATAATTCCAGAAAATGACTCAATGGGGCAAGCAGCTCCTAGACCTGACCTACCCAGCCACCTCCATGTTCTCCGGACGTCAGTTCAACGCCACCATCCGCTCTACCTTCGGAGAGGTCCACATCGAGGATCTGTGGCTGCCGTACTTCACCGTCACCACTGACATCACATCCAGCTGCATGAGGGTGCATCGACATGGTGAGTTGGTTTATGATGATGATGAAGAGGCTGAATGTTTTGAAAGGTTGCTTGTATAATGATTCAGGATCTCTTTGATACAGTACCATCACGCCGCGTTGGATCAGTAACTTAAACCGAAACAAATACGACTTAAAAATATATAATTTAGACATCGATATATGATTAAAATATTATTTTTACATATTTAAATACGCATTAACGCCTGCCGCGCAGGGCGGCACTTCTTCCATATAAAACGTTGGCTTACACTAGGAATTTCTCTTGTATCGTGAGCGCGTTTACAAACATTGAAACTCATATGCACAAATACCCAAACCCTGAACAATTACCTGCAAGTCATGCTTTTTTTTTGTGACAAAACCACCACACTATTCCCAAACCACTGCAACTCCTGAGAGCCAGAATCAACAGTGGCAACCACCAGAAAAGCGCTGAGACAATGAAGCTCGACTTGTCCCGGAGAATGAATTTACCTGTCTTGGATCCTGCAACGAAAATAATCAGAAAAGAATAGTGGAGGAGTAGGAAAAATATGTTTCCACTTCCCTCAATGCAAGCAGGAGACAGAACAAAACAAGGCCAATAGGCACAAAGGGACATTACAACTGGGAGAAGCCCAGTTGCCTTGCAGCACGGGTAAAAATGACTACTAATATTAATGGGTCCTAAATTGTGAGCTGCTATATTTGATTCCAATAATAGGTATGGCAAAAACGCTTGAACGCACGGAAGTTTGTTCGAGTTTCCACAAGATCCGTATAATAAATTTGTAAGCAAGTCATCCTTACTAATTTTTGGTCCATGAACGGATCGAACCTGACACACGCTGCGCAGCAGCAGATCACTCAACCACTACGCCAAGCGTGTCATTACGGATCGGACTGCAATAGTCTAGTTCGTATAGCTTGTGGAGTATTTATCCAAAAACTTTAAAAAAAAAAATTTAACCGCCTTCAAAAACAATCACAAAAAAGGGTAAAATAACCTACAAAATAACTTTTCTTTCGGAAGTCGGTGGCTTTGTTTTTTTTATTTCGTTGTCTTTTATGCCACCGACTTCCGAAAGAAAAGTTATTTTGTAGGTTATTTTACCCTTTTTTGTGATTGTTTTTGAAGGCGGTTAAATTTTTTTCTTAAAGTTTTTTATTTTACTCTTTTTAGTTTAAATATTCAACCCAAATTCTTGTCAAATACATAATTTTCTTACATGTGCACTAGAATTTGGTAATCCTTAGCACCGGTATTAACATCGCTCATGTGCACAATAAGCTAATAAAATTCCCTATCAAAAACTGCTGAACCGATTTTGATGAAACTTGCAGTGTTCCCTAAAGTGAACTATTCCTCGTACAAGAAAAAAAGAATTTTGAAAATCGGTCCACAATTGGCGGAGTAATCGCGTAACAAACACTCAAAAAAGTAAAGATCATCACATCATCCATCAATAAAAATGCTCACAAAATAAAAAGTACTAAACCAAATTGGATGAAATTTTTATGGGACCAAACTGCAAGTATACTGCATCGAACGAAAAAAGAATTACACTAATCGGACCAGAAACCTCGGAGTAATCGGTGTACATACATAAAAAAAAAAACATACCGACCGAATTGAGAACCTCCTCCTTTTTTTGAAGTCGGTTAAAAAGACGCACGTCCAAGTTTTGCTCGCACTCGAATTATTCTTTCAGCGAAAAGCTTTAAGGGGAATGCATGAAATGAATTATTATCATCAAAATCACCAATACAACCCTCCAAGTTCATAAAGGCGTAGGAACAAAAAAATAACATAAAAAGTCATTCCTACAGCTTTATGAACTTATAGCGTTGTATTGATGATTTTGTTGGTTATAATTCTGTAACTACATACGTCTTACAGCCGCGAATAATATTTTATTTAACATACAACCTAGCACTGGCTTGCAAATTGCAAAAAACGTAAGAAAATTTGAATTTCGCGGGCTACCCTGAAGCATTCACCTTAAGACTAAAACAATTCTATGGTGTTTAAAGAAGCATGTGCAAAACATATACTTACGTGTCGAATTGAGATCAACTTTTGTCTCATCATCTGAGTTTTCTGTATCTTTATACAAGCAACTTAAAGTCTATAATAAAAGGATAAATAGTATATTTCAAAGTAACTTCTACATGGTCTGTTTAAAGACCTTTTGTAAAAGTAATTATTTTTAACTTAATTGGTAGATAGTGCAATCAGAACATTAAAATTTAAACACTGTCTTATGGCTTCCATGAAAGTTTTATAAATATTCTTTACAATTTACATTATTCAAGTGAATGATGGTTTAAACATTTTTCTATTTTTAACAAATAATATATTGAAAATTAATTCGCATTCTTTGATGAAACAATCTTTGAACAGCGAATACATTTTTCTAAATCATTCATAATTATGAAAACAACCTAATAAGTTTTATCTATTAATAAGTTTTTCAAAATAAAATTATTGTTATTTATGTGTGTGTGAAGCTATTTCAAAAATTCACATTTGTGTGTGTGCAATGTTCACGAAAATTGCACATTTTATTGAAAAACTAAATAAATTTTCACAAAAACTCTAGCAAGTAGTATTAGTTACAAAATTAACACAACACATTTCGTGGACAGGAAACTGTTGTTTTTTTGTTTGTTTTTGATTAATTTATAGCTTATTGGCACTATACTAACCAAAGATATATTTATTTGCTTTAAAATATTATTTTTTCAAATGGAAATGTCTGGCTTTTTGTACTCTGTGGCCAATTTTGGCCGCATTTTGGTGTTTTCTAAGAGGTTCCTTCTACTGTTCTACTTTCAAGAACCTCTAGACGTAAAAAAATGCGCCAACATAAGCCATTGTGTAAACGAACATATACAAATATACCTATTGATGTGTATGCATGTTGAAATTGATCAAAATTGTTGTAAGATTTTTGTCGTTGTTTTAATCTGCAGACCAGACTTTATTTTATATGACAGACATAAGGATGTTCACAGACATGTGGGTTTGACAACATTATATCTAACTAAAGCTGTTAAAAGCCACTTCCATGACTAAAATTGACAGCTGCATCTAGCTATGATGTTATAAAAGTCCCGTACATCTGTTAACGCCCTAATATTCGTACACAAATTTCTCACACGCGGCTTTAGTGAAGCAAAATTGCAAAATCGACTGTCGAAACTTCAAATACCGTGGCTTACTGTTGGATTTTCAACTTTCAGCTTAGCGTCTAAAGTTGAAAATCAAACAGCTCGATCAATGTCACTTCAGGCATTTTTTTTTTCACTGTCGATATAATGTCATTTGGCCACAGTAGTGACGCGGGCGCCTATACCTTCATACGATCAACATATCTATGATGGGAATAGTCGTTACAAGTATACCGTGCTAATATACAGCTTGTATCGGAATGGTGTTGTCATATTTAAGGAAGTCTCATAAATCATCAAAGTCATAGACTTATAGCCGGGCCTCACTAACGTCATTTCCCGTTGATTTTCGCGATAATAGAACGCAGTCTTTAAGTGTACGTACGTCTATTAACGCGATAATTCACGGCATTTGCCGTTAGTTCGGCCCTTGTTTTATAGCATGGACTGCGCTTTCTCCAGGTAAATGTCAATGAAAATTGCCATACTGTCTAGAAACAGAGAAAAACAATCGGGATTATCTAGAGTCTGTGTCACCGCTTATGACCTGCGGAAAATTCGTGGTTCTACATTTTTTCAATGCAATTTGATGTAATGACATAGACACTAGGACTTGAGTCGTGGTGCGGGCTGTATTCTTTCCTTTACATTATCATAGACATAATTTATATATGAGTACAATGATCAATCTAGAAATCTTGTAATTTCTAGATTATCATTGTTGGATGATGATGAATTGTTTTTCTTTCTCCTAGAGATTATGGCAATTTGAGGCAAATTATGATCGGTCCGTCGAAGTCTATGATCAAACTGAACATCTTTTTATATGGGACTAACATAGTAATCGAGAAAAAGTTATCTGTTGCTCATACAAAATAAGGGAAGAAGGGAGAGGAAATATTTTATTTAAAATTATAATAATGCACATCGATCTTCAGAAAGAAATTAGACAAGTACTCGCTAAGAAAATTAAATTTTCAGGCTATTTTTTCTATATTGTAGCTAAATATATATTTTTTGTGATTACAATATTAGCCCAAGGAAAAAGGGGTTCAGTTCGATGATCTTGGGATCTAAAAAAGCCACTTTAGCTATTCATATAATTTATGAATCTGCTAAAGTGGCCTTTTCAGTCCCCCGAAAACCTTTTATATGACTACATCACTCCGATATACGCTGTAGGTACTTTAATCGTGTCATTTCGTTTTGTTCGTCACTGCATACATTGTGACAAATTTTGGTTTCATTCGTCCGCCACAGTCTACAAACCACACTCACTTGCATTTATATGTTTGTATGATGTTTCAAGTGTGTTTGTTACATGCAATATTTATGTGTATTACTAGTATTTTGTTCCCCCACTCCCCCTTTCTCACTTTATGTTCTTAATCTCCCTCTCTGTCTCTTGGTAAAACTATTCGATATTTTTTTTAACAACGATACGAATCCGACATTTGCCTTTGGGAAGTTGCCATTACTCTTTTAAAAAAGCGCTTGTGATTGGTTTACCTAACGCTAATATTAATTGGGAGTTCATATATGAAAAAAAATATATAATTTTATATAAATCGTCCATACAATGTCGGGTTGGATGTGATGTAAAGTTTGTATGTATTAAATCATCATACATTACTCATACATTCTCTCATCTTCATGTATATGCATGAGTGTGGTTCTTAGTTATCATTTTTTCATTTTAATTTATTATTAACCTTTTTTTTATTCCCCATCTGTAGTTTGCCGCAGCGGTAACGCAGCGTGTCCGCTGATTCATCGTAGCATGGTGCATGTACTGTGTAGCAATGTCTATTTTCATCATAGATTACTCGAAACTCTAAATTTTTGAGCTCAAAGGATTTTTCTATCACGTTCATAACCTATCCATGGACTGTGTTGTTTAACTTTTAACTAATACACACGTTAGGTTAGTGAACATAAGGGTCAGATTTGCGTGTTTCTGTAGGTTCGCTCTGGCGTTACATTCGCGCGTCGATGTCACTGAGCGGGTACATGCCGCCGCTCTGCGACCCCGTAGACGGCCACCTCCTATTGGACGGCGGTTACGTCAACAATCTCCCAGGTAAACCAATCACAGAGCCCGGTGTGTTGCGTGCGCTTCTGATTGGCTGTTGGTCACGCTCGCACGTGTTAGGCTGAGTGAAAATATTGTCGTTGACTCTGTGAGTAAAAAAAAAGGAATTTATTAAATATTTGATAACTTTTTAAAATAAAAAAACGATACAGTATCAGTTATTTACACTTTTCTTTGACATAGTAGTAGTAAAAATCTAAATGGTAAAAACTAATCATAATAATACTATGTCGAAACAGTCCTAATAGTAACTAAAATATAATCTTTGTTAGTTTAACAATCTTTTAGTAAAAGTGCCGTCTTATAAAATAACTAAATGTCGAAGACACAAAAAAATAGTTAATCTTAAACGTCAATAGTTAGTTGGGTAAAGTCTTGTAGAAACGGGAATAGTAACTCCAAATTGTCTATAGCATAGCTCTATCTCTGTCACAACAAAAAAACAATCTTTCCACACATTCTTCACTATCAACCAGTCTGAATTCTCATTTTAAAATCTCTCTTCCATTACTAATTTTAAAAAGAAACTAACCTAAAAAACCACATTCTCTTTTTAAACTTTGAAAAAAAACCAAAATGGTTGCCATAAAAATGACGTATATTGTCACTCAGTCTAGCTAAAAAGGTAAGTAATGGCAACGGCCCTTCTTGGTCGGTCGTTCAATGGTGGGAGTATCGTCAGGTGTGTTGTGGAGGTACTGCCGAGCTTCGATGAGCATAGCTGGGATCTTCCCGCCTATTTGCGACCCTATGGATGGACATCTTCTGGTCGATGGATGCTATGTTAATAATGTGCCTGGTAATGTATTGGAGAATTATTTTTACTCATACGTATGTTTAATTAATCTTGATATCTAAGTGACAATAAAATTTAAGTTCATTTTAGCAGAGAGTACCTATACATATTCAGTAATGTTTAAAAATAGGACAAAACGAACCAACCCACAATATGTTAACTTTCAAAATAATGATATTGTAAAGTGGAATACGAACAGATACTTATCTAGAAAAACGTAAAAGTTTTGACTTTGAACTTCTGAAATCGCGGGGCGTCAAACATTACTATTCAAAAATCGCGGGTGAATCTGTTCAATCGATTGATCTATTTTCATACCTACATACATATTAAACACCACTTTGGGCTAACGTTAAATTTAACTCCGATTTTGAAGCATTCTTCTTTGGCGCTCCGCTCCTATTGGCCTTAGCGTGATGATAATAGCCTATAGACTTTCTCTATAAATTGACTATTTAATTAAAAAATAATTTGTCAATTCGAACCAGTAGTTCCTGAGATTATCGCGTTCAAAGAAACAAACTCTTAAAAAAATTTACTGATTGCATTTTTGGCATCAGTATCGATCCCTAATCACCCCCTGATAGTTATTTTGGCAATATATTTCATGTACAGAATTGACCTCTCTACAGATTTATTATATGTAAGTATAGTATTATAAAAAAAAAAAAACATTAAATTCGGTCTAGCCGTTACGGAGGAGTGCACACAAAAAACACCGCGACTTGAGATTTTTGTACAATGTAATCAAAAATCATACCGTGCCAATACAAACCATGTGGCTTGGTTCGTTTTTGTTATAACAGTCTGATTTCTAGTTTAGAGTATCTATTCTTCTTTTAATCTTTGATGGACTTTTTACGAGCCTTTCAATCAACCCCGCAAATGTAAAAGTCGAGTATTTTAAATTTAAAAGTAGTTTTCTTCAGTATATCATCTATAACTATCTTGTAAAATGTTACAGCGGACGTGATGAGGTCTTTGGGTGCTAAGCATATCCTTGCTATAGACGTGGGGTCTCAGGATGATACGGACCTCACAAACTACGGCGACGACCTGTCAGGCTGGTGGCTTCTTTGGAAAAGGTGAGAACTGTACAGTGAAGTCGGTGACCCTTATCATATGATCCATCTTACACATGCAGAATAATGTTAAAATGGGTCAAGTAATGCTGGCCACCGAGTGTACTAGCGGTTGCTTTTGCTTAGACTTTTGGTTGTAGTTAGTATCCATGATAAAAAAAAAATAGAAAAACTAAGAAAGAAAGATTAATAGGTAATATTTGTCACAGTAAAACGTGCATACAAAAAAAACATAACAGTGGTCAGTAAAATAATCTAGATAAATGGGTATGAGCCCACAGCACAGCGCTGGTTTTCAGTGGTCATCGTAAAAAGAAGTACGGATATCATCCGGCTCGAAGGACCAAAATGCATTAAGTTGCTGTGTATGTGCAGTTGCTGTCTGTTATGTACTGAGCTCGCATCACTCTTAGGTCAGCAAAACGTGGTCGACTGCAATTTTTGCTTGCATAGCAGGCAACAATATAAAACAAAAGGCCTACATAGAATATGTTTAAACAAATACATTAATAAATATTAATAAAAAACTTAAAAAATAATACTTATACACCTTGTGTGCACAAATAATAGGAAAACGATGTTAAAAGGAACTACGTAGAAGAATCTGAAAATAGATAACCATCTACTTGATAAATGAATGTCATGATTGAAATAATAAAAAAAAAAGATAAAACATGCTTTGACCTTGTCGTCAGCAGCGACTATGAAGAGACGCCAACTTAAAATAGATCGAATTTCAAAAAATGGCGGGAAGCTGCCATTTTTTTTAGTTTCTCCCCGATCAGCTAGATGTCGCTACTTACACGTTAAAATAATTGTTTATAATTTATTTTTATTACCTCTTCAGTATTATTATTCATTATAACAACAATTAAAACGTTGCTTGCATGATACCATACAAAAATAGTATTAAATAATGAAAATCCAGATCATCACAAAAACAGTCCGCTTAGAGTTTCGCTAAACTCGCCAACAGATGTCACTGTGCAATGACGTCACGTTTGTGAATCGCGGTGTTAAGATTCTCCGCGGCCGAACGACTACCGCGCGGTACTGTAATGAAATCATACTTACCTGGCATAGGGGATACCGTGATCAAGAAGGCGGTTCCCCCAGGGCGAGGCCTTTCCATTGCACTGCGGTTAGGTTGACCCCTGCGATTATCCCTAATGTGGATAACTCGGATGCGTAATTTTTGGTAGTGGGGACTGCGTTCGCGCCGTCCCCCTCAGATTATTGATGAAGCCAGGCCCGGGCTGAGTGAATCCATGTACGGTTTAAATTTTATAACATGGAATCAGTCAGCTTCTCTAATTTACTAATAGCTCACTAATGCCCGGTTTCTGGTATCTTTTTGTCGACAGTTTATCAATTCAAGAGCGCTATTGGTTGGATAAACTACAAAAATGGGTTTCTGAACACCGCAAAGTAAGATAAAATCCACATAAACTAAGTTCAAGTTGACTGACCAATCTGCGCCGTTTGTCGGTTCCATAATATTACGAGGTTGATTTTTTTTGTTCTGACCTTTTTTTACAAAGGTTGGTCAAACATCTGGGATCAATACCCAGTACTTATGATTTTCATTTTAAACAAAATTGAATCATAGTGTTATATATATAAAGATGAGTTCTTTCTCCTTATTATTTTTTACTGTTATTGGCAGTTATTTGTCCACAAAAAAAAGAATGCAGATGATGATTAAAATAAAATGTAGTACTTCTTTGAACAATCACCTGTGCTGGAAACAACAAAAAAAAACACTAGGTATAAGTACCCACAGTTTAGTAGTATACGAGTACCTAAGTATTTAAACTGGCATGATCACTACACTATAATCAGAACTATTAACCATGTTTATAACTTATTTCTATTATACCATATTTCAGCATTATTGATGACAGGTGAACTGTTTCAAATCAACTTGGCAAGTAACCCGTTTTAATTTCTAATAAAAAATACATTACTTTCCGTTTTCAGTTGTAAAGTAACTACCTATGACACCGGTACTTTCCTTTTTTTATTGAATATAATGTGTCCAAATGCTGGGTAAAGGGCTTTCATTACTCTTGTAAAAGTATTTAATACATAAAACTAGTTTTAACGACGAATTGTAGTAATAAAATCCATTTTAAACTCTATTTATTAAACAGATCCATCTACTGACAAATTTTGGAACTGGCTATTGGTCTCATAGTTATGTTATCGGTCCGTGTGACATCAGAAACTCAGCTACAGTTAAGCTAAGTTTAACTGACCAATAACTTTGTTGAAGCAATAGTTATTGAGAGGATAACTGGTGACACCAGAAACCGGGCATAAGTAGCCTAGTAGTTCCTTCCTATGTACATAGTGGGCAAGAAAATAAAACAAACGGAACAACCTACTTAGATCATTTGTATAATCAAATACTTAAATTAATAAGTATTACTAACAAAATAATCGTCAGGCATCACCGTATGCGCAAAATAATGAATAGGAATGAGCTTTAAAGGAACTACGTAGTACCAATAGCATGAACGTCATGATTGAAATGAAAAATAAAGTAGCTTTGAACTTGACCTTGTCGTTAGCAGCGACTATGAAGAGACGCTAACTAAAAATAGATCGAATATCAAATAATGGCGGGAAGCCGCCATTAGCCGCCATTACTTTTTTTTAGTGTTTTGCCGATCCGCTAGATGTCGCTACTTACATGTTAAGAAAATTGTTTACAATTTATTTTTAAAACTTTCAGTATTATCATTCATTAATACAACAAATAAAGCATTGCTTGCATGATACCATACATAGGACAGTATAAAATACTGAAAATCCAGATAATCACTAAAACAGGTCATGTTAAGTTTCGCCAAACTCACCAACAGATGTCACTATGCAGTGACGTCACGTTTGTGAATCGCGGTGTTAAGATTCTCCGCGGCCGAACGACTATCGCGCGGTACTGTGGTGAATTCATACTTACCTGGCATAGGGGATACCGTGATCAAGAAGGCGGTTCCCCCAGGGCGAGGCCTTTCCATTGCACTGCGGTTAGGTTGACCCCTGCGATTATCCCTAATGTGGATAACTCGGATGCGTAATTTTTGGTAGTGGGGACTGCGTTCGCGCCGTCCCCCTCAGATTATTGATGAAGTCAGGCCCGGGCTGAGTGAATCCATGTACGGTTTGAATTTATAACATGGAATCAGTCAGCTTCTCTAATTCACTAATAGCTCACTGAGCAGTCTGGTGGCGAGAGTTCTCGTCTCGAACCAGGGGAAAGCAAATCGTCCTCTCGCTATGCTTACAAGTTCCTGTACTAGTACCTACAGTTCTTTCACAGTTATAGTGTCTTGTGACTGGGACTGTAGCACCATATTGTTGTGCTATTTTTAGTTTTTGTATTATGACAATTCAAAAGTGCATGTAACTGGCTTACTTGAAATACTGTAGCACCATTTTGTTGTGCTATTTTTATCATAGGACAATTCAATTCCAAAGTGACTGTTACTGGCCTTCTTGAAATAAATGATATCAATTTATCAATGTTGCTTGATCTAGTTCGTTCATCCAAATATTTTGAAAAAAGCAACCAAGAAGCTTAGCTTCTCGGTTAGACCGATTAACGATTGGAGCAATCCAAACCGTTTCTTTGCTGATTTAGGTGCGAATTGAAATATTATTGAAATGTTTAGTTTTAACATGAGGAATGTATATTGCTTACAGATGGAATCCATTCACAACGCCAGTAAAGGTCCCCAATTTGCCGGATATACAGAGTCGTTTGGCTTACGTGTCTTGCAATAGACAATTAGAGGTAAGCTTTTATTATCATAAATTTCCAGAATTTTTATCTGCAAATACCGTATTAATTATGCTTACGTAGAAGTTATCAAAGCTGGTATTTAATAAAGTCTCGGTTCGTAAAATCAGTTGAGATTGAACAAAACCTTAAGCTTCATTGTAGCACTATTGACGGACAATGAATTCAGTTGATCAAAGAAATACCGTAATTCAGTCAAACTTGCATGCAATTTCTTACATTGTCTAAATGAGGCTGTACAAGTGTACACATTGTCATAGAAGTTGAGGGTTATTTGTGCATATTAAGTTCACATTTTTGTTTTTGCGTTTGTCATTGGGAAACTAGTAATATAAATTATAATGGTTTGACGATTGATATTTAAATAATTAGTTAATAGATTTAGACGTGTATAGGAATTTATTTATTTACACTTCATGCAACACAAAAGGTACATAGGCGGACTTAATGCCTGAGGCATTCTCTACTAGTCAACCAAGGACTGTAACGAATTTTATGAATGAAAGAGAAATAATACCGGAGATCTGACAGGGAAGAATAGAAGAAAAAACGTGGTTCGTCGACCATAAGTAGAATGGGTTAATAAGGGCAGAAAGATGATAATGATGATATTGTATAGCTTGAACTGCGTGTAACGTATGTTGGTGAAGACCTAACTGGAGTTCTAAACTCTGTTAAACGAATGAATTGAGTTTAGCTTCAAAATATCACGTTGTCATTAGTAAAACTAGTCGAATTGTCATTTAGTCGTTCGATTATATGGCCTCACGGCATGATGCATTTCTAGTCGCCATGCAAATCAACTCGTGTTAAATGTGTGATTTGAGCTGCAAGCTCGCCTTCAATTTTGTTTCACTTATTAGGCCTCTCATTTCCCATCCACCAGGAGGTAAAGAAATCAGACTACTGCGAATACATCCGCCCTCCAATCGACGCCTACAAGACCCTACAATTCGGCTCCTTCGACGAAATCCGTGAAGTTGGCTATAGACATGGTGCTGCTTACTTTGAGGGGCAACGGAGGGGAGGCGGGGGAGGGGTCAGTGGAGCTGCTGCTGCGGAAGGGAGACGGCACGATGCACCGTCACTGACTGAGTGAGTAGGACAGAGATGGATGTTTGTTTTAGTGTTGTGTTACCGGCTTGAACTCGACTTCGTGGGATGATGCGGTGGCGGTTGTCAACTGTTTCGAAGGGATCCCATTATCATTGATCTTGAAGGGATTCTGAAAATAATTGTTTGCTAATTGTTTTTTGTTTTGCCTTTGCTAACCAAACCTGTTGTTCTTTAAATGCTTGAAAACTTACCGTCTTACCACAAAAAAGTTATACATCTGTTTAAAACTTATCTAAAAAAAATCTTTGATATAAGGGTCGTTATGCATTTACACCGTCGCGTCGACCACATCTTCGCTTACTATCAGGCGAGATAGTGGTCAAACGCGAACCTATCTTTAAATAATAAAAAAAACACACTTTTTTAGTCAAGTGTTCAACAGATATAGTTTTTGTGGTACGACGGTTAATTTTTGAATCGTCTTTCAATTCTGATGCTACACCAAATTTTCTTATGCCGCTCATACACGGACTACTTGCACAGTTATCCAGTGATCAATACTCGTATACACAAGACTGCTTGAGCAGTCTGTGTATACTTGGCGACTGCTTGACCGCATCGACCGCCCGATGCAGTTCGGCCGCTCGAGCAGTTCTTTGCTATGCTTTTGCAGTTCGAAGCAGTCCCTGTATGACCGGCATTAATGCTTTGTACGTGGCATGCCTTTTAAGTACTGTCGTTTGAAGAGAAAAAAACAACCAGAACCTTATAGTACTTATTATTCACCATGTAGTTTAATACACTTTTCCATTCGCTTGAACCAGTTATTAAAACATGTATGCCACTCCAAAGTACACGTGGTTCACTATGACTGATTTGAAAGCGTCGACTGCTTCTTCATCGGACTGTAACCTTTTACTGCGAAGAGATTTTTTAAATGTAGGACTTGTGAAGAAATCGTTAGGGCTTAGGTCAAGACTGTATGGAGGAGGGCCAAGAATTTCTACGTTTTCTTGCAAATACGAGCGTTGAGTGAGCTTGCGTTGTCGTCGTGTAGGATGATGCGTCGCTTTAGGTTAGATTTTCGAAGCTGGGCAATGACTTGTGGCAAACAAACTTTGGTATACCATTCTGCATTAACTGTTTACGATGTTCAAGTGCAATCATCACAACATGACCTGTTTTGCCACGAACGTAGCCACCATCTTTGAAGTGATTTGAGAGCGAACAATTTTGTCGGCTTAGGCTCGTCTTGAAGGTCGCATATTATGGAATGTTTTTTGCAATAAGGATCGTGGGCATAGATCCAAGATTCGTCACCACTGATGATATCGTAGACGTGATTTGACTCTCCTCGGTTGAACGTTTGAAGAGTTTTCTTACACCAAATTACGCGGGTCGCCTTATGATCGTCAGAAAGTAAATGTGGGATCTAACGAGAAACTAGCTTTCTCATACAAGATCTTCTGAATAGTTGTCCCTGAGATGACTAATATCTCCTCTATCTCCCGATATCACACATGACGATCTTTGAGTTTTTAGTTGTCTAACAGCAACGATTTACATCGTCTCGTCTCTTCAGTGAAGATGGATTTTTGACGTCCTTCACGAGATTTGTCATTAAGACTGGTGTGTCCACGCTGAAATTCGAAATATAAGCGGTCGACAATCTTTAGACATGGGGCTTCATCATAGAACAAAGATATTAATTCTTCGAACCACTGAAGCCGCGTTAGGCCTCTTTGAAAGTTATAGAAAATGATTTCACGGACGTGAAATATTGAATAGTTCAAAATTTGAAATTCGCGGCAAATATGTAAACGACAGAACTTAAAAGGCAAATTATCGTAAGAACCTTGGCGTTTTAGAATTTAGAGATCAATCAGCTGTGAAGAACAAAAGTTCCTTTATAATATTGCATGCTAAAATTCATTCACATTTGTAACCTACCATCTTTTCATCCACCATATTTGTCACTGTCCTTGCTACCACATTAATATTAAGTCATAAAAGCAATTTTGTGTTTTATTTTTATTATTTCATTTAAAAATTGATCATGTGGTCCCTTCGAAAAAAAAAACCAAAGGCGAAGGACACACGAGACAGCACTCTTAAAGTGAGTAGCTGACAGTAGCACTTGGATCATTTTTACTCAACCGGTCGACTCCAAATGGAGTTAGATCACTCTGTCTCAACCGATCTACGTCAACGGGCGATGGTGTTGGCAGTGAGTGGCAGTAGTGAAACGTTCTGTTGTTCTATGAGGTACCGCTACGGGACAACGTACTACGAGGGTCAACGGAGAAGCAGCAGGAGGCCTAGTGCATTCGGAACTGATGGCAGGAAAAGTCACCCGCAACCATCGATTACCGAGTAAGTCTGAAGTGGATTAGTAGCCGGTCCTGTTAAAACGTACCAAGCCACAAGCTTATTATGTAGAAATGAGAAATGAGATGCACAGTTGGAAAAAATATGCTTTTAACGTTTATCGTTCAAAATAATGTTGTGACACATTTGCAAAGCATAATCACAAGGCTGTGGCAATCTTATTTCCAATTGTGTTCTAATTACTATCACGTTAAAATATACATTAATTCAAAATTCGTCTAGAAAATAAGCCAGCAACAACGATCCTTCACTAGAATCAATGGGAAAACGTATTATGTGGGTTGGTACATTTTTGCAAAATTGGACCTAAAAATCTTGCTTACTGATCTGTCTACGATGAAGTGTGTGCCAAGCTTGGAAGCATTTAAATCTTCTCTTCTCTTTAACACAGAATTGCTTCGTTTACTACATAAAGGATACAAGGTGTATGTATAACGTAAATAACCTGGTTGAAACATTTACTTTATTCATTTTCATACATAATAATATGCATTTAATTTTTAAGTAGTTGCACCAAAATAATTTTAGTGTACTTTTAAAAAGGTTCATTATTACAGTGCGTTGGATTCTTAATCAGACAAAACTCATGGTATCTCATAACTATAATACAAAAATGCCGAACCAACTTCGTCAGAATTTGTAACTTACAAGTTTAGTATCTTGGTGTTTTACGAATCGAATGCGTGGATAAAAATATATGTTGACATATATTTTTGAATGAAGATAATGCCTTTTCAAGTTACTGTTGATAAAACGATAATGGAGCAAAAAGAACACATATAACCCTTATCTCTTCAAAGTTAGAGTGAACAGGCTTCTTCTGGGTAAGCTCGCTCCATCGTCGACCTTGTCTTTGTCACTCCTGACCTGGACTAAGGTCAAGAGCAAACCCATTACACATAAAAAAATATACCAAAAATAAAATTAAATCAAAAAAATTTTGATTGAAGAGAGTAATTTTCCAAAGTTAGTATGATGATCATTATCATCAGCCCCATAAACACCCCACTTTCAACCCCCTCAAACAAAATCCTCTTTATTAATTCCAGTTATACGTTCACGGACCTAGCCCAGATGGTATGCTCAGTCCGTACAGCAAATGACATGGACAACGAATCCTCTTCATCATCAGACTATGAGGAAGATCAGCGGCACTTCGAGGGGTACGCTTCAGAGCCTAGCGCTGGTATACTGGAGGTAAGACCACGATTTTATAAACGAACTCTCTGTCTGCGTTCTGTGTTTCTGAACGCATACAACCAACGACCATTTATATCTAGACGCCTCATGCACGATCTGACAAACGAAAATTTTCTGCCAAGTCGCTGAGGTACGACGTAAGCGAGGGGGACGGGGTACTGCGTTCTGATTGGCTAATTCAAGGTCAGTGCGACGAGGGGACTCACAGGAGTGGTAGAAACTAATACGAACTTAAGACTTTTTTGCCTAATGTGTTGACAGACCATCGTCGCCTGTGATTAGGAGTCTAGATATAAATGGTCGTTGCATACAACCCTAATCTCTTCAAAATTTGGGAGCCCATGACGCTATGCGACACAATTCGACCGATTCCAACTACAAGTGAAAATCGCTAGATGAAAAACAAAACACGCTCGCCACGATGACGTCAAGTCAATCGAATTGCATCATTATTTCTTAGTAGCAATGTCGATTTTCATTTTTAGTTAGTAGTATGGGTTAAGTCCCTTAGAGTGAACAGGCTTCTTCTGGGTAAGCTCGCTCCATCGTCGACCTTGTCTTTGTCACTCCTGACCTGGACTAAGGGCAAGAGAAAACCCATCGTACATAAAAAAATATTCTGAAAATATGAAAATCACCAGTAATCTCAAAATGGTGAAGGAAATAGACTACAGGCCAATATCCAAAATGGATGGGTCATATGAACCACCAGGTGACGTATATAGGACGATTTAAAAGCATAAAATAATAAGATTCAGCACTATGCCGTCACTAATAAGCTGTCCAATTCCCTCTTTTTCCGTGATCCGGGGGTTGCAACCCTCAATTTTTTCCCCTTGTCGCATGATTTTTGTACGGCGTTGCGGAATAATGGATTAGAAGCAGTATTGAAACTGATGCCGTACAGAATAAAATGACCAAATTTACCCTGGAAATTGTCAGAAAATCAAAAAAAATACGGCGCACTTTGTGGCTCACCATTTTTTTACGGCACTGCGCGCTTTCTTATTATTTTTCATGGATCTATCGATGGTAAAAATGCCGTACAAAAATATAATGATTTGGTCATGTACTCAGCAAGCAGCAAGCTGTCCAACTGAGTTAGCTTACAAGTGACGGCATAGTGCTGAATCTTATTATTTTATGTTCTTATATCATCCTATATACGTCACCTGGTGGTTCATATGACCCATCCATTTTGGACATGGGCCTGTAGTCTAAAAACATCGTGTTTGTCCAAAACCAAAAATTCGAAGATATAGTGACATCCACTAAATCGTTCTGGGTTCGCGTTGTGGATTCGCCCACTCCCTCTAAAGAGAGAAGGCCTGTGTTACAGCAGTGGGAACATCATAGGTGGGCTATGCTTATGGTGTTTTAGTTTTATTCTTAGTGGTATTTTAACGTGTTTTATTTATTCTAACTTACGTAAAAGTTTGTTTGATTGTATTATCTTTTTGTGTTTAATGGTTTTATCTTTACTCATGTTTCTTTAAATAGTTAGTTGTCTGGTTAGTATTTCGGTGCTCATTTTCTGTTTTCATTGAACTAAAGTTTTTAATTTACTGTATCTTTGAAAACATATTTTATTTAAAACCCATTAGTGAACTGCTGAAGCTCGAAGTTAATATTCTGTCTCAACAAAAATCCTGATCTTTTTTTTCTTAAAGGCTAGGTTCCTAATTTGATCTTTTTGAATCAGATAAGCAAACTTGGACGTTGTTTAGTTACAAAGATCAGGAACAAGATTACGGCCGAGATAGATTATTGATTTCCTGCGTTTGACTGAAAAGAGACCCCAACATAGTTGTGAAAGACAAAGGATGATTTATCATCTATAAAGAAAATCCATCAAAATGTTACCTCCCTTTCGAGTCTAGACAAATTCTAGCCTGCATAGTGATGTAACAAACAATAAATATTTATATATCTATCGAATATATTTTAAAAAGAGTCATATATAATATTCAGATGTCAAACAAGGACGGGACCGCCGCTTGGATCAGTGACACAGAATTGGTGGGCACTCACAGCAAAGCACTGTAGTTTGACTTACGGTGTTGAGTTGTATCTTTTTTCTTTTTTTTTTGTTTATGGGAGCTGTGGCGTCACGGGCTTGGTTGTCTATTCCTGTGTTTTGCTTGTGGTTTTGAGGTCCTATTTTAATAGTGAAACTTTATTAATTGAAGGAAGAGTTTTTCCTAACCGGTCGCGGGAATCGAAACGTTTTTTTTATTTGTAAAAAAATAAATGTAAATATATTTTACGGTGTAAATAATATTAAACTAGGACTTATCATCTTTCAAGGGTTTCTTCAATTCACAAACATTTGTTTTTTACTAATCACTGTATACGTAAAATATTAATATTCTGTAAATAATATTTTGTCAACTAAAGTGTAATTCATAACGCAATTAAAACTGCTGAATATCTCAATGAGGTTATGGTATTTGAGGTGATACATTAGTACTAATATAGGTTTTCTGAGGTTTAAAAGTTAATTTATTTTCATGGGTCTGTTTTACCGTCGCTTGCGTAAATAAAAAATATTTGGGTTTAAACACTAAAACACGCTTAGTATTTTAAAATATTATATTATGGCAGTGTAAACACTAAATTGGCTGAGCATTCTAAAATGGATGAATTATACGTTTAATTTGTGTACAGTTCATTACACTGGTCAACACAATTTCTGTTTCCTGATTTTTACTGTTATTGGGTATTTCTATGGCCCAAAGTATGAAAAAAATGGAGGAGCTCGTGGCTAAATAATTACAGCCGCACAGACTGATCATCCGGGTTAAGCCGCGCTTGCCGACGTTGGTCTGTGGATGGGTGACCATCTGTCATAGCGAATTTCCTCCGTGCCTCGGCAAGCACGTAAAGCCGTTGGTCCCGGCTGTCATTTGTAGATCTTTGACAGTTGTTACTGTTAGTCAGAAGCTCTAAAGTCTGACAACCAGTCTTACTATGGGATCGTATTCCCCATTTGTGTGGAGGTCCGACAGGCAGTCGCTCCATGTAAAAATACTGATATTCAGCTGCATCCGGTTTGACTGGAAGCCGACCCTAACATAGTTGGGAAAAGGCTAGGCAGATGAGATGATGAACTATGAAAAAAATACTGGGAGATTGCTAACACCATTACTTTTTCAAATATACAGTGTGTCCGGACACGAGTTAGCGATACTTGAAGGGAATATTATAGGCTCATTTTCATCGACAAAAATGCTTTTAAAAAAATTCTTACTCCAACACCTCGCGAATGGCGGCCATTTTAGTTTTTTGATTTGTCGAACTGGGGTATGTACAATAAAATGCAAATATCTTTGAATCCAAGAGACCTACATACATGCAAATGACTTTATTGCAAAGTTAAATGTTAAGGCTTTTCAAAAACTTGCAAAAGTTTTCTAAATAATATGTAGAAAGAACCAAAAAACGTGGGCTAACACGAAATTGTACACAAAAACTACTGACTATTTTCACATTTTATACTCTAGGTCGAAAAGTACCCCTGTATTTTGCTTAGGTATTTGCATTAAATTAAAAGTATTTGAGTTAGGCTATAAAATGGTATCAAAATTATTTCTCTACGTCAAGTACCTTAGGAGTTATTCGTACTTGAACATAACCCTTCCTTATCGAATGTACCCCAATATTACAGGTGTCGCATTCTTTGGGCGAGCTAAATCGTTTCAGTGTAAATTTATGAGCTGGCATTATTAACCACCATGTAAATGATCCCAACGAATCACCCATAAACTGAAATAATATTTTTTTTTTCTTTATGAAATCGGTTTCATTGAATATATTAAAAAAATGGGCCATTTCAGTTTATGGGTGATTCGTTGGGATCATTTATATGGTGGTTAATAATGCCAGCTCATAAATTTACACTGAAACGATTTAGCTCGCCCAAAGAATGCGACACCTGTAATATTAGGGTACATTCGATAAGGAAGGGTTATGTTCAAGTACGAATAACTCCTAAAGTACTTGACGTAGAGAAATAATTTTGATACCATTTTATAGCCTAACTCAAATACTTTTAATTTAATGCAAATACCTAAAACAGAAAACAGTTTTGACGATGAAAATGAATCTATAATATCCCCTTCAAGTATCGCTAACTCGTGTCCGGACACACTGTATATACAGTTTTATTATTTTAACTACAAAAATACAAGAAAATTAACACATATGGCAACAAAATATGAAAATGTACGTATTGAACACTAACGAATGGTCTTAAGATTTCTTTGAATGAACTACTTTAGGTAGATCTCGTTTCAAACTCCAGCAATAGTCTGCCATCATAATATGTGAGTCCCACCTTCCCTTATAACGCTCTTCCATTGTCCGAATATTCTGGCGAAATCTTTCACGCTGCTCCTCGCTAAAATTGCCCAGATTTTGTGGGAATTGGTCTAAATGGGAGTGTAGGAAGTGGGGTATGCTCATGTTGTACCCTAGCGCTTGCAAGTTCGATAGCATGCACTCAACAAGCGCGACATAGTCGTCAGATTTCTTGTTACCTAGGAAATTATTCATGGGATCTTTCACAAGTTCCCGAATCTGTGGCCCGTCAAAATTTTGTAGTCTGGATCAGAGTTTCACTCGATGTTTTTTGTTCGGGTTCACAGAACTTTGGATAATCAAAGGATTTAGATGTGCTGGGTTTTACGTCTCGTGATTTCTTGGAATCGTTGAGCAGAAAGTAAATTAGGATATGACCACTTACTTCGATTTCCAGGGTTAATTTCGTTAATTTTCACAACACAGAAGTAGCAGTCGTCATGGTGGTTCCGAGGTTCTGTCCAAATCATGGGTGTAACGAACTTTATCGCATCCCTTTTTCCACTGGACCGTAACAGTAGACATACAACACATTTTTGGCATACAATAAGAGGAACCCATGGCTTGTCCTGTTTACACAATTTTATTTTAAAGTATTGATGAAACGCAGTTTTCACAACAAAGTCCGATATAGGTTTTCGATATTGTTCAAATAGAATTCGCCACAAATATAGCGAAAACAATTTGGATAAAGCGCACAACATCTTGACGTAGCCGTATCGTAAACAACAACAAAATATAATGTAGTGTCCAACAAAAAACGAAAGTCTAAGTAAAAATAGTAAAAGAGGGTAGTTAGCTATAACTCAAAAACAAAAGCTGTTAGAGAAAACTGTTGCCATATTTCAAAAATACGTGTCAAATTGGGCTAGATACAAAAAAAAAAAACACAGGAAATAAACAATTTTTTTTTGTTGACCAGTGTTATTTAATCACAAAAAATGCACTAAAGGGTATTAATCGGGAACCGATCAATTTACCGAATTTTGTTTGTTCGAATTTCATTACACCGAAAACTATTGACCGACATCACTTTTGCTATATGCATTATTTGACATATTTTCAGTTCATCGAAGTATCATTAGCCATAAGTATTATTTTACCGAAGTATGTTCCGCCGATTAACAAAATAGCTTTTTACTATTGACCGAAGCCTCTTTTAAACTTTTTTCAATTGCCAAATGGTTTATTTGCCATATTTTCACCATACCGAATTACATTTTACCGAAAAATTAAATTACCCGCCAAAAAAAAAAGTGGGTAGACACAGTGTTGACACATATATTTTGGTTGCTCCTAAGTTTAAATAATTTTAAAATATTTCTGATTTAATTTTCAATGATATAATTATATTTTATTGTTTATAACCACCCAATACTCACTATATAATATTTTCAAGTCTATCTCTTCTATCTTCTTACTTCTACTATAACAACTTTACAAAATCACTATGGACACTAAGATGGCAGCAAGCTTGGAGGATCTAGAGCAGCTGTTCAACTCGAGAATGGCTGAGTATGAGAACAGGCTTAAAAATGCATCCTCAGGACCGGAGCTCAATTCAGACATCACAACACTTTCACGTGAGTTTGTCGATTTTAAAAGTTTTGTGTGGAAGGCACTCTCTCAGTTCAGATCACAAATTGAGATGCTGTCTCTTGGTTATGACAGACATGAAACTATGATGAGAAGAAAGGTCTTACTATTTCATGGGATTACTGAACAACCAAATGAAAAATTGAGTGACGTGGTTCACAAAGTTTTAACCAGCCAAATGAGTCTGTGCGAGGTAAAGAAGGATAGTATTCATGTCTGTCATAGATTGGGATCATCGCAAGGCAAAGCCAGACCAATCCTAGTCAGACTCTACACCTCCGAGCACCGTCACTTAATCTGGGACAACAAGAAGTCATTAAAAGGTACTGGCATCACAATCTCTGAGTTCCTTACACTCACTAGACACCGTACTTTCATGGATGCACGCAAGCATTTTGGAGTGCCGAGCTGCTGGTCTGTGGAGGGAAAGATAGCTATCATCACATCCGACGGTAAGCGCCACAAGATTGAAACTCCTGTTGAACTTCGAGAGCTGGTTTCGCGGTACCCCAAAGCCCCTGGGGACTCCGGTGATGCTGCACGGGTAGAGATAGTTTCTTCACCTAAAAGCCCAACCGAAATCTCCGCTACACCCTCAAGAGGCCAAAGGAGGGCGCGCCGACGTAATTAGTGTCTGTATTAGATTGTCTGTTCGCTAAAGTTTATTGTTTTGCACGTTAGCTATTATATTTAGTTTACTTTTAACCACTGTCGGTATTTGGAACGGTTTATGCCCTTTAGTTCACCTTCACAGTAATGTTAGTCCAGTAGTCTTAATTAATTTTTCTCTTTTTTTTCACAAATAATTCGTGTCGGTATATTTTATTTTTTGTTGTATTACAATTACAAATGTACCTATTAATGTCATGTCAATGTCACTGTCATATCAACTGTCAAGTGTCAAGTCCTATCATAAGGACTGCGTTCCATTTTACTGGTGGTAATTGCTTTTTGTGTGCATACCAGTTGATTTTTGTTTTTGTGTATTTGTTATAGTTTTTGTGTGTTATAGTACAACTTGTTTTTTCTTTGTTGTGTTATTTGTTTGTATAATTTATTGTAGCACACTGGTGAGTTGGGGTGGTTGTATTTTGCAATCAACCGTATATTAATTGTAGTTTTTTGTTATTTTTGTATTTTATTTTGGTTATATATTTTATTTAAATATGAATATCCCATTTGACTTAGACGATAGTTTTTTCTCTTGCTCTTCTTCAACTTGCAGTTTTCTTAGTGCGGACAGTGAGCCTCCCATTCGTACTTTGCATGACAACATTTCCTCTCTTTTTTCCAGTAATCCTAAAAATCTCCATATAGCCCACATTAATGCTCAGAGTGTTCCTGGCCATTATTCCGATCTTTTGGCATCCTTCAGTAGCGTACATCTCGATGCACTCCTAATATCAGAGACATTTCTTAAGCCCTCCCTCCTTTCTACGCACTACGCACTTCCTGGCTTTGTTCTCGTCAGAAATGACAGAATTGGCAAGGGTGGTGGTGGTGTTGGCATTTATTTACGCGCCGATATACCCTACAAAATTGTACATACATCTCCATCGCTGTATTCTGGATCGGCTGAATCATTGTTTCTTGAGATTACCTTAAACCATTCCAAAGTATTGCTTGCTGTTTTCTACTCTCCAAACCTTCACATTAACTATTTTGATTCCTTAGAGGCTACACTTAATAATCTCTGCCCATCGTACGAGCATGTTATTATTATGGGCGATTTTAATACTTGTTTAATCAAAAATGATTCCCGTGCCCTTAAACTCCGTTCACTTTTATCCTCCATTAATCTTGAAATTTTACCTCTTTCTGCGACCCATAACTTCCCAAATTGCACGCCTTCTCTTCTTGACCTAATGATTGTTTCTTCGCCTCACAATGTTGCTGAGTTTGGGCAGCTCACTGCAACCTTTTCGTATCACGATCTTGTCTATCTTTCCTATCGTATCCGACCACCTAAACGTAAACCACGTTTCTGCGTTCTACGTAGTTTTAACAGCATGGATCTGGAAGCTTTGAGACGCGACGCTGGTGATA
This sequence comes from Agrotis exclamationis, assembly GCA_950005045.1. Classification (NCBI taxonomy): domain Eukaryota; kingdom Metazoa; phylum Arthropoda; class Insecta; order Lepidoptera; family Noctuidae; genus Agrotis; species Agrotis exclamationis. The sequence continues at coordinate 3,661,808 of OX465417.1, read as the reverse complement.
TTGATTGGACTCCTGTTTTCGAAAGCGATAGTATTGATGATAAGGTGAACTGCTTCAATGCTAAGGTATTGAATTTATATGACGTACATGCTCCTCGCCGGCGAATAAAAATCAAGCATAATCCTGCGCCTTGGATGACAACTGACATCAAGGATGCAATTGCTCATAAGCATAAAGCCAAGAGTAGGTACAGACGTAGACCTACGGAACATAACCTCACTCATTTCAAAGCTTCACGAAACCGCTGCAATCGTCTGTGTCGAGATGCAAAGAGACGTTATTTCCATGAATCTCTCATTGACCGCAATTCCTCAGATGTCTGGAAATTCTTGAAATCTGTTGGTGTTGGCAAATCTCCTACGAATGCCTGTAAAGATGTGGACTTGTCCGCTCTTAATAGGCACTTTTCTATTCCACCTGTGACACTTCCACCTAATGTCAAAGCTTCTACCTTGCATGAGCTCTCCAACTTGCCTTTACCAAATTGTTCTCTTTTCAATTTCAGCCCAGTCTCTGAGGACACTGTTAAAAAATCTCTTCTCTCTATTTCATCCTCTGCTGTGGGTCATGACAATTTGTGTTCAAGAATGATAATACCTATTATTCATCAATTGCTCCCCATTCTTACCCATATTTTTAATTTCTCTTTATACTCTAATATATTTCCTAAAGCCTGGAAACAGGCTCATATAATACCGCTTCCTAAAATTAACAATCCATCTTCCTTATCCCACTTCAGACCTATCTCCATTCTTCCTTTCCTTTCTAAAGTTCTTGAACACATTGTTCATGGCCAAATTTCCGAATTTCTATCATCTAATGCTCTTATTTCCACCTTCCAATCCGGTTTCCGTGCTGGACATAGTACGGTCACTGCACTCTTGAAGGTCACTGACGATATCCGCTGGGCTATGGACAACAAATCTCTTACATTGTTAGTTTTACTTGACTTTAGTTGTGCGTTCAACTCAGTGGATTTCGACATACTTCTTGGGATCCTTCAATCTTTGAACTTTTCTTCCTCTGTGTTAGCCTGGTTAGACTCATATCTTCGAGGTCGCTCTCAGTGTATCCGTCAAGAAGAGATCTTTTCTGATTGGTGTGATCTCATTGCGGGTGTTCCTCAGGGTGGCGTTCTCTCTCCTCTCCTTTTCTCTATCTTCATTAACACTGTTATTAAGGTTATTGACTGTAACTTCCATCTTTACGCAGACGATTTGCAGCTTTATCGACATTTCTCTCTGGCTGATGCAGATTTAGTTGTCAATGCCATGAATCGTGACCTGGAAAGTATCAATGAATGGGCTAAGTCTTTCGGCTTACTGATCAACCCTTCTAAGACCCAGGCCATAATCATAGGCAGTAGACACTTTCGTGCAGCACTCGATATTTCATCATTAACACCGCTATCCCTTGGCGGCACGGTCTTAGAATATTCTGATGCTGCTCGGAACCTTGGAGTCTATATTGACAGCAATCTTTCTTGGCAGGCTCAGGTGAGTGAGGTTAGTCGTAAGGTGCATTTTTCTTTTCACTCTCTTAAATCGCTACAAACTTTCTTGCCTTTTAAAACTAAGGTATACCTAGCTCAAACTCTGATTCAGCCAATCATCGATTACGGCGATGCCTGTTATTTGGATGCCACTGAGGAGCTCTTGAACAAGCTCGAGCGCTTGCAAAACCTTTGCATTCGTTTCGTTTTTGGGCTAAGAAAGTACGACCATGTTACTCAATTCCGAAAGGATCTCAAATGGCTCCCCATTCGTCTTCGCAGGAACACTCGAATATTATGTCTCCTCTTCAACATCCTTCATAACCCTGCTTATCCTTCCTATCTACGCGAGCGTTTTTCTTTTACCCGTCCTCCTGATGCTCTGTGCAGATCCCACCTTAAGCATCACCTCAATTTCCCATCCCATAAAACTGACTTTTTTTCCTACTCCTTCTCCGTTCATGCAGTACGTTTGTGGAACTCACTTCCACCTAAAATACTTGACTCCAAATCTGTTTCCGTTTTTAAAAAGCAAGTCAAAGATCATTGCCTCTCCTCTGTAATTTAACTAATTTATGTATTAGGTTTATTTTAAAATATATATTGTATAAATATATTTTATATGTTTATTTTTAGTATGTATGTTTATATTTTATTCATTTTTTGTACACTGTGTCTACGTTTTGCTGTCTGTCTCTCTTCTGTCGTTGGTCTGCTGGAAGAGATTTCTTAATGAAATAAGCAGTGCCTTTGTGCTCGTTTATCCAAATGTTATTTCTTGTTTTTGTGTGTTCTGTGTACATAAATAAATAAATAAATAAAAAAATAAACGGCAACGGAACTACACTGCAACCGAACTGCGTGGCAAAGAAAAGCGCCGTGTCGCGCAGTTCCGCTGCAGTGCAGTTTCGCCTAGTGCGGTTTCACCTTTATAGTCCAACTATGTAATTAACAGCAAATGTCATTAATGATAATACAATACCCGTCAGAGTTATACTATATATAATTTTTGTATATGACTTTTGTACAATTGTTTTGTATTGTCTACCTACATTTCAATGGCGCCTGCTAAAAATGTAACAGCAATAATTAGTGTGCACAAATTGCTAGTTGTTTGGTGAAATGAAAATATGGCAATTAAAACAGTGGTATAATGAATGTTTGGAAACATAATACTTCGAACAACCGTCATTTCGAGTAAGTGTAACATCGGTAAAAAGTTTTTCGGCCAAATGAAGTGTTGGAGTAACGAAAAAAAACGAATAGATAATAGGTTAACTGAAACAGTGGCAAACGTGACTTCGATGAAGTAAAAAAAAACCAAACGATAATAGTTGAAAAGTTTTAGGTCAAATGAAATTCGGTCAAACATTTTTCGATCTTATGATAGGTAACCGTATTAATCGCTTTGTCGGTTAAAATAATATTTCTTACTTATATTTTTTTAAGTTTGAAAAGAAGGTGTAAATGTAAATATTGCATGCTAATTGTTATTGCACAACTTATCCCCTTAAAAGATTAAATTTTCACTTAATTTTAAATCACCAATTGGGAACATTCGTGGAAACGCTTGTGCTAGCAATATTTCCAGTTAAAGACGAGCATTAAAATAAGTTTAATAGTAAGTATAGCTTGTCTTAAAAAAATAATACCTACACTAACACTGCTGCATTTGCCTACTTAAAAGTAATTATTGTTTTAATTTACTTAACACAACTAACCTCTTAAAATTAAAACCAATCACCCATAACATATTAAATTGTTCTGTTAGAACTTTCATTACAACCTAAAACTTTCAATTTTCAGGAGGGCTTACGCACTCGGAGGGTAGGTGGTTCCCTCTCCCTCTCAGAGGACGAGATCGACTCGGAAGCGGAAGTGTATGACCCTCTAAACAAACGTGGAGGCGGCAGGTGAGACAGAACTCTGCACTATCTGTGCAAAGCGCTCTACGAGTACGCTCAGTACACTGACTCCTGCGCAGAATAGCGGGCGTAGGTATAAGACATTGTGTGTCATCTAATTCCAGTAGAAAAGTGATACAAGTTGTCCTAAAGACATCAAAATGTCCTTCAGATATGACATTATTGTACAGACATGATTATGTGTCGTCTAAATTCCATTAGGGTTCTCAGAAAAGTCCTAGAAATAGGACATTTATGTGTCCTACTTAAATGACATTTAAGTGTCCTGTAAATATGACCTGATTATGACATTTTAGTGTCATATTATTATTGAATGATACATTTGAGTGTCTTGAATATTATGACACTTAAGTGTCGTTCAGATGGAACATTTAAATGTCCTGCATGTACGACATTATTTAGTCTCGAGTCTGTCTTTACAGTAAGCCGCGGCTGAAATAAGAACAACTATTTCTTGCAAGTTTATTCTATGTCAAAAACTAGATGTATTGCAAATAAGACGTTTGTGCATGTGGCTGGAGGTAAATACACATTTTGTATTAGTAATTATTATTATAATTAGTAATGTGAAATAAGATTTGAGAGGTGTGGATATTGTGATATCATGTTATTGGTAAATGTCGAAGTGCAGTTGTAATATGTACAGTATGATATACATGGGTAGAGGGATCTTTTGGCACTCGGACAGGATGACAGGATAAGCCTGTTAGTAAATGGGTTAAAAATACGGAGCGTGCTTTGTATAAAATTGATAAAATGGCGGCGATCGGTTTTCTCTGAGCTCCAATAGATCCTTAGTACAGCTTTAGTAGAAAATAGTGCCGTTAGGTTAGCCAGTTTCTCCATCAACAGTTAAAGACAACATAACGATCATGGTTTACCATAATGCCCAGTCATAAACGGTTTAACCAAATTTGGAGTGCGCTGGCAGTGGCGTGCGGTAAACTTGACAGTGTATGGCTATCAGAAAGACTTGTCCTTCATACACGCTGATAGCCCTACTTACCGCACGCCGCTGCTAGCGCGCTGCAAACATGAGGGAAAACTGGATCGTCTATGACTAGCATACGACTAATGTTGGTGAAAATGTGATTCTAAATGCAGCTTAATTAAAAACTTTAGACAAATATACTTTTGTTGAAGGATCTGGCTGTTAGTGAAACACTTATTGTTTTCCAAAATGGATATTCCTTAGCGGGATGTTTGCGATATTTTGCGGTTATAAAGTGAGTTTTGTTTGAGTTGAATGGAGTATGTAAATATAATGTATTTCATTGATTCACGGCCTGTAGATCTATCCCAGTTTGCTGGAATGTGGGTATTATATTCATTGTTTTTAAGGCGTATGGCATACACGGACTGCTTAAGTAGTTAGCCTGTCCACATGTCTACGTTACGACGTCGTCAACGTGGAACGGTGCGGTAACGTGGCACGTTACGTTGACGTGACGTGAACATTAACGTTAACGTAACGTAAAAATGCACGTCACGACGCAGCAACGTTGCACGTCGCAGTGGCTTGTAAAATTCTGGTAGATTCTTCACTAATGTACGTCAGTCTCGTTCTAGACATGGAGCGCACAAGACGTATTCTGCTTACTATTATTAAAAATACGGAGAGTGAGGTAGAAGAATGAAGATGCGAAAAGACAATACTGAACTGTCTTGAACGAGACTGACGTACGTTAGTGAAGGATGTACCAGAATTTTACAAGGCACAGCGACGTGTAACGTTCCTGCATCGTGACGTGCATTTTTACGTTAACGTGAATTTGCACATCACGTCAACGTACCGTTCCACGTCGACGATGTCGGGGCTCTTAACCAGTGATCAATGTACACGGACTGCTTGCAGTTAGTGTGTGCTTGGCGACTACTTGACCCCTATCGACTGCCTGAAGCAGTACGACTGCTCCAGCGATTCCGTGTTTGTTTGTAATCGGGGAAGACTGTACTTTGCTATGCATTCACAGCTTGAGGCAGTTACTGAAAGCTTCGTCCGTGAATGGTCGGTCTCATAGTCTCATAGAATAAACTGATATTTTCATTTCAAAGTGTCCATGTAGTTCTGCCAATGTAAGTTTTTTTTTGAGATTATACTGAGGTTCATTATTCAATGCAATTAGATGTAATAATGTAGAATATTCCTAATAACATTAGCTTTTACTTTTCTAGTAAAGGTATTATTAAATCTAGCTAGAAAATTGGATAATAGAGTAGAATAAATAATCAACTTCCAGTATTCACGCAAATAGAAAGGCCTAATCTTGATTTGGTGAAAACAGCTTAAATTTGTAGATAATAGAATTGCATTTTAATTGTCTTTACATAAAACAACTATAAACATAGCTAGATAAATAAATAGATAGAGTATTCCCGTTTTGTATCAACAGTGTTTACTTCTTATAAACAAATTAGCCGAGTAAAACCTTTTCCTATACTACTCAGTGCTCCGTAGGCTATTTAACGCATCATGAGCATTGAACCAGTGATGTGAAAGTGCGCCAAAAATATTATCGATAACCACATTTTATAAACTATCGATAAGATCATTGCGCTTCACTACTCTGATTGCTCGTTTACATTGGATAAGTGGCGAAAACTTAAGCCGGCCATACACGTACCAGTATACTTGTGCAAATCTAGACTTAAGACAGTGACAATGTTAGTTTGTGCAAGTATCTTCCCACACACGTACTATAACGTGTGTGGCCGGCGTTAGACAGTGACTTGACTGTCCGTAGTTTACACCACTGTCTTTGTATACTTCGCTAAACACTTGACTAGTGTAAACAAGGCTAAACCAGTCGCTTTTCTGTAGCTAATGTCAACCTTATATATTTTGACTTTCCATAATCGTTATCGCTAATAGATTGTCTCTTTGTTTAGGCCCCTTGAGCCAATCCAGGAATGGTTTTAAAGATAAGTAGAGTACATAAATTGTAATTGATATTTTATTATTACACTTGCTACACAAACTGTCTGGTTTATATAACTGTGCACAATGTATTATTTAAATGTATTTCAAACAACATAATCAATGTAATTCAATGTCTCGTTAGATATGCTATTAATCTTTCTGTACCTACTGAAATAAATAAATTTATTAATTTTTATTTTATAAATTCAGCTGTTTGCACTTTCTTATATTTTTGTACGGTATTTCTTGAATTTGTATGCAGTTTTTTGTGTTTTGTATTTTTATTTCTCGGAAGTGGTTGTAAAGTTTTAAGAATTAAATTCAATGAAATAAAATTATCGACTTACCATCCTTACGCTCGGCAAATTTATAAAATACAAAATAATAGTGAAATATCAACATTTCCAGTTATCCAAGATTTTAAGTGTTAGTAGTACTTGTTGTATTTTTCAAAATTACTGTGTTTTATTGCTCAAATTTTTGAGTTTGAAAGTTATCGCTTGATAATTGATTTGTGATTTTAGAATAATATAGATTATATAGTGGCATCTAGTTTCATCTGCCTCATATAGTGGCAAAATTGTTCCTTCTTCTGTGAAAAGTCTATAATTTCTTTGAAAGAAAATAACAGTAAATTAAAAATATACTCAATGTATACTGTGCAATTATAATTGTATTTTATTAAAAGTTTTAAATTTTTATTATTATTTTTTCAATTGTATCACAGCATACGTCTCGATTTTTCATGCTATCATTACTTACGAACTATATACTTATCTGTGTAATATTGAGGGAAGCCTGGAACTTTTGTAGATAATAATTTATAATTTAGTCTAAGAGCTAGTAGACATTGGGCGCTCGGCGTTGCTTTAAGCGCGCGTTGATATCGTACACAGTGCGCGCTTGCATAATAATATGTACACTATCAATATCAACTTTTGGTTTTCAAAACGGGCGTCAGCAAAGCGCGCGTTTAAAAGCGCCCAATGTATACACGCTGTAACCGACTGAATGTAGCTTTAAGTAGGTATGCCACGAGGCACAAAACGTGTTTAAATATAAACCAAATGTCTAGCTCAAATATTGTAATTCGTATAATTTATAAAATAAATGCTTATTATTAAAGTCTCATGTCTGAATTCTATTATCATTTCTAACAAAATCAGCAAATTATATTCACAAAACAAAAGGTTTACAAATTTTTACTTGTTTTTTGATTTTCTCAATCTTTGTAAGGCTCCATATTCATTTTCTGAATAAGACGTTTCTTATTTTCCTCGACCTTCTCCAGATAGCTTTTTACATTAAGAGCGTCAGCGTTATCACCTAGATCGACTTTGATCGTCTCCTCATTCTTTATATACCTTGTTCGGTAGAAATGACCTATGTCAACGCCGTAATGTTTGGTCTCCGTAGTACCGTCCCAATGCTCTGGCTTCCTAATCTTTATTCCGTCGATAATTTGCTTTCCTAAGTTCTTTCTAATAAACAATTTGAAGTCTGGACAGTCACACATGTTTATCATCACCTGCATAACTCGTAATTGCAGCGCGGGCACGTCTTTCGCGACAGCTAAACTCGTCAACCGCCCACTCAGTTCGTATGCAAACTCCTTGATCCGCCATTTTGACATTGTTGTTATAGAAGTGTATTCCATCAAACCGATCGTACTGATTATGATGTTAAGATCTTCAGAATAGAGGTAAGGTAATAAAATCTTTGTCAGATCGTGCTTATCGGATAGTTTCTTGCCTATGCTGTGTTTACACAGTTGTCTCATACATTCCATAGCACCTATCACAACTCTATGGTCATCATGCTTGATTAGTTCCAACATAACTTGAAACGCGTTCGCTTTCAGTGCTTTCGTGGGGTCACAATCGGTCAGATTTTTCAATGTTTGCAGATGTAATATGATGATGCCTACGTGTTCATTTTTGACGACTTTGAGGAGGTTTTCAATGATGAAGTTGTTTTTTGAGAAGACTTCTCGGCCGTGCCTACACATGGTTAGACTCTTGATGCATTCGGCTGCGGCATATCGTATTTCTTTGCGGTCTCGCAGGACAATGAACATGAGGCGGTCAACAACAATCGGTTGGGAAAATATCCGATTCCTGCCCTGGTAGTAGTTCCCGAGGTGTCTGAGGATTATGCAGACCTTCTCCCTGACTATAGGGTCGCGATCTTCGAGGAGATCTATAAGTCTGTATATGACGTTCAGGTCGACAAGGAATATGGCGTTTTCTGATAGTTGCACCTGTTGGGGGATAGATAGCATTTGCCATTTAGTATAGGTAGTTAGCTTACTATACAAATATTTGATAAAGACAGCGAATCTCTATGGAGATAATCATTTATTTGGTATGGCTAGATTCTAGAAAAAACTTTTTCGGGAATAGAACAGTTCTGTTAAGTTCGTGCGTAGCGTTATTTGCCGATCGGATGACTGGAATTAATGTGTAATTGTGGAGTAATTACTTTTATATTCCTCACCTGATCCATTAAAGTATGAATTGCTTGCAACTTAATGAAGCTATCCTCAGAGGTGATATCCTTGTTGATAATCCGCAGTCCTACGCGTTCGAAGCCCATTCGAGTCCGGGTGATGTCCAGCCAAGGAGCGTAGAGGGATGGCTGCATGGACACCATTCTTTGCGCTGGTGGGTATTCTAAAAAACAAAAAAACTTTAGTGTTACCATATCTTTTTGCTGTTTAATTGGCAGGACAGGGTTTGTATGAATCTAATCGCACTTCTCTCATTTTCTTTGGCAATTCCTGCAGATTTTCCCGCGTGATGTTCGGAAATTAGGTACTTCACGGAACGACTGTGACCAAAAACGAAAAATAAAAACTAAAAATAGTAGGTATTACAGTTACCACTTAGTATTTCCATACCAACAGATTTTTTTTTAATGAAACATTTCAAGAATGTTGTCTACTAACTTTTCCCACCTATGTTGCTTAAGTGTGTCAATGAATTCCTCATTAAAATCGGTTCACTGGTTCAGTAATTTCGGAAAAGGATCTGATGCATGAAGTGCCGTACGACGTATGTACATGTTCTTTTACGTTAGAATAGAAACATTTAGGTACCACAATGGGGATCAAACTGCGTCTTCCGCATGGCACGTCGAACCGCCTTGTTGACTAGTTTTGGGTCCATACTCGTTGTAAGCTGGAGGTACGAATTCTTGTGCGGACAGAACATTTTTGAGCCTGTTATTTAAATTATCTATAAAAATCGAAAGTAAACACTAAACAATCACGTTTTGTCGAACTACTTCTTCTCTTTTGTAAATATTTCGAATAATGAGGGTCCACCAAATAAACATGAAACAAATTGGACAAAATAATTTGACTAGTAAGTGCATTTTGAAGACTTCACGGCGTTGACGTCGGCGCACCGACGCGACGCACAGATTTACGTTTGCGATATTGAAATAGGTATTCGAAGAAGGTTTTACTATAAAATAAATCGTACGGAAATCAATCACTGGGTTCTTAGCCCCCATTCACACGAGTGCTTTTTTAACGCGCGGGTGTTAAAAAAGCGCCGGAATGACAAATGCATTGCCATTAATAAGGGTCCACATTTATCGACGCGCGGCTCGGACGACGCGATCCGATACGAATGGCATTAGTAACACCCTTATTACGTTGACATAAAGGTTTTCTTGACCGGCTTAAGCCGATTCCGCGTCGATACATGTGGGGCACCCTTATCTGTTCGCACGTCAGCGCTTTTCAAGCGCGGAGCTTTTTTTCGAACTGAATTTAGCACGAATTTTCAGTATTTGAGACGTAAAGTAAACTGGAACTTTGACAATTTCAAATTGATAATTTTCAAGGAAAAAATTAGTTCCTTCTTCGCACACCAGAGGCGCTGTTCCAGTTTTTCATACAAAAACGCTGTAAATACTGAAAAGACGCTGTAAAGTAAAATAGTGAAAACTCGTGCTCAGGGTACTGTATTTAGCACTAGCGCCACGTCAAAAGGACTTTAGTCGTGGCGCGGACTCGAATACGTATGCTTGTTTTGGCTCCACAATTACCACTCGCACAAGCTTCACCACAGTTCTACCTGCGCAAGCCCGGCCTGCGCGTACTTGCCTGTGTATGTGGTTGGGCGTTCAGTTTTAAGTGTTCAGTGTTGCCGACACAAATATAGATTTAACTATATAACGCAAGAGCAACTACTTCGCGTGCCAAAATCCGTGCTAGCTTGCGACAAAAATCGCAAGCGGCCATTTTCGCGCTCGTCTAAATCGGTCTATCGTTAGTATTGGACGTCACTTTTAATATTAAAATGGTTAATTGTGCTGTGGGTCGAGGGGGGCACCGTAAGCGGGGGAATATTTCAATCGATTTGGTTTTCCCATGACAAAATAGTTTTTGTGATGTCATAACGTCATAAGGTAGTCAAAAAATGGCACGCTTGGTTTTCATACAGATCGTGTTACTTGCGTTATCTAGGTATTATATATAGGTCTATCTGTGGTTGCCGACCCTGTATTGTTTTTTCATGCGAAAAGCTTGCACAGGTAAAACTGTGGTAAAGCTTGCGCGTGTGGTTGGCCTATTACCTACCTTTAAAAATGTACGGACGCCATCAGGTCAACCTACCCGAATCTGTCAAATTTTACCAATCGAACATTTACCTACCTCTATTGTGATAAGGTTGAAAATCTAAAAAAAAAGGTTGAAAATCTATTAAAGAAATTTGACAGATTGTGGTAGGTTGACGTGCTGGCGTCTGTTCGTTTTTGCCTGTAGATAAAGAAACAATATGGCAGCTTCTGACTTTAGCCACATTTCAAGATAACCATGACGCACTGTGCGTAAAATATACTAGTCCACAGAAAATCTTGAATAACTTCGACGAAAAAATGAAGACAAGCCTGCGTTGGGTAGCTGAAAAATCTCTTGCTTTACGAAGCCTTTTTATTTCATCTTTCTATTATTATACTTATTAGAAAGAGATAAACAGTCTATGTGTTACAGACGCCAGCACATCAAGCTACCCTAATCTATCAAAATTTTCAACTTTATTTAAATACGTAAAAGGTTCATTTTCGATTGGAAAAAAATTACTGGCAGTGCATCCAGTTTGTATAAAACTTCATGTCGATCCACTTGACTAAAAAGAAACCAACAAAGTTTTTCACATTATAACTTTTAATTAGCTAATTAAAATTAAAACATATAGAAAATGCTCATTTGATAATTACTCTTTGTGTGTCCATCTGACCGCGGGATGATCTTCAAACAAACTCAGTTTTTATCTTTTCTCTTGTTAAAGGCTGCAATCAGATTCTTCTTTATAGCAGTCATTCTGCTCATATAGCTGTAAACATCGTCAGGTGTTACAGTGTCACCGAAATCCTCCTTGATCGCGTTCACTTCTTCCATACACATGGTTTCATAGTTGTAACCAATTGCAAGCCCATAAGTTGAGAACTCACTAGTACCCGACCAGCTCTCATAAGGTCTTATCTTTATATTTTTGGTGATAACCCTTTCCCAGTGTGTCTTCAGTTCGATCCTAACGTCAGAGCATTCACAGAGGTTGATCAAAACCTGCATCGCTCTTGCTTGTAGCACTGGCTGGCTTTGCGCAAGTGCTAAAGCAACCAAACGCTTGACAATATCATATGTGAACTGTTTCATTCGCCACAATGACCGCTCCGTTGTCGTCGTGTACTGCATCAGGCCAAGAGTGCTAACAATAACCTCGATGTCTGGAGAAATTAGGAAGCTCAGTAAATCGTTATTAATATCGTATTTGTCTGCCAATTTTTTGCCCACACTGTGTTTGCAGAGCTGTGCCATGCAATCCATTGCCGCTTGCACCACTCTATAATGGTGATATATCAGGAGCTCCCTCATTACTTGAAACGCATTCGCTTTTAGCGCCCTGATCGGGTCATATTCTGATAAGTTTTTTAGCGAGTTCAAATAGTATAACACAATCTCCATGTAGTCGTGTTTGATCATTTTCAGGAGGCACTCGACTATTCTGTCGTTCTTTATGATGACTTTGCAAGCGCACTTATTTCTTGTCAAAGTTTTAAGAAGCAGGGAAGCTGCATATCGTACTTCTTTGCGGTCTTCCATGAACATGTTTATAAGGTGTTCGATGACGATGGGGCGCGATATGATTTGCACCCAGCCCTGGTAGTATGTAGCTAGGCGTGTGAGGATGATCGATATCTTCTCCCTGATAATGGGATCTTTGTCCGGCATCAGATCTATGAGTCTGTACGCCACATGATGCTCGAGCACAAAAAACACGTCCTCTGGTATTTGTACCTGTTTGCGGATAAAACAAAATAAATAGGCATAGGTTTTTTAACTTTACATTTGTTTTATTGAACTTTGTGTAATCTCTCAAAATAGTGAATGGAAGCATTGTAAGAATACCTGCATGTTCTAGGACTGAAAATTAAAGACCTGGCGTCTATACCAACCAACGCACTGAGCTCACTCTTTTTTACAACTAAATGGGCTATGTGTCAGCAGTAGGAACATTATAGGCATATTTTTAATTATGTAATTGTCTAATGTCAATCAACTCAATCAGGAGAGACTTGGCCAAATCTCTCTTGATGCGCAGTGACGATGTGGTCTATGATGAGCATACTTCATGCCTAAAAAAACCCACTCAATCAAACCTTATAAAGATCTAGATTATAATGATCGGTACAGAGAAACTCGCAGAGTATTCCGCAGAATGGCGACTCTCAGAAGGCGTCCCCTGTCTTTCACGGAAATACTTCATTTCGAAGGGGATATCTCCAGAACTACCTAATAGCAAAATTTCTAAGTAATCACCTGATTCAGCAAAGTATGAATAGCTTGTAGTTTCACTAATTTATTATGTGAATTGAGTTCTCTGATGATGATCTTCAGTCCAATTCGTTCGAAACCGAGGTAGGCGTGCGTGACGTCGACGCATGGTGAGGCAAGGGATGGTTGCTGTGACTCTAGTTTTTGTGCTGGTGGTAACGTAAAATCATGTGGTTTGTCGTTGCCTGAAATTGAGGAGAATGTAAGGAAGTTACTTAGAACTTAGACTTATGTGAAAGTAGTTAAGTGTTTTTGTACTCAATTAAAACACGTCCTAGGGTTTTCAAAAAAAAATGTTTTCTGTTTTGCTTTTCAAGTTTAGCTAGACACAGTCTTACCTATTACCACAGTATAACGAGAAGGTTTGATATCCTAGTCTACTCTACTCTCAAAAGAATATCGTGTGCTGGATATAAAAAGTAAGCTGGTAAGTACAAATGGCCTGCGAGCCTGGGTTTGAGCATCCTTGATCGATATCATACCATAGTTACGCAGTTCATCACGCGTCACGAGGCGTTAGGTCTACAGCAAGGAGATATCTTTGGTCTTCGATTAATTACCTTTAGCTTTTAAATATTTCTTCTTAATTGCGTATCGCACAACCTTATTGATAACTCGTGGTTCCAATGGGCACACAGTTTGTAGATAAGAATTTACTTCAGTGTGATGGAACATGTTTCAATTTTGTGAGTTACGCTAAAAGTATTATAAACTAAAAGTAACAAAGTGTAAAATAACTAAAAATATTGTGGCAAGGATTTGATGACGTTGACAAGTGATTGGTTTGTCAATGTTTACGTTTTTGATATCTGTGTTGTTAAATTTTTTATAATAAGGTTTACTAAAAAGGATTTATTTTGGTCGAGCAAATAGCGTTAAAAATACGATAATTAGATTAAAAATAATAAAATTTTTCAGTATTTGAGACGTAAAGTAAACTGGAACTTTGACAATTTCAAATTGACAATTTTCAAGGAAAAAAATAGTTCCCTCTTCGCATACCAGAGGCGCTGTTCCATTTTTTCATACAAGAAACGCTGTAAATACTGAAAAGACGCTGTAAAGTAAAAGAGTGAAAACTCGTGCTAAGGGTACAGTTCATTACCTAGGTGTTATAGACCACTTTTGTGTTACCTACTTGATTGAGGTAAAGAAAAAATCGTTGTATAGATAGATATAAATATTTATTATGACTAAAATTAAGTAGCTAAATTATGAGGTATTATTTGGTCAATATAATTAATCTAAATCAAGTATGATTCAAGATTTATTTTATGCATGTCTTGCATGCCTCAGTTTCTTTAATGGCATTCTTTACTTAATGTGTTCTTTATTTCCTAGGGTACGGTAATCTGAACCCTTTCCTCCTGCACTTAGTGTCGACTATCAGTTGTGCCTGTCTCTTCAGGTAGCAGCGTGAAGGTATGTCTTCTTCATCTTCAGAAGCTGAAAATTAAAAAAAAAAAATCATCATTTGCTCCCTTGCTCCACATCAGTACAGATTAACGTCAGTTAATGGTTTTCCCAAGTCGCAGGTTGCTTCCAACCGGTATATGTGGAGATCTAAAGGGAGGCCTATGTTCAGCAGTGGACGTCCTATGGCTGAGATGATGATGATGATGAATGGTTTTCCCTATCACAGAAACTGTGTCTTATCGTATTTCGTAAAAAGTATATTTTTTTTTGGAACTACTATCTGACGGACCACACTTCCCGTTATGGCCCTGCACAAGCTTTCTGTTTGATTTTTTTTTGTGAAATCCACTACGCGGGTCTAGTGGGTTGGAACATGTCTTTGAATTTTTGGTTCTAAGTGAGGCTAGTCCAGTTTACCCACAATTTTTTCGTCACTGATAAACAAATTCCTAAAAACTTATAAGTCTAGACCGTAACCAGGGCCACCATTGCTTTCACTTCTATAAAAGCTAATGAACAACGTGAAAGTTTGCTTGGATGGATGTTCGTTACTCTTT
The DNA here is from genome assembly GCA_950005045.1 of Agrotis exclamationis. Classification (NCBI taxonomy): domain Eukaryota; kingdom Metazoa; phylum Arthropoda; class Insecta; order Lepidoptera; family Noctuidae; genus Agrotis; species Agrotis exclamationis. The sequence continues at coordinate 3,646,648 of OX465417.1, read as the reverse complement.
CACGCAAAAACCACTGAACATCTTTGGATAAAATTTGGTACACAGACAGTTTAAAGCCTGGATTAACACATAGGATAGTTTTTATACCAATTTTATGTTCCAGAGTGGGATCATTTTCGATTTGTAGCGAGCGGAGTCGCTGGCAACAGCTAGTAATTCATATAGGTACGTACTCTGGGCCTTCACAGGTTCCTTTTGCAGAAGCTCCTTGTAAGTAGGTATATTCTTCTCTGATTCTTTCGGCGTGCTCTGACTTCCACTCATTCCGGCCACCGATGCTGCTGCGCTGGCAGGCTATAGAAATCAATGAAATGATTTGTATTTAATTTAGTTTTTTAAGCCAGTTCCAGCGTCAGGGACCTACTGGTTCCTTACCGGACACGGATGTTTCGGGAGGTTCCTTTATAGCATTGGAAGAAACGCCTGGGTGTCACCACTGCGAGGATCGCCCGGAAGACACGGTGGAGCATGCGGTGCAGGACTGCCCCTTTTGGGCAAAGCAGCACCGTGTCCTCACGGAGGCGATAGCCTCACCTACTGGTGGCCTACCATCACGTCTTAAAGCGAAAGTAATTCCATTGTGGGAAAGAGACAGAACTGTACAAGTCGTCTAACGCCATCACTTACCCACAATGCAATTTTTTGCTCAACTGAGCATTTGGCACACCCGTGAGAACACAGTGCTACAACCTACCTACTGTGTTCTTCCTTCATTTTTTATATATTTGTTTATTACTCTCGCAAGACGTCATGGTAGGCCTTTTGGGCTGCTGCCCGACTGAACTGGAGTATAACCCACGCTTAGCAGTGGCAGTGGCGCATGCGGCCATGAGACCAATTGGGACAATATAGGCTATTCAGTGTATTTTGTCAATAAACTCCACTTCAAAATATCTTACAGTAGAAGGCACCATGATGATAGTGCTATCCTTCTGCTTCTCTTTGATATCTTCGGCTTTGGCTCGTGCCTTTTCATAGCGGGTGGTCAGTACCGTCACCAGCTCCTGCACGTCTCTTGCTTCGGCTGTCCATTCAGGCATGCTTGGCTCTGGAATAATCTGGAATATTGTCCAAATAAATTCAGAATCAAAAGTCAGGCATATCAGTTGTGTTTGAACGTCTTAAATACAATATAAGTCAGTCCTATTGGAAAACCACATTTCAACATATCCTCATTTTAATCTGAGGAGAAAATGAGATGCTATATCCTCCCCAGCAATACATTCCAATATTTTGAATATCTGGACACTAAATTCTTCCCAATAAAGAGAATATAATAAAGAAGTAAATTTTGCCAGAACATTCCTTGCCAAGCACAATAAACCGTAAAACTAAAGTCCTTGCAGTCTTACAGAATTCATTTCAAAAGCTAAATTCCAAGCAACTGTTTAAACTTACGTCCAACAGCTTGCACAGCTCATACAATAATCTCTTGATCTCTAACAGCAGTGTTTCCAGTTCGTCCATATTCTTCTCTAGCTCTGCGAAGATCTCGTTCTCTTCTGCTATCTCTTCTTTTAGTGCCGTTATTTGGTCTTGAGCCCTGAAAATGATTTTATTACGAATTAAAAGTAGATACTCGTAGATATCAGAAATATAACATACTCCTACAAAGATTCCATTGTTGGGACGCAGGCCTTCTTTCTTTGAATGGGAGTGGGCTGTAATCGCAGACTCAGTGTGGGAGTCAAAATTAGTGTTTGGGCTAACTCGATTTGTACACCCTTTTATAGGACACTCTCTTGCTATTCTTTTCCAGCTGCCGCCATTCTACCGCATTCTGAATATCAGCATCAAAATTACAACGATTGTAGCAAAATCAGCCTCAGTTCCATGCGGACAAAGTGTTAGTTGGTACATGGATGTCACAAACGGCCTCAGCAAACGTATTACGAGAGAAGTCATTCTGTTTTCTAAACTACTCACTCATCTTTATCCTTAACGGAGGCAAATTTGAAAGCTTCCAGTTCAGCCATCATGGTGGCTTGTGTCTGTTCCAACTCAAGTTTCTCTTCCTCAGTGGTCTGTTGAAGGTAGCTGAGACGCTGGGACGTGTCACGTTGAGCTTGGAACCTGCCGAACACTTCTTCGGCGTCCGTCACTCCTGGAAAAGAAGAGAATTATTAGTTTCTTGAAAAATTACCAGCGGTTCTGCAATCTTTTATATTCATGTAAGTGCTTTCGACTTTTGTTTTGTTTCTATTTTTACTTAAATTTTAAGATCGCACCTGGTCTGCACAACCACGACCACTCTGACAAGAGTGAGCGACTAAGGGACTTTACACATGGCGCGACGCGATGCGACCGATACCAACGACAAGTGAAAATCAACCTTACCACTACGACATATGACATAAAACACGTTGTTATCTATGGGTAGATGAAAAACAAAACACGATCGCCACGATGACGTCAAGTCAATCGAATTGCATCATTATTTCTTAGTGGCAAGGTTGATTTTCACTTGTAGTTGGAATCGGTGGAATCGCGTCTCCTCGCGCCACGGGTAAGTCCCTAAGAAGAAAGATCGACTTGCTGTGATGTCTATACTCTAGAAATCAAGTCATTTTCATGTCATGCAGAATATTAAAACCTCATACCACTCAGTGCATTGGTTAACTTAGTAGTCTTAACCATTTTAGATAATGCGTTCTTTTGACAATGAATGTATAATGTTACCAGTCAGTTTCATAAGCCTCTGGAAGATGTCTTCCATCTGCTGAGATGCCGTTTTTTCTTCCGGAACAGTTTCTCCCTCTGTTGATCTTGTTGACTCTTGACGCACGACCGGTCGGGCTATGCAAAAAAAGAAAAGATGTTTAAGATATACCTAAGTAATCAATTAAATGTGGAACTCTAACTGTGCAATGTACATAGTTGTTTCGTAATGCTGTTAATCTTCTTGCTTATATTAAAAATGATGTGATAATAATCTTTGGGTCATTCTTACTAATGAACAATCTTACTACAGTGAACATTATTAGTAAAACTGAGTACGGAGCGTGTATGTGGTCAGCAACCTACCGCAAAGCCCGGTCGCACCTTTTGGGCTTGTCTGAGCGAACACCCATGTAGCACAGCAATATGGTCATTATAGGTAGTTTGTATGTAGTGGTATAGATGGCGCCGCTTGTCAAGGATCTAGCTTAAAGATGGATGGCTTTAGCTCACCTTGAGGAGGAAACACCCTCTTCTCCAGCTTCTCCAATTCCCGTTTCCTCTCAGCGAAGCGTTGCGCGAAGTAAGCTCGTTCGGATGCTCGTGAATGTTCGGCGTCGTGCGCCCGCGCAGCCTCCGCTGCTGTTGCTGCTGTTGCGCGTATACGCATCTCTCCTGCTTCTTCACGAATTCGCTGTAGTGTGTTATAGGGGTATTGTTACACGATGTATACTGTACTCCTAGTTATATTAATAACTTAAACAGATGTTTCCAATGTTGGGACGCGGGCCTTGTCTCGGTAAAAGGGAAACCAGTTGCAGGTCTAGTGTGGATTGGGTGGATGTTAAGCTTAAGTCGTGTTAATCTAGGTTGGTCCATGTAATAAGTAATCCATCTCATACGGAGTTTCAATAAAAAATACAGTCGCCAGCTGAAAGAAAAATATTATCGGTAACTCTTAGTACCTCTAGTTTCATAATTTCTTCTTTTTGTTTCTCCAGGAGTTCTTCAATGCGAGTCAAGGAACTTTCAAATTTTACCGAATCATCTAGAAGTGCTTGTCTGTAAAGGGAAAACACACACTTACTGTTCGGCCTTATTATAAAGCAAAGTTTAAGTAAAACTTAGGTTTAAATGTACTATTTTGACAATCTTAAAATTCTATTACTTATCTTCACTGATTTTAAAATAAAAAATCTAAAAAATGATTAATTTAATGAGATAGTTATTGTTTGTTTCAAATTATGGTCTATTTAAGAGTTTACAAGCTTTATCCCGTTCTAAGCTTTCACGGTTTAAAATTAAACTTATTGGTACTGTCACCTACGGGTTATCTTGCATGACTGTTCATTATTATTTTGAACCATATTTCGCCACTGTTGCAAGCGCCATGATTTTAGGTTGACTCAATTCCGGTAAAACGAAACTGATAATACTGACCTAATTGAGATGTATTTCTTCTTCACAAGCTCAGCCTCCGTCCATTGGATGAGAACCTTATGTATCTCGTTTTCTAAGTGCGAAACGTTCTGTGGGTAAATTTATTATTAGTTTTTTTTTAAATCCTAGATACCCATTATCCAGAAATAAGATTTTTTTTGGATTTCCCAAATTGCTTTCGAACAATGCAACACTAAACTGCGTCTACAATCGAAAGTTAACTTCGTCTATGTAAAATCGGAAAATATCCATAGGGAACGGGGCCCCCCTCTAGAGGGCCAAAGCCTGCCAAGGTCGCGGGACTTATCTCATTACTGTGACCCCGGAACATAAAGGGCTATTGAAGGACACCGTGGATTTTATTCAGTACGAGTCTGACAGTCCCTCCCGCTCTGCCCTGGGTGGGAGGACTCATTCGATGATTTTACCACGTAAAAAAAAAGGGAAAGTAAATAATATTAGATCAAATAGTTTATGTTCTAAACCAAGTCACCTGGTTACCGTATGACTTTCATCAAATTTTGCTCAGCCTTTACTAGATTAGGTTACAGAAAAAAAATGTAACCGCCTTCAAAAACAACGAGAAAAAAGGGTAAAATAATCTACAAAATAACTTTTCTTTCAGAAGTCGGTGTCTTTATTTTTTTTTCATTTCATTGTCTTTTTTGCCACCGACTTCTGAAAGAAAAGTTATTTTGTAGGTTATTTTACCCTTTTTTGTCGTTGTTTTTGAAGGCGGTTACATTTTTTTTTGAAAAAGTTTTTTATTTTACTCTTTTTTGTTTAAATATTCAACTCAAATTCTTGTCAAATAAATCATTCTCTTACATGTATGTGCACTAAAATTTTGTAATCCGTAGCACCGGTAACAACATCGCTCAAGTGCACAATAAGCTAATAAAATTCCCTATCTCAAAAACTACTGAACCGATTTTGATGAAATTTGCAGTATTCCGTAAGTTAAACAATACTTAGTACAACAAAAAAAGAATTACTTAAATCGGACTTGCAGTTCCGGAAATATGCGAACACAAACTAAATCAGTCGATGCCTACTCCAAGCTGTTGAGGAGTTGTACCTTCCATCATCAGCTCATCCACCTGGGATGATGATTATCAGATGCAAATACTTAAACAGCTTTAGAAAATATATGAAAATATGCCTATGCCTATGTGCCTATAAAATTTGAAGGTTGCCCTCGATTTCCCTGGGATCCCATCATCAGATCCTGACCTGATGATCATGGGACCACTTGGGAAGTATACCCTTTCAAACAAAAGAAAATTTTTCCAAATGGGTCCAGGCGTCTTCGAGAAATCGGGGAACATACAAAAAAAAAAGATTCCGACGAATTGAGAACCTCCTCCTTTTTTTGAAGTCGTTTAAAAATGACGATAAAGTGACTTCTTCACAGTGGCAGTTCGACATTTTGCAACCCATTTATCAGGTTTTTTTTTATTATTCCCACTGTTGGGAGACAGGCCTCCTCTCTGTGAGAGGGAGTGGCCTGTAATCTACCACGCGGGCCAAATGTGGGTTGGCTGATGTCACGTGTCTATGATCTTTGGTTCTCAAAACATATTCGTACACAAATCTACATCATGCGCAACAATAACGTTCATACTTACCTTCCTAGCTTTGGCATTGTTTTTAGACTTCACAAGTATTCCTTTATTGTTTTCGATCAGAAGATGTTCATACTCCTTCTCTAACTCTGCCAGTTTCTTCTTTTTACTTCTCTTCTCGTATTTTAGTAAATCTAGAATCTTTCTTTGTTCTGTCACTTTTAGATCTAGATTGTGGATTATCTGTAAAGTTAGGAAAACAAAATGTATTTTACCAAGTGTTTAATAATATGGCTGTCATTAGTATGTTTGTGTTCAAATAACCAATCTTGTGACAGATCATTATATTAGTCAATGCATCTCAGTTTACCCATTTCAAAGAGACAGTAAGTCTGGTAAATATGCTCCAGAATAATTTTTTATTCACTAGGATTTTTCCATGTCATCGTGGGTGTGTTGACAAACATTAAAATTCACCTACACAATGACCTAGATCCAGAACAACAATTTGTAGAAGATGTTTGTTCCTAGCAAGAATCTAATTGGCGATACGCAGTGCAGCGGTCAATCGACCAGCCACTGCGCTAACCGTGCCGTTAAATTCTACATAACATATATTCCTACATTTTGCTAGTTTTGTTTCCCCTTTCGAAAGCGTTTATTGCCGTCAACCGGGCATCTAGACTACTAGTTGCTATTGAATTTTTGCAACTAAATAGAGTGAAGCGGTACTTCACGCCTGGACAGCTTTTAACTCTTTACAAAGCGCAAGTCCGATCCTGCAACTGTAGCTACCTTTGGGATAAGTCAGCTAAATATCAACTTGCCGTTCTTGACTCAGTGGAACGCAGAGCTAGGAGGCTCGTTGGCGACGTAAAATTGGGAATGCCAAGCTCCATAGCTTGACTCATCTACGCAAAGTTGCCTGCCTGTCGATCTTCTACAGATTGTACTTCGGAGAGTGTGCCCAAGAACTTCACGACCTCATCCCACCAGCCCCCTTCTATCATCCCACATCTAGACGCACGGCAAATCATTAATATTTAATGCAATACCACCAATTCGCACTAAACGTTCCAAACGTCTTTTATAATGCGGACAGCGAAGAAGTGGAACTCTCTGCCTGCGTCTGTGTTTCCGAAGGCATGCAACCCTAATCTCTTCAAAGTTAGAGTGAACAGGCTTCTTCTGGGTAAGCTCGCTCTATCGTCGACCTTGTCTTAGTCATTCCTGACCTAGACTAAGGTCAAGAGCAAACTCATCGTACATAAAAAAAAAGTAATTTCTAATGGAAAGTCTTAAAAACACTTTATTTGAAATGGAAATCGAACTCAGATTCTCAACTCAGCAGTACCACTAGCAACCTATTAACAAGAAACAAGATTCTACGTTACCTTCTCAGCACTCTTGTCTCCCATAGGACATACTTCATTCAGATACTTCTTGATCTGCACTTCTTCTTCTCCAATCACTGCTCTCGCCTGTGCCAGCTCTGCTAGTCTCATCTTTATCTCTTTCTTCAATGTATCGATCAGGTCATTGTTCTGCTGTTTCTCTGCTTCGTTTTCTTCGAAGTTTGACTTTCTTTGGCCCTCTGCGAAAATTGGGTGAATGGAATAATTACATGAAGTTCGATTTGTTGTTTTGCGAGACTGAACTGAGAAAACTGTACAAAGGAAATAGTGGAAAACTATTGGGGAGACCCAGAAGTGGGACAACACGAGTTTAATAATAAAAAGATGATAACGTAGATTGTTTTTATACTCGTAAATTTCGTAATTTACTGTCAACCTGAGAAAACTACAAAGGAAATAGTGGAAAACTATAGGGGAGACCCAGAAGTGGGACAACACGAGTTAATAATAAAAAGATGATAGCGTAGATTGTGTTTATACTCGTAAATTTCGTAATTTACTGTCAAAATCACTGAGATAAGAATATTACAAAAAAATTAGAAAACTAACTGTGAACTAACAGTTAATTCAGAGTTTAGTTTATTTTCACTAACACTAAGCGAGTACTAAACAAATGTCTAAGTAAAACTGCATTGTTGTTATTAATTATTTACAACTGTTTT